>ML682019.1:19989994-20086383 GCA_007922195.1 Podocnemis expansa
CTCCGCCAGCTTGGGGGGCAGCAGGGGCGTTAAAGCCCCTGGGGCGAAGTGCCCCGCTGCCCGCTCCTGGCGGGTGCTTGCAGGGGGCTGCGGGCACCCGCCAGGTGAGGCGCGGTGCCTGCAGCCCTCTGCAGGCACCCACGGGGTGCAGTGTGCCTTTGCACTGCACCCTGTGGGTGCCTGCAGTCCCCTCCCCAAGTGAAAGAGCAGGTCCACACTGTGGACCTGCTATTTCACTCCCTTATTTTGAAGACACCATTTTGTTATTTCGAAACAAGTTATTTCGATATAACAGGTTATATCGAAATAAGTTATATCAAAATAACTTGTTTCGAAATAACAAAACCGTGTGTAGACATAGCCCTAGTGATGGGTATGACAGGGACATGGGAAGGGGCATTTGATCGAGTGGGTTCTGAGTTATTACAGAGAAGTTCTTCTTGACTGGCTGTTCTGGACTTGCCCTTGTGCTCAGGGTTTAACTGATCGCCATATTTGGGGTTAGGAAGGAATTTTCCCCCAGGGCAGATTGGTTTGGGTGCTGGGGGTTTTTTGCCTTCCTCTGTAGCATTGGGCATGGCTCACTTGCTGGTTGATTCTCTGTATTAAAGTCTTTAAATCATGATTTGAGGACTTTAATAGCTCAGTTATGGGTTTGAGGTTCATTGTAGGAGTGGATCAGTGGGGTTTTGTGGCCTGCACTGTGCAGGAGGTCAGACTAGATGATCATACTGGTCCCTTCTGACCTTAGAGTCTGAGAGACTTTCAAAAGTGGCATAGATTCCAGGGTCTGACGTCAAGACAAACATATTACCACTGCATCTGCATCAATCCTGATCATACTTAAATACATCCTAGAACTAAAGAAATAAGACCTTTCAATGAGGCTCAATCAAACATCACTTGGCAGCCATCACCACCTGCTATCATAAAATCGATGACACCACACTGTTCACGCATCGAACAGTTAAACGCTTCATCATGGATATCCAGAGCATACACCTGTACATGCATGCACCCACAGTAACACAAGATCTGAACCTAGTCCTGCAGTGTATTACCAAGCCTCCATTTCAGCTTTTAGCAATTGATTGCTTATGGATATGTCCATAAAGGTAGCATACTTAATAGTATTACATCAGCCTGTTGAGTGGGAGAAATTAGGGCACTCGTAGCATGCTCATACCATCTTTTGCAAGGGCAAAGTCACTCTTGAGACCTCATTCAAATTTATAGCAAAAATCACCTTAGGTTTTCTTATAAATCAGCTGATCCGCTTACCTGCATTCTTCCCAAAACCTTATGGTAACACAAGATGTCAGACTTGCGCTAGCTTTATGGCTAGACAGAACAAAACCCTTCAGAAAACACTCTAAACTCTTTATATCCATTGCAGAGTGATCCAAAGGCAGAGCCATCTCTACACAAAGATTATCAAAATAGATCTCAGGGTGAATTCATTTATACTACCAACAAAAGAACTCTCCATGGGGTCAAAACACACTTCACCACAGCAATGTCAACCTCTGTAGCATAAAATACCAGTTGCAGGCATATGACAAACTGCTACTTGGGCTGCAGAACATCCTTTCATAAAAGGCTTACTGATCAGCTTCATCGATAGACCTAACTGCTGTCCTTTCTTCACCAAAATAACTCCAAAGACCCCAATGAGGGGCACTACTGAACTGGAACATCCACTGGGACACCACTTGATTCTCACCCTGGGCAGTAACTGAGGTGCTTCAAGATGCATGTCCCTCTGAGTGCTCCACTACCCACTCTCCTCCCCTTTATTTTGGAGTTCAAAGTAAGGATTCTGCAGTAGAGAAGGAACAGGGAGGAGATCTGATCATGTGCACCAAGTGAGGTGCCAGTGGCACTGTGAGATGAGGATGACAAATGCGCAACCCAGATGAGCACTGCTGATACAGAAATCTCTGATTGAGGATGTGAGGACATGCCAGCCCCTGAAGTGGAGCACGCACTGGGGCATATGTCTCAAAGAAACTGAGTTACCGCACAGGCTGAGTAACCTTCTCTTCCTTCACATCAGGATAGTGTGCTATTGTGCCTTTCATGTAGTCTCTGAGTAAGTGCCAGCTCTCCTGAATGCCTTATTCCCTTATATTTTCTTCACATGAGATTCATCTACCACTGCTAAGTTTGGTCTGCTTTTTTAAGTCCATTGTCCTTATTCTGCTGCTCACTCCTTCCTTTCCTTAGAACCATGAAATCTTGTTATTTTTTATTACTTTCACCCTGAACACCTTCAAGTTTCAGGTTCTTATCCGGTTCCTCCCAGTTGGCCAGAATCCAGCCTAAAATGGCTGCCTCCTGGTTACCTTCTCCATTCCTTGAAACAAGTAGGTGTCCCCAGTATATGCCAAGAAATTACTGAAGATTTTGTTTTGCTGAATAATTTTTTCAACAGATGGCTGGGTAGTTAAAGCCCCACATTACACCCAGGCTCTTGTGTTCTGGATTTTTCTTTCGTTTTAGAAATGCCTCATGTCCACTTCCTCTTCCTGAAGTCTGTAGTAGACTTCTAGTATGATGCCATCCCTGGTTTGTTTGGGTTTTTTTTTTTCCTTCCTTTTATCTACACATACACTTCCAGTTTTTCTGCTTCTGGACTTAAGAACAAATGTACATATTTTTGATGTATGAGGCCAAGTCTACATTAGCAGTGAAATTTGGCCATAGTCAACAGGAGTCAACTTAGGCAACTTCACTCCTGGCAACTTAATAACTTTACTTGTGTGCTCTGTCTTCACTATCCAGCTGTGCCAACAGGAAATGTGTTCCCACTGATGCAGAGCTACGCCATTTGAGGGGGTGGTTTTATGTCAGTTTCTGGATTCACTGAGTGTGTCTTCACTGACTGCCCAGCTGATCTGGGAAAAATGGATCTGATGGTAGCAAAATTGCCACCTTCAGCAAAGACGTAATCTAATACAAGACCTCCTCCTTTCCCCCAGCCTGTCCTTCCTGAATAAGCTATGCTCCTCTGTACCAATAGTCTATTCCTCTTTGTTCCCAGTACTCCTTGCAGTTTTGTATAGAGATCTACCATAAGGTGCTGAGCAGAATGCCCCCACATTTTCCTCTGACTGCTCCTGGGATCCTATTGTAATTTGCTACCCCACCCCACTCAAAAATCTAGCTGTTTGTCAAAGTTACAAGTTGTTTATGCTCATCGGTGGGCTTTTGTCACCTACCCACTTTGAACCTAGTTTAAAGCATTCCTCACTAGATTAGCAAACTGAAGATGTTCTTTCCTTTTGTGGTCAAGTGGATCTCATCTCTTCCTAGCAGCCCTTTCTAGAATAGTATTCAGTGGTCAAGGAAGCCAGTGCCCTCCTGCCTACTCACTAAGGGATGCCCAGACAACTATCAGCCTAGGTTTTTTCTTAGGTATAGTACTCTGAGCCTCCCAGTCTGGGGGGAAGATGGCCCCTTTTCTGCAACTGTTGAGGTCTGCTCCTTGCCTCCTGTTGCCAGTACAACTTATTGGCTCTTGACCTTGATGGATCAGGGGCCTAGAAAGGGAATGGAGTTCTGTTCGCTGTCCAAGGTGGCCAGCAGTCATCTCCTAGAGCAGACAGTTCATCTTCCTCCAACGTAGTTTTCGCAAGTAGGCTAGCATCCTCCATCCCAGATGACCATACGCATTCTGTGTCATGCTCCTGGATGCTACTCAGACAAGCCACATCCTCCAGCAATTTTTTTTATGTGCTTCCAGAGATACTCCACTGATCTTTCACATCAACTGCTTCTTTTTTTTTTTTTCTTTTGTTCCTGGGACACAGACTGGATTCCCACAGGTCATGACCAGTGCCCAGTAGAAACCTCCAGGATCAGGAAGCCTGTCTGACCAGGGTTGCCAGAGGTGCTGGCAGAAGAAGAGCTAGGAGTGGTGCTGGCAACATGTTGTTTTCTCCCACTGTGAGTTTTTCCTCATTAGAATGTCTGTAAATTTAAAAAACAAATAAAATAAAAAACACACTACTTCTCTGCAGTCCTCTGCTGGTGATTTCTTGGTTAGCTTTCTCAATCTTTTAGCTGTCTTCATTGGTTCAAGAAAAGGACAAAAGAGTTTAGGAAAAGGAAGGAGTAGTAAAGGTTTGGTTTCAAGAACAAGGGCCCATTGAAAACACTGGTCTTAAAAGAGTTTTGCTGACTGTTTAGTTGGTCCAGGAAAAATCAGTTTGAGGGCAGTGAATTTGCCGCTGTCACTCTAGACATTCCTTTTAACAACATGCCCTCCCTTTTTCCCATACCTATCCTTCCTGAATAAAATATGCCCCTCTGTACCAATAGTCTAGTTATAAGATTTATCTCATTGGATGCCAACAGGAATTAATCCTGTAAATTTCCCCATCTTCAAAGCATCTGAGAGGGTGAGATTTTCTCCCATGAAAGCTCATGCAATAAATACATTGATTAGTCTTTAAGTGCCACGGCACTCCTTGTTTGTTTTACTGAACTGGACTAACACGGCTGCCCCTTTGGAACTTGGCAACAGGAATTAGGAAATTATTCCAGTTGTAGGAGCATCATGGAATAAGGTGACGAGCCAACTGTGGGATAATGTAAAGAGCAGTCACTGTAGAAGCTGTGGTCCTTTGAGATGATTGCCTCCATGGATCTGAACAGGATATACATGCTTCTCTTGAACACGTGAGGTTGGAACATTTGAACAGCAGAATCTATTGTGGCTGCCTCCAAGCAAGGCTTTCCAAAAATTCTAGGCTTGCTTACCCAGAGACATGCCCCTCTACTTCATGGAGATTTATGCAGGCTATCATCATAAAGAAGAATCTGATCTAACATTTTTGTGGTGTGCGCATCACCAGGGGCATTGCTCCCCTGCAAAAAGGGTGGGGGCTTGGGCCCCACCCACCCCAGGGCCGCATCCAGCACCAGGGCTCAATTCAGCTCTAGCCACTGCTGGCCAGTGGCAGGCAGCCCAGGTGGGCCCAGTCTGGCCCAGGTCTGCCTGCTGGCCGGCATGAAACAGCCCTGGCTCAGATCTGTCTCCTGTTGTTTGCCGCTGGCCAGCAGGCAGCACCTGTAGCTGGATGGGGCCCGCCCAGGCTGCCTGTTGCTGGCTGGATTGCATATGGTTCCTGCTGCTGCCAGGGGTGGTGGCCCCATGGGCCCGATCCAGCTCCAGCTGCTGCCTGCTGGCCAGCAGCAAACAACAGGAGCTGAATCTGAGCTTAGGCTTTGTGCTGCTGACTGTCAGGCAGTGGCTGGAGCCAGATCTGAGCCAGCCAGCCAGCATCAGGCGGCCCGGCCATTGATCCGGCCCCAGCCACTGCTGGAGATAGGGTGGGGTGAGGCTGCAGCCCCTCCAGCCCTATGGCAGCAATGCCACGGCACATCACTGTGGTGTCTGGGCATCCAGCAAGTGCAGGAAGGAGTGAGGAGAAAGGTTTGGAATTCTTTGATTCAGAACATCACCATTTTCAAGTTAGAAGTTGGTGTAAGGGAATGGAACCCACTGACCTGTGTGGTGGCGATACTTCTCTGTGCGGGAGAGAAGTATGCCACATCCTACCTTTAGATGGGGAAGGAGACAGTTGTGCAGCATAACAAGTTGTTATGCCACCTGTGCTCATACAGAAGAGAGCTCAATCCTGCTAAAACCAGGCAATCTGTGGAGCCTGATTGCTGCAGAAGAGGGTCTTTCTGTTGCACCGACGGCCATCCCTCCTCCAGAACTATTCTTGCTCAGCATGGGAAAGATAACATCATTACATGCAGTAGCCTAAGGTATGGCACTTACACTGACAGTTTTTATAACTGAAAGCTCACCCATTTCTGTTTGCTTCACAGGATGGATGGTCCAGCAGTTAGGTCACTAGCCTGAGATTTAGCAGACCTTGGTTCAATTCCCAGCTCTGTTATAGACATCCATTGACACCTTGGCCAAGTCACTTAGCTACTATATGCCTTTGTTTCCTATCTGTAAAATGGGAATAATGGTATTTCCATCCCCCCTAGGGGTGTTGGGAAATTAGAGATTAATAGGAGCTGAGATGCCATAGTGATAGGGCCATATGGATAACTTAGATAGACAGCTCTATTAAGGAGTGTATTTTATACTCCGCTGGCATCTGTCATTGGAAGAAGTCCAGATAAACCCATGGGCAGAGGAGCCCTTGAAACTGGTGAAATTAGGTTAATCTCTAAATGTTGCTCATCTTTATGGCTATGTCTACACTGGGAATTTAGTTTGAATTAAGGAGGGTTAATTCAAACTAAATTAGTCCATGGCCACACTGGCTTTCCTCAGTTCAAACTAAGGAAAGCTTAGTTCAAACTTGTAAAACCTGCCTTTAGTTCAAACTGATGGTTGGTTTGAATTTATTAGTTCAAACTAACCCAGTGGAGCCATGTTAGTTCGAAATAACCATTAGTTTGAACTAAAGGCGATTGACCTTCTTCCTCCGAGGGTGCCTTCCTCTTTTTATGGATTGGGTGGGGGCATGGCCCTTTTTGGGTGCCCCCCCTCCTAAGCCAAACTATCAAGTCCTGTGCATGGACATGCTAGTTCGATTTAGGTTTCTAGTGTGGACATGCTAATTTGAACTAAGTTAGAATTAATCACGATTAGTTGAAATGAATTAATTCAGTTTAACTTAGTTTGGACTAGCTAGCATTCTTAAGTGTAGAAATAGGCTATGGGAATTCTCTTTCATTACATCTTGTAGTCAGCACACATGTAGTTCCATTGACTTCAGTAAAACTACTAACATTCATAACCTAGTGATGGAGTTTGCAGGATCGGAGCCTTAAACCAGTTATGAGAACAATTTTAACTTAACTGTGGAGAGATGACTTGTGGATCCCTGTAGAAATAAACTGTCCCAGTTCAAAATTCTGTGTAAAACCAGAGTCTAAATTCCCTCTAAAGATTTACACTGCTGTAACTTACAATTAATTTTAATTTAGTAAACAAACAGCAACGTTATATTGGCCAAAATTTTAATTAAATATTTATTGAATTTATGTATCTAGTGACTTAACCAGGAAGCTGAAAGTGCTGATGCAAGCATCTCTGAAATGGCATTTCTTGTTCTTCTGTAGACTGACAATCCTGACCTTGGCTGGCTGACCCTCCACCTCCCACCTCCCTCAGTTTGTTCTGGCTACTCTCACCCTGGCAGTGTCATTGTAATAAGTCTTTGAACCCTGTTACTCTTGACTTCCATGGATTTCATTTCTAAAACTCTTGACAGGTGGAAATGTCTGTCTTTGAAGTCATCTTCAGAGGCAGATTCCCTTTTGGTCTACTGCTTGCCATAGGAGAGTCTGCCTTTATTGTGTTAATGGTTCTGTTTGGTTTATAACCTTATTGCCCTTCTTTTCCCTTAAAATATTCCTCATTAACAAAGGGAAGGTTTTTTTAATTATTGTGATTTTAAAAAAAGATCATTTTTTGCAGAATGGCTCACAGTCCCTTAATGTTTTGATATTATCCAACTGAAAGAGAAGTCTTTTAAACATTTTCTGACTCCCCCTAGAGGATTTCTTTCACAGACTGGAAATAACACTACATTGTGAGAGAAACATCATTCAGTCACTTTTTCTGCACAGCTGGGTCTTAGTTCATATTATATCTTTTTAAAGTATTCAGAGTTTGCTTATTTCTGTCAGCTGCCACTCATGACTCCCTGATTCTGTTCCCTCTTTAAACATAAAATCTTTCTGCTCATTTTTCTCAGACACTTTAGAGGTCCACCACTTTCTGCCAAACCAAATATGCCTCATACCCCAAAGTTTTCCAGTTCTTGTAATTCTACAGGTTCCCGAGGCTATCCATCAACCAGAAATCCCAATTTCAGTATGTTTCTGATGTCTCTTTCCCCCTTTATAAAATGCATGAAAGTTTCACTAACTGTTAAAAAATCATCTCTCATTTTTTTTGAGGATGTGATGCATTTTTCCTCTTATCCTGGAATGCAAACTGTTTGTAGGAGATGAATCAGTTTCTTCCCCACCATAAAATGCTTTGGCCAATGCAGAAATACCTACTTCCAGCAGATAAAAACTCTTAGGTCCTCTCCAGATAAGTCACAAAAAGTGTTAAATCCTTTCTAGCAAACCATACCTAAATGTGTTCCTTAGAAAGGTTTCATCATGATTTCCATGCCCTGCACAAATCAGAGAATGTATTCTTTCTTGTATATCATATATGATACAGGACTGGTTAACCATGTCATACCACTCATTTGCTGTAAGAAGTGTCTATTAAGGGAGCATTTTCTGCTTAATATGATGTCTGTTTTTTTAAACTACATTTTTTGTACAAAATGCATGCAAACTCCTGCTCAGCAAACTGCTCTGATCAGGTGGATGAACCAGGACTAAAAGAAAGCAGAACCAATGGCTGCACCAATCCATTCTCTACTTCAGGTTGGTGGCAGCCATCCCTAGACCATTCCTTTCTTCCTAAAGGAAAAGTTCTTAGAGTGAATATGAATAGCAACAACAGTATGTAGAGGTCCCAGTCTGCAAGGTGCTGGCCCATATTTTTAAAGATCCCAACTGCCTAAATCCCTTTTGAAAATGAGATTTAGGCTCTGACTTTGGTGCTGCAACTCTGAACACAGCAGTGTCTGAAGTACTCTAAAACTTGAGCCATGGTAAGAGACAGGCTTGCTTGCTCGCTTTAGAAGCTTATGCTGAAAGTCTGGAGCAACCATGGTAGTTTGTTTAAGCAACTGTCTTCCATGGAAGGTCTGCATCCCTTTTTTTCTATATGTTTAAATACTTTGGTCACATTAGGCAGAGGGATGGAAAAACCTTGAGGAAATGGTTTTGGAAGGAATGGTGGAGAGTCTCACTGTAGCAGGGGATGGCCAGTAAGGAGGCCGATGGATCACTGGATGGTCAGCTGCTTAGTGCTGGAAATTAGGGGTGGACTGTGAAGGCTTGTGAAAATTTTGTGTCACTGATATTCAGACATGAATAAACAGATTTACTTAGCCCTTCCCATCAGAAAGTAAATTCAGAGACGAAGATCCTCCTCATTTAAATCATGTGAAACATGTGGTGTTAATATAAAAGCCAGGCATTTCAAAGCCACAGTTGACCCTCTTAAACTTATGTTGTGTTGTATTTCTCTCCATCTTCTTCCATAGCCATATGGGCTATAGAGGGTACGAGATTTGTTTGTTTTGCATCATGGCTTTTACCTCATTTAAACAGATCATTTCCCAGCGATGATAGGCTGCAGTTTCCCAGAGCTGAGTTTTGCAGAATTTCATTACGGTTTATGTGTAGGTTGTTGGGTTTTTGATCATTTGGAAACCCATCCCTTTACCGCCTTCCCAAAAATAGCAAACCAGTGAAATAGCACATGGAGAATTAGGAGGATCAATATGTGGTTTGCTGAAATCTTTCTCAAGGACACATGCCTAATCAATACCAGTAAGCCACAACATTGCAGGTGATTTTGAGTCGTAGATTCTGATTTTAAGTGGATATATTTCTCAATCCTAACTGCGATGGGTTCTGACGTAAACACGTGCCTCTATGTTCTGAAAGTCGTACCTAAAATGCCTCAATTTTAGGGCGTCTACGCGGCAACTAAATGCCTGCAGCCGACCGACGTTCCCTGGGCCTGGCTGCAGGACCGTTTCATTGCCATTTAAACTTCTGAGCTCCGGCTGAAGCCAAGACGGGGGAACCTGCAAGGCGGGAGGTTCCCAGGGTCTGAACTCCAGCGTGGGGTAGGAGATCACCTGCACGGCCATGAGACAGCCCCACAGGGTGAGCCCCGGTCGGTGGGTGGGTATCGACTTGCTTTGTAGGTGTAGAAATGTGTACCGTTCAGACGTTATTCGAAAAAAATATTGGGGTATCGTTAAAGTGCTGGGGTTGAAGTACATTCTAAGGTCAGGCTTAAGCACGCAACAGCGGGGCCCGCGCCCGATGGAAAACGTGGCGTGGTGGACGTGACAGCGGCCCGCTGGGCTCCACGGACCCGCTGTGGTCTTGCCACGAGCTCCCCCGCGAGAGCTGGGTTTCTTTTGGCAGGGGTGGGTTTGCCACCTGCCAGAAGTGACCTAACCCCCGTCCCCATGGGCAGGGCACGTTGGGGGCAGGCGCTGGGACGGAGGGGCCCTTTTGGTTAGGGCCTGACGCCAGCCGGGGGCGAAGCGGCTTCCTCACGGGGGGGAGGGGCGGGGCGGCGGTTGGCGGGCGGCGGTTGGGGCCGTTAGGGCGGTTGGCGGGGGAGGGGCGGAGCATGGCCGCGTGGCGGCTGGTCCCGCTCGCCGCGGCGCTCGTCCTCCTGCCCTCCGCACCGGCCGCCCGCCCGCCCGGGCCCCGCACCCACGGTAGGGCCGCCCCGCCGGCCGGTGTGGAGACGTGGGCGTGGTTCTGTACGTGTGGATAGGCCTGTGCACATACGTGTGTCTGTCTGCACACGACTCTGTACAACTGGGGGCACATACGTGTAATTGTTGTGTGCATGCCTGCGCTCATGTAGATACGATTGGTTGTGTGTGCACACTCCTGTGTATATCTGTGTGCACAGTTGTGTCTGTATACACGGCTGCACTCGTGTACATCTCTGCACACATGGCTATACAATTATTTCTATGCACATGGGCATGTGTATATGTGTGTGCATGCACACATGGTCCTGGGTTCAATTCCCAGGGGGTTGGACTCGGTGATCTCACAAGGTCCCTTCCAGCCCTATGATTTGATTGATTGATTGATTGACATATCCATGTGTATGTGTTTGCATGTATATACATGTGCACATGCATTTGTTTATATATACATGTGTATGTGCGCACACATATATACATGTGTACACGTATGTGTGTGCACATCTTTGTATGTGTATGCACTTGTGTGTATCTGTGTGTATTTATGTGTGTATCCGTGTGTGCATGCATGCATTTGTGTGTATGTACATATGCGTATGTGTGCACACATATATCTATGTGTGTACATGTCTGTATATGAGTGCACATATGTATTTGTGTATATACATGTGTGCATGCATGTGCATGTGTCTGCATGTGTGTATGCAGATGTATATGTGCACATGTGTACATTTGTGCATGCACACGTATATGTGCATACATGCATATGTGTGTACATGCAAGTGTGCATACGTGTGTATATGCATGTGTGTGTGTGTGCACATGCATGTGTTTACATGCGTGTGTGCGCATGCACATGCAGTTAAGAAGTTGGAGCATGTGATACCTGTTGCCTGTAAGTTCATGGCTAGCAACATTTATGGTCCATCAGCATTTTCTGCGTGGTGGTATTCAGCAAAGAGAAAGACGGTCTGGTGGTAATGTCATGGGCAGGAGGGTACAGTGTCAAGTCACAGCTGATGGCTCCTCTGCTCCACTATGATTTGTTATTCTAGGAAGGTTTGGAAGAAATTTCAGAGAAGACCGCTGAGTACAAATCAATGTTTCCTTGACAGCCCAAGTCCTCTTCCTCTCTTTCCAATTTACATCTGTCCTCCAGAGATGACAAATCACAGCATAGTCATCAGAGAGGCTTTCCATCTTCTGAATTACAGTATCTTTTTTCTAATTTCACAGACAAAAGTTGATTTAATCAGTCTTCACCTGTAGCCAGTAGGTATAGGTGCTTGCTAGGTAAAACATAAGCAATGAGCTCACACCCCTGTATCCTGTAAATCAGTGATTTTTAACCCTTTTGCATTTGCGGGCCCTTAAAATATTTCAAATGGCAGCCAGCGTGGACCCCCTTGGAAAGTTCAGGCATAATCGGCAGACCTCTCAGGAGTCTGCAGACCACAGATTCAAAACCACTTTTCTGTGGTAATGACAACCTTTCACAGACCCTTCAAGGATCCATGGGCAACAGGTTGAAAAGCACCGCTGCAAGACATTGGCTTATGCAACTAGCATACGACTTTGAGACCTCTGAGCTTTGCCATGGACTGAGATAAGTGGGTAGACGGATCTGAGCAGATTCTGAATTACTGCAGCCTAGTGGTGGCTAAAACTAGATGTGTAATCAGCTCCCCTGCCACTTCAGGATATGGGTCACTGGGCCTGATGCTCCTGCAAAGTCAGCTTTAGGTGCCTTTAATATTACAGTGCAGTTTAACTTACAAAAGCCCCCTTAACACAGTTATAAATTTTGAGCAGCACAGAATCTCCTTGTGAGATTCTGAACACAAATGACTAAATAACACCAAATGAGGATGCGTCATGCTGATATCCTGCATTACCCCACATGCATCCACGCACAGTTAAAATGGTCACGGAGAGCTGGGGATGGGCGACGGGTAAATATTATTAGCCATGAGGGTACTCGTCTGCTTCTGGGCTGCCAAGTGGATCTGATGAGCAAGATCTGGAGTGCCTCCCTTGGAGGTGTGTGTGTGTCACTGTTCTTCCCTCTGTTGCGGGGTCGGTCAGCTAAGTAAAAGCAGAAGTAATATGCTGGAGGCAAAGAAACAGAAAAGAGAAATAACAGAGGAAAGGAGGAAGTCCCATTACTATGGGGACACATGGTGTTTGTAACAGGCACCACAGTCTAACTGAGAGATTAATTTGGTTTTCAGTTTATGTTTTTATTGCTGGTGAGTTATTGTCCTGGGCTTAAGCCACAGGTAAAAAGGTTGCCCATGTGTGCTCCTTGGGATCCCTGTTTGGTTGGCAAACCGACTGCTTGCTGTATATATTGTGGGTTTTGCAACCGTGCACATCAGAGTTCCCAACTGACCAGTAACTTGAATAGTAATTGGATTTAATCTTGGGACAAGAACCTATCAAACCTCAGGGTGTTAACTGGAAACTCTCAAGTAATCAGTATAAATATGAATAGCCTCTGTTTGACTTTGGACTTGCAAATCCTCTATGCTGGGGTTGGGGGTAGCATAAAGTTTTTTTCTGATCAGACTTGGTCCTATTTTGGCTATCTTAAGATTGTTCAACTGAACTGTGATATTTATTTTTCTTTCTCATTCAGTCTTCATAGATGTTTAAAGCAATGTTTCTCTTAAGCAGCAAGTACCCCTAACTTCTGAAAATTTTATTAAGTACCCCAATGCTCAATTTTCCATGGGATTTTACATTTACTGCCTAATGTGTGCCGTGTGCCGAAAGAAAGGCTGAATACATTTGGCCGTGATAGGACAAATGTCAGATCTAGTGTGGGCAGGGCTGTCACCTTTTGTGTCAGAGATGCACAACTCCAGTATGTAGTAGAGCTAGAGGTGATGTTAGCCAAAGTTAGGAGACTTTGATCAGCATGCCAAACTATGGATGGGGAATATAAAGTGCCATGCAGTGTGTGGCGTGCCAGATTTTTGCCATAGATGCGAGAGAAGGAGGAAAGGGTGAGAGATAATGAGCAGGCCAGGGCAATATCTAGGGGTGTCAATTTTCCTGCTCAGCAGCAGTGAACTTGACAAGTAATTGCCTGGCTCCAGGACTGGCCAAGCAGTTAGGCTTTCCCACTGGCTGTCCCTGCACTGGGCTTCGAGCCTGGCACAGGGGCCGCCACCTGGCTACCGGTCTGGAGGGAGGGCTGCTGCCGCTGGCTCCAAACTGGGGCAGAGAAAGCTGCCGCACTGGAGTGGGGCCTGGGATGTGGCCGGGGCAGGAGAGGTTGTCTCCTGGTTCCTGGCTGTGAGTGGGTGCATGGGTGGCTGTCACCCAGCCGAGAGCCTGGCTTGCATGGCAGAAGGAGGCTGGCACCGGGCATGAAGTGGGTGGCTGTTCCCCGGCTTCCCAGGATCGGGGCTTCAGCTGCCTGCCTCCTAGCTAGGACTGGATGGGAAGTGGGCTACTGCCTCCCAGAACCCGTGGGCTTGTGGGACCAGTAGTTTGGGGGACAGCAGCCTAGTGAGCCCACACCGTGAAGGTGCAGCATCCCCCAAAGTGTTGTCTGGGCTGTTTTGCCACACCCCAGGGATGGCTCTGGTTTCCCTTCACTGGATTTTTCAGCACTGGGAGAGCAGCACCTGCATATCCCCTGCCTACATCTCATGTAGCCATGCCATGGATTGAGAAATTATGGTTTAAAGTTTAGTGTAAAACAAGTTTTGTGGGAGAATTGATTATATAAGAAAAATTGTTCAACATCAGGGCTACATTTGTGTTATTTTGTGGACTAGATCAGAGCTGGGAACTTCGTGGCTGGTTGTGGCTAGATACTGTCCCCTAGCTCAAGTTTTTATCTGAGAGTTATAGAGCCTCATTGTCAAGATGGCTTCAGTCAATGGTTGTTAAGTCACGAGGCTGTTTCCTGTGAGCGGCAGAAATAAAAAGGAGAGATTGAAACTGAACAGGTTTGTTTAATGAAGTGCCTCACTCAGTATCCTGGTAATAAAAAGAATCTTGAATCATGGGAGACGATAATTTCTTTTCTGAGCCTGGGGGTCAGGCTGGGTACTCTTATTTTAGTAAGATGCAGAAGACAATTAGAAAGCAGATATACAGCATGTTTGGCATCATAGTTGTGGTGTGAAGTATCAAAACTAGATGATCAGAAGCAAGTTTCACCCATCAAAATTATGAACCAGCAGATGCTGATAATTCTTCAGGTTTATTTCAGGGTGTAGAAAATCATTTCAGTGGCTTCTTAACAGACTGCATAGCAACTCACCCCAATGTTAAGGCTGTAGCCAAATCTTGGAAAATGTGACTTAAATGTAGAGATGTTCATGAAATATTATGAAACACAGGGGAAGACCAGAAGTTAATTTGCTCTCTTTTAGCAAGAATCACCAGCTATCTTTATCAAATACAGAGACTTGCACAATTTTTATTCAGTGGTGTAGATGAGAACCCAGAAACTGTAACTGGTAGGTCAAAGGAAGAATTTTGGAAACCCGTGCTGATAGGTTGCAGTCAGAGGTCTAAGTGCTAGATCTGGAAACTTATATAGTTCCTTTGTGAATCAATGGAAGCTCAGTTTAAAATTCTTAGACTGTCTTTTTTCTTCTTTATTTCCCAAATCTTCCTCTTAGTGGTGACATGTTAGGCAAGGAAGACAAGTGAGAATTCCTTTGCTGAAGCCACTTTTCTAATTTTTGTAGACAAAATAATGTAGAATTATCCTTAACTTTGTTTTTAAAACTAATTTTGAATTTGTCTAGGGTCACAAGATTATTTTGTAGGTCTTTACGTCAAATCTTTGATCCTACAAAATTATTTGATTCTCTGTAGATCTGCCTACTTGCTTTCAAAATGTATCTGGAGGACCATTTAGGCAGCACAGAGTGGGAAAGAAGACAATATCTATAAAGTCAACAACAGAGTCTTATCAGGTTTCATTAGAATTGTTCTGTAAAAAGGATTTTGGACTGTACTGAGTCATGAGATAGGATACTTCAGTGGACTGAATTTAGTAAAATGCTACATAGAGTTCTGCTCATTTTTCAGCTGACTCTGGCTATGTCTACACCTAAAATCCTAGTTCAGACTTGGTTAGTCTGAACTAAGTAGTTTGAAGTTATTTTGAACTAAACCACAGTTTTTTAGTTCAAACTAACTGATTTTTTTAGTTTGAACTAACTTTTTAGTTTGAACTGAAAAAACATGGCTAAAAGTTAGTTTGAACTAAAAACGCGGTTTAGTTTGAACTTATGTAGTTTGGACTAGAATGTCTACATCGTGCTAGCCAAAGCAGCTAGTTTGAACTAAGCAGTTAGTATGGACTAACTGGCCGAAATAACTGTTTCAAGCTAAGCTTTGGCTAGTTCAAACTAAAAATTTTTTTAGTTCGAACTAGCCTAAGGCTAGTGTAGACGGGGTTCAAATTAGTCCAGACTAATTTGCTAGTGTAGACACGGCCTTTGTTTCTAGAGGTCTGGTCTCCTGCAGAAGTGACTTTCCACATGTGAATTCTCCAGGTACTTCTTCAGAGATTTTCACCTTCTCTTTGTAGTACTGCCTCTTAGGTAAGGCAGTCCTATACTGATAACACACAACATTATAAAATGAAGAATTGTTTTTGTTCCATAAAATGTTTTGATGGTGTTTGTAAATTGGATTATATCAGTCCAGAATTCTACCTTTCTGCCTTATTCTGTTGTCCTTTTTTCCCTTTTCTTGTGTTTAATTTTACAGTTATGTGTTCGCGTGTGAATGAGTATAGTAATGGAATTTCTTAAACTGAGAGAGATGACACTTACTGAGATCTTGACTTGAGCAGTCTTTTTGGTTTTCTTTCTTCGGCTGCTGACAGAAGAACTCAGTGCAAGTGCAACATCCCAAAAGGGTGCAGTCTGAGCTAAGTTAGAGAGAGGATATTTGCAAGTAGGACAAATTCCAGGTTACCTGGCATGGTGTATGGTTCTAAATGTCACATTTCTTTGCTCCAACACTAAGGTTCTAAAAAGGAGTAAAATTCTCACTTTTTCATGCAGAAGTTAAGGGACTTGTTTTTCAAAAGTGCTCAGCTCCAATTCGGGTGCCTACGTTGAGATGGCCACATTTTCAGAAGAGATCAGTAGCAGCTTCTGTAGTTCATGTTAATTAGGTCACTACATGCCAGCTGATCAGCTTTGAAAATCTGAACACTTCATTGGGTCCCTAAATCTGAGAAGCTGATAGTGAAGGTTGTGGGGTGTTGGGTTGGTTGGTTGTTTTTGTTTTTGAGAAACTGGCGCTAAACTTCCAACACAAAATTATTGAAATAAAGAGAAATTGTCTTATTTTCTGTTATAGTTTCATATTTTGAGTTTGAAACAGGGTTGTTTTAATCTGATTGGTGTAACATGAGGTGAACAATTTTAATATCGTGCAAAGGGCAAATTTATAAAATGAACACTAGATTCCAGGCTGTGCCTCAGCATTGATTTTGTGTAACTTAAATAGTATATTCAGTAACTAATTTTAATTTTAAAAGTTTTTTTTTCTTTTTAGCATTGAAACATACTTTCAAGAATGTTAGACACATAAAGGTAACTTTAATTTTGGAATTTTGTAAGTAAATGTATTTATTTATTTCTGTTCTGTGCTCACAATATGGTAGGCAACTTCCAAACAGAAAAGAATTGTCCCCTCTTAGGATATATGCCTAATGGCATTTCCCAGTAATTTGATTTTCTCAGTCTTGTGATTTCTTACTCCTCCAACATCAAAACAAAGGCAAATATTTTTCCTGTTAATTACTCATTTTCACTATTGTCGTGTATACAGTAGGTCTAATTCTGCTGCTAAGAGATTTTTCCATTGGCTTTCTGGGAGCAGGATCAAGTCCTACATTGGGAGGATGGAAAAAAGTGACACTTTTTAAGGCATTCTAATGTGTCCTGACTTTTGTTTCTCTGTTGTTAGTGCTTTAATTTCAATGTTAAAGGAACCACTGATACCTGCTGGAGAACGCTGAAAAATATTGTATTTAGGAACTGTTTTGTTCTTAACTAATTTTCTGATTTCCTCTTTATTAACAAGACAGCATCAGTGTTCTTTCTCTCCTTCATCACCATCCTTAGCACACTGGACTTTGTTTAGGTTGTGAGCTGTATGGATAGTACTGATCAGGGTGCTCATCTGCATGTCACACATGTACTGACGCAGAATTGGCTTGAGATACATTTTTTTTTTTTGTGTGGCCCCATAGCCCTTCAGATAAGTTTGATATGCTTTGCTGTAGGCATTAGCTATAAATACATTTAACTATTTAAGCATATTAGAGAAAGTTTGAGGCAAGGAAGTTTTCTGCTGAAATAAATATTGAACAATTTTAGAGTATATAAAACAAATTTTCAAAAAATTGCTAAATATATGTCTTCAATTGAACATCTCTGCATACATTAATACCTACTTTTTTGCATAGAAAAATTCAAATTTATGCAAGCAAATTGCAGTCATCAATAAAAATTGTCGTTAGTGCAAAGCTACTTAGTTTGCATGTGGAAATGTAGTTGCATACATTTGAGTTGTTCGTGTAAAAAACCGAATGTGAACAAATGCACAAGTTAGTTTACATAGACGTTAGACTGCTTATGTATTGTGACCACTGCCGATGACGCTAATATTTTCTCATTTTTTCTTGTAATCACCTGTCTTTCAGTATCCCTCTATCGTCTCTTAT
This sequence comes from Podocnemis expansa, assembly GCA_007922195.1. Taxonomy (NCBI): domain Eukaryota; kingdom Metazoa; phylum Chordata; order Testudines; family Podocnemididae; genus Podocnemis; species Podocnemis expansa. The sequence continues at coordinate 20,008,067 of ML682019.1, forward strand.
TTTATACTTCTATTATAAATTATTTGGGGCAGGGATGATCTTGGTATGTGTACAGTATCTAGCAGTCTTGACCCTTGATAGGGGTTCATCTCTACAGTAAATTCTTATTTTCTGGAGATTTGATGTTTCCGGGGATTACACTAGAACCAAAAAATGGATTTTGAATTCTGAATAAGAATCCATAAAAATTGTTGATCAGTTAAACCCATATCAGTCTTTTGACATCAGTCAGACAGCAACGTAGGAAGAGTTCATGGGACATGGAAAAAGCAATTGTGATTGTTTTAGTGTACCATCACAGAGAATGGGTTATATGTACCTACCTTTTTTTTTTTTTTACTGGAGACAAAGAAAACTGCTATGAGTTGTTCAACATCTGCCCTTGTCATGTCTGGAAGTCAGCAGAAAATTCCAAATATACTTTGGCTCCAAAAAGAAAAGTGTGTAGAAATTAATCATTTAGAATATGCAGAAGAAATAAATATGCAGCTTTGTCTCCGTATGACTGAATGGGATGGCCAGTGAAATAGATGAAGGGAGAACTGATACAGTTCTTGAGGCAAAGAAGGCTCAGGAAGAAGCTTATATAGAGTTATTGTGGATTGAAAGTATGTTTGTCATTGTTTGAATTTTTGAACACTTGTACCAAATTTGCAGTGGTACATAAAGCCAGTGTTGACATACAGGAGAAGGAGAGTCATCCAATAGGGATTATAGATACTAAAACATCCTCAGAAGAGTGGAATAATAATGCATTTTGTTTGGCACGGCATTTTCATACAAATGGGTCTGAGTTAATTCAGCTACTGAGTGAAATAGATAATGAGAGTTACAGAATTACAAAGCACACTTGTAGTTCACCTTTCCTTGAGAAGACAGGAACACAGAATCTTTCTTCCAATATTTCATATACTTTATGAAGACATCTCCAACTTCCACTCCCCTTTTCTAATGTATTTCTCTCATGTTGCACACACTGGAAAATTCATAATAATTTTAACCCTTTTTAGTCACAAGAGTTGGACTGCCTGCACCTGTTGACAGTTTAAACACAGTCACCCTTGTGTTTAGGTTATTATAGGCAAAGCTGAAAGAGATGCCTGTAGTTAATGCCTCATGCTATCTATTATCAGGTGCTTATGTAGGCTGAAATATCCTATGCGAGGGTTTGCCTCTGGCTCAGTGTCTTTGAAAGTTTCAGGAAAACCAATTCATCTGTTTTCAAGGAGATGATTAGCGTATATATGTTGTTTGCCAGTGTTAACAAATTCTGATAACTATTTTGGTGAAAAGCTTATGCGCTACTATGCAATGGATCACAGACTTGAAATTTGCAAGGGGATTCTCCTCCGGCCACAGATGTGCCTTTTGGTGGCCCTGTGAAAATCTGCTCAAATTTGGCTGAATTCTAAACAATATTACGAATCTCATATGTTCAAGAAGCATTACAAATGATGAGAGTGACTTAAAAATTATGAGTTTTTAAAAAAAATTAAAAATGATTTTTTTACTTTTGTGTTCTTGGGGTTCACATTTCATGTGTTTTTTTTTTCTGCAACCATATGGGGTTTTCTGGAAGACAGCTGACTCATGTATTTGAAGTCATTAAATTGGAAGGTGTGGAGTGAATCAGACAGGGGGCTTCATGAAGATAAGGGATGGTGTGATGGTTAAGGCAGGTGAATACCATTCTGGATTTTAGCTCTGCCTCCATCACAGTATTCTTCTCTGATACTGGACAAGTCACTTAAACCACATTTTTCACAGGTGTCCATTAGGTGTTTCCCATTTTTTGAGAGTTCAGCATGAGGCTGAGGAATAGAATTTACTGACAGGCTGAGCACTCACATCAGCAACTGAAGACAGTAACTGCTGAGCTTTGAACATGTAATATGCTATAAAAAGGCTAAGTGTTCTGAAAAATTAAGCGGTGTGCATGTTGAGGGGGGCACCCAAAACAGCAGCTTCTTTTGTCAATAGCTCTGTGCCTCAGTTTCTGTGAAACGGAAATAATAATTTCACTTCAAAAGGCCATTGTGAAGATAAAATAATTAGTTTTTGAAGGACTCAGAGGCCTCATTGATAAGTGCCATGCAAAAGCCCAAGTAAGAATAATTAATAATTCTGCATTTAGAGCAGGGCTTGAATGGGTTCAGTAAATAAAGTATTGGTCACACATTGAATTATAAGGATAAAAAGAAATATTGAATAGCTGGCTGTTTAGTGCTGATCCTGCACCTCTAAAGTCAACAGGAATCTTAACTCTCAGTAGTAGCAGGATCAAGCTATGAGATAGTGTTATACATCCTGTGCATTCAGTATGGTCTAGAGACATGTATTTACCTTATATAGTGAGAACAGAAAGAGGCTGAAATCATGACTGTGTGTGGGACAAATCTATGTTCTTTGTTCTTTGGAATCACTATCAGTTTGTGGGGAGAAGTGAAAGGAGGGCACTTTAACTTCGTATTTCTGAGTTTCGTTTTGTTTTAGCTATAATATTCTGATTTTGCCAAATTCTTTTATCTGGAAATCTCTTATTATTGCCCCAAAATAATGCAGACTAATAATATAAATTAAAATATTTTTATAATTAAGTGAAAGTTATATGGCAATTACAGTTACTTTTGTTCTTAACAGATCAGTGTGCATCCAACCTCATCTGTCCAGGTTTCAAGCACAGGAATAAATGATATAACAATCTATGGTAAGACTTCCTAGTTCTTCTTCACAACAATGTCTTTATGTATCCCATCTGTAAAATTGCATCAATCAGCCTTGTAGGCAGGACCTGTTTTAAAGCGGTTAGCTCTTGGGGAACTGTGCCCATGCCCATATTTCATCATTTAAGAACTGATCAAAGAAAAATCTGCAACTTGCAGGTTTACAAAAGAGAAACTCCATGCAAATTCCTGACATCATTCATTAAAGGATACAGGGTTACATTCATGTCAAAAATTATGGATTTTCCATAAATATGAAAATCATTAAAATTATGGCAAAAGTCCAGATGTAGCTGCAATTGGTTTTACTCATGCTAGAGGTGAAGATGTAGTTGGCAAATGTGTACCTGTGATTTCCTTGAATGTACTTTATAATTTTTTGGTAATATTTTATAGAATCTCATACAACAGCTTTTGGGTCAGAAGAAAAGAAAGAAGAGAAAACCCTCAGGAGACTTGTGGACATTTTGCAGAATATGATACAAGATGTTCCTACACAGCACACGCCAACTGAACAAACAATCATTACACCCAAAATAATAAAATTGTATGTTCAAAAGCAAAAGGAGGCAAAGGAAAAGGCTGCAGTTACAAGAAAATTTACCACATCGACAACAACACCATTTTGGAGACTTCGAACTGGCACGGAAGTTTCTGTTGTTTTACACACTAATGAGTCTTCTAGCTCAACAACACCGCTGAAAAACTTACTTGTTACATTTCAAAATTCTGTTCCAAAAAGAAAAACTAAGACTTTTGATCAGTTAACAAATGGATCCCTGGAAAATCTAGTGCAGTCTTTAAAGAATGTAAAAAAACTCAAAGAAACAGAAAATACCACTGAAAAAGCAGAAAAACCAAAACATGCTGCAAAGGTGAAAAAGGTACATTTATATGAAAAGGTGAAGCATCAACCTCTGGGTGAAGTAATCTTTGAAAAGATTGAAAAGTTAAAAAACTTGTTACAAAATCCACCAGGTTATGTTAAACAAAATCCACAGCTCAAAGAGTATATTGAATCATCTGAAAGCTATATAACAAAAGCTCTCGTGCTGGAAAAAGAAGCAGAGGCATCACTAGATCAGCTGCATCCCCAGCATAAACCACCACCTTCAAAAGGTGAAGTAGAACAGAACACAGAAGAAGAGGAGACAGCAGAAGTCAGAAAGTTAAGAGCATTTATTAACCTGCTCTATGATTTTAGTCCTCAGCTAACTACATATATTGATAGTTCTGTGAAGCAAAATCTCCCAGCAGATATTAGCAAAAAAGCTATTGTTGTTCTTGATGCTATGAAACATGTTTTTTGTGGAAGTCAGGCGGAACAGAACAAAAAAGTGTTGAAGAAGTTGCTAGAGGATGATATAAAGCTTTTAAATATAGTTCTTAAGAACCACAAATAGACTCTTAGAAATAGTCATTTATTGGTACCCTTCATTTCATTTACTTAAATTTTAGAGATCAATTTCTAGTTTGTCATTGTCTTCTCAGCCTGAACTCTGTTGTAACGCTGTTCATATCAGCAATTAAACACCATTTTTTAAAAATCTTCCTTTTCATTGTTCACTGCGGTTTGTCATTGACCTTTCATAAGCTTATTTTGCTGTTAAATTTGTGTTGGCATCTGAACAAATTATGCATAGGTACACTGTTAGTTGAAAATCTTATCATTTCCTTTTTTAAGGATTGTTCTGCATCACTACTGTAATGCATACACTTAATGTAGAGAGCTGAAATAAAGCTTTTAGTTTTTTAATATTTACTTTCTAAAATGAACACCAAGTAGATCAACATTCTTGGGCTACAGTTGACTTTGAGTGATAGGAATGCGAAGTTGGCAAGTCCGCTATAGAATAGTGGGTTCTGTAACTACCAAATAAATGTCAAGGAGCAACTCTTGGGTCCCTGTTCCTCTCCACAGGTAAAGAAGGCCCTAACTGCAGTCAAATGGCCACAATTCAGGTACACGAGGAAGGAAGGGAGCCACAAACAGGACCTGACAGAGCAGTCTATACACCCCATTCCTTGTGGGGTTTCTCCTGTATGGAACTTCTTTCTCTTTGGCTCAAAAGAAGGAAGAACAGAAGAGGTACAAGCACAGTCAGTGAAACTGCTTCCACATGCATCTCTTGACAAAATGTGGATGCAGACCCATTATAGAGAGAAATTTGCTAGACTGTAGGAGCTGTGCTTGTACTCTGGGGTGCAAAAAGGACAACTTTCCCCAGTCCTCTAATTTCTGAGGTGATCTCCAGTTCAAAGCTTATTTGTTCAGATTTTGAATTGAACATTTGTCCCCAAATGAATTTTTTTATTGCACGCCTGATATCTCTTGCCTTTGTTTGCTGGAGCCCATGTTTTTCCTCTTATTTCAGTTTTTTGTTAGGACTTTGGGACTTATTTTGGGAAGTAAGTCATACTGAAACAAGAGGTGTTCCTGGACTTTCTAGCTTTGTAACTTCACGGTATGTGACCCCTGAAGAGGAGATAATCCAGATCAATCATGTTTACAGGTTGGGACAGAGCAGATGTCCAGACCACCAAGATGTATCAATTACCAGAGAGATTTATCTCCTGAATTATGCTGTATAGATGGTGCTTATAGGACCATATTTCTGCTGAATAGGTGCCAAAAGAGCTTTGAGCATCCGTCATGACAGGATGGGAAGCCAAGCTTTGTGGAGTGATAACAAATCAAAGGTTCCAACCATTTCTTAATATTACTAAGGGGTGCTTGCTCTCTTCTGATATAAGTTAAAATTGTTCTTCATTAAAATAATTTATATTTCCAACTACTTGTGTGCAGGTACTTGCTGTTCTATATTTCCATTTTCTGAGTTCCTGAGGACTTTTGTCAAATACCATTGTTCTTACTTTTCTTCATATTTTAATCTATGCATGTTTTTTAGAAACTGAAACTTCAGAGGTTTTTGTCATAGTGTCTAGAATAGATCTTCATATTAAATCTCTCTGATCTTGCAGATTTGTTGGTTCAGCATCTGTGATGTGGAGTTTCTTAATAGCTTTTCTGATAAATCTTGGGTCATATCATGATTGTACTAGCCTAACAGACAGACTGCTGCAACATACTCATTATTACTCTCTTAGCAGGGTATCTACTCAGTTGATGGAAAATTCTAAATATACCTAGCTTGAAAATATATTTCTGGCTTTTAAACATAGCCATTCATTCTGTTATTGTTTCAGAATACTCATTTCAAATGTCAAAGCTCTGCTGTTTGGTTGTTTTTCCTGCTAAGAAATCAGAAACAGTAGGCTTGTCCAAAGCAGTAGCTGGCTTGACCTGTTGGCTGGGAAGTTAGTGTCTTCCGAAGTAAATGGTACAAAGAAATAGAAAAGTGACCTGGGAGAGCAAAAGGCACCATAGAAGACAGCACAGTTTGGATTCTGACTGTCATGTGACAGGACTTTGTAAATGTTGACAATCATAGTAAAGAGGAAAAAAAGCCAGTAAGTAGGGTCAAAAGTTGACTTGTCATCGGAAGGTTCAGAAATAGATATTACGTGACAGATCAGAGATTTGTTGTCTAGCTTGCACATAGGAGCTTGTTCAGTTGTTTTGTTAATGAATAATTGTCATGAATTTAACTCCTTTTTCAGTTAGTAAATTATTCAAACCAAATCTGATTTTTTTTTTGTTTGAATGTACAGAATTTGTTTTTGAATACTCACTTGTACGTGGGATAAAAAATTGTCAGCATGTGGCCTATTTTCACACTGTACACATTTACTGTTTGCTGAGAGGTATTCTTGGGTTTGATTGCATCTTCTGGTGTTAATTCTGCTTCTTGACTGAATTATTGAAGCTTTTCAGGCAGGAAAATAATGAATAGAGAATAACCAATAAAGCAATTTCTACTATGAATTTTGGACAAATAATCACTTATAATAAAAGGTGTAGATGCTTTTGGGTTTGCAAGCATTTTTACCAACACTTGCCAGTGGTCTGAAGATGTGTGATTAAGAAAAATGACCTCATAGCAAACTGAACTCACTCCTATTATTCATGAGAATATTCATGAATTAGTTTAACTGTTCAGCCAGCCCTAATGTAGACTTGCTCCCATTAAAGTAAATGAGATTTTTGCCTGTTTTATTCAATGAAAATGACATAATATTTGATGGAGTGAGGGGTAAAGGAATATTAAGAAAAATGAGATTCTTTCCAAACAATTTTAAATCATAATTTGGGAAAGTCAGAAAAGATGATTTTCAGAACTGCTTCTTTGTACACATGGTTTGTATACCTCAGCAACAATAGGAATTATTCAGTATTGAAATATGTGCAGCAGTTAAATGTGATGTGTTATGTTTGTGAGGGAAGCAGGAGCTATCCGGTGTGTTTGTAGTGGCTTTGTAAAGTGCATTATTATAGGCAAGAGCACTGAGGTGTCACTCAAATCCTCTAATGATGTAGTTTTATTATCTTAACCTTTATATCTGTTAGAGGCAGCAAACTGGGCTTTGCTTAACTTTTTTTAAAGGTCACATTTGGGGAAATCAGACATGTTCTGTGCAATCCAGGATCAAATACAGAAATCATATTTATTTGACAACATGACTGGCTTATGTTGTGCCAAGCATTAATACTTATTGGGTGAGAAATGTATGACTGCAGTGTCATGAAGTGGCACTGCTATTATGATTTTCAGCCCGATTGTAATTCTGTGAAGTGCTGAGCACCCTCACTTAGGCCTTTGAAGACAGTTTTTAGAACGGTGGGGCAGTCATTTCATGGGTTTGGCTTCCGAGGTTTTAAAGCATTCTTTACTAAGTGCAGAGCAGTCTGGTCCTAATTCTGTAATGCATTTAAAGACAGCTTTAACTTTGGATATGTGAGTAGTGCCTAAAATTAAGGATGTGCTTAAATGCTTTGCTGGACCAGGGACTGGTTAGCCTCTGTAGGATCAAGCCCCCAGTGTCTGGGAACTCTTGTATTGAGGTGTCGTATGTGGCATTTTCTAGGGGCCCTTTTAAATATTTATTAACATGAGTTTATTTGTGCTAGCCATTTTTTATGTCTAAATTCACCACCTATAATACGTATTTAAAGACTCTCCTTTAGTTTCTTAAGTTTTTCAGAAACAGGTGAAAATATAAAATCAGTGTGAATAAGAGCACACAATCTTCTCTTTAGCTCTCTGTGGGCAGTCCCATAAAAAGCGTGTTCCAGAATCAAATTAAGTTTCTGTTGTGTAGAATTTTGTGCATTAACATTCAGATATGGTTTGATGCTATTGAAGAGTCATACAGTTGATAGTGCACAGTTTATATTGTTCCGGCATAGCAGAATGATTTGACTGTGTGCATTTGGAGAACACAATCTCTGTTGTTTATCAAGCTATTTAAATGTGTAATCATAAGCCACTCTGAAAGTAATTATGAAATAACTGAGTAATTATTAAAATGTCACCACCATATGTTCTGTAACTGTTCAGCTGAAAATCCTTTTACTTGACAGACTGAAACCTTTTAGCATGACAGGGCTAACTTAAACCTCTAAAAGAGAGACATCTCTACAGTTTTTGTTGTAAAATCATTCAGAAATGAATTATTAGATAAGACTTGAAAAGTAGGACATATCAGCATTGTCCTATATTTGTACTTGGAAAAGCAAGAACTATGAAGAATGAAAGGCATGTCAAATGTATCATTTAAGGTGAGGGCTTTTTTTCCTGCAAGAATGGGGCATTTTTATGATTTGATCTAAAATGAGTAAATTAATCAAAATATTAAAATTGCTAATGATATAAAAATCTTAAAAGGAAAAAGACTAGTCATAAATACTTGTTGCCTTGCTATAAGTATTTTAAAAACCTATAATTGTTATGTTTGTTTTCTAGAAATGTGTTAATAAGTTGGAATAGAAAATCCATTTTTAAAATAATATTCTTACAAGTCTATAGCTATAGTGATACAAAATGTCAATCCATGTATGTACTCTAGAGTAAAAACTCTGATTATTGGTAAATATCAATCAATCAATTCAATAGGTATTTATTGAAAAATCACAAAGGAAATATAATACTTAAAGGCAATTCCTTAAATTGATGTGCACGAGCTGTTGACTGGTTTTTGTTTGTTTGTTTTGGTTTTTGGTTTTTGATTTTACACCAACCATGCACAGTTTTGAGTATTTAATGTTTATATGGTAGATTGTAACTTGGGAAATTGTAAAATAGTGAAAGTATGCTTAATTTCATTCTCCAAAGGAAAATCTTTACAGCATATAATTAATTAGCTTTTACACATAGCATTAGCATCTGAGAAAGAGACAGTGTTCTCATGGCAGAATTTATTCTTTAAATATTATTTACAGTTCTTTAAAAAAACCCTGTGAAATCCTTTAAAGAGAGGTTTCAGGAAACACTGTACCAATGGGTATTCATTTTTTAAATTCTTTTTTTTGGGGGGGGGGGTGGATTTATAAACACTTCATTACTTTTCTCTTTCTTTCATGTGCTTCCTAGGGGAGCAGTAGCTCTTTCTCCCTTTGCTGTTCCTCTTGTTATAAAATGTTTTACCTGGAGACCCATTACTGAGTAAACACACTGATTCATAACATTGTCATTCACTCTTCTTTTGGTAACCATCACCAAAGTCCACTTTAATTAAAGAAAAAAAAGCCAGATACCTTCTTATACCATCTTAAGGGTCCTCTTTGATGTTTCAGGTGCCTTAAAGAGAGAGGGTATTTTTCACACATGCGAGACACCCAGTATGTACTAAATAAGACGGCAGTCAGTAAGTCTTAAGAACATTTAAAGCAAGAAGTCACAATGTGAAAGAGGAACATACATGGTATTGCCAACCCTAAAGATTTAGAAACCATGAATCAGGGCGCCCCAGAGCCATGGGATTGGATTAAAAATCAAAATAATAATCATTTTTTTGAAAAAGCTTTGGGGTCTTTTTGTTTGCCTTTTTGTTTTTGAGCTATTAAGAGTTCACTTTTCATAGCTTTCCTCTGCAGTTCTGAGAGCTATAAGCTTACTTTGTTTAAAAAAAATGAAAGCTGAGAGTCTCACAAAATCACATGCCTCCAGGAGCTGAAGTTTTATGAAAAATCAAATATCATGAGACTTGTGCTAAGATTGCAGGAGTTAATGCGTGCTGGGCCATTCAGCATTCGCTAGTGGGAGTTCCTCTGTGCTTATAGGCATGGGCCTATAAAGATCAAAATGTCACAGGAAAGTTTTCTTGTTTAATGAAGTCCAGGAGAGTTGTGACAAGCAGTCTTTCTGACACAGCTGTGGGTAATCAGAATACTTACAAGCCAAAATATGATGTGCCACGCTTGCTGGTCAGAAATAACCTCAATCTTTTCCATGCTGTCACCAACACTATGGTACTGCTCCTGCCTTTACACTTCTCCATTAAGCCTGGGGTTCAGACACTCCTTGTACATCTATAATCCTCCACTGAAGTGGAAGTTTTCCTTTGAACAGGTGACTCAGTGAGGCTGCTGAACTTCTCAAAGTCGCCATTCGCTTCTCCACTGCTGAGATGCAGGAGGACTGCTCAGAAGTTGCCTGTATTGTTGCTCAGTCGTATTATTGAGTTTTCCCTCTTTCATGTTAATTACAGCCTCTTATTGATTGCTAGTCCTGATCCATTCTCTTTTGTGTCACTGCCTGTGAGCTGTATTTCCTTTTCAGACTCAGGCCACTTGCAGGTTCAAATGACGTTATTGGACTTGGGACCCAGTTTTGAACTTGGGACAATAAACAGTTTAGGAAAGTTGAAAGCCATGTCTGGAGTTGGAGCTCCCTGAACACAACAGTCAAGACACTATGACCCTTTGGAATGGCACCAGTGGTGCATATTTCATTTCTGAATAAATCCTTTAGGCTGGTGGGTTTGTTGGTAGTTTTAAATATAAATAAACCAGTTCTGAAATTATCTGTTGGAGTGGGGGTTGGATGTAAAATCCTGGGCGAAACTGTGAGGCCCGTAGTCAGCTTGTGCACATTCCTTACTCTGCCAAAACTACCAGTATCAATGGGAGCTTTGCCTGAATAAAGACCAAGTCATCCCATGGAGGGACAGACTTCTATGCATGGCAGAGTACTGAGCCTCTGCTACTTTTTAGATTCCCCAAAGTCCCCTCCATAGGGAGTGGGGTCTCTGTGCAGGAAAGGCATGAAAATTGATTGGGCGGTGTCGGCATTCAGCAATACACCAGCTGCTTCTGGAGGTTATGGCATCCATGAAGCTCGACAGGTGAGTGTCCCAATGGGCGTGGATTTAGATGGACTTTCTCATCCAAGTAAAGCTGCAAATCTGAATAAGTTTGGAATTAGGCCTTCTGCTGTTAAGAGGCTGAGACTAATGTTCTCAGGAACAAATTCCAACTTGAAAGCAAAAATGCTGAGTTTTGTGGCTGTATGTGGAAGCTTAACAGGAGATTCTGCATACAGAGAAACAATAAGGGCTTTCTGGAAATAGTTGATTGATTGAAAAAAAATTGGACAAGTGGCTCAGCAGAGAAGTGCTGAAATAAAACAGACCTGTAAAGGGCTCCTCTGCCAGCCTTCAGTGACAGAATAACAGTGTCCCACTTCAGGCACGGTCATACAACTGAATATTAGTTCATGCCTTTTCTGTTGCAAACAGCCAAACTTTTCACGAGGCAAATTAGCAAACTTGAAGGCATACATACAGTAGGAGTACAGTGAGGAATCGGGGTTTTGTGTGCATCAGGTCCAGAGGATATTTAAAAACAAGGTTTCTCTCTCTCTTTCTCCCCTATCCTAGCAAATACTTACATGACCTGATCCTGCAAGATACCGATTTAGGAAGGCAGAAGCTCATGGAACTCAGGACAGTGACACTGGGAAAAGGAAAAGCCACTGGACAGAGACGCGACAGGCATTTCAGGTAATGTCCATTCTCTGTGGGAGGAGTGTTGCAGTCTGAAACACATTCAGTCGTGCTTCTGGTTACTTTAAAGGGAAGTTCAGCATTTTGTTCGTTTAAAGTAGAATAAAGAGAGCATAGAGGCTCCAAGTGCCAAGTACTGCACCGGCATAGAGTTCTGAAAACGTTTGCGTGGTCTCAGCTTTCTTTATACACTGTTAAAAGTAAGCAGAAGACATTCATAAAAGTACTGCCTTCATGGGGGAAATTGCTGGCAGTTTTGGTGTGACTCTGATAGCTCCAAATACACCTACCCAGCAAATGAAAATGTTATTTTAGACAGTCAGGACTTCCTTCTGATCTCACCTATGTGTGAATTAGAAATAGTTCCACTGAAGTTAATGGAGGTAACTGGTGTAAAACCAATCTGAGTCAGCCTGTGGCCGGACAATTTTCTGCTAATAAAAAGGTTCACAAGGTGTTCTGAGATCTCTTACCGAGGAGTTCAGAGACCTTGTGCTGTGGTCGGCTGGCAGTGTAAGCAAGCTAAGATTGGTCTCACAGACTTTCCTGCAAGGTCTCCTGGTTCTTCTGCATTTCTCCCTGTACCACTCTGTAACACTTTTAAGATAAGTTCCATCATAATATTTAAATACTGAAAACTAACTGTGCACTACAAGTCTTCTGGGACTTTGGACCCTTGGATCTGCTAAAGCTTCTGTGAAGTTGTCAAGGTTGCTATGTTTGTATTTGGCCTGAGGTTTTCCTTTACTGCGCAACTTGCCAACTTACTGAATCTTTAAATAACTAAGTACCAAGAGGGAGTCTTCCAGGTGATGTCTGCTGCCTCCACTGCAGTAATGAAGTGAAACTACGCCCCTTGCTATGTGGGCTGCTCTTTACTTTCTAAACTAACTTGCTGACCACACATGGATTTGACATGCCTGAGATAAGCTTGAGTAGTAAAGTGTAAGTGGTTGCTGTCTGGTTTCTGGTTCTGACATTCCCATGGCAACCTCGCCCCAAGTTAGTCACAGTTTACTGCCTCACAAGTAAAAATTGTTCACAAATGAATAAAGGTTGCAGCATGAAAAAGACACTTCTCCATGTGTTCCTGGCAGCTGGTAAAAATGGACTAAGACACAGCGTGAGTAGGAGCTCTTTGCCGTGTTTGGCAGGGCAGTTTTCAAGGTTAGACTCTGTAATGGAGCCAGTGATGTAAAATAAAGAAAATTAAAAGAATACTACAAACAGCTGTGATCAGCTACATTTTAAGTACACTGTGGCAACAGAAGAATAGGTGATAGAATAGGCTGCAATTTAACAGATGAAAGAATTGGCTGGACATGAGTCTGGGAACCTGTGAAATTATACATTAAAAAAACTGAGTGACATGGCACAGAGCTTGATGATAATTTACAGTTCTAGATAGGTTGTATAATCTAGTATCTAAATGCTGTGTAGCTGTGTTTTATAGCGTGTGTGTGTGTGTGTCCTGCAGGAGTGATGTGAGAAAGGGACGGGGTATGAAAGAGTTTTAACTTAATAGAAACTGATCTGCGCTGAATTTTTGCCTGGGCTTAGCCCTGGCACCTCTCAGCTTGGCAGTTCAGTGCCACAGCGCTTCTGAGTTTCCCATGTTATTTATAAAAGTAAAAAGTTGCTTGAGCCCTGGTACCTTTTTTATTACAAATTAAGCACCTGAAGATGACACATAGGATGATTTACAATTGAAACAACTTGTTGAGTACTCTCTCTGGCTATGTCTACACTGACAACATTAATTTAAAATATTTATTTTGAAATAACTTTCAATTTTAAGTCAAAATAACTATTTTGAATTAGCACTATTTCAAATTTATTATTTCGAATTTGGAGTCTAGTGAAGACTCTCTAATTCAAAATAAGGTAGGAGTTGTTATTTCAAAACAGATAGTCTTCACTAGACTCTCTAATCTGAAATAGGGGAAGGCAGGCAAAATAATAGGGCTATTATTTCAAAATAAGACTATTCTGAGGCTTAGAATGGCTTATTTTGAAATAATAATTTTGAGTTGCACGCTATTTTGAAATAGAAGCAGGTTTTATTATTTTGAAATAGTGCTTTGTTATTTCAGAATAAAGAAATGCTTATTTCAAAATAACAAAATGCCTGCATGGACAGGAAAAAAGGTTATTTTGAAATAAGCCTCCTTATTTCAAAATAACTTCTAAGTGTAGACATACCTCTCTCATTTTTCTGTATCATTGGTCTGACCTAGTATGGCCTTAAGTTAAAGTTGAGTGATACTTCCCATAATAAAACTCTTTTCAGTTACTTATAACTTTACCAAATGTTTACTATTTGGGCTGCAATTTTGCATTTTTGCATGCCAGGTGTCTGGTGCAGATTGATTTTTAGTTTCAGTGAAAATGTTTCTGTCATATCTGAGAACAAGACAAGGGAAAATACATTATTTTGCTCAGGTTAAAAAATTCTTAAAATGGTTTCATTGAGAAGCTCTAGCATCCTGGATTTTGTGACAGGGGCCTGAAATTTGGCTGCTCCCTTGAGGAAATGCCAAATACGATTAAATTTATTAGCTTTTGAAAAAGTTCAGTTTGTACCTGTACAGCAGAGACTTGTTAGAGTTTAGCAGCTAAATTCTTTGAATATTCCATGTATACTGGGCATGTTCCAGACTGTAGCTACCTGAAATTGCTGCTACTAATGGCACAGGACACAGGCATTGAGAGCAGGAAAGCTTGGTGCTCTCTGTGTTGTCATTCAAGCAGTGTGAGGGAGAAAACAGCTTTACTCAAATGCAGAGGGTAAAAGAAGCAAACAAGGTGTAGGACATGGCAGTGGGAGTAATGGACAAGGACAATAGGACTGGGATCTGTGTAGAAAGATAAAAATCTTAATCTGGACTCAGAGGAGACTGGAACTGCCTGGACAGCTATACCTGCTGTTTTATCTAGGTTTAAGGGAGCATGCGGTTTATAAAAAGGAACTGAATAACAAAGAAATAAGGGCCTGGGGAGAAACCCTGACAACAACATATTGAGATATAATGCCCAAAGCGTTATCAAACCAAACCGGTTCCCTTAGTGCTTTATGTCTCGTCCAGGGCACTAAATGTCCCTGTAACAGCTGCGTGGGTGAAACCAGACAATCACCACACTCTCGAATGAGCTCCACCCAGAGAAATGATGCAAGAGAAAAACACTTGTGGGTAAACACCTTCCACAAAACAGTCACTCCATATCTGACCCCTCAGGTCCCTTCTTTGCAGGAAAGCTGCACAACACTCTCAGAAGATGCACCTGGCACCTTAAATTCATGACTTCGCTAGATACTATTATGGACTGAACAGAGAGGCTAGATTTGTGGCTCATTACAACAATCTGTAGCCCTCTAACTCCACTTTTTTGCCCTATGACTGGCGAGTTTTTAACAGGCCACTTTAATGTGAATGGTCTCACAACATTAGGACCTTGTTTCTCTAATATGTCTAATAACACATCTCTAAATCTCAGCAGTAACATGACAATGATGGTATTTAGCTCTGTCTTTTTTTATTATTACTATTTCCTAGCACAATGAGCATAGACGATGATGCCAAATGGCTTGAGTGGGTAACCAAGCAGTTTGAAAGCATCGCTGGGGAAGATAAAGAAATTGGCTTGGAGGAATTCAAAACTGCTCTAAAAGTGAAGGAGGCAAGTCCTTTGCGTTCAAGCTGATGTAACTGTGTTTCTTCTAGATAACCAGATGTG
Source organism: Podocnemis expansa (assembly GCA_007922195.1). Taxonomy (NCBI): domain Eukaryota; kingdom Metazoa; phylum Chordata; order Testudines; family Podocnemididae; genus Podocnemis; species Podocnemis expansa. The sequence goes on from ML682019.1 coordinate 20,023,429, forward strand.
AGCTGAGACTGTACAGGTACTGTTAGACTTCACCCTTTTGTCAATTGTTAGTGCACGACAATACTGGCAGATTAAAATGGGTCTGTGATCTGTTATCCTATCTTAGCTAGAAAAGTGAAACTTAAAAATGGAACGGCAGGGTTAATGAAGAAGGGTTATACAGAGAGTTTTGTTTATCGTAATACTCATTGTATTTCGTTAACACTGTTGGAAACCACAAGTGAAAGACTAGTCCTAAATCTTTAAATCTTGCTCAGTCTGATTAAGGTTGCCCATCAGCCCTCACTGAGCCAAGCTTTCCATGGATGTTATCGGTAGCCTTCTGCACTGAATTGATAAAGAGCATCCCTCTACTGTTGTTGAATATATTTTTCCTCTTTACCATAGTCCTTCTTCGCTGAGAGATTCTTTGCATTGTTTGATTCTGACGGGAGTGGAACCATCAGCTTAGATGAGTTATTCAAAGCCTTAAACCTTCTCATTCATGGAGACGAGACAGACAAACTAAGATTCCTCTTCCAGGTCTATGACGTAGATGGTAAGAATTTACTTACTCCCATCTGGATATCAATGTGATAGTTCTCTGTGAGCATTGGCATTCGCCTGGTATGGCTTCAGCCTTCTTAAAGATGGATGGAGGGAGCGTGCCAGTCACCTGTTTATTGTACTTGTCCAGTACAGTCAAAGCCATTGTCTAACTTTCTGTGCTGCCAGCCTTGTCTCTTCTAGCATAATATGGGTGTACCCAAAATAAAGGAATCTGCTTGAGAAGTACATGAGGCCTTTGTAATGGACAGATCTGACCCATTTATCAAGCTCAATACAATGACTTTGCAGTCTTCCTTCTGTGATGAAGGGCTCAAAAATCCACTTAAGGCAGCGGTTAAACAAGCTGCAGTTGTAACTTCTGCCTAGGTATAGACGCTGGAGATGAACCAAGCCATCAGGGCTAGATTCACTGGAAGACTTCGGCACCTCACTGATGCTTCAGGCATCTAAGTTCAAAATGTAGATCATGGAAGCTACAGCTCAGATGCTGCCTAGCCCCGTAGGAGTCTGTTTCCACTCATCCCCATGGTGCCCAGTCTCCATCCCAGGACATGTGCTCAGCTGCCTCAGTCCTGACACTCCCAGGCGGTTCTACTCCAGACTCAGAACTCAGGCCAAGTGGGATTCTCAGACAAGGCCTTCCATCGGCTATCTCCCATGTGGGGCCCCGTTGAGTCTGTGCTTAGAGACCCCATTAGAGAACATCTTGTGGTTTGGACCCCCCACAAAACACACCAGGAGGTGCCCCACCCCTTTACTCGACACTGGGGTGACCATATTTCCCAAAGGGAAAGCTCTCCTCCCCCAATCCCTGTCCACAGCTCTCCATCATGCCTGGCATGGCTGCACACCCAAGTGCTCCTGTCCCCTGTACAAGCTCTGCCTGCTCCCCTCTGCTGTCCCACATGAGGCTGGCATCGCTGTTTGTCTCTTCTCCCTGCTGCGCGTGCCTCTGCAACCTGCTTTGTGACAACAGGCCAGGCCAAAAAAGGATATGGGTTTACTCTGCCCACAGCCCAGTGGCTGCCGCATTTGCCAAGAAGTGGGCAATCCGGGTTTGAATCCTCACTCTGCTAAAGGTAGAGCAGGGCTTTGACTGGCCACCTTCCCATGGAGTGCCCCAGCCCTGGATTGTGGGAGGACTCCTCCCAGTCTCTCTTTTTGGAGCTGTTCTGCTGCATGTACATAAAACACTAATTGGGCCAGAGAGAGGGTGTGCCTACATCACCATCCACCCAGCAGAAGTCTGACTGCAGCCTGCCCCGTTTGATTTGATGAGGAGCAGGGGAGCTGCAGCAGCACGGGCCATGCATGTCTATGCAAGACTGTGGGCATGTGTTCAGGAGGCCAGTCCGTGCTGCCACAGCACCACTGTGATTGTTATTCGAGCAAGCTACTTCAAAGCTAGTCTGGGTCTGTCCAGGGCTTAATTTGTGCCAGTGCTGAGCCCCAGCAACCAGGCACCTCTGGGCTTGGCATTTGAGAGCCCTGGGACCTCTAGGCTTGCCAGGTCAGTTACAAAAAATAAGGATTGCTTGAGTCCTGGCACCTCTTTCATTACCAATTAAGCACTGGCTCTGTTGACACATACTGCAGTCACACTGCTGATTTCAGTAGACACACACACACACATTCATTCACTCATTCATTGCACCAGTTACAAATTAAGCTCTGAATATGTCCACCTTCCTGGAGTCTGTCTGATATATACACACACAGTCATTGACTGATTGCACCAATGATTATTTTAATTATTTATTCATGGTATTTAAACACAGTCAGTGAAGAACAAATGCAGTCAAAAGCAATATAAAAGGATTTTGCTGACCGAAAAAGAGCCAGAATTGTCACAAATATTATTTATACTGAATGCCATGGTGGCATCAAAACTATATGAGCTGGTTTGAAGCTGGGGATCTGACTCTAAAACATACCTACCTCACCTTGTAATTTGCAAACGGGTGTAGTGTGGAGGGTCATGCGTTTTTAGTATTGAGATTCTGATGTGTGTGAAATTTTGTATTTATCTACTAGCTAGGAAATGGGAAAATAGCAGCAAAATCAACTTCCTGGTTCTGCCCTGGCAATGTTGTCTGCTGTTATCTAATTGAGCTTGAAGCATTGTCCACAGAACTGAGAACCAAATCATTTTCCAAGCTAATTTGTCTTGCATTTTGCTGTCAGTTAAGCGTGTCAATGTGGATTTCATAATGGTGAATGCTGTCAGTCAAGACAGGAATTCACTCTCTCAAAATAGATTTCATGTAGTTCACTCACTAGTTCACCTGAATTAAACCAGTTTTTTCTTCCTATCTATCAACAATAGCTGACCTTACCCACCCAGGCACAATTTCCCAATGAAAATTTTGGGTGCAAGGAAGGAAGTCTGTTTCTATGTCAAAGGGGAAGGTAAAACTAAAAGCACCAGTGGTTTTAATAAGGCGGTTCATTAAGCTATTGTATGTCCTTTTGTTGTCTTGGTGACACAGGAGCAAATCTGTTATTACTTTCCTCTGCGTCAGATGCAAATTCTTGTTCACTGTAGGCAGTGGTTCCATTGACCCAGATGAACTGCGCACAGTCCTGAAATCATGTCTGAAGGAGAGTGCAATATCCTTGCCGGAGGAGAAACTGGCTGATCTCACACTGGCTCTTTTTGAGTCAGCTGACAAAGACAACAGTGGCTCCATCACTTTTGAGGAACTCCGGGAGGAATTAGAACGTTTTCCAGAGGTTATGGAGAACTTAACCATAAGGTAATGGCTTTGACAGGCATCTTTGGATGCCTGATCTGCATTGCATTAAAACTGTGGTTTCCCTTGTGAACACATTGCTGTCTCCACATTTCACAGGCTCCTGCAATATCCTTGGTATGGGTGGCTGCTTTTTAGATTTTCCCTCTTCCACAAACCTGCCCAAGGCTGCCATGTGTGGAGAGCATGAGACCTGGGCTCCTTTTCGAGAAAAGGGATGATTTTGGGGCAATAGCCCTTAACAGAAGCTGCCTCCTCTCTGTCCACAGCATGGCTGCTTGAACATTCTCAGGGCAACTTCATACTGTAGTCACGCTGCCCAGATTTGGTATTCTTGCGTCTACCACTGCCAGTTCTCATCTAGATGGGAGCTGACATGATTTGTGAGATTCACAAATGCTCAGAGTGAGAAATCAGACACTAGTTTGTGTGCTGCTTCAAGTCTGGCCTAACCATCAAAACAGAATGGGGATATTTAAAAATGAAGGTCCCTGCTCTGTGAGATCCTGAGATGCTGAGAGCATCGCCTGCTGAAATGATCAGCATGACTCGCCTTAGAAAGGTGGCTTGTTGTGTACTGTGACATACTGTTCCTGGAGCGGGAGAGGCAGGGCATTACACTCACCATGTGAACCTTCAGAATGTGAGAGTGAGCAAAAATACCATAGTTTCCTATATTTTATGCATCAAAATGAACACTCCTCCCTGTCTTTACAATTTAGGGTGCATCTAGGTATTCTGTCAGTGGAAATGCCTTCAGAATGTGAGCAGCCCTATGGGAGAGCTTTCATTCTTATTTTCATGCAGCAGATCTCCTGATTTCACCCAAACAGCCTTAACTCTGGAATGCTGGCCCTCCTTCGGCATTGTGTAACGACTTAGGCACAGGATCTCCACTTGTTCGGTTTCTCCTATTCTTGGCTTGCAGCTGCCTTTGCACTTCCTATGCTTCATGATGCTGGGATTTGAGAGCACCTCCACCAGTCCATTTTTGATATGCTCCCACTTCCACCTTTCTGGCTATTATGGCCTGTGGACTGGGGCACTGTGTGCTGGTAACTTCATCCAAAGCTCCACCACCAAGTCTGATTCATCAAGGAATCAGTGGTACATTGCTAAGCAGAGTAGTCCAGAGGACATTCCAGTAGGTAAACCAAGACTTGGGCTAGAGTTGATATTGCTTTCACTGTTCTCAGTCCCGACAGAGGGTCGCAGAAGTGTGATGTTCCCATAGTGGTGCCAAGTAACTGCAGTCTCTTCCCTGCAGCCCATAGGAAGGCCAGCACCAAAACGTAGGGGTGGGAGGGAAGCAGTCATCCTTATCATCTCAGCAAATTCCAAAGAGATGTGGACATCTTGCAAACCATGCACGTTCACATCAATCTCTGGCAAGGCGCTTACAAAGTCAGTCTGTATATTCAATTTCTGTCCATTACTGGCAACCTTGCCATGCCACGGAAATGTTTGATGTACTGGTGGTCGCAGCGTTCCTTGGTACGTACACATCAGGATTCACTGGTCTTCCATTCTTACAATATGTCCATAGCATAAACTGAGCCAAGGTCGATGTAGGTGGTGACTGGATCTGGCTTTGAATATCCTCATTGCTGGTCCTGTCCTGCCACGACCTGGAGCAGAAGATGATAAGTGGCAAGATCAATCCAGTGACCTTCAGGCCTTCTCTGTGCCCATATTTCATTTCCATAGAACAGAGCTGGTGTAAGTGTGCTGATGTAGATCTGTAGCTTTGTAGCAAACTTGCTGTATCAAGAAGGCTGCTGAATGGCCCAAAACATGGCAGCAGCTGCTGCTCTACGAATTTTCACATCTTACAAGCCTCCCCCAGCACTGCCTGGGACAGTGCCCCAGTACTCGATGACCTGTCCAGGTGGGTTAATATGAAGCAGGTTGTAATCTGGAGGCTAGTGTTGGTATGGTCATGGACTTAGTTTTATGTGGCTTGCCAGACCCATTGGATCTGGGGGCAGGGAGCGCCAGTTTGGAAAGGGGCTTGATTCAGAGGCTGGCACTGGCAGGAACACTATCTGCAGTCAAAACCCAACAGAGAAAATCCTAGCCCCAGTGGGAGTTCCCCTCGGAGAATGGATGCAGGCCTACCTCTTCCCCCACACTCCCCAGTGCTGTGCTAACCGTTGCAGAGCCTTAGGACCGCTTGCTTTGTAACAAACTCCTTCCCTTCCTATCCTCTTCCTTCCCACCAGTGCTGCCAACTGGTTGAAGCCACCAGCAGCTGAACAGAAGAGCCGCAGGCCACGTTACTTAACTCCAGCGTACTGGCACAACAATAGAAGCAAGCTTCTCTTCATGGGTGGCTACGTGGGGCTAAATGCCTTCCTCTTCACCTTGGCTGCTCTGCAGCATGTGGCCCTCGGTGGCTGGGTCATGGTGGCGAAAGGCTGCGGGCAGTGTTTGAACTTCAACTGCACATTCCTTGTGGTGAGTCTTGCACCTTTCCTGCCAGATGGGAACAAGCACCTCTCCCTCCCAGCTCTGTTGGAGGGTTAATGAGTTAGAGGAAACAAGGGGCTGGGTGGGGCTGGTGTAGAAGGCGCTCTGGGCATAGAAATGTAGGGTGTAAAGAGGCATCCAGAAGTCATCAGATCCTGCCCTCTACACTTATGCAGGACCAAGCGAACCTAGACTAGGCCTGCCAGGTGCTTGTCCAACCTGTTCCTAAAAAGCTCCAGTGATAGAGATTCCACAGCCTCCCTTGGAAGCCTGTCCCAGAGCTAAACTATTCTCGGTCAGAAAGCTTTTCCGAATATTTAACTTACAGTAAATCTTCCTCGTTTCAGGTTAAGCTCATCACTTCCTCTCCTACTGTCAGTGGTTGTAGAGATCTATTGATCACCATCCTCTTCATAACAGCCCTCAGCTTGTTGCAGGCTGTTGTCATGTCCCTCCTCAGACTTCTATTCTCAAGAATAAATGTACCCAGTTTTTTTAGCCTTTCCTCATAGGTCAGCTTCCCTAAGATTTTTATCATTTTTGTTGCTCCTCTGGATTCTCTCCCATTTGTCCACATCCTTCCCAGTGTGTGGTGCCCACTACTGAAGGCAGTCCTCTAGCTGAGACCTCAGAAGGGCTGAGCAGAGTGTGCTGTTACCTCCTGTGTCCTACATACAACACTCCTATTGATACACCCCAGAATGGTATTAGCCTTTTTTGCAGCTGTTGACTCATATTCAACTTGTGACTCACTCTAACCCCCAGATTCTCCTCAGCGGGGCAACCACCTAGCCAGTTATTCCCCATCGCCCCGCCTGCATGCGAGAAGTCACGTTTCTAAGGATTCTTGCTGTAATGCTTGCTTTTCTTGGGGGTGCCTACAACTGCTTTGCTTTGCGTATGATCTAAAGGGGAAATGTTGGCAATCATTGGGTATGTCTACCCTATGAGCTTAAATCTACTTAAGGAAGCTTAAGTTAACTTAAGCAAAGCCCTGGCCAAATTTGGAGTTCATTAAGTCGACTTAAGAGCTTTTTTAAGTCAACTTAATAACTCCAGCCCTTAAAGTTGACTCCGACTTTATAAAGTCGACTTAACACAATGTGGCCATTAAAGTTGACTTATAAAGGTGACTTAGTGCAGTGGGGCAGTTTAAGTCGACTTCATAAAGTTGACTTAAGCCAAGGGACCCACATAAAGTCGACTTTATTAAGTCGACTTTTAAATGGGTCCCCTGGTTTAAGTCAACTTTATAAAGTTGACTTAATTCAGTGTGGCCTCACTAACTCAACTTAATAAGGTCTACTTAAAGTTGACTTTAAGTAGACTTTATTAAGTCAACTTAATAAAATTGACTTAGCTTTTGTAGTGTAGACATAGGCATTAAGACAAGTACTTGGCTCTTGTCTTTATTGAATTTCATCTTGCTGAATTCAAACCAACTCTCTAGTTTGTCAAGATTGTTTTGAACTCTAGCCCTATTCTCTAAAGTGGTTGCAAACCTTCCCCAGTTGGTGTCACTCACACATTTTAAACGTATCCTTTCCTTTCCATTACCTGAGTCATTAATGAAAATACTGACTTGCACCAAAGCTGGGACTGACCCACTCTCATTCCTTTTACAGTGGTCTGCTGGCAGAATCCTAAGGCTTGTCCACTGAAGGCCATTTCCACTCTAGGAAGAGGCGTGCTAGCTGTGACAGAGCTAAAGAATGAGCCCTAGCTGCTAGGGGTTAAACTATTATTTGGCGGGTCCCGGAACCCTCCGAAATTTCCAGGCCCCCTTCCCACAAGTTTGGACCCCTTCCCACAGGTCCTGGCCCCCTTCACCCACCCCAGTTACTGCTGCCCAAACGCCTGCCCCCACCCCAGCTACTGCCTCCTAAACACCTGACCACCCTTCACCCCAGCTACTGCCCCCAGCCCCTGTCTCACTGCTGGTCCCCCACACCTTTCCCCAACCCCCTCCCAAACCCTCCATTTTGCTGCTGGTCCCCCAACCCATCCCAAAACCCCTGCCATGCCACACCATCTTCCTCCACTGCCCTAGGCCAGTTCCCCTGCCCTGTGCTCTTTCCCCGCTGGGCCGGCTCCCCTGTCCCTGAAACTAACCCCCAGAACCCCCTTAGCTGGCTCCCATGACAGCTGGCTGCCATGTCCACTACCTGGCCAGAAGACAGAGTCTTGCAGCTGGTAGGGAACTGCCCTGCCCCTGGCTGAGGCTTCTGCCTGGAGCCTGCTCTGACTGAGCATGCTCAGAGGCTCTGATTATGCTCAGTGAGAGCAGGCTCCAGGTGGGAGATTTAAAATCTCCCAGGCTGAAATAGCTCCCTGCCCTGCTGGAATGTGCCAGATATTTTTAGCGGCTCAGCATTTGACAGGCCTCTAAAAACAGAAAATGGAGCCAGAATGCTGCGTTCTGGTGCCCACTATTCTTAAATGGTGGGCCCTGAAACGCAGCGTTCTGGCTTGATTTTCTATTTTTGGGGGGGCCAGAATTCTGAGCCTCTAAAAATAGTGTGCCCTGGAATGCCAGTCCACCGCATTCTGGCTTACTTTAACCCCTGCTAGCTACATACTCAGTTCAGCTGTAAAGGTGTTGGGATAGGCTCATGACCTTGCATCCATACCTCAGGTTGCAGCTGGGATGGTACGGTGGTCTGTCCTGCCACCTGCATAGCTGTGACCACACTGCTATTTTTACTGAAACAAAGGAGGAGTCCTGTGGCACTTAAGGCCTAACAAATTTGGCAACATGCAAGGTACTGAATACCGCCATTAAACATGTTAGTCTTTAAGTTCGTTTTACTGAACTAGACTAATGTGGCTGCCCCTTTGGCACTTGCTATTTTTAGTACACTAGCTCAATCAAAACTAGCATGGTTTGTCTCTGCAAGCTGGGAGTTTCTCCTCCACTCCGTCAGCTTACTTTGGAACTCACTGGACTGCACTGCTCTTTGCAGTGGCAGGAAATGGCACTGCTGGTTGTGTCACTCTCTGGGGAATGTGTCAGAGAATCAGACCACGTAAGTTACAAATAAAAAACAACTAACAGAAGGGAAGAAGGCTGTGGGCTCTGGGACAGCAAATGAAACCAGGACCATTCTTGCCCAGAGCAGCCAGCACAAAGACATACTTCTGATCGTCTTTAGAATGATGTTACTCAATGGTGAAGAGGGGTCAGATGGCCATAAGGGCGGAGTACTGGGCTGGGAGCCAGGAGAGCTGGGCTCAAGTCCTGGCTGTGACTCTGCACCAGTCTTTTTACCTCTGTGGGCCCTGGTTTCCCCCTCTGTAATGTCAGGATGATGTTACTCACCCACCTTAGCCAAGGGCTTTGAGATTAGTGTGCTGGGTGGAGTTAGGGGCCATGAGATAAGGAGGTCAAACCAGCTGACCTGGTGGTCCCTTTTAGCCTTGACCTCTGTGTTTGTCTCCTGATAGAAAAGGCTGTGTAACAGCTAGGTGTGACTATTTCTTTTCTCAAAGGTGCTCATGCTGCGCCGTTGCCTGACATGGTTGCGAGCTACTTGGGTTGCGAAAGTTTTCCCACTAGATCAGAACGTCATTTTCCACCAGCTCGTGGGCTACGTGGTGGCAGCTCTCACAGTAGTTCACACGGGAGCACATGTCGTGAACTTTGGTGAGTAGTAAATCCTCTGCTTGTAACACCCCCATGCTATGATTGTTACAATTCTTTTGTTTGCAACATACTTTGCTCAGGCAACCATTTTTCTAGTGTACTTTGTAAATATTCAGTGATCCAAAGTGGAAAACCCCCCAGTTATAAAAATGGAAAATGCCAACCCCTTCACACCTATAAAGAACATTGACTACTAAAAAATCAAGGCTTTAGCTCTCCATTAAATACAGAATTGATTAAAACATGTCCCACCATAGGGGTGCACACTCCGAGGAGAACATGTGGGCATGAAGGACCAGGCAGCAGTGAAGATAAATCTCTTCTTTGCTCTCCGGGCTCTGAAACTTTTGTTTGAAAAGAAAAGTTTGTCTCTAGTGGTTGTGGTTGCAAAGAATCATTTAAAACATGACCCAAGGGTAACCAGTGGAGCCTTGTCACACCTGAATTAAAGAGTCAATAGCTCTGAGGTAGGGAACTGCCCTGGGAGTAACTGACACAGTGACATCTGCCAGAGTCTGCAGAGAGCCTAAAACAATAGCTTTAAATGTTGGCATTGTTAACTATTTAACTGCACACCAAAGGATGTAAGGAAACAGAAGAAGAATTGTAAAGCTTGTTCTACAGTGGAGGGGGGTTCAAAGGACAAGCTAGGACTTTACTCAGATGTGGTGAGACTGAGGGGACAAAATCGAGTCCATATTTCTAAAGAAGAGCTCTGCTTTCAAAAGTTGGGGACAAATGGAATGAAGGCAGGTGTCATTTGTTAGATCAGCTATACATTTGACTTTCACTCTTCCCATTGCTAATAATTGTGTGAGACTTCAACTGAGTTAAATGTGTATGTGAGAGCAGAAGGCAGTAGTGGTGGGGGACCATGCCCCCAGGTGCTTGGCTGAAGGGGGCACCAGGCCAGGGAGACCAAAATGTGTGGGATGGTGTGGGGCACCTGGGGGAGCACAAGTGTGGGGTTGGCTCCTGAGTGCCAGTAGGTGTGGGACACCCTCACTATGCCACTGTCAGAAAGGATTGGAGCTAGATGTAATCCATTGGTTGATTGTGTGTTGTTCCCCTCTAGCGGCTTCCCCTGATATGAGGATAAGAGCTTTCCATTGTTAGCAGCTAATGGAGTTTCTCTTTAGCTCAAGGTCTTAGGTTCAGTCTCTGCTGACAACCCATGTTTGAAGTGAGTTGTGGAATATGATCCTGCTTTAGAACAAATCATTCAGCAATCCTGACTTTGACAGCCTCTGATTTATAAGGGCACCTCAGAGGCATTCACGGGAAGGTGGGGTAGTTTGTTTTCAGCACAGGCAATATATTTTATTAATAGCTAAAACGGAAGGAGAGCAGATTGCAGCTGGAAGGCTGACTCCATGCCAAAGAAAACAGGTTTGATGCCATGGGATCATGGAGCCACGACCTGGTAAGGGAAGGCATTGCTTTATATTCTATTGCCCTGAAAGCCTTTTTGGCCAAAGAAGGGGCAGTGTGGTTCCATTGGAGACCTTGGTACACAGCCCCTTTGTTATTGTCATGCAACATCTTAGGAGCATGTAGCATTTTAGGGACAAATGACTAAACCAGGGACTGCTGCTCCGAGGACTTCATGGACAGATTGTAACTCCCAGGATCTCCAGGCTGCCTTGTGCTCCTCTGGGAAGTGCTAATGCCTTTGGCTCTATGGTCCAATGTTTCTCTGTATTTAGTTCGGCTGAGTCAGAGACAGGATCACCCACTGCTTTGGGAATACCTGTTCACCACGCGGCCTGGGATTGGCTGGATTCACGGGAGTGCCTCGCTCACTGGCATTGCGCTGCAGCTTCTCATCTGCATGATCCTAGTGTGTTCCAGCACCTTCGTCCGGAAGAGCGGCCATTTTGAGGTACTTCCCAGCTGAGCCCTGACCTGGGGTTTGGGTTTTGCTTGTTCCCACTTCATTACAGCAGTCATATACTCATCAGGGGCTACCATGCAGCATCTTATTGAGACTTACACATTTCCTGCAAGGGTCATTTGCATGCATTTCTTTCCACAGCTATTCCCGTCACAGCATAACAAAACTATGTTAGTCCCCCTCCATGCGGCACTGCGTAAACTGACAGCCAATCTTGGAGCTTTATTTAACTGACTCCTATGTAGAAAGACTGCAGGAAAAAACTGCTCACTAGGACCAGGGAGAGGGGAACAAAGCTTTTTAATGGGTTAAGAAATAAAACCCCAGTAATTCAAACTCAGGTAAATACATCCCTCAGGAGGCCACGCTAGAACGTCTTGTCTGGTGACATTTCTCCCATTGCAGGTGGTGGGGGGCAGAGGGAGTTAGTGAAGGACTCCTGGTCTGCAAAGCTACCTGATGCAAGTGGACATTATGGCATTCAATGTGTAAGGTGCTTCTGTTCCTAACTCCCACTTGCGCTGCATAAGAACCAGATCTTCCATGGGCCCTGCCCAGACTTTCTGTTTGGGAAGCTCATCTCTTGCCAGCACAGCCTCCAAGACCACAGAGGCATCATGCCCTCTTTTGCATGAGCCTGCCTGGTAACATAGCTTGTAGGCTTTCCCGTCTGTTCAAGTGAAATGGAGGAGTGTTAGTAACCGGGCAAATTCTGCTCTCAGTTACATCTACATAAATCCAGGGTGACTTCACAGATTTCCGAGGCCTTTGGGGCCAGTTCTGACCTCAATTACTCTTGTGTTGGTTAGCAGGCAGCGCTGAAGTCAGTAGTGGTTCTTCTGCGTTTACACCAGTATAAATGAGCACTACATCTGGCTCTTTGCTGCAGAGCAGGACTGGTTCTTCATATCTGTCCACAGCCTCTGTTGGCTGGGCTAGAAAGCTAAGCATGTGTTTGTTAAACAAGCCAGGAGTCCTGTGGCACTTTTAAAGACTAATAACTTTATTTATCGCATGACCTTTCATGGATGAAAATTGTAAATAAAATGAAAAGAAATGATGGGAAGCTAGTGGAGCTTTAGATGAACTGAAGTCATAGCTGGTCTGTGTCTTTCTGTGTCACTGCCCACAAGGCTCTGCTCCTGTTTATCACTGACGACAGACCAATATCCACAGTGCTGTATCATTGTGCAGGTCTTCTACTGGACTCACCTTTCCTACATCTCCATCTGGGCTTTGCTCATCCTCCATGGTCCTCATTTTTGGAAATGGTTTGTGGTTCCTGGCTTGCTCTTCACGCTGGAGAAAATATTCGGCCTTGCTGCATCACGCATGGGTGGGCTGCACATTGTGGAAGTCAATCTCCTTCCATCAAAGGTTTGTTGCCCACGGATGCTCACTTGTGCGAACACATTTTACAATTACTGTTGGGATGGGCTGTCATAAAGCTTTGGGAGCTGAGGTTATTGAGGTCTAGTCATAGCTCTGCTGCCAACTCACTGCATGACCATGGGGAAGTCACACATCACCCCTCTTTGCCTCACTTTCCCATTCCATAACATGGGGATAAATTCCTACTCCTGCCCCACAGGAGGGCCTTCAGTGTTTGTAAAATGCTTTGCGGTTCTGGTGAAAAGCACTGTTTAAGTAATGACTCTTAAGTGACTCAGAGGAAAAGTGAGATAAAAGAGGAATCAAAAAGACAAACTCTGATGATTAGCTACTGGGTATGGTGGCAGCATGCCAGAATGGCAAGGTAAAGCCCTGGACTGGGACTCAGGCGGCCTGGATTTAAATAGAATATAATAGAATCATAGGGCTGGAAGGGATCTCATGAGATCATCTAGTCCAACCTTTGCCTCTATTCTCCAGACCTTGGGCAAGCCTCAGTTCCCCCTTCTGTGGAAAGAGGATAAAGATAAGTGATATGAGATTTGCTGCTGGTAAGAGCTAAGGACAATTATTTGTTCATCTGATGCCAGAGTAGTCCTTAGATATGCCCTTGGCCATAGAATATATCTGTTTTAGTTACCCCCCTCCCTTTGGGTGACTGCTGCACAACCCAAAGTGAAAAACACAACAAAGGATGCAGAACCAGGTTTAGCATCTGGCCAGCCAAGACGTTCTCTTGGGCAATGTCTTAGGTTGTTTGATAACAGAAAAAATCAGCAGAATGTGTGTCCGGGCAATCTGCTGTCGACATCAAGAGCAAACACTGGCACAAAGGCCAATGCCCGGGTATCCATTCCCAGGGGCCTCTCTAGGGAAGTGGAACTTGGAGCAGATAGAGGTCACACTTGTGCTGTTGAGGCGGCCTGGCTGTGCCAACAGAGAGGTAGCTCAACATGTGTATGCTGCAAAACTTGCCTGTGGTTGGCTGCAGTCTCAGAACCGCAGGCACAAAAATTGAAGGCTATTGTGCTCCAGAAAAGCTATGCCTGTGGAAGAGGCTGAGGAATGTCTAGTCCACAATGTTTTCTTATGTTTAGGACTCTTTATAGCTCTGCTTTTAATTTTGATCAAGGTGACTCATCTGGTGATTAAGAGGCCCCAGTTTTTCCACTACAAGCCTGGTGACTATGTTTACCTGAATATCCCTGAGATTGCGAAGTACGAATGGCACCCTTTCACCATCAGCAGTGCTCCCGAACAGCAAGGTCTGTGGTGAGACAGGAAACCAGAACAGCAGCTTTTTGCTATTTAATCAAAGCTGTTACTTAAAAAAATAGAATAAAATAATCCACTTACTATGGTGCAGCGAGATTTTTGCAACGCACAGGCTGCGTCTGAAGCAGCTGATTCAATATCCAAGAATCATTTCATTAGGCGCTATAGCTGTGGCATGCTGAGAAGCAGCGGTGTGCTTTTTTTTTTTTTCCCAAAAAAAAAGATCACACAGGAAACAAAAGTCTTTGCCAGTCTTGTGACTGGTTTCCCTGTGCTGAGGCAGCCCTTGTATCTCACCTCACCTTCCTCACTCAGCAATCGCCAGTGTCATACTTCCATGTTCTGAGGGGCGAAGCAGCTGTGTGTTTTGTGTACTTCCAAGTCCTAACTCCCAACAGCAGCTTCTGACCTCTACTTCCCCTCTCCCTGCTACAAGTTAACATTTGCACCTTCCCTGCAGATCTGCCCTTCCTCCCTGCGTGGAATCATGGGACATGTTGAACAAAAATGAAGAGAGGAAAACTGTTTCCTTCAAATCACTTCTTTTATATTATGCAATTCTAGACACACTGTTGTCTATTTCTGGGTTCAGAAAGGGGCTGACTATCTTATAATGTGTATCATCCGATGCAGGGATTCTGTAAATGTAGTGGCTATATTGGATGTGGGTTAAACTCTAGACTGGCCTCAGTGAAATGGCCAGAGCATCTCTTTGGTTAGCTTTCCTTAGCAGTCCTTGTTACTCCCCATGTTGTTTAAAGCTTGCAGTCCTGCCTTAATTTAATTGTTGGGCCACAACCTGTTCTCTGTGAAGCCTAGGTAACCACTGGACTTTATATATTTCCTCTAGATTTTTGCTTGTGTAACCAAGAGCAGAATCTGGCATATTGATTTGAAAAATATATTGTTTTGCTTCTTGCCCATACAAAGCTTCAGTCCAACTTCATGATTCCCCTTATTGGAATATTTATCCAGGGCTGCTTCTTATTTCACCGTAGTCTGTCTTCATTTCCCAGATACCATCTGGCTGCATATACGATCACTGGGACAATGGACCAACAGACTCTATGAATATTTCAGGTGGCCTGAACCACTCATCCATAAGCCTCAACAGCTAACTAGAAATCAAAGCAAGCCAAGATATCACAAATGGACCCAGGTGTGTAATGGATGGAGACTATTTTTATGAATGACTTTTTATAATTTAAAATACGAGTGTGTGTAGGTTGCTTGTTCTTTGAAATGTGTTAGGGTATCCTGGTCCCACTGCTGCTAGTGGGCAGTGCCACATGATGGTGGCAACACTCTCCTGGTATGGGGAGAAGGACTTGTCTGTATTTGTCGCTGCACACTGCCCTGTGCAGAGGCTGTTCATTGCTTTATGCTCGGGACACCAGAGAAAATAGGAATGTTCTGGTGCTACAAGAAACCTAAAGCTTTGTTGCTTGTGGAGTCAGAAAGGTTTGGGTTTCTCAGGCTGATGTTTTAGTCTCAGACACATGGAGGACTCTGTTGCCTCTTTGAAACACAACAGAGAGTTCACCTTGGGCAGTCCTTGCTAAATTTCGGGTAGAAATTCTGTATTTTCCTGTAGAGTTAGTCTTGCTTCCTATTTCTCAAACTGCATGTGGACTATATGTAGCTTTGTTCTGGTTTGTGTATATGAGTAAGAAGTCCACAGCAGGGGACAGGACTGAGGTTGCCATGCTCCTCGTGGAGATTTTATATCTATTTGTTATTTGTTTGCTAATTTTTCCCTCATCTGACATAAAACCCATCAAGCTGGAAGGTGAATTACGTGACCGGAAGGCAGCACAGAGACCTGAAACAACTGGAACAGTCCAGAAGGCCTAATAAGAATAATAATTCCTAACTCCTAGCCAGTGCTTTTCATCAGCAGATGTCACAGTGCCCTACAAAGGAAGGCAGCAGCATTTCCTGCCATTTACAGAAGGGGAAACAGAGTCACGGAGGAATTAAGTGACTTGTTGAAGATCACCCAGCAGTCCAGTCACAAAGTGTGACACAGAGCCCAGGTTTCTACCACGCCAATCGCTCTAGCTATTAGGCAACACTCCCTCTCCTAGAAAAAATAAAACAGACCCTAGATTGGTACAAATCTGCAGAGCTCCATTGGCTTGAATTGAGCAAGACCAATTTACACGAACTAACTATTGGGTCCTGTATCCCACCTCTGTCCAGTCCACACAACATTCTGCTGCCCACATGAGAGCAGGGTTGTGCATGTCAGAAAAGTGTCCTAGATAGTCTCCCTTCCAAGGGGGTAGTGAGAAATAAGGTAAGAAGTCCCAGCGTCATACCTAGTTACAGTTCAGCCACATGACCCAATGGTTTTGAGCCCTCCATAGTGTTGTTTTCTGCCCTGGGGCCTAAGCAGAGAAGGGTCCTGCAGCAGTTCCCGTCAATGAACAGAAGATGACCTGTCTCGCTGTGTTTTCTCTAAATTTGGCTTTAGGAACATCTTTTCTACTCATCTGGGTCAGTAGCCACCAATAAGGATGGAAAAATTGAACTGATGTCTTACAAATCCACCAGGTATCCTAGCTGTGAATCTGTGGACCTCACTGTCACCAGACGGGATGAAGAAGAGAGCCTGCCATCCAGAGAAGTAAAGGGCTGTCATTCATTTGCTAGATAAACTTACCATTGATGTTATGTTTCCAGGGCCATGGGGATCCAGTGGCTCTGCATCAAACTCATCTGAGCTGCATCTGGAGGACATGACTGAGATCTTTTAGGCAGTTCTGCACTGGGGAGAGGGGGCAAGTGGGGCTACCATCCTGGGCCACACAGTTCTGTGGGTCCCCCATTGCCATGCTGTCCCCCACCCCTGCCCCGCTGTCTTCAGCATGAAGCAGAAGGCAAGGGACGGAGCGGGAAGGCAGAACCCAGCCTCTGGGCCGGCCCTCCCTGGCCCAGGCGTGGACGGGAGAGTGGATCCCACCCTACTTCCCCCAGCATAAGGGGGGCCACAGACTAATTGGCCCTGGGCCATGCCCCTCTCCCCTCTGAGGCAGCCCTGCTTTTAGGCTAGGGGTGGAGATTTGAGAGGAGGAGGCCTTGTTAAATGCTGACTGTTGAGGGCCCATGTTCAGGAATCAGTGGTTCTGGTCAAACCATGTCCAACAAACTTGGTTTTTGACAGAAAATTGGGTTTTTGACTTAAAAATATTTTTGTTAAAAGTCTGTTTTGTGGAAAATTTTTACTTTCCATTGAAAAACTGGAAATAAAAAATGTTTTTGGTTTTTGACCACAAAATATAAAAAATCTTGACTCAGAATTGCCTCATGGAGAACTGTAGTTTTGACAGTACCCTATGTCCATTCTCTACTCAGCCAGACTACATCTACCATGATGCATTATAGCAGGGAGTGTCATGCATTTGGTGGCTCAACAGGAGGGGAAACCCTGGTGCATCCTGGGTGATGTAGTCCAAGTTGTACTTAGTGGTAGGTATGGTTCTAATCTTACAACTCCACACATTTAAATTTAAGCATCTTACTGTTCCCACTAGTCTGTGGGACTATTTCTGTGCTCACTGTTAAAGTAGTACTTAAATGTAATCTGGATTAAGGCCCAGTCATGATAATCTCCATACAATTCCCATTGACAAGTCACCTTTCATCCTTGGCAGAGAAAATACATGGACAGGCAATGAATGATTTCTGTGCTTTTTATCAGCTTTGCTGCTCATTTGTATCATTCTGAAAATGACACGTAAGAAAATGATACACCGTGGCTTAATAACACATTTTTTATTGTGAGTTTTAGAAAAGCTTCCTCTACAAAGCTAAAATGTGTGATAATACAGTAGTCGCTAGTGGATCAGTTCAGACAGACAAGGAATAGAAATGATTTCCTTTTTAAATCAGCAAAACTTCACACTTTTTCTTTTTAAGGGAAAAAAAGGCAAAATTAGATATAAATCACACTAATGTTAGGAAGTTTGAGAATCACGTTTACTGGCTTTTATCATCTGATATGAAAAGCTCTCAGGATATTGATTCTGTCACAGCTGAAGGAGTAGTCATTACAGATAAAGAATTTATATGCACCATTTTTAATGAGTTTCTCTCCCTGTTGCTGTTGAACTATTATCTTTTCTCTCTGTTAGCAGAGATCCCCCTGCCATTGTTAATGTGATCAAAATTCTTGTAGATCTTTTATTCACTCCCATGCCTTACTAATGCATGATTTGTGGGAATTTGAATAATTGCATTTTTGAATCAACCTTTGATTCAATTACAATTTGGATAATTTACACAGACAGCTAGGGTGAGATTTAATGCCTTTGACAATCTTCCCCCTAAACTAATGGGCCTTCCCCTTATAAATACTGATAATTTTTATTAATGTGGGATGTAAATGGAAAGACCTTTTCTTTATGTTGCTCCTCTCTGAAGAATGGTCATCTGGCCACCTGTCTTTGGTTCTAGCAGCACCGCATGGTTTTATTGCTAAAATGATACTGGGTTTGACTTATTTCTGCCTCATCACTTGCAATGAGTAGACCAGGAATAGTATAATGAAATGAATGTCTCTGCCAGTTTGGAAAAACTGGAAAGAAGTAGATAAGTTTTACTGGCGATCTATCAGAGCATCAAAGTGAGGGTGACTGATCTGACAATGGTGTTGTCTACTTGCCTCTTGGTAACGTGGTTTTCTTTACTTAACAGGTCCCTGCCAAGCTGAGTGAGAATCATAGACTTTGTAATATCAAGGTAAAAGTCTTCTTTACATGGCTGGTTTCAGCACCTAGCATGCATCTGGCTCTTTGCCAACAGACCTTCAGAGTCAGACTCATAGACTTGAAGGTCTGAAGGAACCATCATGAGCATCTTGTCTGACCTTCTGCACATCACAGGCTGAAGAACCTCACCCATCTGCTCCTGACCCCAGACCTCTGGCTGAGTTACTGACCTCCTCAGGTCATGATTTAAAGAGTTCAAATCACACAGATTCCAACATTGACACTAGTTTTTACCTGCAAGTGACCCATGACCCATGCTGCAAAAGAAAATGAAAAACCCCCAATCTGTCCTAGAGGAGAAGATGGTGATGTTAGATCCTGAGCACATGGGCAAGACCCCCCAGCTTGACAAGGCAGTAGGATCATGGCCTGTAAATCCTTTCTATTGTAGGTAGCCCTTATACGTGCTACTCCAGGTTAAAGTAAGTCTGACCCGCCGAGGTTCCCACCCTTGCTCACCTGACTCAGGCCCCATATGGCAGACACTACACACCCAGGCTTCCTACTAAAGACAGTGAGAATTCGGCTGTGACTGAGCCCCATACACTAGAAAGAGGCCAATGCTGGAGCACTCTCCTGGCACTGTTTCTATAACAAACAAAGAAAGCATGGCTGTTTCTTGCGGGAAAGCCAGCCTATCAATGGCTTTGAAATATTTGAGTCCATTGTTTTCTCTCTGAATTTTTGTGTCGCTGGAACTCACCAGAAAGCTTCTTGCATCCATCTTTTCTGTGAGCGCTTCTGAGCTGAAGTTCTAATGCTTCTCAAAGGCACACTCAGTTAGCTCATGATGCACAATCAGTCCTGACACAGCCTAAACCACCCTGCTGGAAACAAGAGAAACCATTAAAACCAGGCAAATGCCTTCAGAAGAGAATTCTGGGCGAGTTCCCCAGCAGTTGTAAATTAGCTGAGCTCCCCTGGAGTCCATGGGGATAAAACCATGGATGCAGGCTGAGAACTCAGTGCACCTACCCTTAAGCTTAGATGCAGCATAAAGTCCAGAATTTTCCAAAGGGCTTAGCACCCCCAGGCCGGACTTCCAGATATGTCACAGCTCTCATCTAGGCCCCCAAGTAAATGGCCCAGTTCCTGAAACCACGTTGGGTGCTGAGCACTTCCCTTGTGGGTCATAGGGGCGTCTATTTCCATTAAGGATGGAGAAGCTTGATTAAGGTGCAGGTCTTCAATTCCTAGCACACGTGAATCTCCTGCTGGGCTCCAGGGGTATTTTGGCTGTGCAGAGAATGCAGGTGAGACCCTTGGCCAAATTATTTATCCCTCTGCCAATGCAGGGTTCTTTTAGGTAAAAAATAGTGAAAAGCATTTCTGTGAAAATGAAGCAAATGTATCTGGTGTGGATCCAAACTGCAGCCTTTCTTCTGCCCTAGTGCTATATTGACGGCCCCTATGGGACACCAACACGAAGGATCTTCGCCTCGGAACATGCCGTGCTGGTGGGGGCTGGAATTGGTATTACTCCCTTCGCCTCTATCTTGCAAAGCATCATGTACAGGTTGGTGGTGTACTTTTCTAAGCAGAATAAATTCTAACCCACTCTGTGGACTCCCTCCTCCACTGCCGCACAGTGGTTTCAAGATTCCTACTAGGTGTTATGATCCAGGTCAGTTCTCTTCTATCTTATCCTGACCACCTCTCCATGTTAACTGGACACTGGCCTGTGGCTCTGGAGCTATTTTTGCTTTTGCCATTGGCCTGCTAGGTGACCCTTTGCAAGGCCACTGCCTGTGTACCTCAGTTTCCCCATCTGCAAAAATCTGGTCAGGATCCTTTGGAAAGGACTTTGGGATCTGTGGGTGAAAATGCTATGCAAGAATGGGGCATTAATAACAAGCATTTACTGACGATGTGGGTTGGAGCCCATGAAAGCTTATATACGAAGAAATTTGTAAGTCTTTAAGGTGCCACAACGACTCTGGTTGTTTTTGATGCATACAGACTAACACGGCTACTCATCTGAAAATTGGAGCGTTTACTATTATTGAATGGATTTTAACTTCACAACAACACTGTTGAGGAGGGAACTGCTAGTGTCTCCATTTTAGGGATGGGAACTGAGCACAGAGTAGAACATGCAACTTTCGCAAGGTCACACACACTTTGTGGCTGAGCCAAGCCAGTAATCTCTACACTAGACTGTCATTTCTCTCTGGCATTAAGGGCTTCATCCTTACAGGTGGGTGAGGAAAGATGTTTCTAAAGCCAAATTTATCCTTCCAGTCTGAAAGACACTACCCTGAAGACTGAAGCCTAACCAGGTTTACAAAGAAGTTGGCTAAGGGCATTTTTCTAGAGCTGGTCCAAAAAGGAGAACACTTGAAAAAAATGGTTGAGTTTTGGAAAAATGTGGCCCAGCTGCAGTGACTTTCTAATGAGAAGGAGATGTTAGTTTCCACTACAGAGAGCTGATGTGATGTTGCTTGTTACCGACTATGGGTTGTGTTGTATTCTTCTAGGTATCGCATGAGAAAACAAAACCATCCAAGCTTGTGCGAGAGCCTCAAGGATGGTGAACTGGCGCTCAGGAAGGTGAGCTTGTATTTACAAGGGTAACTCCACCCTTCCCATTGATGACCCATCTGCTGGTGGCAAGGTGGTAGTAAATATTTGTTGGAAATCCTATGAGCTGCTCTGTACATTGGAGTTTTAAGCTGAGCAGCTTACAAGATCAGGGCCCAACTTTGTGTTGTACATAGAGCCCTGCAAATCTTTGGATTACTGCTGCATATCCATGGATCATTTTTGCTGATTGAAGTTGGATGTGGATCCAGTTTTTATACAGCCCTGCAAATCTGTAGATATGTGGACCATTTTTTGCAGATCAGATGTGAACACAAAATTTCGTAGCCACACAGGGCTCTAGCTGTGCTAGGGTCTGCTGTCTTACTGACTTCTAACTACAGCACCAACTTTTAAAATGCAAAACCAGCTACACTCTGATGGGGAAACTGCATCTCAGACCAAGACTTATAATGTCCCATTTAAGTAAAGAGGGGCTCATGGAGCTCTGGAAGCACTGCAGTTGATTATAATAGGGGTGCCAACAGACTCATAATTAAGTCATTGGCACCTATGTCATAACTGTAACAGTCATGTCCAAGGTATAAACCATCCAGCTGGTTTTAGGAATTAGGAATTTTGGAATTTGGATTTTTTGTTCATTAACCTCTGTCAGGAGGCCTCTAGACCCTTGTCCTCCACTTGGAGATGTCCTTATTAAATAATAAATGTATGAACACCAGTCTCTGACAGCTATATTTGTGACTTACAAACAGACGTTAGATACAAATATAAAATACTCTTTCTGGAAGGTTACAATTTAACATTACTTTATGTCTTAGAATCCAAAGCCTTATTACACAAGATCCAAAACCAGAGAAAAACAAAGCAGGCTGCTCCCTAAGGCAGCGAGGACAACTCTCCCTACCTTGCTCTGGGCTGGTTCTTTGCAGACTGACTGCTGCTGCTCCCAGATTGTTTGTTTCCCTACAGAGCCCCCTTGCCTGTAAGCAGCACCAGGAAACCCCCTGAAAATTAAAAGTGAGAGTTTGCAATTTTAATACCATTTTAAATACACCACTCCCCCTCGCAATGAGTCCAACCTCAACTGGCGTAAGTTGGTATATCCTCATTAGAGTAAGTGAAGCTACTTTGATTTGCCCTGGCTGAACTAGCTCAGGCCGTAGGACTCCCAAGCTGCATGCTAACCATCCCCAATCCTTCACCAGATCCCCTAGTGATGAACAGGGTGTAGAGGTCCAGACAGAGACAGAATTAGAACCTCGCTCCTTCCCAGCTGTTCCTGTCCCTCGTCTGTTGTGACCAAGAGCCAGTGAGGACTGAGACCTTGTTGGTCTGCCAGTCTGCAAAGAGCTACGCTGGGGGCTGTAAACGGAGCAAGCCCCAACAGTTCAGCTGATCCATAGTTTGCAATGAAACTGTGGCTAACTAGCACCAAAGCAAAGGTCGTGCTTTCAGGTCGACTTCATCTGGATCAACTGGGACCAGAAATCCTTTGAGTGGTTTGTCAGCCTGCTGACTAAGTTGGAAATGGACCAGGCTGATGAGGAACTGGAAGGTGAGTGAAAGCCAAGCGATGCTCCTTGTGAGCCACCTTCCTCCATTACAGTGGGCACATGGGACTGCTGTTGACTCTGCCTCCTTGACACCTGCCTAGTGGAAAGCAAATGTCTCTAGCAACACAACAGAATGCTGTGCTGTCCCTGTAGTCATGTTGCAGGCACATGGCCTGTCTGCAAATATAGGAAAAGAGGCAGCTGGAGGGTGGCAGTGAGCCACTCCTGGCTCCATCAGAGTTCAGGGAGCTTACACTCCATGGGGTCTCTGCAGGTCTTTTGAAGCAGGGCATTCCTGGGCCAGGCTTAAGTGTGGCCCATAGTACCCCTGATCTAACTGCTGCTCCCCCACTCCTTCACGCCTGGACTTCCCCGCTCCTGGCAGGAGTGTCGTGTGCAGATGGCTGGGCGGGAACCCACTGCTGCCCCCAATAGCCCTGCTTTGCTACTTTGTACGACTAGCTGCTGCTGTTATTCTGTTCACACCCAGTCAACACTTCCAGAGGTAGAGCCTTCTCTCCAAGGGTGACAGGAGGAAGATACCGTAGGGGTCTGTGGACTGGTGGGAGACTTTCCTACCTAGAGAATGGGGCCTAGAACATCGAGCTGGTGCAAAGACCCAAAAGAGAGTCTGTCTGGTTGAAATGACATGTTGTTCCTCCTGTTTTCTCAGGGACAGGTGTTTTCTAGGTGAAGTTCGGTAGGTTTCCTGGCCATGTGTTTTGACCTGCTTTGGTTGGTAATTCTACACTAACATACTGAACTCTAGCTGCTCCACTCTTGCTTTGCCTTTCCCTTAACTGTGCAGATCGTTTTCTAGAGATGCACATGTACATGACCTCAGCCCTGAGTAAGAATGATATGAAGGCTATCGGTCTGCAGATGGCTTTGGATCTGCTTGCTAAGAAGGAAAAGAAAGACTCCATCACAGGACTCCAGACCAGAACCCAACCAGGCCGTCCTGACTGGAGCAAGGTAACGGTCCATGAGACCAAATGAATGAGTTGACTCTGCACCCTTCCCTTTTGGTGAGCCACCACAATGACCGCCCTGATGAGAGTTACACCAGAGTGACTCCAGAGCAGTCAGGGAGGCGTATCTATTTACAACGGTATTAATGACATCAGTCTGGAACTCCAGGCCCATTTTCTACCTCCTCAGTCAGAAAGTCTCTGTTAGTCAATGAGAGCTTTTCTTGATTAGGGAACTCAAAACAATGGCTGAGGAGTGAGGGTGTCTGGTGGCTTTTCATGAAGTGGGAACCCTACAGAGGGGCTTTGATGGCAGTCCAAGTTTCATGACTACTGGTTAAGGCTATGTTCCATTGTCCTGTTATCCATGCCTCAGAGACAACTGTCGCTCCCTAGCAGTTGTTAATGGCAACCCATAAAAAGATCATCCTACATGGTGCTATATGATGAGAAGCTCTCTACAGAAGAGAGCTAGCACACCAAGGGTATTTACTGGCTTCCGTGTTCCTTTTGTCTCCTCTCTGCTTTTGTTTTATGTCAGGTGTTTCGCAAGGTGGCAGAGGAAAATAAAGGGAAAGTCCAAGTCTTCTTCTGTGGGTCTCCAGCTCTTGCTAAGGTAGTCAAGGCTCACTGCGAACAGTTCAACTTCAGGTTTTTCAAAGAAAACTTTTAACCATCTCTTTCCATCTATTGCTGCCTTTTCTGAAGTCTGGAGCCTATGTTTAGAATCCTCTTCCTGAAGCTGGTTTACGGTGTATGTGTTTGCTTCTGTAACGGCTGGTGCATGCTTACATCACGCCTACAAGAAGGCTTTCTTTGCCTTCCCCTCCAGTTGTACCTGAGGACATGTCTGGTGCTTGCAAAAGGCGTAGGCTAGAAAAGCTCCATAAATAAAGGCTGCATATGATCCCCTGAACCTGGTTTCTTTCACCTCCAGCTGAGTCTCAGTATGGACAAAAATTATTGCGTTGGCTTCTTTTATGTCCAGAGTGTGCAACTGGTTTAGGACACTCCCATCATTAAGGATAAAGGGCCCATTTTGGGAGGAAATGAGGAAGCTTTAAGGGAAGGGAGAGGCAGCACCAGTTGTAATAGTTTACTGCCTCATGAAGGATACAGACAGACCTCCTAAAGGACTAGGGACATAGCAGTTGCCGAGCTTTCCATCTAATCTGGTATACCGCCTCAGGCAGTGGCCAGTGCCAGATGCTGCAGAGGAAGGTGCAAGAAATCTCCTGATGGATCAATTGTGAAGTGACCTGCCTACAGAATAACTTTCTTCTTGACCCTCATTGGTTTGAAGTTAGGCTGTGCCCTGATGCTTCAACGTCGGTGCCTTCCAAGCTAGTATCTGTGAGTTATCATTATTTAACTCCAGGAGTCTGGCTCTGTGGAGTCAAAACCTTTGTCAGCACCTGAAGGCCTGTGAAGTAAGCTAGTGAGAAGGAAGACAATGCTGGGTTACAGTGGAAATGGCAGCATGCCATAAAATACACATCCAGAGTCCAAGTATGCAGAGCTCAGGAATGCCCCATCCCACCCGTATACCTAGAATGCCTGTAGCCCATCACGCTCTCCCTGCAGGACTGAGGAGCGGCTGGTATAAGGCAGCAGAGAGGTCCCTTGGGCAGGAGAATTTCTCTGTAGAGTATTTCAGGCTGCTGTGAAGCCAGTGTGCACAGCTTGCACAGCACCAACTGGCCTCAGCAGACAGGCAAATGGGAAGAATAAAGTTGCCTTGCAGAGCTTGCGATGCAGCCAGTGCGGGAGCCCAGAGATCCAGCACTGCTCTTGAGGGCTCATCGTCTGCAGTTTAGGAATGAGTTTAGTGCTTGATGGAGTAAATAAGCTTGTTTGTCTGTGTCCAAACCTACATCAAAGCATGAATTAGAGTTTCTTCCACTTGGCTAGTTTAGAATATCATAGCACAAAACCTGGAAATGCCTCTTCTTAGAGCCCAGGCAGGCATGAACTGACGAGTAGCTTGTTTGCTCTGAGGGCAGTGGTTGCAGTTTTGTCATCATTCGGTTTGTTAGCGTTTTCCAACTGGATGATGTCCCTGCTTTCCAGTGCCATCTTTGGTACACCTTGGGAAGCCATCTCAAATTTGGGGAGTTTCTTGTCTTTCCTCGGAACACGGGTGCAGCCAAAGTCAGGAGAAATGCAAGAGGAAAGGGACACATAGAAGCACTGAAGGAGGCACAAACATCCAAAAATCTGAATGAACCTGTTAGGCAGGATTCTGGGTGGCTTCTGTAACCTTTGGTGTACAAATTTTAATGTTCAAAACTCTCTGTATGTCCACACATAGCCACTTATTTCAAAATAAGATAATTCAAAATAAAATCATTAGTTTGAATTAACTTAAATTGAAATAAGCAAAAACTTTAAATGGAAATAGCAAGTCCGGACGCAGGACTTGCTATTTCGAATCAGGAGAGGGGCACCATGGGAGGTGTGGCAACTTGGCCCCCTCCCTGGGCCATGCCCCCACCCAATATATAGAAAAAGGAAGGCACCCTGGGCTGGAGAAGGGCAAAAGTGTTAATTGGAAATAATGGTTATTTTGAACTAACACATCCGAACAGCATTATTTCAAAACAATTAGAATTTGAATCAAATCATAGGGTTGGAAGGGACCTCATCGAGTCTAACCCCCCCAGGGCTTGAACCCAGGACCATCTGCACATTAAGCAGAGGTGCTAGCTACTACACTATTCACAGGGCTTTGTTTTGAAATAATGAGTATTTCAATTTCAGCCTACGTTTTACTATTTCAAAATAAGGTTCGTTATGTTGAAATGATGGGGCTTGTCATTTCAAAATAATGGAACATCGTTCGGACGTGACAACTTTTAAATCGAAACAGTGACCGTTGTTTTGATTTAAAAGCTATGTGTGGACATAGCCTCTGAGCACCAGGTTCTGGATCCTGTTAATCAGTTTTAACTCTGGTTTTGAAAAGGTCAGAAAAGTGCTCCTTTTGGGTTTCCATTCTGAAGGCTGAGTTTTTTGCAATACCTCAATGCCATTTCAGGTTGCCTTCCATAACACATTTAGAGGTATTTTACCTCCTGGGGAGGTTCTGGGTAGAGCTCAGCACCTTGAAATCCAGGACCTTAAAATCCTTTAGGAAAGTCCAGTCCCAGGTTCAGCTTAGAACATGGAATGGCTTAGTTGGGTTTGGTCCTGCTTGGAGCAGGGGTTTGGACTAGATGACCTCTCAAGGTCCCTTCAAAGTCTAATCTTCTATGATCCTATGATCTCTGCCATAATTTGGTGGCAATGGCTGGGAAATATTTATTTTCCCATAAGAAAAATTTAGATAAAACTTTTTATTTTTTTTCCATTTCTGATGAAAATTGTATTTTACTTTATTTTGACTTTTGGTAAAAAACTGACAACCTGGAATCTGTGAAATTCCAGCTTTTGGCTACCACAGACCAAAAAGTTTTCATCTTCTAGGGTTTGGCTGTGTCAATGACAATCTAGAAATTTTCTACAAAGAAGACGGTTTTTCCACAAAATGTTCTGTTTCATTGACTAGCCGAAAACGTGTTTGGATGGAACATTTTCAACCTCCTTCTGTATTTTAGCTCTTAATCTTTGGCTTGGGGGTCTCTCCATTCAGCCTCATATCAAGTTCAGCCAAACAAACAAGGAGTCCTGTGGTACTTAAAGACTAACACATTTATTTATTGCATGAGCTTTTCTGGGAGAAAATCCTACTTCGTCAGACTCTTGTCCTCAGCTTTCTGATAGGGGAGCACTGGAGAGAGTGTTGTCCTTGAAGGTCTGAGATGGCTATAAATAATCATGTGGTAATGTGTCTTCTGTGAATGAAAGCACATATTAGGAGATGAATTCCAGAATCAGAGTCAAATGCTAACACCCTGGGTGTTTATGATACAGCCTGGTGTAGCCAGCATGGTCTATTATAGGGGAAGGACCCACTTTTACCCGGCAAAATGTTTGAGCACATGGCAGATGGTACACACATGAGCCAGTGATGTCAGCGTGATTACTCACACGCTCAAAGCAAAGTGCACACTCAAGTACTTGGCTGCTGGGTCCAGGCCAGAGTTCAGCTCTAAGAATTCAGCATTAATTGATTCTGAACCTCTTGATTCTCTCGCCTTGCCCAACGTCGGTATTTCTATGGAAAGGTGAGTAAGTGCTGGGCTCTGTTGGATTGCCAGGGGAGCACAGCATTCACCCCATGCAGCTACCCCTCTCCCCTGCAAGGATTCTTCAGAGCTGAAATGTGGTTGACGGGCGAGATCACTGGTCTCGGCTCCTGAACAAGGCAAGAGTGTGTTGTTCCTCCTTGCGCTTCTTCCAGGAACACAAAAAAGTGGCACGTTCCAAAGGGGTGGCCATCCCAGTCTAGTTCAGAAGAACAAGGAGTCTTGTGGCACTTCTAAAGACTAACAAATTTATAAGCTTATGCAACAAATGAATTCATATTTAAAAGCACCACAAGACTTATTGTTGGTTTTACAAAAAGTGACTTTGCCAGCAGTGAGCTACCCTTTGGCCACAAGAGGGTGCTGCAGACCTGCCAACCAGAGCATTGGCACAGTTCTGTAAGAAGAAAAGGGGAAACAAGTCCCCTCTAGCCACTGATAATACAGGTACCTGGGTCTGTGGGAGTCCCACATCCTGGTGGACTATGACCAGATTTCTGGGGCATTTTACGTAGCAATAGTATCCAGTCCCAGGGAAGTTTGGCCTGTGGTGAACGTGCAGGCCTGGCCCCTCCTGGGTGGTTTAATAAAGCAGGATTTTCAGGTTCATCATTTTTGCTGATTTAAAGCACTTAGCTCTCTTCTTCCGTGCAGGTCAGGGGAGTGTGATGAGACAGCGAGACAGCGCACTGCAAGGTGCTGAGCAGGCCTGGCAGGCACCCAATGCCATGTGGGACAGGAGCGTGATACTTATACACACAGGAGATCCAGGTTCTCTTCACTGATCTGCTGTGGGACCTTGGTGGGCGGGCGGATGTTTCCCTGGGAGGAGGACAGAGGGGATGTTTTCTTCCAGGGAGCCTCCTGGTTAGCTGCTCTGGCCTGTTGACAGAGGTGGGAGCGATGTGTTTCCAGTAGGCAGCACACATGCTCCCTGCAGTTAGCAGACAGTGCAGTTAGTGGGGAGACGCACACCCCATCTGGCTAGGCGTGAGCACGTGGGAGCATGCCACAAGCCAGTGCAGCATAGGGGGCCGCAGCACCAACACCCCCACGGCCCTGCCAGAGGGTAGCTGTAGGAAACAACAGGGAGCCCAGGGTGGGATCTTTTGCATTCAGTTTTTCAAAGGGTTTTAAACATCTTCTAGGTGAACGAACCTCACCTTCTAGCACTCCCAGCAACAAGCAAACAGCCCACCTCCGGCTTTGTCTGGTTCTTGATGCCAGCTCTGCCCCTGAGCTCCAAGTCCTGGTTGCCATCTTTGACTCTGACCTCCAGTGCTGTCCCTGGCCTCTGACTAGCCCTGCTCTGCCCACTAGGCATGGCTGCTTGGCTTTGACAAGTGGAAGAGAGATGTGAGATTACTGAGATAGATCAGAGTTTCTGCACCCCAGGCCAGACAGCAGAAGATCATACTGCAAATTGGTTTTCTTGATGCCCTCAGATTCTCTGCACCCCATTCTTGTCTCATCGATTTCCTTGGCCATGGGAACAGACCTTGGCTTTTCCCTGCCTTATAACGATATTAATAAAAATAATAAACATCTTTAGCTGCTATTAGAGTGTGTAGAACAGTCCCCTATTCCACAGGGTTGGTTTGCTTTTAGTAACATTAGCCAATCTCATTTTCCAATAAATGAATCTGCCAAAGGTGTTTAGCATAGAAACTCAGTTAAGCCAAACCTTTAGCAAAAAGAAGATACGGGATTGCTGCTGTCCAGCAGATCATCTCTTTATTATCAACAGCCCACAGGGGAACAATTGCTATTCTAAACAAAATACTCCTATTAAACTGCATTTCCTGGAAGATTTATATGTCTTTTTATGAGCCTCCTGGACAGGATGCTGATGCCTTTGTTTTAACATATAAGATTAATTCAGATGAGAATTTATTTGATGGCCAAACCATCCCGGGGGGAAAACCCTATAAACTGTAGAGGGGAGGTTTAAGAGAAAGCTGGCTCTCTCTCCTGAAGTGGCATGGCAGCCATCATGGCCCATTGACCAAAGAGTGGGCTAGATGACACCTCGTGCTGACTGCAGCTACTATGTGTGCCCAGCTCTTGACCATGGGAGGTTCTGGCTGGGATTAGGGAGAGTTACCTTCCAAAGGAGGTGACCTGCGAGGGTCCCCAGAAAGAACTCTTTCAGGGGATGGACTTTGTGCCAAGGAGGAAGCAGGAGTTTCTGAGATCCGCACAGATTCTGCTAAAGAGGTATTAATTCAGAGACCTTGTGCCTCTGACCCACTGAAGCTTTCTGTTACCCCAGCTAGAGAATGGGCTTCTGCCTCCTTCTTACACTTGTATGAAGGTTTGTTAGTTAGCATCAATCTGGGGGTTGCAAGTCTTCCAAAGGGTCAGAAGAAACCCTTAACCTTCCACTGAGTCATGCCAACTTTACTAGGACTTTACACGGGAGAGGAAACCACGCTGCTGTGTCCACTGACAGGATCGGGGCCAAACACTGCTAAGTGCTGAGCACCTCTGGAAAGGGTGCCAAGTGCCCTCAAATCCCGTTAATGCCAATGGAAACTGTGGAGGGCTGAGTGCCCACCGGCTACACTGCTTGCAATTATTCTCTTATCTACATGCATTGTGCCATGTCCAGGGCCTTGTCTCCATCACTGTGCATGCCAGAGCAGCTGCAAAAAGCCGGCCACTGTGACCTGGATCCAGGTGCAGCACCGGGGCTTTAACTGTAAACTGACAATTGGGCCCATTATTCAGAGAAGTTGTTGTCAAGCTCCAAAGGGGCAGCCATGTTAGTCTAGCTCAGCAAAACAAACAAGGAGGCCTATGGTACTTAAAGATTAACAAATTTATTTATCTCATGAGCTTCTGTGGGAGAAACTCCCACTTCAGAGCAAGAGTGAATGGGCCTATTTTTGAACCAAATGGAGCAAATATATAGGGATTTGTTTTTAAGGTTAACTTCCCACAGAAACAAGACAAAATTCATGTTTCTGCAGGTTTTGGGTCTGAACTCAGCTATTTTGTCAATGAAGTGGAATTTAGGTGGATGAAAATAGCTTGCAGTTAAATGGCCAATATTTGTTCTGAATAATTCCATGAAACACGAAGTGTGATTTCCTGCTCCTCCTCCCCGCCGACCTTTAATTCCAACTTTTTTAACATTGATCTCACCACAGTTTAGAAGCTGAAGATCAGTGGCTCTCAACCAAGAGGTACAGGTACCCATGGGTATGCAACGGTCTTTGAGGTTCATTTTGATAGCTACCTACTTTTTCAAAAGGCTACATAAAAAACACTAGTGAAGTCCTAACAAACTAAAATGTCATACAGACATTGACGTGTTTATATGGCGCTATATACTATACACCGAAATGTAAGTACAATATTTATATTCCATTTGCGTTATTTCAGACTTGTATGGTAAAGATGAGAAAGCTTGCCATTTGTCACTAATAGTGTGTACTATGACTTGTAGTTTTAGGTCTGACTTTGTAAGCAAGTGGTTTTCAGGTGAGGTGAAACTTGGGAGGTATGAGATAAATCAGACTCCTGAATGGGGTACACTGATAGCCAGTGCTGTACGTTGATCTCCAACTGGTGCAAATTGACACAATTCCACTGCTGATTTACAACACCTAGGAATCAGGCCCTGTGGCTTTAGCCGCCACATTTCCCCGGTCTGTTTTATTGGCACATGGTTCAAAATTCATTTAGCTGGGCCTGGCTGCCATACTATTCTTCTGAAATGCCTTTCAAAAATAGGAGGGTGTGTTTGTGAACCAGCCTTCTTACCTCACTTGGGCTTCATTTGGACTCACTGGGGGTGGATGTAGAGAAGCCGATTGTTTAAAGGGATTGGGAGTAAGGTTGCGTGTGTGTATGTGGCAGATACCATGTGACACATTCAGCTGGTACATGAGCTTCCCACGCATCTCACCAGGGACTTCAGTTTTGCCCCAAGAGCACAATTTGTAAGGTAATTTCTTACCGATTCTGTAAGTATGAAATTGGACAAATTCTCCTCCTTTCATCTACAAAGAACAAAGAGGCACATTTCCTTTCTGTGACTAGAAGAAGCAGAGTAAAGGAGACTGAAGTGAACAGAATTAAAGGGGTAAGTGACTGTGCAACAGAAAATTAAGCCTTTCTTCCCATGTTATTATTCAAAGTGGCACACTGGAGTAAAATGCAAAAATGTCATAGTTACTCAAGGGTAAAATTCAAAATTGCAGTAATGTCCTAAGCTCTGTAGATGGCAACCTTTGGGCACAGCAAGGGACTCACGCTTCATTTCCCTCTCGGATCTGATAACTAGGCAGACAACACTTGAGCAGAGGCTGTAGACAGCCTGTGGAGTCTTTGATCTCCACCCAGAGAGATGAAGCCAAAGCAATGAAGTGTTTTACTGTGCTGCTTTGTTCATGATGATGATGCATCTCCATCTGGCCTGGTAGCATCCAAGAAGGAAGTGCTGAAGCTGATGAAAGGCACTGCTCTTCAGTCCTGAGTCCTCCAGCCCTCCTAGAGATGGGTGTGGAAAAATGCAGCAGATGGCATTTCTGCTCATTAGTGGAGGAATAAAGCTGAGCAGCTCTGATTGTCCTCTGGTTCTTCTGTAGGTTTGAGCCAGCGTTCCTCACTCAGGCTCTGGGGTGTGGTCCATGGAGGCAGATTGCAGAGGTGGTGGAAAGAATAAGGATCCAGTTGACAGTAGTGGGCTGCAACACAGGGCAAAAGGCCCAGATGGAGCAGTTTGGGAGGAAGCTAGAGCTGAGAGACGGGCAGGAGGAGCAGTTCCCCACCAGCCATGTCTGTTGGGAGTAATCAGTGCTTTATTCTAGCTGGGGCAGGGTCTGATCCCGTGGTGGTAAGAGGATGAGGATGGGCGAGAAGACTTGGAGGCCACCTGGATGCATGTTCCTGGATGTGGCCAAACATTTCCTTGGCTGCTGTCAGTTGCGATCGCAGCTGATTAGTTCCAATCTTACGCACTGGCAAGGGGCAGGAAGACAGCCTGTTCCGGCAAGGAGGACATAGGCCATTCTCACCTCTTGGTTTTAAGTGTGGCCTGTTTTAATGAGACACCACAAGGGCGTAACTCAGAGCCATCAATCAGCCTACGATGGACCATGACTTCCACCTACGGATGGAGAAGGGCGTCTTGAAAGGCTTTTCTGAGAGAACAGAATTGTGGCTCCAGCAGATGGCTGGATTCAGCTGGAGGCCATGGTTCTGCAGTGAGCTAAGGGGTAATGCAGACCTGATAATTGATCTGCCTGCCGAAAGGGCACACAAATATAATACAGCATCTAAACCAGCGACTTTGTAGCACAAAGAAGGGAAGAGAGAAAAGGCGTTTGTTTGACTCCAGTGTATTTTGTGGGCTTGCACCTGAATGGTGGAAGAGGCAATAGATGCTGCTCTGTCTGACTTGTAAAGACACAGAATGAGTGTTGGGAAATGCTTTTTTATAAAGTTATTTATTAAAACTTGTTTCTAAACTGGTGAAAAAAGGAACACTATACTTTATGACCCCACAAACATACCCGTGAGTAACTTTAATGCCCATGCGCAAGGTTACTTACCTGTACAAGTGTTTGCCAGGTGGGTGGTGAAAGGGACAGATTTCAGTGGTATTTAGGTGCCTGAAGAAACAGGGAGGTGCCTAGTAGGATTTTCAATGGCTGGTGCTTTTGAAATTCCCACCTACTTGCTTATTGGGTATGTACACCCTGAATCTGAACCTAAATCCCTACTAGAGAACATAAGAATGGCTATGTTAGACCAATGGCCCATCTAGCCCAGCATCCGGTCTGGGACAGTGACCAGGGCTAGATGCTTCTGAGGAAATGAAATAACAGGGCAATTACTGAGTGATGCAGCTGGGCCCAGTTTCTGGCAGTTAGAGGCATAGGGTTGCATCCCTAATCATCTTGGAAGAGAATTCAAGAGATGGACTCTAGAGCAGTGGTTCCCAGCCTTTTCAGTAACACCGCACACTTCAATGAGACAACTTCCAAAGGAGCAGCCGTGTTAGTCTAGTTCAGTAAAACAATGAGTCTTGACTTACGTTACCCTGCATTTATTTCCTCCCATTCTGTAAGTTCTCCCACCTTCAAAGCATCTGATGAAGTGTGATTTTTGCCCATGAAAGCTCATACAAAAAATAAACAGGACTCCTTGTTTGTTTCAGTGAGACAAACGTTTCCACAGCACCACCACTTTTTTCAGCTGAATTGATTGCCCACAAACATCACGTTTAACTTACATTTACTATGGTTATCGGCTTACTAGAGAGGTTTGCAACATAATGCATACAACAAACTAAAGATGGACCAAATGCATTCATGTTTCAAATCCACCAGAAAAAATACACGTCATCTCAGTTGTGACCTTTGGCTGCCTGTGTTTAGAATGTTCGTTTTAGAATTGGAAGACCGATACCTCACTTTCAATGATTCATTTTCATGAGTTTTATGAAATGTAATTTTGGTTGGGCAGAATATTGTTTAAGATGAAAAAAAATGTTTGTTTTACATTGCTTTACATTACTTTCAGATAAAATTTCAGGGCATACTTGTGCAGTTCTCACATCACACTGGTTGAAAACTGCTCTAGAATTCAATAGGAATGGTACTCTGCTCCGAAAACAGCACTCCAGGACTTCCTGTAAGACTTCCACTGCGTGCTCCTGGATTGTTAGTTTCCTAACAGATAATCTAATATGCTGCCTTTTACTGAACCAAGGAAAAATGCCATTTCACAGGGCATTTCTTCAATCTGTGCCTTCAGATTTCTTAGGCTTCCTGCTTCTTTGGGCACCTAAATACAAGTGAAATCTATCCCCTTATTCTCCAACCTTGCAAGTACTTGTACAGGTAGGAAACTTTGCTCACGTGCATTGACGTTATTCACAGGTATGTTTGTGGGATCCAAGCCATAATTCCCTATTAAATTCTATGGAGTGTTTAAAATATTGTCTAGCAAGTGTATCATTCTCTGTTCAGCACACTGTGCTTTCAGCTTAGCCTCTGAAGAACTGTTTCATCTCTGTTGTGCTCTGGAGGTGGGTTTCATGCAGCCTCGTGGTAAGTAATGTGTTGCTTTCTAAGTGCACAGTAACACAGGTGTAACACACTACTAACAAGTAAGATGCTTGTAAACACGTGCAGCCTGGAGAACAGTCTTCAGCGCGTAGAAAATCCAAACTCATAACCTACATTAGTTTCCTGGCCACTGGCTTAGTACAGTGAATAACTGACGGTGTCACAGGTGCTCAATAGTGAGTTGTTTTTGGATGCCCATTTTGGGGAAGGTGAAGATAAATCTCAGGACCAACCTGAGCTGGTGCCAAGACAAGGGTATCTTTTTTGATCACCAGAAAATGAGGTGGAAAATAGCTCATCAAAGGAGGAAACTGGCACTCCAAACCAAACCATCATGCTGTGCACACCAGGTGGGGGTGCATAAAATCTCCTATGGAACATGGGAGGGATAGAACAAATAGGAAGCTAAAGAGGTTATTCAAAAAATGGACAGCATAGGATAGACTTTGCTGTGTAGCAAGGAGGGTGCATGGCTCAGTGGACAGGAGGTGTGGGGGGGTTAGAGGATTCCAGAGAGGCTCAATATGCGGCTACCTTGCTGGCTGAGGTTGGAGGAGTCACTTCACCTCTGAGCTTGTTTCCCTAAATCACAGGCCAGAGCAGAGACAGCCTCTATTACACAGTGGTGAGTGCAATGGGGTCCTGATCTCAAGTGTAATGCCACAATATTACAAATAGTAAATCCTAAAATTAATATTAAAAAATTACCCTTTCAATGACCATCATCAGCAGTAGCTCAGCCTGCTCCCACAGTAATAACATCAACTTGTAAATCTGCCTCTTCCGGTGCATTAGTGCCGGTACTATTTATGTGCCTTAAAATACTGTGTTTACTCAGAGCAGCCTCGGTGTAGCTGCAACTGCAGCAGCAAACTTTGAGGCCTGACACATTTATTTAAATACATCACTAATCCTTTGATGTAAGATGCCGTAGGAGTTCAGATCTTAGCTCTGCTGTCTCATTAACCAGGAAAGGTACGGTCTTTTTCCCCCTTCTGGGTGTCTCTGTCTCCTAGATGTTTACCATCTCCTCTCCGAACTCCTAGGCATCTCAGTCTAAAATGCACTTGCGGAGACTTAGAATGAAATAGTCAGGCTTTTAGACTTTGGTTACACAGATTCTTCTGGAAAAATGCTGGCATGAATTTACTTGCTTTCTCTTTGGCTGACTTGGGGAGCTGTGTGGTGAAAGCAATTTCTGCTGTGGTAAGATGACAGACTACATGTGTGAGAGCAACTGCTGAGTCAAGTACAAGGGAGGAAACTTGGAGAAGGAATAGCAGCTGCAGAACAATTGTCATGTCTGCAGTAACCTGGAAGCCTACGTTCACCATTTCCAACTAAAGGAACATTTCCACCATGCCACTGAACAGCACAATGACCCACAGATAACTCCCTACCACTGCTACAGGAAGAAAGATTCTACATGGACTCCTCTTGGCGCTCTGAATAACAGACTGGACTTCTGCACAGATTGTTTCTGCTGGCATCCCCAGGCTCTTACACCAACATCCCACATAAACAACTTTCCTTGCACCATAACCTCAGCCATGCAGATCACAATCCCAGCCAGAGCCTCAGAAATAAATCTACGACCATGGCTACCCCTTTGGAACTGAGAAACAACTTTGGCATCATTATCCAAGAGGCTGACAAAGGTGCTGTAGTCATCATGAATAAGTCAGTTCCGGGTGGGAGACTAATAGACAGCTCTTCAACACAATTTCTACAAGCCACTCCTTTCTGACCCCACTGAGAAGTACCAAAAGACAATACACCATGGACTCAGGGAACTCCCCAAAGCAGTACAGAAACAAATCTACACTGACATGCTCCTAGAGCCCTGACCCGGGGTATTCTATCTGCTACCAATGATCCATGAACCTGGAAATCCAGGGTGCCTCATCATCTCAGGCACTGGCGCTCTTACAGTGGGCTTGTCTGGCTCTGTGGACTCTCTCTTCAGGCCTTACACTTCCAGCATGCCCAGCTAGCTTCACGACACCACTGGCTTCTTGAGAAAAATTCAAGCCATTGGTGATCTTCCAGAAAACACCATCCTGGCCACTATGGATATAGAAGCTCATACACCAACATCCCACACAAAGATAGCCATCGGGAGCAGTATCCCAGATGATGTCATGGCATACCTAAAAACTGAACTTTGTGACTTTGTACTCACCCAGAACCATTTCAGATTTGGAGATGATTTATATTTTCAAGTCAGTGGAACTGCTGTGGGTACTCACATTGCTGCACAATATGCCAACATTTTTATGGCTGACTTAGAACAACACTTCCTTAGTTCTCATCCCTAAGTGTCACTCCTCTACCTAAGCAACACTGATGACATCTTCTTCATCTGGACCGATGGAAAGGAGTCCCTTGAGAAATTTCACTGCGATGTCAACAATTTCCGTCCCACCATCAACCTCAGTCTGAACCAGACCACACAGAAGATCCACTTTCTGGACACTAGAGTACAAATATTTGATGGCCACATAAATACCACCCTGTACCAGAAACCTACCCACTGCTATATCTAGCTACAGCCCTTCGGCTTTCATCTGGGACACACCACACGAATCATTGTCTACAGCCTATTCCTAAGATAAAACCTGCATTTTCTCTGATCCCTCAGAGAATAACATCTGCAGGATCTCTATCAAGCATTATTAAAACTACACTCCCCACCTGGAGTAGTGAAGAAACAGATTGACAGAGCCAGATGAGTACCCCGAAGTCAACTACTACAGGAGAAG
Organism: Podocnemis expansa; assembly: GCA_007922195.1. Lineage (NCBI taxonomy): Eukaryota > Metazoa > Chordata > Testudines > Podocnemididae > Podocnemis > Podocnemis expansa. The sequence goes on from ML682019.1 coordinate 20,061,275, forward strand.
CCCAGAAAGAAAGCAACACAACGCCACTGGTCATCACCTACAGCCCCCAAGTCAAACCTCTCCAGCACATCATCAAGGATCTACAGTCTATCCTACAAGATGATCCCTTACTCTCTCAAACCTTGGGCGACAGACCTCTCCTCACTTACAGACAGCCCTCCAACCTTAAATAGATACTCACCAGCAACTACAGACCATGCAACAGGAACACTAAGCTAGGTACTCATCCCTGTAACAAACCCCATCACCAACTCTGCCCACATATCTACTCAAGTGACACCATCACAGGGCCTAACCAAGCCAGCCACTCCACCAAGGGCTCATTCACCTGCTCATCCCCCACTGTGATATATGCCGTCATGTGCCAACAATGCCCCTCTGCCATGTACATTGGCCCAACTGGACTGTCTCTGAGCAAAAGAATAAATGAATACAAATAAGACACCAGGAATGGTAACTTTAAAAAACAAGTAGGGGAGCATTTCAATGTATCTGGATATTCTGTAAAAAAACATACCAATAACAGTACTTCAGAAAAACGACAACAACAAAAACCTCTCAAAACCAGATTGGCATGTGCAACTGCAGAATTGTAATTCATATGCAAACCAGATAGCTTCATGCTGGTTTGAAAAGAATTCTTGACTGGCCCTGCTAGATAAACAAGGAGTCCTGTGGCACTTTTAAAGACTAACAGATTTATTTGTCGCATGAGCTTTAAAGGTGCCACAGGGCTCCTTGTTTGTTTTGCTGAACTAGACTAATATGGATGCCCCTTTGGAACTTGATTGGTGAAGTTATTACACAATTTGAATCAGACAGCTTGTTTATTTTGCAGAGATAAACCTAAGAGTCTAACCTCTGAAACTCTTTCAATTTACTATGTGTCCCTCCCTTCTCTGCATGTCCATATTTACAGCTAACATGCTACATTTTCCATTTCATTCATCTGATGAGATGGAATTGTGCCCATGAAAGCTCATGCAATAAATACATTTGTTAGCTTTTAAAACTGCCAGAGGACTTCTTGTTTGTTTTGCTGAAATAGATTAACATGGCTCCCCCTCTGGAACTTGTGTGACAGCAATGCGGCGCAGCTTCCTTGGGGATCGGAGGCCCTGGGCACTGTGCCCATGCACAAAAGACAGTGTCTTGCCCCAAGAGGCAGAGGGGGAAGCACAAGCAGGGGCTGAGTTTACTGAAGGCATTGCCTCCTCCTGACTGGCAGCTCTTTGCCCGACCCCTCGAGGCTGGAGCGGGTCCCAGCCAGGAACCATGGCCTCCCTGCCGGCAGCCCTGAATCCCAGCAGAGAGTGGCCACTGCTGGCCACAGGATCTGGCACTGGCCAGGGACCTGGAACCACCAATGTCCCTGCCAGGGCAGCTTCAAAATCTGCCCATGAGCCCGAGGTAGCTGTAAGATAAGGGAACAGCACAGTAAACAGTGCTCACAGCACTTTAGCTATTTAACACACTCCCACCCTTTCTTTTTGCAAGGAGCAATGCTTCTTGCCCACCAAATTCCCCATAGGTCACAGAAGGGTTTCGTTTTTTGTGGGAATCCACAGAAGAAATAACCATTACGCTGAAACTTCATGGAACAGTGCAGTAGTTGGGTTGGAAAGTCACCCAGACTGAAATAGACAATTTTCAAATGAAATTCTCTGCCTTTTCATGGCTCTAAGAATCCACTGTATTCGCCAGGCAGTCTCTTGTTCTTATTAGAAAGAGGAAGTCTCGGATGGTGTTTATCATACCAAGGAGCACGCTAATGGCTGGTGTGAGGTCAACCCACACCAGAGATAGAGCTGGAATATGATTTCTAGTGACTTTAACTGAATTTTTAAGAGCCTTCCTCTTCATTTCAAAGAGGGAATATAACACACTGCCTTTTCAGATTTATTTTCAAATGTTTATTCTCTGTAGAAAATGGTTGATGCGTTCTGAAGTCAATAAATCAGACTCTTCTTGCTGGCAGGGTGTCCAACAAAACCTGTTTTTTGATACATTCCTCAAGCACATTTTGGTTTTGGACACAAATTTATATACAGCTAGACCTTTTATGCCCATCTTCTAGTTCCATTTTTCACTACAATATTTAGCTCCAGCCCTTCAATCCTGGAAGATGCTGAACACCTTCATCTTCCAGTGGAATAGGCTGGTCAGTGAGAATTGATGGCTCTAAGTCCTTACTGGGTCTACGCCCTAACATGAGCCTTACGTGATGGGATGCCCTTTCTTTCCTGCTTTACATGGTTTACCATGGACCTGAACCCATCACCTTTTCCATGTGGAATCACTTAGGTATATTAGTGAGAAAAAATTTACCCAACCAGCCAGCCTGCGTGGATGATATAATTCCCTGTTGTAATGGTGTGGTTGCTCCACTATGGTCCTGCAGGGGTTAACTGGGCCTGGGAGCCAGCAGCCAATAGGGTGTTTGGGCTGCTGGGCCAATCAGAGGGCAGGAGGCCAGTATAAAAGGGAGCTGCAGGGTGAGTTCAGGCAGTTGGCCTGGGAAGCCCAGGGGAGGAGGTTCACCCTCTGGCTGGCTGAGGAAGCCAGCAGCCTGGGGAACCCACAGCCTGGCCCCAGTGAGCTGACCAGCACCGGGACACTGATACCAGAAGGGCGAAGGCATTGTAGGACTGGACTCAAAACAGGAGTCTGCATGGACAGAGCCAGAGCACAGGCCCCCGGAGGGGATCACTTAAGCTAGATTCTCCAGTAACACTACCAGGAGGCACCTTCCAGGTGGGTCATGTGCTGTGAACACCTTACAACTGTCAGCTGGAAAAGTAAATCCCAGAGGGATGGGTATAAAGGCATCTGAAGCAGCTATTGGCTGTGCCTAGCTCATCTTGACTGGTATTTCTCACCTATTTCACAAGTATCTGTTTAGTCTTAATTAATGTCTTCATAGTTCTGAGAAAGAAAAGGAAATAATTCAATATAGCTACAGCTTAATGACATAAGGACCTGCCAATAGTCTAATAAATAATGCAATGGGAAAACACATGCAGCATAAAATCATTTGAGTGCCTTGGTGGCAAGAAACCTTTCTGCTTGTTGACTGTATCAAAGGAGTGGAGGAGCCAACATGTTGCTGGGGGCTCAAAGGATTTTCCAACCAATGGCAGTGGCGAAAGAGATGACTGTCACGGCTTTGGTGAGCTGATGACCGAACAATGATCTTTTTGGTTTCTTGTAGCCCCCCTCCCTGCCATTATGTCTGAGCAGCACACCTTCCAGAAGTGTATTATACCAAATGACTAGCATTTCTTACCTGTGGTTCTCTCTGGTATTGTACTTTAAATGGCACCTGGTGACTCCACCTACCTGGTTCCAAGCTCTGAGGCCAATGCAAAGTGGGGTTTTCTCTCAGCTAGTTCACCATCATAGTCAAAGCGTCTCCAACACAATGGCTGTTCTCAGCACAAACATTCTTGGCATCCAGTTTTGGGGTATGCAGAAATCCATGATGTAGGTACCGCTATGAATCTCATGGATGTTTTCTTGCTTAACAGGGAAGAAATTGCTGTGTATGATGCAGTGTATGCTGTTTGTGCTCGCATTGGGTTGTTACACTGGCAAGAAACACGATGTTTAGTCTTGCTCCTGTCAGCTTTGATAGCCATGAGGCTAATGCTGACCAGCTCTGGGATCCTGACTTTGGTTGTCTGTGTTCTAAAACTCATTGAAAGCTGGGACAATTCCTGGAGCTAGTTATGGCATCTGTATTCTCTTCTGTGACATGTTATCCATGTCCAGGCCTGCATTACCACAGTATCCAAGTGCCTCACAATGCCCCAGAAGATAGGACAGCGATTGTATCCCTGAGCACAGAGACTTGTGCAGAGTCACAGAAAGACTCTTCAGCGGAGAAGAGTAACTGCATGCAGGTCTCATGTGTCTAGGGTAACTATCTAATTGCTGCCCCAGCTTTCCTCTCCTGACGACAGCCTCTATGTGCAGCTCAATATGGGAAGAGTTTCTTTGCTGTACCTGCCAGTACCATTCAGCTGGGTGAAGAGAGCGGTGCTAGAGATGACCCATCTTGAGGTGTCTGGAGATCCAAGAAGCACACGTCTTCTGGTGCTTCCCTCTCATTGTTCTGTAGCTTTTACTGATCTCATGTTGGTTCCTGACTGACAAAAACGGGCTGAGCTATAAGTCCCATGGGGTAGGAACAGGAGCAAGTCTGCACCTGCTGATTTAGCATTTTTCTTTTTGCCCCTTGGGCTCTCTGCTGTGTGGGAAGGCATCTCCTAATCTGAGGACATCAAAGACTGAGTGAATTCAGAGAGAGAAATTAAGACTCAAAGGAGCCAAAAGCCTTAAAGCCATGCTTTTTGATGTAACATTAAAAGTGGACATGTTGCCAGCCATGAACTTTACCTTGACTTTTAATTCGTTTAATTTCCAGTCATTTCCAGCTAGTTTGATTTTACAGCCTTTTCCCAGGTTAGCTGGGAAACACACATTTAAATACATTATCCTGTACATTAAATTGCCATCAAGACGAGTTTGCAATTATTAAGAAGAAACCGCCATCAAGGAAGACTTTGTGAAAAATTCCTGTTTTTTAAAATCACTCTTGAGAAGGAAGAGGCTTCTGCTATCTTGTCAACACAGCCAAATGTTTGAAGATTAAAATACGCTGTGGCCTGCAGCCTCTGCTGCAAACCAAGAATCCCGAGGTCCCAAATTTATTGGGAGCTTTCTCTGCCCAAGGCTGAGGATCAATGACGATTCTGTTACTCTAAGTATGTGTTTTAACTGGGGTCATTTTAAACTAAATTCCTGGAATGTGCCATTCACTGACCTGTGCCAGTTCCGTCTTTAGATGCAGAAGGCTGGATTAGATATTTCTTTGTGTGGTTATGTGCAGTACAGGTAAAGTCAGTTGAGTTGAACCAGGGGTGACATGTAACAGGTGTCAAAGGATTTTTAATGCCCCATCCCATGCTGTAGTGATGGCGGTGGTGATCATGCCTGCACACATCTTCTCAGGACCTGGTGATTTTGCTCATGACTGTTCATTGTCTCTCATACCTCACACTTGCAAAAACTTTCCCTTCATGGTGTATGATGTAGACATACCAAGGGAAACACAATGGGAAGAGTAAAGATGAAGGATTTGTCATGGAAGCCCCAGGGAATGAGGCATGGAGGGGAGACTTTTTTCAAATCTGAGCCAAGGTCTTGTGATCTGTGAAAGCCTTGGAGATAGTCTTCTGGCTTAGGTGGCCACAGCCTGGCCCTGATGGGTGAGCCTCTGGTTGACTTCCATAGTATTCCTATTAGCTGTTGACAAACTGCTAGCCAAGTCAATTTCAAAGTTCCCTTAGGTCATCTTTTTTTTGTTTAGCCCAGGGTGAACACTCATAGCCTCTCCTTATACGTTTTCCTACAGAAAAGGGGATTCAGCTGTTTTGGAGCTTCCATAGCTTCTGAGCATCAGGATCGCACTATCAAACTGTTCTGCTACAAATTCTGTAAGAACCACACTGCCCCTGAAAATGATGGGTTCAGCATAACACTGCAAGGTGAGGATGACCTGGTTGGCTAACACTGACTATTTCTACACAAGAGGGCTCAGTTAAGTTGACTTAACAAGGTTGACTTAAAGTCAACTTTATTAAGTCGACTTAGAGTCCCCATTTGTTTAAGTTGACTTAATAATGTTGACGTAAGCCAGGGGACCCATTTAAAGTTGACTTTATTAAGTCAACTTTAAAAAGTTGACTTTAAATGGGTCCCCTGGTTGTCAACTTTATTAAGTTGACTTTTTGTTGGCCACATTTTAAGTCGACTTAATAAAGTCAACTTACCCCTTAAAGTTGACTTTAAGAGTGAATGTTATTAAGTCGACTTAAGCAAGTGCTTAAGTCAACTTAATGAACTCCAAAAGTGGCCATAGATTTGCTTAAGTCACCTTAAACCGCCAGTGTAAACACAGCCATTATGAGGCCTATCCTGAGGGGATGACATTCCCTGGGTGATAATGGTGGGAAAGATGTGAGAAGTGTTGGTGTCCACCTGCATTGTGTTGATTATCTCTGAGTAAACTAGGTGTGGCTTGGGGGTTACCCAAAATATGTTTGTGACTCTCTAATCTCTACTGTACTGTCACAACTTGTCCATCTTCCAAGGGCTCACAGAAATTAGCAGCTCTGAGCTCAATGCACGGAGTTGGTTGAGACCTTGCATGAACAGGAATTGTAGGCTATGAAGCAAACTGAAGAGTCATCTTGGCTGACTTGTACCATTTGCCCTGCTTTGTCCCTTGTACTCTTTGTGTGGTCTTGCTCCTATGCAGGGGAGTGTTCATTCTGTACTGGTGAACACCGAGGCATCTTGTGTATAAACAGAGGAGGTAGATATGTGGCCTATTCCTGTTATGGCCTAGTGAGCAATTTATAATAAACCCAGTTTGTTTAAATCAGGGGTCTTAAATATGCGGCCTGGGGGGGCGCACGCGGACCCTAAAGCTATTTCCTGCGGCCCACAATGACGCTATTGTTACTGATATTTGCAATATTGTTGTATGAAAAGGTTTCAGTGGTGCAGCCCTCGGGCTCACATATTTGCCCTCATGGTGATTTGAGTTTGAGACCCCTGGTTTAAATCATGCTGGCAGAACAATCAAGCGCCCATCTGGTTAGAGTTTAAAGGGGGCACCTTAGTGTCCTCAGTTCTTACCTTCTGGCTAGGAAAGGCCAGTAGTTAGCCACGTTCCCCTTTCTCTCCAAACTACAAGAACAAGGAAACTGAAGTAACACTACCTCTGCAAAGAAAAAGGTCCCACCACAGGCCATGAAGATGGGACATTTTTAGCAGCAGGCTTACCTCTTTAGTGGATACTCGTTGCTTGTCAAGAACCAAATTCAAGGAGACCCTTCGTCTCTCCTGCTCCAATTAATGTGTTGGCAGCTCTTGCAGGAAAAACAGAGAACTCTGCATTCAGGCTTTTGGCTAGCCGCAAAAAGCTTTCCAGTTCATCTTTAAACAGGAATGGGGCACGCATTAGCCTTCCACTTCAGCATGATTAGGGTGGGTTGTGTGGCACTCAGCCAAGCCCAGAGTGCCTTCAATTATCCAAGGTTTGCAACAGCAGCCCTATAAGTAATGCATGTGGTGCACTCCTGTGCCCTATAAAATGCATCGCCACTCACCATGTCATCTTTTATTGATAACTCAAAAGAATCAAGCTAATAATAGAATGGCTGGACAGCTTTGTCCTGCACTGGCAGTTTTTATAACTTCATTGACCGAGACAAAGAGGGAGACAATCAAAGGTGTGGATGGCATCTAATACCTACTGGAAGTCAGAAGGGCCCTCACAGCTACTACTTCTATCTTTCTGAATCTCCCCAACAGCATTCCAGTGGGAGGCTTGAATTCAGCACTTTCTGCTTTTAACCAAAACACATTCACTAGTCTGTAAAGCAATGCGGTAGCACGGACTGACAGGTATGTCTACACTGCAAAGAAACAAGCACTGCTGGTCTGCATCAGCTGACTTGGGCTTCAAGATGGGGGTGGGGAGGGCTATAAAATGGCCATGTAGGGGGCCAGGCTAATTCTGGGATTCCTTTCCTAGACCTAACTCTCAGGGTATTTCTACACTTCATTGTGTGCTCAGGGTGAGTAGACTTCAAGTTAGCAGACTCTCTGTTTGTTAACCTAGGGCTTGAGCATCCACATTGGTTTATAACCCCAAGTTAGGAACTCTTGAACCTTGGGTCCCAACCTGGGGCTCCAGGTTCCAAATGGCATTAGGTGGGCTCATGTGCAAACATCTATCTCCCAGACTTCCTTGTGCCTGCCCAAATGTGGCTGCCTTAGCCCTTTGGTCATGGTGCAGTGTGGGAAAACTTGACTGGCCACCAAACTTGACCATCCAGTGGTCAATGAAAATTGACCTGTGGGATTCTGGAATACATTTGATTGACTCCCAGAGCACAAGTCCAACGGGGGCTTCGTCTATGTGGCAACGGAACAGGACTTGATTCATGGATCCCAGCTTGACTCAGACCCTCCAGTGGTCCTGGGACCTTGGGTCCGAGCTTTGGGTTAGTGCAATTTGTGTGTAGCAAGAAGGGTGGTTAGGCTGGAGCCTGACTTCCAGGCCTGGACATACTCTGCAGTGCAGACACACACTGTCATCCACTATCCAGCAAGCGACAGCCTACCTATATGGAGGGGTCACTCTGTTATATACCTGGAAAAGCAGATTTTCTTTCAGCTCTCCCAAGGTCTGACTCCAACTTGGTGCATGTTAAAAAAAGAGGCTTTCTCCAGCAGGAAATAATAATTATGTAAGCTCTGAAAATTAGCCTCATCTGTGTCATCCTGGTCTTTGTGCTGTAACCACTAGAAATGCAGACATGCAAATTATGCCTTAAGGTTTTTTCTGACATATCATTTTACAATCTCACTTTCTCCATTAGTTATGTCATGACTGGTTGTTAGTCTCTATTAATAATGACATGGGGCTAGATCTGGGGCTTGTGTCAACTGGTATAGTTCCGTCAGACCTCGCTCACACCCGCATAATAGTGAATGGTTTTCAGAAATAAAATGAACCCTCAGGGTCTGAATCTTATTTACACCTTGGCCTCTGATTGTGACCTCGTTTGTACCAGCGTAACTTGGTAGACTTACCCCAGACTCGGTTGGTATGTCACCTGTGGCATCAGAACTGGGCCATGACTCTCTTTCTCACGTCTCCTAAAGCAACAGAAACTTCTAATTCCCCTCCTGCAGGCATTGGCCAATTGACTCCAGGTACTTAGTGACATTAAAAGGCCATGAGCAAAATCACTGCCATTGGGCCTGTGACATAAATTCTCTGTCTGTCTCTGATTCAGACAAAGTGATAATAGATCAGCTAATGATCTGGCATGGGCTGTGTCCGAGTGTGATACATGATTGATGAAGAGGCTGAGGGGAGCTCTTGAGTGCCACGTGAACACACAGTATAAGGCAAAAATCCCTATGTCAAATGTCAATTTTTCCTAACCTCAGCTAATGTAGTTCTCTGGTCTGCTCAATTACCAGCAAGACAGAAATCTAATACAGTCCATTTCATTGAGCCCAGCCCATGGTGTTAGCATGAGGGAGTCAGTCCCTTTTCTCTTCATTTCACTGCATGCCTGAGACTATATTATTGAGCTACTCGTGCTTTACAAATACTCTTGATTTCCCACTGCTTTTGCTCTGGCTTCCACTCCGAAGTGTGGATGTGGGAAAGTCAAAGATGTCGGTGACCCCACTGGGAAAAGAACACTTTGATTTATGAATCTGGTGTGGTGTTTCCTGTGATGTGTGTGGCAAAACCTTCTGGCCATATCTTTGTTAAGGGATTAGTTGTCTTTTTCCTACCGGTCTGCATTTACCAGCCTGGTTCTAAATAGATTTGGAAAATCCAGTCAAGTTTGAGGCTGTAGCTGGCAGATAATTTCGATCGTTTTCCAGTGAGTGAATAGCAGTGAGCCTGTTTTGCTCCACTGTATGCTGTGGGCTTGGGTTCACCATTCTGTTACTCCAGTTTATGGCAGTGGGAGTCCACTGGTGTAAATGTAGTTGTGCAGGTTTGACACTTAATACAATGGTGAGTCAGCCCCAGCGTATCTCAGGCATGTGTCTCTACAGTTGTCGACAATAGTTTGGGAACTAGAACAGTTCACTTATGAAAGTGTGTTCTTAATTTTAAGTAAACATTAGAGTTATGCTTAAGTGCTCTTCCTGAACAAGGTTGTTTCCCTGAATTGGTGGCTTAACAGTGGAGCCAAGTCATGAAACTGTGGTCTGGATTTCAATCCAAACTTTTGCTAACATCAGATGGGTTCACACACAGTATCTACGTTCTGGTTATTTCTCTTACAGCTGAAGCACAGCTGTGGAGTTCAGATCTGGAGCCAAAGCTGATGTTTTCCAAGTCCAGCTCTCTGTTCCTTGTTCCCATGCCACATTATAAGCAGAGGCATCGTCCCAGGGCAAAAATGGGCTGCGTTGCCGTTGGGCATAGAGAAGTGTGAAAAAAATCTACACTTGGAGTTATGGTCTGCTAGGAATGTGTTACAGTGGTGTACCACAGCCCACATTTGCACCCCTATGCCTTGTACCACCCCCCGTGAAGGGCAGGAGGGCCCCAGCCCCACACGCCAGCTGCCCCAGAGAGGAGGAGGTACCTGTGAGGGGAGGGATGCGAATGAGCTGGCTGGGGCCCTGTCAAGGCTCCACCTGGTCCAGCCCTGAAGTGCAGCAGCCCTGTGTTGGGCCACGCCAGCCACAAACAACCCACCCATCCCAGGGTGGGGTGGGACAGGAGTGCTGCAGACAACCGCCTCTGTCCCCAGGGGCTGGGCCCCTCATCTGCCCCAGCCCCAGGCTCCTTAATCTGGCCCTGGTGCCAGCCCCACGACCCAATGCCTGGGACTCTGGCCCCTCTCTGCTCCCACCCCTCAGTGCACCATTGATGTGTTACCATCAAGCTGACTGATTTTACTCTCTGCGTGAGAGAGAGAGAGAGAGAGAGAGGAAAATTTATACAAACATTTGAAAATACACCAGACAGACATTACTTACTGTGCATGGCATGCTGATGTACCATGTTGCTTAAGAAAAACACACTCCTTGCAATCATTAAAAAAAAAAAGTTAATTCCGTCTCCCTTTTCTCTTTGTGTCGAAGCAATTATAAACAGAATGAATCATTAGGTGTCCGCTGATAATCCTTTTCGTTCAGTATCCCCACTGAATTGCAAGGTACTGAAGTGCATCATTGAAGCACTCTGTAGCTGTAAGCCTCCAAAGACAGCGTTAGCTTTCCTTGAAAATCAGGAAACCAAGGCACCTGAGGAGAGGGGAGCAGAGAGGGACTTCTGGCTGGCCGATGTTGTCAGGAGCAGGGTTTGCTCCACTTGGAGCCCTTGGACCCAATTCCTCTGATGGCCGGGGTAAATCCACACTAACCCCGTGAGATGGGTGGCGTCACCCTGCTGTCTGACCGTTACAATTAGACCCTTGTTTGTATGGAATTTTTTTTCTGTCCTTGGGGACGTTTGCTCCGAATTTTGTGCTTGGGACAAGCCTAGTAACCCCTACTCAGCAATTGTCCAAGTCTGGAACCGTGTTCGTCTCGGTAAAGGACGCAGAATGTGGTCACTTAGTAGCCTGACATCCAGTGGGGAAGGGGTCGTACAGGACTGCACCTGCGGCTGTCTGGCACCGTTGGCTAGAGATGATTATCACATTGCAGCAGCATCTAATGGGCTCCTGCAGGCCTGGCCTGGGCCCTGCATTGTGCTGAGCACTGGACACCGCTGAGACATGATGGCCCCTTGCTCAATGAGCTTATAGTCTACAAGACCGATGTGCCAGAGAGAGGAGTCGGCATGAGCTATAACTGGAGTGGGAAGCAGGGTTGATAGTAATAAAAACCTTAAATAAACTAGCAGCATGCATGGTTCAAAGATGTAATAAACCAGGCATGTTTCACTAGCTTTGCAGCTTCCTTAGGAACTAAAACTTGGCTCAAGGGACTGCAAACACGCTCCAGGTTCTGCCCTTTCAAGGACTGTTTGAAGTTAAGTGCATGTTAGGGCACATCTGTGTTCCCAACCAAAAGGAGGCAAAACGGCAGTTTTAGCTGCATTTTGCTTTGTTTTGGGGGGTTTGCAAGGACTCAGAATTCAAAGCAAACTTCAGGGGTGAGAATTCATGTGAACTGAAAGCCAGAGAAAGATTGGCACAAATCCCTGTGAACCAAGATCGCCGTCCCTCAGGCCTACTTATGGATCTATAGTGCTCAGAGAAGGACATGATAGAGGTGCACGGTGTGGGGAGGTCAGGCGGATGCTCTGTAATGAGGGCGTGTGGCCGGTGGCCTCCCTCCGACCCACAGAGTGAAGGCCGATCCCCCAAACCCAGCTGGGTGGAGCCAAGCCAACCTTGCCCCTCCCACTGACAGTGGGTAGGTGGGACAGGAAGTATAAAGGGCAGGGCCTCCAGCTCATTTGGGGCCAAGATAGCGTGGGAGACAGATGCCACTCACTTCGCTACCAGCCCCAGAGATGCTTTGCCTGCAGAGAAGCTGTGTCTATGGGGGAGCTGCCAGGACTGCGGCTGGCCACCTGCCCTGAGAAAAACCAACGCCACCCAATGGTAAATTGGTAACTGCATCAGTATGGCACAAGCTAGGTAACGCCGTCAGAGCACCTGAATTGTCAGTAATATCTCCATTATCTCCCCCATGGGGCACGGTGCCAGTCGGCTACATGTAAAGTGCTTTGGTGGGAGGGTCTCTGTGCCTTCCTGCATGAAGACCTTTAGATGTGACCTTACAATCTGAGGTCCAGCGTGTCCTGTTGGGACACTGACAATCTTGTGGCCATTTGTGCGAAAGCCGCCCAAGTGTTCCTGGCCAACTTTCTCCCTTCCCCACTCTGAGTGGGTTGCCTGGCTGGCTCCCACCCAGGGATGGCTACATTTCTGTGATGCTCTACATTTGGGTGTTGCAAAAAACATCATGGGACTTGGCGGCCTATGGACATAACAGGGACTTACTCGCGTCTCACTGTGGGTTGGTGCAGCATTTCGGCTCTGCCATGGATGAAGTAAATGGCCATTTTTGAGCTTTTCTGATATTTGTATTACTTTTACAAAAACCACTGATGGTGTTTGTGGACACAGCAGTATAGCGTGCATGCCTTGGAACTAGCAGGCTTCCTGCAAGCAAACACACATACTTTTTGCAGCTTCACGGTTGGCTTGTCGGAAAGGATTTGATTGCCGTACAAACGCTTTCCGCTTTGGTTGGGGGTTGGCGGCGCTGGGAATGGAAGCTGTAGAATGCAGGTTAGTGGCCAGCAGCAGCTGCGGCCCTCGTCTGAGTGGGGGTTAGTACAAATAGCCTCATGGTCGTTAGAGACCTGGACGTGGATCGGCCCTGCAAGCACTAATAATTCCCTCTCTTAACAAGGACAACGTTCCGCCTGGTGATATTTAATTGGTGCCATTCTGGGCAGTTGTTCTGTAAATACGCCTGATTGGAAGTTATGTGCTTTTCACTTAGTTTTCCCTGCACTTGAATACGAAGAGCGGGTAGCTTGTGTTGTTCGGGGTGCCCTCAGGCTGCCGTTCGCCTTTCCACCACTGCTCTATTTTCTTTCATCCTGGCGAGAAGGTGAGTGTCACAAATAGACTAATACTAAACAGATGGTTGGAAAGAGCTCTCCAAGGGGGAATGTCAGCAGCATCAAGGTCACTGCTGACATGATGAATACTAAGCCGCACACATCTCAGCCCCGGCAATGAAAAATTAATGAATTGCTTCCTCGTCATCTATACAAACTCAATCAGCTGCCATTTTCTTCAGCTCATCAGATGTTTCCCTTGGATTAAGGAATAAAAAATAATGAAACGATATTAAAGTTGTTGAATAGAATCAACACGGCTCTAAATGTTAGAATACCATTCTCCTGTAGGGTTGAAGGGGGTGGTGGTGGCTGATTCATTTGTTTAAATAAAAGCAGAGTACCAAAGAAAAGGAAGATGTAATAGCGGAAAAGGATTTTAACTGCCCAACCATTCGGCTTAATAAAGCTCCAAGCTGGTGTGAGTTAAGGTTACTCGTCTCTAGACCTGACGTCTAGCTTTCTAAAGCAGCAGCACAGCTGTTTTGTTAATAACCAAGCCTGGAAAATCATCCTGGGTAATTATGCAAACTAGAATGAAATGTCAAGGAGGGAGATTGGATGAGCAAAGGTAGGACAGTGTTTAAGCATTGGGGAGCAAGTTTTCCAGAGGTGTGATGGAGTTCTGGCTTTAGAAAAATGGACAAAATGGCTCTTGGAACCAAAGTCTGCCCTCTTTTTGCATTTGGCTGGTGATTATGTACTTGCCTGGCCCCAGCCAACTGCATTGCCCCATGTGTAGTTTTCCTGTGCTGAAAACATGTTTGCCTGGCTCGGGATAGCGTGGGTGGCAGAAAGGGGCAGGCAGAGCGGTTATGAGATGTGTGGTCCAGCAAGACACCTCCAGCCTAAAACAGATGGCCAAAAGTTTGCTGTAAACGTCCCAATGAACCAGTCTTCCCCTGGCAAATGCTGAGTTGATTAAATGGAATGGTTTTGTAGGAGATGTATCAATTTCATCAAAAACTTTTGGTGGGAAGTTATTGAAATAAATGATTTTGAAAGGTCACAGGGTTTCATGTAGATACCATCCATGTCCTGACACCTGCAGTACAAATTAAAGTCTCATTAATGGGCAAGTTGAAAGGATAAAACCAAATGTTTCAAGATGGTCACTAGATGTTTCCAGGACACAGTATGTCAGAATTCTTGTTTCTTGGTAAATGTCAACTTTTCCTTCACATTTGGAACAAAAACACATTTTGAAATATCAGAATTTCCCACATGGGAAATTCAGATCCCCAGCTCACTCTGCTCTGGGCTACACAGCCTCATCTCTGGGGCCTGCCCTCCAGAGCCCCCTGCCCCACTCCCCAGGAGCTGACAGACCTGCACTTGGTGCTGGATTCAGAGCAGAACCTGGCCATGTACATGCAAGAATCTAGGTTTCCTGAAATTCAGGTGCCCAGACCTCTAGGTCTGCCGCAGGCAGCTGGGGAAGTGTGATGGAGTAGTGGCCTCTTAGTGGGTTTTGGGTGTCAGAACTAGGATGAGGCATTTTCCCTTCCCCTGGCCACAGCAGCTTGCAGCCAGACTGCTGGCCTTCGTTAAAGAAATGGGAACCTTCCCTCAGGTAGAGCAGTGCCCTGCTCTGCAATCGCTCTCCTGGCCGGTGCCAAGGGACGCGAACAGAGCCTATAGCAGAGTCCAAATGGGGACTTTATTGCTGCCCCTTGGAGCAATGTCAGTTCTTCCAGACTCAACCCTAAGGGAGCCTGCATCATGGAGACAGCCTGCTTTCCTCTCCCCCCATGGGCTGCCCACCTCGCTCCCAGCCCGAGGGCATGTGGCGCTCTGCTCCACTGTGTCGGGGCACATTAGTGTGTCGCCGCACATTAGTAAGTGTGTCACGGAGAGCTGGGGAGAGGGCTGGATTTGGCTGGGGAGGGGGGGGCTGCTGCGCCCCTTAGGGTCATGATATGCCAGGTATGTCATGACTTGCAAAAGGCTGAGAACCACCGTCAACTCCACTGAATCCAGGGGCTACGCTTCTGCCTGACCCTTCCATGGGAGGGGAGGACGTTTTTCCACCCCCTCTTTTCAATTGTCCCCGCTCCCACGCCCCAAGTGTGTCCATAAGGACCAAGCAGACTCTGGCTTCCTGTGAGGACACCTGACTTTGCTTCTCTTCACTTTGTCGCATAAATAGAAGGGGGGGGCAGCACCTCACATGGGGTGAATGCCTTTGAAGTCAGCCCATCTATGCTGATTTACAGTAGTGGATGAGTTGACCCAGGGTTGTTTTTTGTGTGTTTTCTTTTCAACGTTAAAGCAACAGAAAATGCCCTAAATCAGGATTTTTTTTTGGAACCTGACCCAAGGTTATACTTGATAATGTAACCCCGTGACATACCCCTAAGCAATGTTTTTCCTTTGTTTGCCTCATTACTGAGGTTACATTCTGACTGTAGCATAGCAACAGCTAATTGCTCGATAGTTGCAGAGTGCATAATTCCCCGTATTAAAATTTTATTGAGATGTAATTGTGTTCCTCTTGCAGCAGTGGATGATTCAAAGACACAGAGGCTAGCAGATGTGGTTAGTTGATCTTGTGTAATGTTTGTAACATTGACCACTTCTCAGAAAATATTTTTTTTTTAATGGCAAACCTTAGAAAGGTCTGTTTTGAGTTAGGTGTTTTAGGAAGCTTCAACGTTGGTGCAAATGGCTGGTGGGAAATGTAGCATTGTGGGGTAGACTAGACATACACACTTTCATATGCAGATGCTCTTATTTCCCTATACTCTCCAATGTTCCAGCCTATTTATTTGTGCTGTGTTTCTCCATCTTGTAAATAGAGTGAAACAATCAAATCATAACTGATAAATTAGTCAGTGAGTTTAATCTCCTCTTTTGTTGTGGAACAGCCATAAAGAGCCTGTAATTTTCTCAGATATGTTCTTCACAGTTGTCTGACCCGATTGCTATGGGAATTTCATTTACTGTCTCTGAGTCTGTATGCGAAATCCAAAAGTGGAGTGGCTCTGGAGGGTTGGTAGGTCGGTGGGCACATGGCATTGTTTCTGTCCCTTGAGTAGGTGACTGTAATCTGGGAATTTGGCTTCTGTTGCAAATGCCAGGTACAGTGTCTGCAAAGTCTTGATCCTGTAAACCTGTCAGTCAGTCTCTGGGCTTTTGTGCCATTCAACCTCGACTGCACTAATGTTTGCGGAAAGCAATGCACAAGGGGTGCGGACGTGGTCAGAGCTGTGCCAGTTGTCTGGCTCGCTGCACAGACAGCTGCTGCCTGGAATGCCTGTTTCCAAAGAGCCTGGGAACGTGATTAGTGCAAACACTGCAGCGTAGGTGGGCTCAGTGCCAGGGACAGGCATCCACCGTTCCCAGCCCGCAGTGTGTCACTACGCCCCTCTATTGCTGTCGGTGCAACCTTGAGGCTGCATTTATTATTACTGCCTCTGTGTGCCCTGTTGCAGGGCTGCAGAACGCTGCCTGGGAGGCTGTCCCGTTCCACCGGCCTTTAGACCGGAGGCTTCTCGGGGCAGGGATAATACCTCCCTCACCAGAAATGCCAAGGGCGTCTTTTGCTGATGGTGGGCACAATGCAGCCTCGCGGAGCTGGAGCCCAAGCAGCGTTAGGCAAAAGATGCACCTTCCAGTGGCTGTGGTTGGTGGAGTTACGCCTGCTGAGGCCAGACACATGGGATGGAGAGAGACAGGTACCTCCCAGGTGCCCTTACTGCACTCCCACCCTCCGGCTGATTCCAAGGCGATGGACCCATGGCCATGCCCCTTGGGGATGCAGAGCAGAGCACAAGGGCACCGGGACAAGCCCAATGTGACTTTGGACCCTCCATCTTTTCTGTGCACTGACACTGGGGCAGCCTGAATTTGGCCCATTTTACTCTTCTGCTGAGCTCCTTTGCCCCAATGCGCCTGCTTTCTGGGGGCTGGATGGTCTCCCTTCCTCTGCTTTAGTGACACCTTCAACAGCCTTGCTCCACCTTCACTTATGCTGTAAGGTGAGGCGCAGCCTCTAGCAGTCCTGGTTACATTGCCTGTGGGCAGCTGCACTGAGGGCATCTTGCTGACAGCTGAGGCTTTATTAATTACCATTTCACCAACTCCAAGTGTTCATATGTCACAAGTCAGGCCCTGAAAAATCAGGAAAGTGGCTTAAAAACCATGAGTATTTTTTAAAAATGATATTGGACTCTTTTCCTTGCTTGGTTTCTGAGCCTTCAGCGTGCATTTGTGTCAGGTTTTCCAACTGCTTTTTGCAATCAGAGAATTAGAAACTTTTCTCATTTTTAAATGAAAGCTGAGTTTCCCCTCAATTTCTTTATTCCAATGTCTGCAGCTTTAAGAAAGCACCAAACACAATGGGACTTGCAATAAAATCAGAACAATATGTCTGTCTGTGTGGTGGAGCGTAGATCCTGTCAAACTAACTTGATGTCGTGTTTTGATAACATAAGAACTTTGGCTGATAAAGCTAAATAGTGTTGATGTAACAGATAAACTCCTGTAAGGCATTTGACTAGGTACTGCATGACATTTTGATTAAAATTTAGAAAAATATAAAATGAACATGCACACATTAAATGGATTAAAAGCTTGCTAACCAAATGGTCTCAAAATTGAACTGTAAAGGGGGAATCAGCATTGACCAGGAGTATTTTGAGGGGGGGACTTGCAAAGTTCTGTTCTTGGCCCTCTCTATTTAAAACTTTAACTAAAAAACCTGGAAGAAAACCCCATCATCATTGGTAGAATTTGCAGATGCACAAAAATTGAGGGGGTGCTAAATAATGAAGAGGATGGAGAAGAGTGATTTAGATCGTGTGGTAAGATGGGTTCAAACAAACAATATGCATTTTAATATGGCTAAATGTAAATACATAAGCCATGTGATCCATCTGTGCCTAGAGTAGCCCGGCTGAAAATACCAAGGTCAGCACAGATGGCAAAAGGAGAGCAGGTTCTCCCAAACTGGTGACGAACACTGCGGTTAGTGTCCCAAGGCGGTTACAAACAGTGTTTCTGGTTCCACTCAATGATTATCAAAAAGCTAAAATGTAAAATGTACACAGTCCCTTTCATGATATTTCAGTCTCTGGCTCCCAGGCAGCAACTAGGTCCAGTGAAGAGAGAACTTATTAAAACTCTATTCCCTCAACAAAATGTTCTCCTGACCCCAAAGGGTCAGTCAGTCACATTGCCAGATCAATGTGAGCTCGGATCCTACCCAAAATATTGCACTGCCATCCAATCCGTTAGTAACTAAAGTAAAAGCTTATTATAAAAGGAAAGAAACAAACAGTAAGAGAAATGTTAAATGGTCACAGCAATCAAGTGCATACAAATGATTTCAAAGTCCCCATATAGCAGATGCTCAGCAGAGCTGTGGAGGAGGAAGAAAAATTGTTCTCCTTAACCACTGATGATAGGGCAAGAAGCAACGGCTTAAATTACAGCAAGGGAGGTTTAGGTTGGACCTCAGGAAAAAATGCTCAATGGTCAGGGTGATTAACCACTGGAATAAGTTGCCTAGGAAGGTTGTGAAATCTCCATCATTGGAAATTTTGAAGACAAACACCTGTCAGGGGTGGCTTAAGAGGGTACTTGGTCCTGAAATGAGTGCTGAAAAACACTGGGTGGTTTGTGTGATAATCCACCGCAATAAGCTCCCAGTGTGACTCTGTGGCCACAAGAGCAAATACGATCCTGGGAGGTGCAAACAGGCAAATCTCGACTAGGAGTAGGGAAGTTACTTCACCTCTGTCTCTGGCACTGGTGCTACCGCTGCTGAATTGCTGTGTCCCAGTCTAGTGTCTACAATTCAAGAAGGACATTGCCAGATGGAAGAGGATTCAGGCAAGACTCACAAGAATGATTTAAGGATTTGAAAACATGCTCTAAGGTGATAGATTCAAGGAGCTCGATCTGTTTATTTTAACAAAGAGAAGGTCAAGGGGTGACTTGATCCCAGTCTTAAAGTACGTACATTGGGAATATATTTAAAAATGGACTCTCAATCTATCAGAGAAAAGTACAGCAAAATCCAGGGGCTGGAAGTTGAAGCTAGATAAATTTGGCCTGGAAATAAGGCTTACATTTTTAACAGACAGCAATTAACCATTGCAGCATGTTACCAAAAGTGGTGGTGGATTCTCCACCACTGACAGTTTTTAAATTAAGGTTTATATCGACCATACTCTTTAGAAAACCCAGCCCTAAATTTCCTTTACAGATGGGGCCTGAATCAAAAAAACTGGATATGTACCCCACAAACTCCTCTGTAGTTTGGATCAGGATCCAAACTTTGCATCTCAAGTGCTTTCTAATTCTTTATTGCAGAATTCTGAAACCCCAAAACTGAGCTGCAAATCTGGATTTCACACACTGCTCTGTTAAGGGGAGGCAAAGATCTGAGACTCTTTGATTCTTCTTCAACTTCTACCAATTAGAAAGGGAAATGTAACAAAAATTGATTGCACTCTTCTGTAACAGCCTGATCCAAAGTTGGTGGAAAGCTGCCCATTGACTTCAAAGAGCTTGGATCAGATTTGAAATCACATGCAGTAATTAGGTGAATTTGTGCAGAATATTTCATAGCAAACTGTCAATATCCAGCCTTGTCCTTTGACAAATGGAAACAGGGATGTGAAAGCTGCTGAAATTATGTGATCTATCAAATGGCTGCTTTGGAGAGGCTGCAGCTGGCATCCAGGCAAAAAATGTCTTTCCAAGCTATTGTGAAAAAGTGAACTAAAATAGGAATTTGCTTCTGTTTGGGAGCCACTGGCATTGCCAAATTCATGTCATTGTCCCTCCAAAATCCAAACACAAATGAATTTTTAAATAATCTGTATTCATTAACACTATGATCACACAAGGCATATTCTATTACTAAGTGGTCCTGGTACATAGATATTACTCACTTAAGTAATCAGTCACTGTCAACAAATTACAGGATACAGAGAGTGAAATTAGCAAAATGAACTATGGATGTAAAATTCATTTGAAATTCAATTTAGAAGCAACATTAGCTTTCAATTAGTCTGCCCAACTGTTTGAACATCATTTTTTTCTATTGGATTTTTATATAAATGTAATTAACCTTTGCTGTTAAATTGTTGATTTTGTTGATATAATTATTATGCGACTCCTAATATTTTGCTTGGCTGACATCTAATTAGATGGTGGCTTCAAATTAGATAAACAAAGAATGCCGGTGACCTCTACATATTCTCCTGCTCAGTCTGTTTGGGAGGGGGGTAGAAAGTGGAAAATCAAACTCCCTAATGCAGATTTAATGCAGATGAAAATGTGAAGCTAGAAATTAATATACAGTACAATCTTGCTTTCAAGCTGTCGCCTAGAAAGATGATAGCATAGTATCACCTACTAGATCTGTGCAAATAATGGAATTTTTCAGTTTTTGAAATCGTCATCAAAGTAGTAATAAAAAATTAATTTCAGATCAAATAAAACATTTAATTTAGTTTTGATTTTGAGGATTTGTGGGTTGGGTTTTTTGGACATTTAACACAAAGATATTTTTAAATGAACTGTGGTTTTGACCTACAAAATCGAAATGTTTTGTTTAGAAAATATTGGAATGAAATGTTCTGAGTGTTTTTCAAATCATTTAGTGAAACTGATGCAAATCTGTGAAATGATTTGGAGTTGCCCAAGGCCATGACTTTTTTTTTTCCACCAAAAAATGTTTCAGCTGAAATGTGTCACCCAGCTCTAGTTCCTACCCTTTCCCACCATAGATCATTCTCCTCCCGTCCTTGCTGGATTGATCTGATCTGATACACTGTGGTGACTTTTTTAGGCCTCCTTGAGCAAGGTAAACTAAATCATAGAATATTACAGCTGGAAGGGACCTCCTAGGGTCAGCTAGTCCAACTCCCTGCTAAAAGCAGGCTTACTCCCACTAAAACATCCCAGCCGGAGTTTTATCCCATGGGTCTGAAAAGTTTCCAAAGATGGAGAGTCCACCACGTCTCCAGGCAACTCATTCCAGGGTTTCATGACCCTCCTAGTGAGAAAGTTTTTCCTAATATCCAACCTTGACCTCCCCAGCTGCAGCTTGAAACCATTGCTCCTTGTTGTGTTCTCTGTTACTACTGAGAACAGCTTAGCTCCCTCCTCTTTGGAGCACCCCTTCAAGTAGTTACAGGTTGTTATCAAATCCCCCCTCAGTCTTCTCTTCTGCAGACTAAATTAGCCTTGTTTCTTCAGCCTTCCCTCGTAAGTCATGTGCCCTGGTCCCCTAATCATCAGGATCAGAAGAACAAATGTTGCCAGACTTTGACTCTGATCCTGTAAATTATGCCACAGTTATATCCCTGCACCATTGGGGGACCCTATTGAAATCAGTGGTGTTTCACAGGGGTGCACGAATGTAGCCACTTGCATAGGATCAGAGTGTTTGCCCATCAGTCCTCCAGGGAAATTTTGCAAATCTTTTGACTGTTGTTAACAGCTGTTCAACTCCATATGTATGTTAGCAGACTGGGAATTCCCAGCACGGGTAAGGCGCTAGCACTCATCAAGACAGTGACATCTCTTCTAAGGCTCTGCAGCTTCCTTTATTTGTACCCTCACGGCCGCATCCTTCATCCTCCGCTTTCACATGAGCAAACTGGGCACTGAAGTTGTCTTCTCCTTTGTCTCCCATCCGTGCTGCTCTGTGCACCACATCGACTAGGCACTGTCTCTGATCGGGTTGAGTTCAGAAAGGGCCGGCCTTTTGTCAGTTTGGACATTCTGTCTTTTTTTGCGCTGATCTAGTCCCTTATTGTCTCACACTTGGAGGGTCACTGTAAAGCTAAGAAATCAGACCTGACTCTGAGCTCTCTTCCACTGATGGCAAACCACCCGATTTCAGAAGTAAAGTTACTTCTAAATATCCCAACTCAGATCCCATTGCTTAGAGCCACAGCTGGTATAAGCCAGCACAGCTCCCTGGAAGCTAATGGGCTATGTCGACACTTAAGAAGTTAGTTTGAATTAACTTAGTTTGAAATAATTAATTCAAACTAATAATGGTTAATTCAAACTAACAGGGCCCCACTAGAAACCCAAACTGAACTTGCATGTCCATGGACAGGGCTTGCTAGTTCGATTTAGGAAGGGGGCACCTTTAGAAGTGTGGCAACATGGTACCCAAGAAGGGCCATGCCCCCATCCAAAGAGGAAGGCATCGTGGGATGAAAAAGGTCAAACTGTGTTAATTCAAACTAATGGTCAGTTTGGATTAACACAGCTACATTGGGTTAATTTGAACTAATAAATTCAAACTAACCATTACTTTAAAGTTAAGCAAGGTTTTATAACTTCGAAGTAAGCATTCATTACTTCAGACTAAGGTATTCTTTAGTTTGAAGTAATGAAAGCCACTGTAGCCATGCATTAATTTAGTTTGAATTAATCCTCCTTAATTCAAACTAAATTGTAAGTGTAGACATAGCCATCCTGTCTTGCTGATCACCACCATGTGAAGATCGCCCTGAAGCATTTTTAAAACCTTTTGTTCCCAGCTCATGTTTTTAAAGTTGAAAATATATGGATGTATGTGCATGTTTGCCACTGATATTTTTACTCTTTATTTTCACATTAGATTTTTAGTACTAGCTATGACACGACACATATTTATGACCATCGTGTTCTCATAGGCCCTAGATATTTCCTGGCACTGTTGCAGGCTGAGTACAGATTTTAAACAGTATTAATCAGGTCATCCTACAAGATGACAAGGGTAACAAATCTTTGCAGATCTAACTCTGGAAACTGGCTGCTCTGAGGAGCTGGACTCCAAGACTTTAACGCTCTGGCTCTAGCGCTGACCATAGCAATTATAGCCAGCAGCTTGGGCTCTGACCTCTGTGATCCAGTGATGGTAATATTCAGGCACTTGAGTCAGCAACCTCAAGATTAAATGGTTCCAGAGCAAGAGCTGAATTAACAAATTCTTCACCCACATTTCCTACTGTCGGCAAGAGGCTACTTCTTGTCCTGTTGGAAGTGGCAAAAATGTCTAGGAAAAGGAATTGGCTCAGTGTCGTTAGACTTCTATGGCATCTGAAACCACCTGTATTACTAACACATGCTCTGATGTAGAAAACACAAGCTCCAGTGTTGCACGCTGACCTTTCTTCTGCTTTCAGCTGATTAGGGAAGGTGGTCCAGCTAAGTGTTTCTTGTGATCGTTGAAGGAGAGCCAGCCGTCTTGATGTATGATGGTTCTGAGTGCTCTATACATGAGAGGGTGATCCCTTGCAAGCCCACTAAACTCAATGACTGAACAAATTGAAGGTGTCTTGGTCACACTGGCTTGTCCCCACACCTGTAAGAAGAAAGGCCCACCTTATCTGTGTCACCTGCTCTCCTTTACCACCTCGACCTACAAGACCACTGCATTCTGGACACAACCTACTAGGGCTATAGGTGGTAAAGGTGCCCTATTAGATGGGGTTAGCTAGTTTGAGCTCACAGATGCCTCCTAGGCTGGCTCCAACCTTTTGCTTGAACAACTGAGCCCATGATAAACCCCTGTTTACCTTCTCCTGACTAGAGTTTAAAGCTGGTTAAAGTTTAACCACTCACCATGTTTTGTTGATTTTCCAGATATCACTCTGCCATGCAGAGCACTGCATATGTCAGATTAGTTGATTTTTCTTCAAGTTAACCTGTACTGCCACTAGTAGTTTCTCATCCCACTCCCATAATTTACATTATGTTTGTTCCCAAAGGCTCTGATCTTGTTGTGCTAGGTGCTGCATAAACACAAAGCTCAACAGGGCCTGGCCCACAGTTTCCAGTCTAGACTTTAATTCAGAAAGTATGTTAATCAGATATGTTTGTGGCTGCCCTACCTTTAACTAGATTCATTATGAGGTATGTGCATGATGAGCCCACAGGGCATGTCATGGAAAAAAGCAAAGAACAACTCTGCCGCCACAAGTAGAGCATTCCGCGTGAAAAGATGTACCCCTGGGAACCCAGATTGTCCAGGATGAATCTCTTGCTCTCTTTGATGGACATCTTTGCTGCAACTGAAGTAATCAATCCAGGCTGTTATCTCAGTTACCTATAGCTTTAGTTCTGCCAATGTTACCCACAAGACCATGTCTGGAGGTCTCCTAATGGCTGCCATTAAGTGACTGTACTTCCAGAAGAATGTCTTTCAGGTCTCGGTCATTTCATAATAGTGACTTTATTTACTTAGTTTATCAGGAGTAGATGTCTGCTTGCATAATAGTACATTGTGAGGAGCTATGCCTAAAAGTAGGCCATGTGCTTCACGGGTATGCTATTCCCTGCCTCGCTTCTCCTTCCCTTACTGCTGTGTAAACCAAAAGGAACGTGAGGTAAGAAATGTTCATGTGAAATGTTCTTCCTTTCAAAAGGGCATCAAGTTATTTGGCTTGAATACCGAGTCCATATTTGATCTTCTATCTAGAGCTACAATAGACTTTTCTTTAGATCAGGGAAAAGACTAGACTGCTGTCACCTAAATGTGGATCAGTCTTCACTGCAAAAGAAGATGTGTTCATAAGTTGAATTAGTTACTAACTCAGGCTAAAGTAGCAGTGAGACAAGGCAACTCGGCTTTTAACTTGGGTTAGGAGCTCCAGCTAAGGCCTAGAGGGGAGCCTGGGGTCAAGCTGAATTTGCAACCCTAACCCTAACCTGAGTGAAAAGTTGAGCTGCTGTCTCTTCGCTGCTAATTTAGTTGTAGTTAACAAACTAAGTAGCTAATCCAAGTTAAGAATATGCCTTTTTTTTCAACAGAAGCCTGTCCTGTGTTAGTGTCCCATTGGGGGGCCTGTGCCTTTTTCTGCAGAAGCTCAGAGGAGTTGTAGGTAATTTTCCATTTGGGGCATGGACGTATTCAGCTACCCATGACTACCAAGTTCCAAAGGGGCAG
>ML682019.1:20086783-20118791 GCA_007922195.1 Podocnemis expansa
ATTTCGTTTCCCGCTTTTTTTCTTATTTCGAATTAACATTTTGTTAATTCGAAATAAGATATTTCGAAATAAGGTGTTGTTTCGAAACAAGTTGTTTCGACACAACTTGTTTCGAAATAACCCTGTGCGTGTGAACACAGCCTAAGTGTCACAAGACTGCTTGCTTTTTTTTCCATGACCTGATCCTATGTTTTACACCCCCTTGCATTTATTTTCATTCCATTCTGTAAGTTCACCCATCTTTGAAGCATCTGATGAAGTGGGATTTTCTCCCACAAAAGCTCATGTGAAAAATAAATCTGTTAGTCTTAAAGTGCCACGCGACTCCTTGTTTTTTTGCTGGACTAGACTAACACAGTTATCCCTTTGGAAATTACCACTAACCCATGACTGTCAATCAATTTTACTCTGGATAGTGGGTTTTTTTCTTCATTTCTGGTTCATTTCTGGTTGTGCCTACACCAAGAGAGGTGCTTTCCAAATGGAAGAGATGCATCCTTGGCCTGAGAAGTTCACAGCTTAGTCACAGATCAAATACTTTTAATCTTTAAAAGTGCATTGTACCTGGGACACACCAGCTGTTGCCTTGAATTAATTTGTATTCTGGGAGCTGGTGTCACCTTCCACAGCAATATAAATTCTCTTTCATCTGAAAGGTCTTAGTGGAAGACAGGCTGCTGTGACAGCTTGCCATAGTCAAGGCTACTAGGAACTGATGTGAGCAGGTGGGTTGGTTTGTTTCAAGACCTTGTTATCACACATCTGAAATACACCCCGAAGACACTTCCTAGAAGTGACTGTACTACTACACGCAAACTTGATCTGTAAGAATGGCTCTGCCACTAGAGCATTGTGTGAGAAATGGGCTAAGTACCCACTGGCAAAGTGCAACCAGCTGTATGTTGGATTAAGGTGTACGATCCAAATACGTGGAACACAGCTTGGAAAGACTGAACTTTGGCATGTGGGGCAATAGTGGATTCAAGTTCTATAGTCCTGGAAGGTCTAATGAATTTTTCAAAGCTGCCTTTGAAGGGTGGTCGATGAGAAGACAAAGTCATAAGAGCTCCTAGATCTCAACTACCAGAGCCCAACTATTCACATCTACTGGTGCATTCTTGTATGTGCTTCTGCAGTGAAATTGCGATGGGCAGGAACGGCACTACCATTGCTGGCACCGCCCTGCAAGCACAGCAGATGCCAGTGCATACGAATGACGTAATAGCACCGTGCAATGGCGCGCTTGCTGTTTTGGCGCCCCTCAAGTGTCGGTGCCCCCTGCACTGCTTACCAGGCTTACTGCGTTGTGCCAGCCCTGACGATGGGCTACTGAGCCAAGAAATTTGTTGTTATTTCTTGATACTGTAACATGAGTGACCTGAAATACCCTCCAGAGTCTGAAGTCAGGTGATTTCAATGGGCTTTGGATTACCGCCTTACAATCTAAGCCAATTGATATTGGGATGCAGATTCTGTCACCTCTATATCGTTGGCTCACACCTGCCACAGGGTGGCTGTGACTAGCCAGTCATTACCGTATGATAGCTGCTCAGCACCGCGTCTGAAAAATGCTCCAATGGCTCCCTGTGTTCAGGCATCCTTAAAGCACTATCCCACCGCACTAGGCAGCCTTACTGGTTGTCCACCCAAGCAGAGTTATTCTTCAGACAAATAAGGAACTTCAGTTTCCCAGGCTGTCATCTTTCACCAGCACTAAATTCAAATGCAATCTGAGCAGAGGAACAGGCCTCAGACTAGGGTTCAAAGTCTGAAACAGAATTAATCATCCCCTAGCATGCTGGAACTTACTCACCAGAGATAGCAAATGCCTCCCAGGAAGTTAAAGCACAGGCCCCAATACACGTGGAAGCCCTGGGCGGCTTTATGTTGGCAACACAACTACCTGAGGAGCCTGCCAAAGAGCCAGACGCTGTTGCATATGACTGGAGGCGCTTGCTCACCAAAGCCAGGCATTTTCCATGATGTAAATGTTGCCCAAAGAGAAGAAAGAGCAGAAAGGGCGTGGGATGAATGGGGCCTGCAGCCCAGCCCGGGACAGGTTCATTTTAATAGCTAACTTTCTGCGGTAACAATCACATTGCTCCCGGGTTGCAGGGACATTTTATTCAACCTAGCGTGAGCCTGGTATGAGTACTTTTGCGGGTGGCCTAGACCTCAAGTGTAAATGTAGCTAGAGACAGAGAGTGCACGTTACTGAGTCTAGTTAGTCCCAGGCTAAATAATCTGAGCACTACAAAAGGAGCCTGATTGCCTGGTTCTTTGCGTTGGGTGTCAGCCCATATTCAGCTCTGGGCTGAGGCTGTGTCTACGTTGCAGTCAGCGATGCCATTCCCAGCCTAGGGCAACAAACTTACGCCTGCCATAAAACAGCAGCGTGGGCCACTCTGTACGGGCAGCTGTGCAGGTTTTGTGGTAACGGGATTCGCTTCTTTCCGAGCTGTATATCCAGTGGCTTCTTCCTGTATGTGCTGAGCATGACAGGATGGAGGAAACTCATGAGCACAGCACGCCATAACTTAACCACGTTACAATGTGTGCGTGTCGTGCTGAGACTTGTAGTTACTCCACTGCACCATAACTCATGGGCCAAAGCGGAGATGGAGCTCAGGAATTCAGACCACTTTCCCCACATCCACATCACATTATGCAAAAAGAAAGGCGGGTTGAATTCTCCATTGTGTTTCTTTTTGAACACAATTTATTTCCCCTCCTCACTGTAGGACCTGAGCAGCTCTCAAAGAAATGAATTTGTCCTTATAGCATTATCCTCATTTTACACATGTGGGACAGAGGCCCAGAGCCAGGGGTTTTAATCCAGACCTAACAGCTCCTACTCAGACACAAGGCTGTCCTTTTGCCAGCAGCTAATCTGATGCAGAAACGAACCTTGCCTTCAAATGGAAATCAAATCTCTGTAGCCAACCTGTCCAAAAGCACAGGCCTAGAGAGCAGGCCTGTGCACAGAGTGGCCTGCATGCTGTTTTTAAGTTAGCGTGCTGTGGAGATGCTGACCAGACACAAGCTGAGTGTAGCCCCCTGAACATTAAACGGAGGCGGCAATCAATCAATCAATCAATCAATCAAATCATAGGGCAATGTCTGATCCATTTAAAAAGAAAACAGCCACTCTTCTGCCCTGTCCAGTGCTGCGTGCTGGAGACAAGCTCCCTTATCAGCCAGAGAGAAATGTCATCTCTGTTGCCCTCTGCTTTCTCCTCCGCCTCCAGTTCCTTGTTTACAGGCACTGCTCACCAATACCCATTAGTCCTTTTCAGGAAACAGGCTGGTCTCTCTCCTTCTGGCAGGCAGGAGACTCAAGGAGGGGATGGAGGAAGTAACAATCTTTAACGTGTTTCTGAAATATTGAGGCCGATGCCATCTGTCTCCCAATGTGGTAGGAGGATGGGAATAAAACACAACAACAAAGTGCGGCAAGTGAGTGGGGTGGTGTTATATACAGATCATATTGAAGTGCTGAGAGAAAAATAGGGGAACAAAACGGCTATGGATGAGAAGTGTGTATGCAAGAACAGCTAGAGCTTGGGGTTTTTGCCATTCGGCACTTGTCTTTCAGTTGCCCACCGCTGTGTCTTTGGTCTAGGCTCATATTTCTTGCTTCTGTCATTGGTACAGAGGCTGTGACCCACCAAAGACTGAAGCACATGAGTAACTTTGCTCATTGCTAATGGCTGATTTATGTCATCACGGCAAGATGCAGGTGCTCCCAGCAGAAAGTTCGTCAGTATTGATCTATTAACTTCTCTTTCACTGGTCTGAGTCTTAGCACCCGGTTAAAAAATAAAAGATATGTTGGGCTAAGTCCTCAGCTGTGGGGATTTGCTAGTTCCACTGGAAATGATTTGCACCAGCAGAGGATGTGACTCATGGACTCCACTAAAGAGAAGAATGGGACTGCTCATTTCACCCAAGTTATTTGTGCTTACGTACAAGGAGTTTTGTGGCACTTTTAAAGACTAACAGATTTATTTATCACATGAACTTTCATGGGAGACCCACTTCGTCAGATGCTTTGAAGATGGGGAACTTACAGAATGGGATGAAAATAAATGCAGGGAAGTGTAAGTCAGTTGAACTAGACTAACATGACTACCTCTTGGGAACATTTGCTTACATGTAACGCAAGCCCTGAATGAGGGACATGCAGCCCCCCACACGCAGAACATTAAGGGTTTCTTTGAAACAGAAACCCAGGTAGCTCCATTGCCATCACTAGACTAGGACAGTTTGCACCCACTGAGGAGCTGGCCCAAGTGCTTAGGATGTAGAGCTACTTCTCTCTCTGCTTTCAGTTTTGAACTGGGCACAGAAGCAAACTCAGGTTTTAACCAACCAATCCATTTTCAGCTGAGAGAGACTGACTCTTGTGGTGGCCACCTAACTCAGCTTGCAATTGTTAAAGTCCAGCTGGGGACATTGACCTGGCAGGAGGATGGTTTGAACTGTTATGGGCCATAGAGTTACTTATATTTAATGTAGGAAAATAGGGAAACCAACCTAACCAAGTCACTGCCTCTCCCGTTTCCATCAGCAGAGGGCCAGGAGGCCAACTACTACTCTGCAAACCTCTTCGTTCATGCAACACAAGCAGGAGTCGACATCAAGACCAGCAGAATCCCACACTTTCCCCACTGCAGAGGTGGGCTATGGGTCAAAGATATAGTGCAAAACCCACTGCAACCTGCCCACACCACAGCCTTCTGTGCCTTCTGGTCGCAGGCAAAGGGAGCAGCAACCTGCTGTCCTGGAGCACCTGGTCTTCGGACATTAGGTCTCACGCCCTTCCCATCAGGGCATTTGCCTCGTTGCATGGTCCATGCCCACGTTGCAGGCAGGTGCAGGTCTCCTCCATCAGCAGAGCTGTGCCTGCTGCTACTTGCCTGCTCCTGCCATTGGTGGCATGCCGCTTTCCACCCTGCTCCCCGCATGCTGTTGCTCGGGGATTCAAGTCAAAGTGGGTGATTTGAGTGCAGGTGACCATTCACGGTAGCACAGCCAAAACCTGTGGTCCATGATGCAGCAGAAACCCTCCTCACAGCCTGGCCAGACTCCAGAGGGGCAACTGGGTGCTGAGGAATACCCATGCCCCTGAAGAAACCTCAGGCAGAGGATTTTTCTTCCATCTGGCATGGTGGTGCTGATACCAGAAGCCACGTTAGTTAGCACCTCCTTGCTGCTGATGATTTGATTGATGTTATTTCCCTCCTTCCCTTTGTAGTTTCCAGGTCACGCAGCTCACGTGGATGGCTGCAAGGATTCCCCACCTGCCTGTGAGCTGTTTGCAAGAGTATTTATGACGTTTCAGCGTTCTGTGGCTACACTTGCAGGCACAGCTGAGCTTGCATGAGTGAGCAAGTGCAAACAGCTGTGCGTACTAGCAGAGCCAGCTTGGGTCCAGCCATGTCACTACGCTGTTGCTCAGAGCTTCCACGCATGGGGCAGGCGTTTCCCACTGTAAACCTGTTGCTAATAACTAGCACAGTCTGTGCATAATTTACATTCAGAGGTTTGCAGTTCTGCTCATTTGAAACATTTATTCCTAAGAATTATCTGCAAGGAAGTCACTTAAATTTTTATGCCCAGATCATTTGGGATTGCTGACTAAGAAGCCTTTAAGAATTAACAGTGAATCTGTTCAGGTGCTTTTTTGACTTTCCAGAAGGAGCAGTTGGTGTTATGTACAGTTCGCTTATGAGCTTCATTTCCCTGGGTTTCAAGCCTCTTTGGAGGTGTGTCTGAGAGAGAAATTATCTTACATGGTATGTTACTGTGTTGTTTTACCAAGGGGCTCTTTCGTGTGTGGTTCACTGTGAATGCTTTGAACAGATTTGAACATCGTAATTACATTCTCATGAAGCTTTTTATTAGAATAGTCATTAAATCTCCTGACCTGATAACACATAGCAGTCAGGCAACTGCTTCCTGGAATATCAGTAATTCAGAGCCTGTCTGCTTTGCTTATGTCACTTTTCTGCCAAAGATCTCTACCAGACTGCGACGGAGGCCATCCAACATGACACAGACCATCTAAAGGCTCCAACTCTGTCTGCATCCAGTGAGCTAGGAGTAAATACTGGTCTTGGAGATGCTGTTATAAGAGAAAAGGATAATGGTTCTCTGCAGCTCTATTGTGTCTTTCATCTGAGAATCTCAGCAACGCTCTTCACAGATATTAATTAAGTGACATCAACCTCCTTTGATGCAGCTAAGTGTTGTCACAAGCCTTTCACAGATGGATGGATTGGCGCCTCAGAGAGTCAAATACAGCATATCCCAAACTGAGCCATCACAGGCATCTTGATAATTGTGGCCTGGTTGTCAAAGGCACTCGAACATCAGACTTTTTGTTTACTTTGTATATATGTGTGTGTACGTGGAAATCATGGAAGACTGGCGAGGTCCCAAAGAACTGGAAAAGACAAAATATAGTGCCCATCTATAGAAAGGGAAATGAGGACAACTCAGCTTAACCTCTGTACCAGGAAAAATAATGGAGCAAATAATTAAGGAATCCATCAGCAAGCATCTAGAAGAGAATAAGGTGCTAGTCAGCATGGATTTTTGTCAAACCAACCTGACAGCTTTCTATGATGGTGTAACAAGCCTTGTGGACAGAGGGGAAGCAGTAGATGTGGTGTACCTAAACTTTAGTAAGGCTTTTGATACGGTCTTGCACCACCTTCTCATTAACAAACTTGGGAAGTTCAGCCTGGATGGAGTTACCATAAGATGGGTGAAAAATTGGTTGGATAACCACTCCTAGAGAGCAGCTATCAATGGTTCACAGTCATGCTGACAGAGCATAATGAGTGGGGTAGCGCAGGGCTCAGTTCTGAGACCGGTTCTGTTCAATATTTTCATCAGTGGTTTAGATGATGGCATAGAGAGTACATTTATAAACTTTGCCAATGATACCAAGCTGGAAGGGGTTGTGAGTGCTTTTGGAGGATAGGATCACAATTCAAAATGATTTGGACAAACTGGTGAAATGGTCCAAGGTAAACAGAATGAAATTCAATAAAGACAAATGTGAAGTGCTCCACTTAGGAAAGAACAGTCCATCACACACATGCAAAATGGGCAATGACTGCACAGGAAGGAGGACTGCAGAAAGGGATCTGGGTGTCAGAGTTGACCACAAGCTAAATGTGAGTCAACAATGTAACGCTGCTGCAAAAAAAATCAAATACTGGAGTATTGTAGGTAAGATGCAAGGAATTTACTGGGCCTTGGTTAGACCTCAAGGGTATGTCCACACGAGGCTTTTATTTCGAAACAACACTGGTTGTTTTCTTGTTTCGAAACAACGGGCTCTGTGGTTTTGAAACAAGAGCTATCGTTTCGAAACGGCTTAAACCCCTTCCGTTTTGAAATGACAGTTTATTTCAAAACAAGTCATTTTGAAATAACACCATTGGGCCATGTTGTTTCAGAACAAACTGTTCCGAAACAACATTTGACCTTCCTCCCAGGAGAAAGCACCCTGGGAGGTAGGGCCAACCCCTCAGCACCCTGGCCAGGGTGCTGAGGGGTGACCCCCTGCAGGCAAGGGGGGCTGCCCCCAAGCTGGGTGGGGAGCCCAGCAGTGGGGTGCCGGGCGCTGGACTCTCCCCACCGCTGGGGCTGTTTCCAAGCCCCGCAGCGGGGTGCCGGCTCACCCCACCACCAGCTAAGGGGGGCTGCAGCCCCCCCAGAGTGAACCGCTGCCTGGGGGCTCACCCCGCGCCCTGCTCCTGTGGGCTGCAGCCCCCGTGGGGTGAGTCGCTGCCCGGGGCTTCACCCCGCCACCAGCTAAGGGGGGCTGCAGCCCCCAGGAGCAGGGTGCGGGGTGTGCTGCCAGGCTGCGGCTCACCCTGCAGGGGTTGCAGCCCCCCCAACCTGGGCAGCGGAGCCTTGGGGTGCCACAGCTCCCCAAGCTGCCTGCCCAGAGGGCAAGCGGCTTGGGGCACCCCCAGGCTCCTGACAAGCCCTCTCCCCCCTCCGCCCTGGTTGGTGGGGACATGGCCAGCAAGGGGCCATGTTGCCATATCTCCCAGGGTACCACTGTTTGGGCATGCTATTTTGATTCCCGCTTTTCCCTTATTTCAATTTGGTTTTTCCTTATTTCAGATTAAGTCATTTTGAAATAAGGGCTTTACTTCGAAACGACTTGTTTCGAAATAACTTATTTCAAAACAACACCCTACGTGTGGACATAGCATAAGTGAACTATTGTCTGCAGTTCTGAGCACCTCATTTCAGGAAAGATGTGGACAAATTGCAGAAAGTCCAGAGAAGAGCAACACGAATGATTAGAGGTCTGCAACACTTGATTTACGAGGGAAAATTGAAAGAACTGAGTTTGATTAGTTTAGAAATGAGGAGACTGAGAGGGGACATGATAAGAGTTCTCAAGTACCTAAGAGATTGTCATGAGGAGGAGGGAGAAAAACCGTTTTCCTTGATTGTGGATGATAGGCCAAGAAACAATGGCTTCAATTACAGCACAGGAGGTTTAGGTTGGACATAGGAAAAAATTCCTAACTGTCAGGGTGATTAACCGCTGCAATAAATTGCCTAGGCAGGTTGTGGAATCTCCATCATTGTAAGACAAGCACCTGTCAGGGATGGTTTAAGAGGATACTTGGTCCTGCCATGAGTGCCAGGGACTGGAGTCGATGACCTCTCATGGTCCCTTCCAGTTTCTATATGTTGCTTTGGGCACCTAAGATTAAAAATTTTGGTCTAAATGACCCATCCAAGATCGCAAAGCAAGATGGTGACATAGCTGGGAGCCCTGACTCCCAGCCCCTGCTCCAGCATACTAGATTAATTAACTGTATAAACATGGAACTGTCTGTGCTTTTGAAGTTGGAGTTGGTTCGGCTTTGAGCAGGGGGTTGGACGAGATGTCCCTCTGAGGTCCCTTTTAACTCTAACTATTAGAAGCTTTTATTAGTGTGAAAATGTATGCCCTGGATCCTCAGCTGGTGTGAATCTATTCTGGCACTTCTGTGGAGCGACACTCATTTATGCTAGCTGAATAGAGGATCTTCTCTAACACACAAACTGAGATGAGACTGTTTAGCCACCTTCTAGAGCTGCTATGTCTGAGATTTTGATATTGCAAATGCGTGTAATTTTAGTTGGTTGAGCATAAAATTACACTGCAAAATAATATGGATGTGGATATCTTATTCCTTATTATAAGGAGAGTTGGTAGCTATGCTATTAAGTTTGCCCTAAACTTTTTCAGTTGCTCATAACTTTGCAAACTTTAACCATCCGGGCTGAACTTTTCCATGCCAGGAAATTTCCTGTGTTCTCTCAGCTTGAATTGTTTGGTAAGTTCCTGTTGAAATGGCTCAGAAGTCTCTGAGAAAAGTGTGTGACAAAAATTATGGGCACAGCAGCGTGTGTGTGTGTGTGTGTGTGTGTGTGTGTAAAACATGGGCAAAACAATTTTATATATATCAAAAATAATATTGTTTTGTCCATGTTAAAATATTCAGGTAGCTTTTTCTTTGAAATTCTCTAGTAACACAAGGCTTAGGAGCAGGACCTAGAAATTTGGAAGGGTTGAGGGGGAGAAGGTGGGCTTTCTATCTGGGATGTGCCTTTTGCCATCCTTGAGAAAGCGATCCCAAATCTGGCCAAGTTATAAGCCTCTAAAAAACTGCTGCTCCCATATAACTTGCTAGAAATTGACAGTTTAATTCCCCAAAGATACCATCACATGGGGCGTCTTCCAGCGGGGGCCAGAACAGGACTTTCCCTGCAGTGGCAATTCCTGGCTGCTGCAGGCTGTGTCAGACTTGAGAGCAGAGAGCCTGCCTCTTCAGTGCTCGCAATGCCCACCCTGCTGACAGCTGGGACCACGGGGGAGGAAGCTGCCTGCATCAAAGGCGGCCAAAGGGGACGAGGCAGATTGGGGTTCGGGCTAGGGAAGCAGACAGGGACAAGGAATCTTGTGGGGTGGGGGAAGACTGGGAGAGCAGGCTGGTGGAGGTGGGGAGGAAGAGGGAGAGAGAAACTGAGGCTGTTAGTTTGGGGTGGAGAGAAGATGGGAGTGTGCAAGAGGTGTGGGTTGAGACGGGGATCCAAGAAAGGAATGGGATGGTGGGGACTGAAACCAAACAAGAAGCCAGGGTTGTGAGGAGGACTGGTTGGCTGGCTGGTGAGAAGTTTGGGATTAGGACCCAATGGGGAAGGATATAGGAGTAGGGGAGACAGGTCTGATGAAGAACTTGAATAGAGGGCGTGGGAAGTGGTTGGGCAATCGGACTGGGAAAAGGAGCTGGGAGGGGGCAACTGTGTCCATCATCTGAAGGTAGTATGAGAAGATTAACAATTGAATGCCCTTTCAGGCTGGCTAGAGAGATGGATGGTGCCCTGGAGCACTTACCTGCTTACCCTCACATAAAGTTTTATGCTGGCGTATTCCACTTGAAGAAAATGCCCTGTACTCAGACTGCTGTCAGAACCCTAGAAACATCATAAACACGAGGCAGCGACAGAGCTGCATCCAGCTGTCTAATTCATTCTCATTAGAGTCGGGAAGAATTGTTCAAGGCAAGGGGATGGGCACATGAATAGGAAGGTTGTCATGTCCTGTTTTCATATTCATTGCGGGAATACAATATTAAGAGCTATATTATTTCTTTATTGTCTGGCACAGACGGCAGGAGTTCCTGTCAACACAATCAGATGGAAGGCAGGAGTTCTTTATGGCAGCATAATCAATTAGTGACTTTCTGTGGAGTAGGAGGCTTTTTTCTGCAATAAACAGCAGCCAGACTGAGACCCAGCAGCCCTGAGCTAAGTTGCAGAGTCAGTTCCTCACACTCCACCTAAATTGCATCAAAATTGTGTAATATTAGGCTGTTAAGGTGGCACTCCTGACCTACAAGTACCCATCATGACCAGATAAAGAAACAGATTTTTAGATGTTTAAGGAAAAAAACTGCTTGAGAACATTCTGTCTGGCAAGAAACCACTTAAGTCACCTTAACTCTTTCCTGTTTTGCCTTTATGGTCCCTGCTTCTCTATTTGCAGTGGCAGTCTGACCTGATCCTATGATTTGCACACCCTTGCATTTGTTTTGCTCCCATTCTGTGAGTTTGCTATCTTCAAGCACCTGACAGTGGGATTTTCTCTCTCAACAGCTCATGTGATAAATAAATTTCTTATTCTTTAAAAGTGCCACCAAACTCCTTGTTTGTGTTGCTGAAATAGACTACCGGTAAGACAGCTAACTCCTCGGGAATGTGCTTCTCTATTGTTTATCCCGGTAATTTTCTGATTCCTTGATTGTTTGTCTGGTGCATGACTAAATTTGTAGGATTTAAATCAGCTGAGGTGGTAATATATGATTGGTTAAAGAATTGTTTCCTAATGGGCTAGGATGATGAAGTGGGATTTTCTCCCATGAAAACTCATGCGATAAATAAATGTGTTAGTCTTTAAAATGCCACAGGACTCCTTGTTCGTTTTGGAAAATCCTGTTTTGCAGCACTTTTGTTCAAAATGATTGAAGTACAACTAAGCAGGACTCAACTTTACCGCTATAAACCGGGGTCCAAAAGGAAGTTCTTCAGAATTGAACTCCAGGCCACAGCCCGAGATCAGAGCTGCCAGACCTGATAGTTAGACTGTTCAGAAATTGGAGTTTGAAACCAGTAGTGCTGAGCACTGCGTGGGAGTGTCTGCATTTTGTTAGTCTTTAGAGATGCCACAGAACCCCTCCTTTGTTTTGGTTTGGTATTCTCTTACGGCAGCTGTTCAGAAACAGAAGTGAAGGATAGTGCTGCGTGAGACTCTTTCACTGGTAAAGGGCCTTGCAAGCCTGCAGATTACTTAAGGAACTGGAAATGGGTGAGGATGCCTCAATACCCAGCTTACACCTTGCGTCTCCAGAAGGGTAAAGCCAGGGTGCCTTACAGCAGGCGGGTAAAACTTCTGCTATGAATGAGTATCCCAACAGTGCAGTCACAGTCCACTTTTGTGCTGCCAAGTTGCAGCTTTGTGGGTGATGTTTGTCAGATGGGGAGAATTCATTGCATGAGCCTCTTCCTGCAATAGCTTTATGGCCTAGTGTCAGGGGCAGGAAAACATGCCTCCGTTTGCTGTACACGGGTATAATTTTTCTCCAAGGAGCCATTATTTCTGGCAGCGTGTACTGGAGTACAGCCTAGACTGCTCGCTCCAGGGCCCTGAAGCAAGAACAAGTCTCTAGGTTATTCACATATTTGGAAACAATCTACCACTCCTCATTTAGCAGCTGTTGTCCCTGCATCTTACCTTTGGCTGGGAGTCCGGGGAATTGGCTCCCCCTGAAACTCAACACAAAATGCCTCTTCATGGCTCAGTTGTCAGGAAGCAAAGCTACAGTCCAGATGGCCCGTCCCGCTTGCCTGGAAAGCTGATTCTGCTCTCAACCTTGACAAGGGTGGCTGGCTGGCTTTCTCCAGCAGCAGAGCAGTGTCTGGAGTCCTTGCCACTCAACCGACTCACGTTTGCACTTCAGCGGTGTGTTCACTCTGCTGTTCAAGGTATTGCATTTTCTGTCATGACCTCCCTTTTCTGCTCCACCTTTTTCCACAGATGCACCTTTCATTTGGTTTCACTGCAATTAGAAAACAAAGGACTCACTGTTGTATTTGCTAAAACGTGGAGTGCTGGGAGGAAGTCCACCCACACCTACTGCCTAATAGCACCAATTAGTTCCAGACCATGACCCTGAGGCTGTCTAAGTGGAACAAGGTGACCCAGATTCTTTCCCTGTGGCAATCTCCTCTATTTTTTTCTGTCTCTGTAGACCTGGCCATCCTTGCCAGTACCAGAAATGCTGGGAGACTTGGGGGGGAGGGGGGGGGTGAAATGCAGATGGATCCACTAAAGGGGCTTAATGACGTCTGGCAAATACGTCTGTTGCTTTCATAATGATTCCTTCATATTGCAGAATAACTCCAGCTATAGACAGGGGCCAGCCTCCTGTGTGCATGTATGGGACGTGCACCTCCGCGTGCGCCAGCAGGATTCATGGTGAGAAAAAGCAGGCAAAGTTGCTTCCCGTCACGCTTGCGCCCAGGGCTCCGTACAACCCTATGCCATGGAGGCAGCCATAGTGTGGGCTTAAAGGCACCCCTCCTACTCCCTTTGTAGGCTGCGTTGGTCCCCTTACCTCTGCTGGCAGGCGGGTCTTTCACCCTCCACTCTTAGGTCCAGGAGGGGGTCTCCATCAAGGGCTATGCTGAGACCTGAGAGAGGCGTCTCAGCAATGAGTCCAGCTCTTAGTTCTTTCACTCGTGCTCTTTCTGCTGGCAAGACCCGCAGCCCTGCAGAGCAGATTACAGTATATTCTTTGGGTCACTGACGAAGTGCGTTGCTCGTGAGGACGCCACCCTCCTTTCTCTGTCACGAGCTAGTGCATTGAAAATTGATAACACTTGGGCCAAATCCTGGTACTGTCAGTTAGGCAAACTCCCACTGGCTTCAGTGATGGTTTTACCAGGGACAGGACTGAGGCCAGGTCTGTGCTATAGACTTATATTGTCATATAATCACATTAAAGGGGGATGGGAAAAATTCACATCCAGACAATGCAGTTATACTGCCCTAACCCTGGGTGTAGACAGAGCTATGTCAACAGGTGGCCGACACAGCTACAGCCTCTTGTGGAGGTGGATTAACTACACGGACAACAGATGCAGGGTAGCCTCTTCACTGAAGCACTACAGGGGTGTGTTTCCAGCATTTTAAGGGTAGACCTGCCCTAAGGGAGGGTATTTTCAGAAGCATAAAAGCCTGTTAATCAGCCCCTGAAAGTCAATGAAAATTGAAGCCAACCTCCCTTTTGTGCCTTTAAAAATCTCTCCTATAAACTTCAGGGTTTGGTCCTTAAATATTCAGAAACAAGAGAATCTTCCCCTCCCAGCATCTCCACCACCAGAGGTGAGCTTTAAACTACTTGACAGCCTCACTGTGAGCAGGTTGATAGCATGCAGTTGTCCCTTTTGCAGAAGTAAAACTCGCAGTACACAGTAATATGTCCCATTTAAGTTGTGCCCAGTGTTAGTCAGGGGCATTGCTGGCGCCAGGCACATGGGGCATGTGCCCTGAATCCCAGCGCCAGTGCCCCGGATCTGGCAGGGCCCCGCCTCTCCCGGTCTCTGGCCTGATTGGGCTGGAGATCCGGGGCCCAGCCGCCCACGGCTGCAGCAGCCCCATCCCCAGCCGGGGATCCGGGGCTCAGCTGCCCGCGGCCGCGGAGACCGCTCCTGGCCCCGTCCCCGGCAGGGGCTCCAGGGCCCGGCTGCCCGTGGTCGCAGCAGCCCCGTCCGTGGTGGAGGATCCAGGGCCCAGCTGCTCGTGGCCACGGAGGCCACTCCTGGCTCCGTCCCCAGCCGGGAGCGTGGCCTGTGGCCAGGGGGCATGGCCTCCTGGGGGGGCGTGGCCTGGGCCGGCGCCCCGGGTCTTTCCCCGGGGTAGCGACGCCCCTGGTGTTAGTAGTTGGATGCCTAGTTTTCTGTGTTATACGTCACCTCTCGTGCTGCAAAAGATAGATAAGTCTTGCTTCCTGAATTTGTGCAAATGCAGGCATTGTTACTGTGCTGAATAATGAGGCTGTGGGTGAATTTTATCTCAGCCCTCATTTGTGTTCTCTCGCAGAATTATAGTTGGGGAGGCAGTGTGACATTCCAGCTGAACATGATTCATGACAGGATGCTGTAAGCAGGTTGTAATAGCTTTATCAATCTTTCAGTGGCTGATTGTCTAGAGTTATCATCCAGGCACTCTGGGTTCCCTGTTTTTATTTCTTGTTTTTATCTACAGGAAGCTGATCCTGATAGCTCTTGCTGGGACTCAAATGCCAGGTAACAGCTGACGGCCTACACGCTTTGGGCAGAGGCGGGCACGGGGCCTGGCTTGTAGATCGTGAGTGGTCTGACATAGCCTGTGATACCGGCAATGCAGGACGTGAAAAGAGCATGCCAGCCTTTCAGCAATGTGACTATTTTGATGAGATTGAGATTCTCTAATCTCTGCCTTGAGGAACAATTGATTGGCAAAGCCAGAGTGTTCAGCACGGCCAAAATTTCAGAGCAAACTTCAGTAACTGGAAGGAGAAAGGCCAGGCCTTGGTCCTGCATTTCTTTGCCTTGGTGGTACAGGTTGGTTGCTATCAAAACATATATAATGGTAGCCATGACGACTGTAGCCAGGGAAGCAGCACAGTGATGCTAACCCTATGGCTGGAACTTGTGTCTGCAGCCATGGTTTTTGCTATGGAAAGAAATGAGTGGGCATGGTGAAGACAGGACACGTGCAATGCCTCTGGTCTGGTTGTGACCAGGTTAAGGACGAGGCAAGGAAGTAAAGCAGGAAGGACTCTCAGGCTGACACAGCAGTGGTGGGGTGCCTCAGCGGTGACCATGGGACCAGTTTCATGGTTATTTCCGTTCCTGAAGTCTAGCTTTAGCCAAGAGCTTTGCTGCCTCACCGGTGGTGACAGCCATGAGTGAGGATCTGACCACAAGCGGCCTGCAGCCTGCCTGACTCCTGTGTCTCCGGAGCGTTGGGCTCACTGCAGCACCTGGCTTCATCATGTGTGGCGGTGGGGTGAGGATCTGGAGAGCTCCTCAGTGGAGTTATCCCATGCCCCCTTCCTGCAGCGTACTTGGCAGGGGGTGACCAGGACAAGACAAGGAGACCTCTCCAAGGGGGCTCACAGAACTCATAGAAATGGACAAAGCGAGCTGCCAGGGATCCCTGCCTCTGAGCGGCATGCCTCGCACTGAGAAACTCTGGCCAAAGACGGTCTCAGTCCCCATAGACCACTGGGGTATTAGCCCTGCCTGCTTCCACCGTCCCCTCTGGGGCTTCTTCCAGCACATCTTCCCCTTCACAGGGCTTTGGAGAATGAGGCAAAAGAGTCAGGAACCTCAGCAAGGCAGGGATTTTGTTAGCAGGCCTTCCCAGCTCTGTTGCAACTCTCTACAGGACCTGGCTGCAAATGGCTGTGCCCCTGCCACATCCAGCCACAGTCCCGAGAATCAGTCAGGGCAGCACAGCTCCCCCCTCGGTGGGAGTGAGGGGAACCCGCAGGCCCCTTGGCATCAGTGTGTCCAGGCCCCACTGCCAGAAAATCCTCTCTCGTTATCCAGGGCCAATTCAGCCTTCACTTACACCCTGGAGCACACTTGGTGAAAAGAACAAACACCTCATTCATGAGACCTCCTCTCTGCAGGCCTAATCCCTTGGTGACTTCCACCCCCGCCATCCCGCACCCCTCTTGCATTCGGTGCACACTTTGCCTCCCAGGGAAGAAGGCCAGTTTCTACAAGTCTGTCTAGCCCAGGAGTCTCAAACACACTGCCTGTGGGCCACATGCAGCCCCTAAAGCTATTTCCTGCGGCCTGCAATGACACGATCATTACCGATATTTGCAATATCATTGCATGGAAAGATTTCAGTGGTGCGGCCCTTGGGCTACCGTTCTAATCCTCATGTGACCCTCATGGTGATTTGAGTTTGAGACCCCTGGTCTAGTCTCCCCTTGATGGGTATACATATCTCCATTAAAGGGACCTGCATGGGCACAGAGAGGTGGAAGGACACCCCTCAGTGTCCCCAGGATCTTTCCTCTGTCTCCCAACTGTCTTATTTGCAGCCAGTGTTGGCAGAAACGCATCTTGCCACATGGCGCATTGCAGCCAGAACCCCATAGCTGGTGCCTCACTCCGCCCTTTCCTCCCTGTGCTCATGGGTTCTTTAGGTGTTTTGCCTTTATTTATTGGGGTTTTTTAATACCTCAACAAAGCTCTCTGCCTATTGGGGGCTCAGTTATCATAGAATCCTAGGGTTGGAAGGGACCTCATAGGTCATCTAGTCCAACCCCCTGCCAGAGGCAGGACCACTCCCACTAAACCATCCCAGTCATGGTTTTGTCCAGCCGGGCCTTAAACACCTCCAAAGATGGAGATTTCACCACCTCCCTCGGCAGCTCATTCCAACGCTTCACCATTCACCTAGTAAAAAAGTTTTTTCTAATATCCAGCCTCGACCTCCCTAACCACAACTTGAGACCATTGCTCCTCGTTCTGTCCTCCGTTACTACCGA
This sequence comes from Podocnemis expansa, assembly GCA_007922195.1. Classification (NCBI taxonomy): domain Eukaryota; kingdom Metazoa; phylum Chordata; order Testudines; family Podocnemididae; genus Podocnemis; species Podocnemis expansa. The sequence continues at coordinate 20,103,925 of ML682019.1, forward strand.
GAACAGTCGAGCTCCATCTTCCTTGGAGCATCCCTTCAAGTAGTTGAAGGTTGCTATCAAATCCCCCCTCAATCTTCTCTTCTGCAGACTAAATAAGCCTAATGCTTTCAGTCTTTCCTCATAGGGCTTGTGCTCTAACCCTTTAATCATTTTGGTTGCCCTCCGCTGAACTCTCTCTAGCATGTCCCTGTCCTTTTTGTAGTGGGGAGCCCAAAACTGAACATAGTATTCTAGATGTGGCCTCACCAGTGCAGAATAGAGGGGAATGATCACATCCCTTGATCTGCTGGTAATACTTCTTTTGATGCAGCCCAGTACGCCATTGGCCTTTTTGGCAGCAAGAGCACACTGCTGACTCATGTCCAGCTTCCCATCCACCATGACCCCCAGGTCCTTTTCTACACTGCTGCTACTTAGCTGAATGTTTCCCAGCCTGTAGCAGTACATGGGGTTTTTCCATCCCATGTGCAGGATTTTACACTTGTCCTTATTGAATCTCATAAGATTTCTATTGGCCCACTGTTCCAATTTATCTAGGTCTCCCTGAATCCTGTCCTTGCCCTCCAACGTGTCTACTGGTCCCCCCAGCTTGGTGTCATCCGCGAACTTACTGAGAGTGCAGTCTATTCCATCATCCAGATCATTGATGAAAATGTTGAACAGAACCGGCCCCAGGACCGACCCCTGGGGCACACCACTCGTGACCGGCTGCCAGCTAGACATGGAACCATTGATTCCTACACGCTGAAACCGTTGATCTAGCCAGTTTTCTATCCACCTTATAGTCCACCTATCCAACCCATACTTCCTTAATTTGCCAATGAGAATGCTGTGGGAAACTGTATCAAAAGCCTTGCTAAAATCAAGGTATATCACCCTGCCTCCATCTGTTCAGAGGAAATGTGTCCATGTGACCCTTCTGAGCTGGAGTCTGTTAATTGCCTTATGTTCTGGAAACAGTGCGTCATGTCCTTCCTCACAGTGTGCATAATGCATGTAGGATTGATTGGGAACCCTTCTGCAGCTCTTGGGCAGTTCACCAGGCTCAGTCCTAATGGGCTATGAGCCAATGGCCAGCCTGTGCCGTCTCTGGTTCTCGCAGGGTAGGACGGTCCAACCACAGAGCCTGATGGGTTAGCACAAGCTGTGGCACGGCACCTCGTGCTTTCGACTCTGGAGATCTCCAGTTCACTCTTTTGGCCTGGGAGCCAAGACTGCAGCTGTCGGATATTCGGGGAGCAAGGCTGTTTCCTGCTTCAGGAATGCACAGCCTGCTCCGGTGCGTCTGGTAGTGCAGGTAAGAGAGAGAAGCTGAGTCCTATAGCAGAGCATTGGTGGGCTTAGCTATGGGGCTAAGTGGACAAGTGCTCCAGGCCCCATGCAGGGGAGGGCCTCAGCACTGGGGCATGTCCCATGCTGGCTGGCTGGCTGGCTGTTTTAAATCTCCTGGGCTGGCCATCCAGGGCAGGAACAGCTGGGCCAGGAGGGGCAGGCATAGGCCTACAAATAGGTGCCGTGGGGCAGAAGCAGGCTGGAAGAAGGGGCAGGGAGCTGGCAGTGGGGCCTGAGAGGAGGAGGATGGGCTCTGCAAGGCCAGGGGGTGGGTAATCATCTATTCTTGGACATCTACCAAGTGGTGCACGCAGTCTAGCTCTAAAGACCTAGTTTGTGCAATCCTTGCTTGCGAAACGTCTTCAGATTTCAGAGAGGATTTCATCTTAATAAAAACGATTGGGTTGCACCCTCCCATGAATTTGGTTCAAACACACAGAGATTAGAACATGCTAGAGAATCATTTTTAAACTGCAAAATGCACATTTAATAAAAATCCTTCACTAAATTAATATCTATAGCCAATCGCTATTATTAATTAATATAGTGTCATCATCCTTTTCTCTGTGTCCTGGTGCAGAACGATCAGAAGCTTCTACTGAATATCGTCTCTAAACTTCCCCCTGAAGTAATGGAAATCAAAGACGGATGGCTTAGCTGATGAACGGAAAAAATTCTAGTGTCATATTGACTCAGTCTTTCCCTGGCTGGAAGCCAGCCAGTAATAACCACAGAGTGCTAAATAATAATAAATCTGAATTATTTATATAGGATACAAATAGCTCATTACAATCTAGTACTAGTATTTTTTACTGTGGGACTTAAAAGGCTCGTGACATCATATGTCGCCCTCAGTGCTTTCCCTTGCTGCTATTTCCAGCAACCACCATCAGCAGAAAAAGGTAGAGCAGAGAATCCATGGGGGGTGAATGAAACCGTTTGTCCTTAAGTGCTGCAGTAATTACAAAACTGAGGATTTGCGCTTTTTTTTTTATAGTTGATGCAAAAATAATGTGCATGTGGCCTGGCATGGGGCACCTGCAAGACATGATGTGATCAGACCAAAGGCAAGCCTTTGTCCCACAGCTCCCACCCTAGAGAGAAGTGCTTTCTCTCCCACAGCTGACATTCTTCCTGGCCAGAAAGCAAGCAAAATGGGGAGTTACACCGACATGTTCTTATGCAGGGCCTGAATCTCTGTTCTGTACCAGAGTGCCTCTGCTGACTAAGTGGAGATACGCCAACAGAAGACTGGGGTAGCAGGGTGGAGAAGTAGAGTCATGCTCCTGAAAAATGTGTCTCAATTTGTAATGCGTACATGCATTGGTCAATCTATTGCTTTCCTGCCCACAGTAAACCCTTAATCTCCTAGCGCAGTTCTGCTACTGGACCAGTAGGATCACTAATCCATCACTGCAGCATCAGATGCTAACGTGTTTAAGGAAAGGGTCAATGGATGAGGATAGCAGCACAAAATAACGTCCCCCGGAAATTCAAGTTGCCTTATGGTGGGCATGGATATGCCTGCCTACACCTAGGCATTAAATGGCCCTGATGAGTGAAAACATTGGACTGGACCAGATCTCAGCGGGTGAGATTCTGTGATGCGTGTGGAGTCATGGAGAGTTACCTCACCTGAGGATCTGACCCAGTGCCAGAAAATTATACCACGCACTGAGATAAACAACCCTGCTTGTCTTTGAAGAGGACAATCGATATTTCTGCTGCTTTTTTGACAATAGCTGTCTTCTAGGTACCATGTCAACAAAAGCATCCCCAAACTTTCCACTAGTGGAATATTTAGACCCTAATTTGGAAGAAATTCTGTGAGTAATGTGACAATGACTTAGCTACAGGATTCCCACAGGAGAGAAGAACAGTAAAATAACCTTTAATGATGTACACTGTATCTGTTGAGATAAAGCAGTGGTGTAGTAAAAATGCTTTGAAAGACAAGGATTTTACTGACAAGTTACCTGCTAGATCGCAGTGTTTTATTTAATGACCTGGGCCCCGTCCTATGTAAAATGAGCACAAGGTGCATAAACAGAAGACATTACCTAGCCAAGTCATCAATATCTATATTTCCCCCTGTAATCTTGTTTTTCAGCTTTTAAAGTAAAATACTAGGTTGTTAGTCAGGCGAGAAAAACAGTGCATTAAATATAACTTGATCCGAATTCCAATCTTACCTTCCCCTAGTTGCTTGAGGCACAACATAAAGGTTAATAACAGATACAGGACCCAGTGCATTTAACCACAGTGCTGCTACACATCACAAAGTGACAATTAGAAACTCCTGTGGAATACCAATGGCCGGTGATCAAACAGACTTCAGCAAAACCAGTAGATCTCACATTATCCCTGGTCTTCATTCATCATTTATTTGACAGGTGCACAGCTTACATGGAGCGTTGGGGTTCTCTATTTCCAGTGTACCACACAAAAGGTCTCCAGTATACGTGAAGGGCGGAGGGAGGGAAAGAAATCGGCTTTTCTTCGGTGAGCGGCACTGTCCACACCTGTGGGATGGGGCACCCTTTCACTGTAGCCGAGATGACACTAATGAGGTCTTCTGGGCTCAGCCAGCGCTAACCAGGCACACCAGAAAAGTTTGCTCTGCCCACACTGCTGGGGAGCGAAGTTTGCAAAGAGAAAGGTCTGCCACAGAAGGGGTGGTGAACACAAAGAAGATAGCTAACCACAGAGACAGATGAGCTAAGAAGGAGCCCATCTCAGGCCTCATTTCCCCTGACTGCTTGGATCGGGTACAAAGCAAGGTGATTCAGGAGAAGAGACTGGAAGCACATCCTAACCACTTTCGCTTTGATTTCCTTTTCTTCTGACTCCCGCCCCACTCTTTTAAGGGAGAGAGAGGGCCTTTGTTGGTTCTGTTTTGCTTGGAGAAAGCCTCCAGAGGCATTGTGTTGTAAATATCATGAATCATGGTCAGGGGGGACTCAGGAGCCCTGACCCCTTTTCTCCAATTTGATATGTTTTTATAAGGAGCTGGGGTAATGGCTGGGGGCAGGGGTGTTGCTGCCCTACAAAAAGGGGCCAGGCCCTGCCTCCTGACCTGCCATGGGGCCCGATCCGGCTCCAGCTGCTGCCAGCCAGAAGCAGGCGGCCCAGGCAGAGGGTGCAGTAACCTCACAGAACCGCATAAGATAATTATCTTCTGTGAACAGCATGGACTGACGGAGACTTTCACTCTTCTTTTTCTGCGGTCAGAAACCCTAACGTTGATTTCCAGTGGTGAATTCTGCTTTCTTGGTAAATAAGGCCAACCATGCTCCATGTGTGTCCACAATCACACTGTAGGCTGCACTGACAAAAGCAAGAAGAAGGGAAAACAGATGGAAACTAACCATGAAGTGTATTTGGCAGATAAGTTAATTAAAGAGTAATGGGTCTTTCAATCTCATTTTGAGCAGTAGCTACTTCCAAACAAATGAATGGCAAGTCTTTTAGGTACTCCACATTTATTTAATTAGGATGACTATAAAGAGTTATTTGATGTTTCTAGCTATCTGTGTTCTTAATCATTGCTTGTGTTGCGATGCACCTCTCCGTCTGTCTGCAGAGAGCAGATGACGCATCACAACAAGGCACTTCCATCATATTATCATTCACAGTTAGCTGGCGTCCCCCATATCTGCAGCAGGTTGTAAATCTCTCTGCCTGTAAAAACTCCTTTATGAGTGTACAAGTAACAGCAGATTGTCAAAGGCTTAAAACTAGCATTATAATGCAGTCTCCTACCTTTTGGATTACTTGAGCTTTGACTTTGTAATGTTAACAAAACCCTTGGCTGAAGGTGTAAGTCAATGTCAACTAGTAACCTCATTGGCTGCTCTGTAACATGTTACATGTAATGTGGAAACCTAACCTGCAATGCAACACAGAGACTTATTTATTATTTATACACGTGTAGGGCTTGGATCTCCACTAAAGGACCAGAGCCCATTTTGCTAAGTGCCATGCAAACACAGAACAAACAAACCTGTTCCTGCTCCAAAGACCTTACGGTCCAGAGAGCAGATGCGTCTAGACATGGAGGCAGGGGCGTGCGAGGGAACGAAGAGACAGTATTGATTGGCATGAGGGGCGGTGATCTCTGCATACAGGCAACCTATCCATTGTTGTTTCTGTAGGTGTCATGGCAAAGGAGAGTTTATTTAGTGCTGCTTTGGATATTTTTCAGTGGTTCATCCGTTTGTATTTAAGGAAGTTTACAAGATTGGGTCAGGCAAATACTACACTTTCAAAGGAAGGACAGATGATGTGTGCTGAAAGCACTAGGATTAGGTTCCATTTCCAGATTTGCTGTGGGACCTTGGGCCAAGTACTTGGGGTTGGTTATTTACAGGTAGGACATGTTCACAACTCCAGTGATGTTAACAAGCCCTGTGGGTGCTTGGAAAATCGGATCCTGTATCCCACTCTTTGCCTCGATTCCCCCTACATAGCATGGTTATAATAGTACTTCCTTCGCCTCTCTTGTTTGTTTACCCCCTGGTTTAGTAAAGCCTCCACATTCAGGACAGCTTCGGTCTGGGCTTAATCTTAAGAGTGTGCATAAATGGTACCCTGAACTGGGGCCTGGGAGATTGTGATCTCCCCGGGGGTAATGGCTGTCTGGGAGTTTGTGTGCATATGTGCATGATTTACAGCAGCATGGGCCTTAATCTGGTTGGACTTCCAGGGGCTGCTCTGAAAAGTAACAGTAACCGACTGGTGTTTATAACTGGCAGCTGTAATATTTTTTTCCTCTGTCTGAGATAAATATCAACAGTCTCTCAGTTCTTATGACATCTTTTGAACAGATACAACTTTTTCCCTTCAGATGTATGGATTTTCTCAGCACTAGGCATCAAACTAATAAGTGATAGATGGGCCTAATTCTATCCCTACGGAAGTCAATGAAAAATTTTCCATTGACGTCACTGGGGGCAGGATTGATCTCTAGGCATGTTCCATTTGTTGCTGAGATTTTAAGAATTAATTTCCTTTTCCCCATCGCCAAAGACAGATAGCAGCAGTAGAGGAGTCATCTAATAACTACATATTAATACATGACTCATCACATTAGAAGCCAACTCACTAAAAGACTGAAAAGAAAATAACGAAATTTGACATTTGGGCTGTCTGAAACAGAGGATTTTACAAATAATGCATAGCAGATAATCTGTAACGAGATGGTAATTGCAATGTAAATTTTCACTTTAGCTTTGGGATCGCACAAGTCCTTTAAATGCTGTGGAAATGCATTATAATCCTTAGGGCTCTACTCGAAAACCCTCTGTGCTTTGCTGAAACCTGAGCAGCGAAAATCTGTGGTAAAACTTTCACTTTCAAACATACTGAATCACCTTCTGACATAGCATCCTCATTCAGCGTTTTAAAGTGAGATAGCCACAATTAAGGAAAGTCTCTGAAAAGAAGCTAACAAAGCCAAATAAAGTAACACATTCATTCTAAATTAAGACTCTGTTCCGTTTATGGATGTTCAGAAATCTGACTTCCCTCCTCTTTTCCTGCTTCTTCTTCATGGTATTTTTGAAATTGCCACAATAAAAGGTACCTTGCCTAAAAGCACTATTGCAACTGAATGCCAAAGCACCTGTTCACATTGCAAGGTGTGATAATGGGGCTGGGGACTCATTTATTCTGTTCCTGTTGGGAAATCCAGTATTTTTCCAGTGACTAGGGTTTGTGATGAAGCACCGCGCTCAACAGGTGTCCTTGGTGTGGCTTAAAGTGTTGATGATATGCCTTTAAATTGGAGGTTGCTCAAGCCACATAATCTGGATCTAGGTTTTTGAACCTGAACCAGAATCAGAGTTACTTGAATCTGGGGTTCTGTTTCCAAAGACAAGACCATGGAAAAATACAACAGTGATGGTAAGTTCCAAAGGGGCAGCCGTGTTAATCTAGTCCAGCAAAACAAACAAGAAGTCCTGTGGCTCGTTTAAAGACTAACAAATTTATCACATGAGCTTTTGTGGGAGAAAATCCCATTTAGAACCTTCCGAAGTTGTGTGGTCATTTAAACTAGGGATTACAATAGAACCACTCTTTTACTAATCTAATTGAAGTTTAAGAAATTCATAACATTGATCATCTCAAACTCAGAAAAGGTACAATGTGTAAGCTGTAGTTTGGTGCACCAATTGCCGCTGCCTTCTCCTTCAAAAAAATCACTGCAAAGTGATTTCCAAAGCACTGGAGGCATTTGGACATGAAGGGATGTAGACTTTGTTTTCATCAACATCACTTGGGTTATGTGAGGGTTTCTTGAATTGGGAAAATTAGTTTGTATAACTAGTCATTTTTAAGATTAATGTTTACAAAATCAAGGCTCTACTGTATCTCCTTGAGGACTTCCGTAACTACCACCAAGGATAACCTCTATATTTGGTCTCAGGAGGTGCTTAAGCACTAACAATTGGCCATAAAAGAAACACCTTGTGGATAAAGAACATATGATGTGTGAAATGAGCATACGAGAAATCCGGCCCTGCCAGACCCTCTGTTGGGAGGATACCACAGGACACAAAGCATCATTGGGTTGAACTGTGTACTTAACTGTCATGGCTGGACAGTGGAAGAAGAATGCCAGCTGAAGAAGAGCCAAGGTATCTACAAGAAGTGTATTTTCTACTTGGTTTTCTGGTGTAGGCCTAATATCTTTTCTCTCTGGGAAAAGGGTTGAAACAAGCTCTGAAACTGTCTTGGTTCTTGTAAACTTTTCAAAGCTTTATGAAAACTTATTAAGTTGGCCAATGGTTTGTGAAGCTAAACTGTTGCATTTTGCACAGTTTGTGCTTCATTCCCCTTCTGCATGTTGTATGAATCTGGTCCTGGGTTTTTGGCATTCCAATTGAATAGGTTGAAAGTCCTTAAAGCATGGATATTTGCCTTCTATTTGCTGAATATTTTAAGCACTTTGCTTGGAAATAATATTCCATTAGTCTCATTTGATCTATTCTGCTACCTTTACTTTAATAAGTAATTGTGGCATTAAGTGCTCTCAATGTGCCTTAAGGTAGAAGAACTGGGTCTTAAATCTTAAACTGAAGTCTTATTTTTTATTGTTGTATTTTAACATGGGGAAACTGACAATTTATATTGAACCATATTTCCTGTACAGCTTTTTGAAAAGTTCTTATACAAAAGGTGCTAAATATAAGAAATGTATTGTATGTGACCTATTACATCTGTCACAGGAATGTAAAAGCACAATTATGGTTCTGAATTCATTTGCAAGTCTGAATTTCTGAAAGTGACTTGCTGTGATGATTCAGGTTATTATAAGTACCCTTTGTGCTCTTTTAAAAAAAAAAGGAAAGAAAAAGCAGTAACCCTTCATAATCCTCAAATTTCTTTGTTTTACTTTACAGTTCTCTCTTCCTGAAGTGACTTTTAAAAAATGAATAATTTAGATGAGTGAGTGGTGTGTCTCTGTGATCATGGAAGCGAGTGTTGGGAGAAACTTGAAGAATAAGTCTGTTCACATTTTGAAGAGGCCTCTGAATTTAATTATAAGACCCTTCAGTTGCACATGACCTTCAACATCATTTTAGGTAACCTAACAATGAGGGACCATACATACTTTTTCCTTCTTCTACAACTCGTCTAATAGTGATTAATGAAAGATAATGCATTAATTAGAGCACTTACTGAGTGCTTTTTCACTTGGTCAATTTAAAATCAGTGAAAAGTCAATCTACCATTATCCTACTGAGTTCATGAAGAATGAGACACACAAAGGCATTTAGGTGCCTAAATCCAAATCCTCAAATCCCCCTGCTTAGCTATTGCCCTAACCCTCTGGGCATTTATATTTCTGCTGCTAAAGTCTCCTAGGTGTTTTCTGCTGCTGGCACATGCATGACCACCTAAGGGTGTGGTTAGAATACAGCTGAGAGGAGCAACACTTCCAGCTTTTGTAGACATCCTGCATTAGCTTTGATTGTGCTAGACTATCAAAAACAGCAGCATGTTCGTTTGCTGAACGGACGGCAAGATGGCCTGAGTCCTGAGTACAATCCTGTCCAAGGCCCTAGGTGTATATGGGTGCAAGTCGGCATTCTTTTGTCTTTAGTGCATGTGCGATTGGGGCCCGCGTGGGTATTTCTACTTGACCTGGGAAATGCGCCTTACAGTTGCAGTGTAGACACACCCAGGTGCCTAATCCCTGACTGGTATCCTCACACAAGGTCAATGATGCCCAGACTTCTCCCACCGCACGGAGTGGGGCCACCATGAGGGATGGGGTATGTGGCTGGGAGCAAGGCCGTGGCCGGGGCAGGGGCTGCAGTCAGGGCCAGAGACAGACACGTGTGCCAGGAACTGCAACTGGGGGACCGAGGTGGGAAGAGGGAGCCAAGGCTGTGTGCCACAACCAGAGGCCAAAGCAGGAGCTAGGCTTTAAGGTCGTGTACCACAACTTGAGGCTTCAGCTGAGGTGGGCCAGAGCAGGGGTGGGTTGCATTCAAGTCCCCCTGCCCCTGGGGGGGCTGGCCGTGGCTCAGGCATGCCCTTTCTAACATTCCTTGCCCCAGTTTGGGGATCCCTGTACTGGGTTGCCCCAGCGTGTCTTGCTTGTGGGCCTGGAGCCAACATGTGCTTACATCCCGCCACACACCAACCAGCCAAAGGAGAAAACACGACATCGCCATTAACCCGGTAAGTAAAGCATGCATCTCCAATGTGGGAAAGCGAGGGGCAAATCCCCCCGCAACCGGATATGGAGTAGGACGTGAAAGCCAGGTCTCTCTCTTCTCTTCTCCCATGTGAAAGGCTGGGGGCATTGTGAGATAGATAGGGTCAAATCCTTGCTCCATCTCAGCTTGCTGGCTTTTGTAGATCCCTTTCTCAGGTGCCTAACTTCCACTGGTGCAGGGAGCTCAGGCATGCACCTACCGGGCTGTAGCTTCCAGTTGGTGGCCGGGTGCCTAAATATAGGCTCAGCATTGCAACACCCTATTTCCCCTTTGTGGACCCAGCCCTAAGTGATTCAGGGAGCACTTGTAATGCAGCTATGAAAGTTTGTACTAAAACTGACAGAATTCTGGACCTTAAGTATGTAAAGTTGGATGAAAGGTCAGGAGCTGTTTTACTCCCTTCCCCCATTAGTGTAATTCCTGAATTACCATTGGTGTAACAGCAGCTAAAAAACAGTGTGAGAGGAGAATCGAGCCCAGGTCTGATTTTTGGGACTGACTGCCAGAGAAGGCCTGACTAAAGCCAGTGCGAATGTAATGGCAGGTACTTAGCTTCTTCCCACCTCCCTTCTGACTGCTTTATGTAAGTCTGAAAACTTTCCTAATTGGGCAGCTGATAAGCCTTTGCATAGGGAAATCCCCAGAGAGTGTAAAGCTGACCCTACGCTACCTGCTCTTGGCATGTTGAAACCCTGGAGAATATTCCAAGGTATGACTGTAGCCTGCTGCATGGTCTTGGGCGCGGACTGGCCCCATTAGAATACTGGCCTTGGCCAGACTCAGTGGTCCGACCCTAAGAATTTAATCATGGATTGGGACAAAGCCTTATTACCTGCCTGACAACGTGTTTATCACTACAAATAATCCCATTACTTTATGTAGGACCTTTCTCAGCAGGGACCACTGTTGGCCAAGTAGTAAAGGTCTGCAGAAGTGTGTCCTAAAAGGGAACTGAAGGAGTGTGGTGGAATTGTGCATGACTCAATGCACTAATTGTGTGAAAACCTGATGGTCTCAGCCATGAAGTAGCCCTGGGATTTGTGCTGAGAAATTTTGCAAAGTTGTTGTTGTTGTTGTTGTTTTTTTTAAATTTTTCACAGCACACTAGGCTAAGAATAAATGAATACTAATCAAACTGTGACGTACATGAATTAAACATATAGAAAGGATCTCAGATCTGTCTTTTTTCAGGGCTATTAAAATAGAAAGGCAAGAAAAATGAGGCTGTTAAATCCGAGCATCTGTAATTATGAATCTCTTTATTTTTCCTATAATTCCTCTTGACAAAATAATTAGCACATGTACAAATGTACAAATTGTATGGCAGTGAAGAATGCTGATGTTTGAGTAAACTCTGAAGGTTCCTGTGACCAGAAGCCCTGCAGCTCTAGTGAACTGCAAAGATAGCTGCTCTCTGAAAGGAAGTTAGGTTTACTTTAAAACTACACTACTGAACAGTACAAAGAGCCAGATCCTTACTGTATGGCTAACTCCAGTAAACTGCACAGACTACACCAATTAAGAAGCTGAAGCGTGATATTTTCAAAGTGCTACCACTGTAGAAGAATGATAGAGTGATATAGTATAGTAGTTAAAGAACTTCTAGGATTTCAAATGTGCAGCGTGGGCTGAGTAGAGTTTTAAAAAAATAATTAAAACATATAGTCCTGAATTCTTGCTAAAAGCGGGGTCAGAGAAATCTGGAGCACCAAGAGCATGGCTTTAAAAGGTATCTTTTAAAAAGATGAATTTGTTTAAGTTTTGGACTTACAAAATTTGAGATGCAGTGTGAAATATTCAGGCAGTAACTGTTGGCTGAGACAAGTTTAGCATGGTGCCTACTCATTCAGCTTGGAGGCAGCTCTCTGTGATTGCTGTTGGCAGTAGTATGTAGGCAAGTCACACAACTCAAGGCATGAAGAGAGGAAACTACATTAATTTGTTTTTGGCTGTCGTGGTTACCCACCAACTACTAGCTACCAGGGTTCCCAAACCGTGTTGTGGATGCAGTGAGGAGAAATGTCAGTTTAGGAGTCTTTAACTCCCTCGCCCCCCCGAGTCATGCTGCAACAGAGATTGTTCAAGCAAGCCTGTGACTGTGGAGCCACTGCAGGGGTTGATGGCTGACACAAGCATGTCCACACCAGGCTTTAGGCTGATTTAAAAAGAGAAAGAAGAATTCTGTGGTGATCATACTCCATCAGTGTTGTCACTAGGACACAGACTCAAGTTTCCCTCTCCATGACAGCTGAATTGTCCTAGCCATACTCTAATGGTAGGGGACTGCGCACAACTATCATGGAGGAGGAAGCGGATCAGTGATACCCTAAGGCTGTAGATGCCCCGAGGATACTTTCCCTACCTCCTGTACTACACAGAGTCTCTAAGGCAGGGTTCGCAAATGCGCAACCCGCGAGCCGCATGCAGCCCCTAAAGCTATTTCCTGTGGCCCGCAATCAAACGATCATTACCGACATTTGCAAAATCTTTGTATGGAAAGGTTTCAGTGGTGCGGCCCTCAGGCTACCATACTAATCCTCATGTGGCCCTTGTGGGGATTTGAGATTGAGACCCTTGCTTGAAGGCCAGGAGGGACCAATATGATCATCTAGTCTGACCACTTCCACAACGCAGGTCAAAAAACCTCAGCCACCCACTGTGACAACAAACCATTATCCTATCACTGAGTTATTAAAATAATCAAATCATGACTTAAAAGACTTTGAAGATGCAGAGGCTCCACTAACAGGTGAGCCATGCCCATGTTACAGAGGAAGGTGAAACACCCCCCCCCCCAAACTCTAGCCCAATATGCCCCAGAGGAAAGGTCCCTCCCAACCCCAAATATGGCGATCAGTTAAACCAGGGTGCCAAGCCCATTTGCTACGGCAGGTCAGATTTGACGTATATATACTTCAAATGGGCCATACACACCTGGGTGGGGCAAGCAGGAGTTTGCCCAGGGTGTGTATTGAGTGGCTCTGTTCACAGCTGGATCTGAGGGCGCGTTCTGTCTGCTACTTGCGCTGAGCGCACCCTGGACCCCAAAATACCTATTTCCAGTGCATGTAATCCAATAAATAAAAATAATGAGGCCTATGTTCCTGTGGCACCATGGAGTGCTGCGAATGAGAGCCTGTGCTCCACGATACCACACTTTCCCCTACAGAGGGTGCGGGTGGTCTCACAGTATTGCAATTACAACCTTGTCTAACCAGAGCACTGCAGTGTTGCGAGCAGGGGCATCGCTGGCGCCTGGCTCATGGGGCACGTGCCCCAAGTCCCAGCGCCAGTGCCCCGAATGTCCGGGGCAATTGCTGCCTCTCTCAGCCCCGGAGATCTGGGGCCCGGCCTACAGCTCCCAGCCTGCTCCCCGGCTGGGAATCCAGGCCAGGCCGCCTGCAGCAGCGACCGCCTCCGCCAGCCCCATCCCTGGACCAGGATCTGGATCCAGGCTGGCGTTGGTAGGTGCCTGAAGCTGGATTGGGCCTGGGAGGATAATTGGGGCTGCAGGGGGGCAGGGCCTGGGGCTAGGAGCACTGTTCCCTCTAAGCTGTGCATGTGTGCGCATGCACACAGGTCATGAAACCTGCGCACACAAAAAAATAAAGTGCACACAAAAAAATTCAATAGTCCTACTATTGCTGCTCACAAAGAAATGTTTTTGTGCACACAAAGAAATGGTTTGTGCACACAGTCTACGAGTAATTAGAGGCAACATTGGTAGGAGTTGGGGCTGTGCCGATGCCCCAGCTCTTTTCCAAGGGCAGCGATGCTCCCGGCTGGGATGCCTGTGACACGGCGGAGCAACGGGCATGCAGGACTGCACTGGCTGCCATCTTTGAAGCCTCTGACGAAATGGGATGTTCTCCCACAGAAACCTCATGCAAAAAATAAATCTGTTAGTCTTTAAGGGTATGTCCACACGAGTCGTTTATTTCAAAACAACACTGGTTGTTTCAAAATAAAAAACTGAATGTCCGCACGACGTTTTCTTATTTTGAAATGACAGGCTCTGTTATTCCGAAATAAGATCCGTCATTTCAAAACAGCTTAAACCTCATTCATTAGTTATTTCGAAATGAGCTATTTCAAAATAAAGTCCTCATTTCCAAATAAGCTAATTCAAATTAAGAAAATGTTAATTCGAATGAAGGGAACGCCTGCTTTCCAAACAGCTGTTATTTCAAAATGCTTCTTTCGAAATAACCCCCGTTGGCCATGTTGTTTCGAAACACCACCATTATTTCCAAACACCAGTTTCGAAACATGTCCAAACGGCCTTATTTCGAAATAACAGCAGGCCTTCCCTGCACTCGCATTCACATTTTCTTCATTCCAATGAACCTCTTTCAAAACGACGACTTCCTTACCAAACAACTCCTTTGGCGATAACGCTCCACGTGTGGCACCAGCCTGGGTGCCACGCGACGCCTCGTTTTTCCACCGGCCGGGCCTAAGACGGCCGCCGCTCTGCGCCTGGCCCGGGACGGTCAGGTCTGGCGCGTGCTGAGGCCCGCGGGCCGCACGCGGCCCGCCGCCTACGTCACAGGACGGGGCCTGGCGCCCGCCCGCCTCTAGGGGGCGCTCTGCGGGCTGAGGCAGCGCGCGCGCCCTCCACCCTCCCGCCGCTCCGCCCGGCGGCGCGTCCTGATTGGCCCAGGCCCCGCGGGCGAGGCCGGGATTGGCCGAGGGGTCCCCGCCCGCCGCCGCGCTCTCGCGGGACGGGCGGCCGCCGCGGGGTCTGCGCCTGATTGGACCGAGCGCGCGGGCGGGCCCGCCCCCTCGCGCGCGGCCGTCCCGGGC
>ML682019.1:20119191-20221246 GCA_007922195.1 Podocnemis expansa
CGCCGTCGCCGCCGCCCGCTCAGAGCTGAGGCGAGCCCGGGGCCGCCGCCGCCGCCGCCGCCGAGCGACCGAGGCTGCGCCGCTTCCTCCCTCCCGCCTTCCCTCAGCCGTCCCCGCCCCGCGCCTCGGCAGCCGGATCCCCGCCGCCGCCGCCGCCGCCGCCGGCTGAGGAGAGCCTGGGCTGCGGCCGGAGCCCGGACTGGGCCCCTGGAGGAGGCTGTGGAGAGCCCGGTGGTGGTGAGCAGCCGGGGTGCCTCTGGGTGTGTCACACGCCCGGGCTCTTGCACGGGCACGCTGCAGTTTTTAGGCGCGGGGTCTCCAGCGCAAATCACCCCCAGGGCTGCCTGAGGACCGGTCCGTAAGCCCAGGGTGGCACCGTTGAAACCTTTCCGGGCAATATCGGTCACCGTCGCGGCACTGCGGGCGGCGGGAACCAGCTTTCGGGGCCACGCGTTCAGGCTAGCGGGCTTGCCGGTGGTTCGTCGCGATAGCGGCATCCGGCTGGCATAGAGCCGTCTTTCCCAACCGGCGTGCCGCAAAAGTTTTCGAAAAGCTACTCAAAGATTGGCTCGGGCGTTCGTTCGGGAAGCATGTGGCGGTGTGCCTCAAATTAATTCAGAACAGCAGGGTGGGTCACGGCGGAGAAAACGGCGGGAAGCACGGGTGTAGAGGAGAGCGCTGTTCCCTCTAAGGTGCGCGCGTGTGTGCAGGCGCACGGGTCGTGAAAGCTGCGCACGCGACAGAATAAAGGGCGCACAAAGTGTTGATGTTGGCGCTCACAAAGAAATGGTTTGCGCAGACGGTCTACGAGTAGTTGGAGGGAACGTTGGAGGAGAGCCTTTGTGTTATTCCAATGCCTGTCCGTGTGGAGCGTAAGTAGTTTTACGAACTCCTGAAGGGTGTGGTGGGAGTAGGCAGAAATAGAAATGCCTAAAGCTTCGGCTTCTGATCCAGATTTAGCTCCCGTTAGCTGCGTGTCGCCAGCTGCTGGCGGTGTCGAAGACAGCATGAGGTGAGGTAAGCAGGGAGACCCGACGGTTAATATTCTAACCTTTGTGTTACAAAGGGGATGTTTTCCTCTGATCTGTAACGGTGGATCTGAGCTCATTAATCTGGCCTCCCAAAAGGCCTGGATTCCCCCGTCTTGACGTAGCAGTCGGTTCCACGGATCAGAGAAGAAAACCAAGGAGTCCTGTGGCACTTAAAGACTAACAGATTTATTTCTCACGTGAGCTTTCATGGGAGCAAATCCCACTGCGTCAGATGCTTTGAAGACGGGGGAAACTTATCTTCAAAGCGTCTGACAAAGTGGGATATTCTCCCACAAAAGCTCATGGGATAAATAAATCTGTTAGTCTTTAAGTGCCACAAGACTCCTTGCTTTTTTTGCTTTACTAGACTAACACGGCTGCCCCTTTGGAACTAGAACAGACAAGGAGCCCTGTATCCAGAGGGGTATCCGTGTTAGTCTAGTTCAGGAAAACAAACAAACAAGGAGCCCTGCGGCTCTTAAAGACTAACAAGTTTATTTTTTGGCTGAGCTTTCATGGGAGAAGCTCCCACTTCATCAGATGCTTTGAAGATAAGCTTCCCCCGTCTTCAAAGCGTCTGACGAAGTGGGATTTGCTCCCACAAAAGCTCATGCAAAAACCAAATTCATTAGTCTTTAAGTGCCATGGAGCTCCTCTCTTGTCATACTGAGCTAGATTAACACGGCTGCTCCGTTGGGACTTAGTGCCATGGAAGTAGAGCAGGGTGGTAGCTGCTTCTGTGGGACAGAGAGAACTTAGATTTGTTAGACTTGTATTTGGGAATACTTAGTCTTTGATATTGTCGCAGTTAGAGTCATAAGCTTGTAATTAAATGTTGTAATCACTATTTGATCCAGGAATACCTTAATTATACCTATATCCTCTAGCCACATTCTTGGAGCTACCCCAGTTTGTTCTCTTAGATTTTCATGTGGAAACTTCTTAAAAAGGTTCATGCTCTTCAAAGATAGTTGGATGGTTGATTAGGTTTTTTGGGCAAGCAACCTAAAACCATCAAGAAGTCTTTTTATTTTCCTGTGCCCCCTTGATGCTCCATTTATAAAATAGGCAGACAAATTTAGGACTTTTTTTTTTTAGTTCTAAAGATTCTGAGCCCTGGCATGATGATGATTAAAAGCCGGGGCTATAGTGAGTCTGGTAAGTGCTCGAACAGTAGAAACAGCTTCCATTTCACATGGTTTGTAGAGTAACATTCAAATATAACTATTGCGATCAGAGTATTCTTTGCAGAAATATGTTCTGTTATATCCTATATATCTGCAAGAAACAGTTTTGTGAATTCTGTTCCAAACTTTATATCATCATTAAATAAATTCAAAAGGACAAGCAAGACATAGAAGTAATAACTGCGTAATGCACTTATCAAACTTGCATTAAAAAAGCCACTTATCTTATTTTGGACTATAATAAAACTTGATCATTTTCATAAGATGCAGCAAAACCATCTTCCTAATAATTTTCAATGTTATGGAAGATCAAGCCTGAAGTAGCAGAGTAAAATTTAAAGGATATTTAGGCAAACAGATAAAATACACCTGAGTCAGTAGGGTTTCTGAAGTTCCAGAGAGGCACCTGTGATAGTCTGTTTCAGCAAAATGAATGAGGAGTCCTGGAGCACCATAAAGACTAACACATTTATTTGAGCATAAGCTTTCGTGGGCATCTGATGAAGTGGGTTCTAGCCCACAAAAGCTTGCGCTCAAATAAATGTGTTGGTCTTAGTGGTGCTACAGGACTCCTCGTTAGATTTCTCACTCACTCAGTTTGTGCACTCGGGCATAAATTTGCAGCTATATGAAGAGAACCTACAAATCTTTAGGTGATTGCAATTTCAGTTTTAAATATGTTCAGCAGGAGAAACTTAGTTAGCCATATTGTCTGTGAAACTGCATGCATTGCTCGGGAATGGTCTTTAAACAAGTGAATATTTGCCCCTTTTTTCTGAGTAAAAGTGGTACCTGACTGTTTTTGGAAATATAGGGAGGAAAAAACGACATCTTTTGGATGCCACAGAACAGCCAAGAGATGTACATTTGTTTATATGTACCCGATATGTCATGTCATGACAAGACTGTTACTAGGACATCTATTTAAAAAGCTGCGGAGGCATTTAGCAATTAAGAGGTTATGGAAGCATATTGAACTTTGTCCAAAGACCGTGCTTTACTGCTTACTGGCTGTGCGTGTAGCTTGTCAAAAGCCATCTGCTAAATGACTGGCTGAACTTTGATACGTCTTTGTATAGATGGGACCTTCATGAGTGAGAGACGACTGTTTAATATAAAGTAAAGGCAGCTGGGCATGGATGAGCAAAGATGGTAGAAAAGAAAGCAGTTGCTTTAAACTGTTCTTTTTGCCTCTTTCTCCCCATTCAGTGCTCCTCCCTTTTCTTGTCGCCCTTGAAAATTTGCTGCTGATAGCAGTAGTCTGTGGATCTCTAGGCACTTTTAATGTAAAAAATATATAGGTTCAATATTACTAATGTAAGTTTGTGTGTGTAGGTTTAGGGTGGTTAGCCCTAAGTGACTAACAGTGGGCCACAAACTGCTGGAAGGGCAGCTAGGCTTCTGAGAGTTGAGAAAAAGGATCTAGTCACAGATTCTAGTGTAAGCTCCTTGGGCAAATCACCTAAACTTTCTGTTGTAAAATTGAGGATAATACTTCTTACCCACTCTCGAGTTGTTTCAGAGATCTGTGCTTGAAAAGTGCTGTAAATGAATAAGTATGCGTTAAACCGTTGGACTTCTACATTATATCAGGGTTAAAATCAATACTGTGTGTCTATTACATAGTGAAGAAGAGCCCTTCATCTTTATTCCAGTTATTTTCTCTAATTCTTACAGGAACTGCATCTCTTTGAAAGGATGGGTTGAGCTGTAGTCAAACTGGTTTCAAAAAAGCAAAATGTGAAATACGTGAGTTCTGTTTTTTAGCAATAAGCCAGGATTGCCTGTATGTGACCGGAGCAGTGTACCCAAGATGTGCACCAGCAGCCTCTTCAGTGCACATACTGTTGTGCTGTGCTGCTCCATCTAAGAGTGTAAACTTGTCATCTAGCAGATGCTGGCGCTGTGACGCTGTCCGTCTCTTTTAATGTATACCCAGTTTTGTGGGTTGAGAGGCTGGAGAGGGCTGTGGAGAACTTAAGTCGCATTTAGACGTCTTCCGTTGCTCATTTCTGGATATTCAGCATTTGCCACTGGGGGAAATAGACACCCCACTGACCCCCCCACCCCAGGCCCTAGCTGTCTGATAACCAAAGGATTGTGAATGGTGACCTCAAACTTTTGAGCTAGGCGTGACTTCCTTTGGAGATGGTTGCTGAGTAGTATAGGATTTAGATCATCCTTTGATTTGTTTCATAACCTCCCTCAATATTTTTTGCTAGATATTACTGGCTTTGTATCTAATTTCTCACATGCAAAGTGGCAGCTGAGGTTGCTTCTCTACTCTGATTGTTTTCAGATGAACTGCTAACAGTCTTTGAAACATGTAGCGTAATACAAAAGGTTGTAATTAAAGTTGTCTGACTAGATGTTGATTCCACGATCAGTTTCATGAAAGTGTTTGTTCATCAGTTAACAACTGATTTTTTTTGCCTCACTAATGACAGTAATTAATTTCAGCAGATGTGTATTTACACTTTACAGTGTAACAGCTCATTGGGATTTGAGAGTGCACAGCACCTTGCTGAATCAGTCCCTAGGGGCGTACCTAAAAAAAAAGCCTGCATAGCCTATGTTTGTGAAAGTGCTTGTTGAACGCATCTACTTCTCTCTGATGTTTACACGGAGTATTGTCAGTACGCTATTAGCATGTAGTAGATCTCATAAACTGAAGCTTTGATATATTAATTTGAAGCTAAGGATTTTTATTCTTCAGATCTTAGTGCTAGAATATCTAGCGTCTTTAGTTTTGAATTTCATTCATCTGGGCAAAGTCTGCCTTGGCACCTTATTGTGCTTTGAACAATGTGGAGAGGGTATAGCAAAAAATGTAAAGACTACTCAATCAAAACACTATTCTCTGTGAAAGGGCAAATGAAAACAATTCAAGCCATATGTTCAGCGCTCGCTCTAGCAGTTGAGATGTCTTTTGTGGGCAAATATAACGCGGGTAGACAATCACAACTGCAATGCATTCCTGCAATTTTTTCTGCATATACTCTTTCAGAAATGCAGTTTGAAAATATCCCTTTGAATGAAGATTTAGCATGAAATTGATCAAGGGGGGAATGCATTTACGTATACCATACCACTAAAAATCTAACAAGGGTAAGATTAGTTAATAACGGTTGCACAATTATGTATATATATACACAAATAAGATTTTGTTTTTCCTTGGCAGTGTCATGCATGAATATAAAGAATGTTGATACAAAATGTAAACATTGCCTCCAAGCAAATACCTTGCCAATAGCTATAAGAGTTATGTATACGTGAGGCCAGTCCTGCAATCCTTTAAACAGCACTTGCTGGTTTTGGTGGGAGTTTTGCAAACCAGGATCAGCAGAATCAGGTTAGTGAGTTGCCTGTTTAGAGCCGGTAAGAACTTGAACAATACAGCCTGTATATGGAGGGTTTGCCAGTTTTATTAATAAATCTTCAGTCACCATTAGCTGAACAGGAAAGACTGTGAGGACGCTATGCACTTCTGAACTTGGCGAGTTGTAACAAGTGAAATGACGCTATCAAAGTACATTCTGTAAAAGTATCTTGCTGTGCAAATATGTTTTCTAGCACTGTTAACCTACTTCATCTGGGTCAAATATTTCAACTGATATCTCTGTAAAGTCTATGTTTTCTCTACAGTGAATTTATAAGGTTAACAGATGCCACAGAGATAGTCATGTAAGTGAGTCTGATTTAAGTTGAAATGTAATTCTACGAGAAATTCTCATTATTCAGGAAACTTCGAGTCCTGTTCACTTGAGCGTGTGGGATGAGAGGGGAGGAACTCAACAAGTTGCAACTGAAGCTGTTTTACAGGTTTCAGATGTGCACATCATGAAAACATTCACACTGTAATATGATTCTGAAGATCGTTGTTGGCTGTTATAACTTCGTGGCTCAAGGCAAGAATGATTCTAATGAGATGCAAAACTAATTCAGAGTTTATCTAAAGTCACATTTAATATCATTTTTTAAATGCAGGCTTTTATACCCATTATGTGATATTTTCTACCATCGTGCTCTCAAATAGGAGAAGCAACTTAAAAATAAAATGAAAGCAGCATTCCAGTTCGGAGAGGAAATATGGGCATGCATTTCTGGAACTGGTGTCTTGTGAATAGCTATAGCTGCTTTTTCCTGGTAGTGGTATTACAGTCTGCATGGAAGACAGTAGGAAAAGGCTAAAGCATTAGCATGTTAAAATCCAGTAAAGCATCATTAGGTAAGTGGGGAAAGGCTACACTTCTGAAAATTAGTAGGTGCCTGAAATATTAGTATCTGGCCAGTGGCCCAAACAAAAGAGAGGCTGGCTCTGACAGCAGTTTTCTCCAAGGCAAATGTCCTGAAGTCTGTTATTGTCCAATAGATTCTTTGACAACCACACTTCTCTTTATAATGCTGATCCTTACAGTGCTACTTCAGCAGGAAAAGGAATTCTTTTGGGGATGATCTAGTGACAGTTAGTGTAATTCTATAAAGACAGGAAATGTCTTGACTGACTACTTCAGGGTACTGATTTTAACCTTGAAAAATAAAATGAGGGGCATCATTCAGCCCCCAACACCATGGAGTGCTTATTATGAGAGGCACTGCTATACTATAAATAGGTAGTAATAATTAGAATAGGTGTTCTCCAGCATACATGCTGCTATTTTGTGGTTTTCTTTGCCTAATAGTATCTTGCTGTTTTGGCAGAATTTCCGTTCCCTCAGTGGTCACAGTGAAATGAGAAACTGATCTCCAACAAGGTTAAAATTTGAGTAGATTTTGTATGCAATTATTATGGGATTTTTAAAAAATAGTTACTTGAGCGTTTGGTGCATTCAAAAAAAAAGCTTGATGAATTACATGAAATGATACTGTATTTGAGTCTTACAGGTATTCTAAAGCCCTTAAGCTTTTGACTTCTAAAGGGCCTCAGAACAGACTGATCAATTCAAGAGACACTCAAGTGAAAGAAATCTGATGTTTAGCTGAAGCTGCATAGTGTCTGTCCAGAAATGTTGTGTATTGTTCTGATTTACTTTTCACTATACTACCATTCGGAAAAATTATTACACTAAAAATTTTGTGTGTCTAGATAAAGGTCAAACTAAATAAACTTCCAGGGGATAGATGCAGGAATAGCAGTGTATTAACTGGAGGCGGTCTTCACTGATCTTGGGAAAGCTAGGTTGACTTTGTTTAAGATGTTTTCTGTTTTAGAAATTATTTTGCAGAACCCTAGGGCTAGAAGGAATAGCAAGGGTCATCACTAGTCAGACCCCCTGCCAAGATGCAGGATTAGGACTAAAGCATCCTAGGTAGATGGCGGTCCAACCTCTTTTTGAAAACCTATAGTGAAGAAGCTTCCAGGACTTACATAGGCAGTTTGTTCCGTTGTCCTAGCATTCTTACCTTAAGCAGTTTTGTGAGACTTGCTTTAAATCTGCAGTCCTGCCGTTTGAATCTGTTGCCTCTTGGCCTGCCTTCTGTGAAAAAAGAGAACAACTTTTCTCCAGCTTTTTTTAAGGCAACCTTTCTGAAGACCACTGTCATGTACTGCCCTTGCCCAAATTCCTCTTCTCCAAACTAAACATACAGTTTTTCAGTCTTTGCTCATGTGGCTTGCATTCCATCTCCTTGATCATCTTTGTTGCTTGCCACTTTATCCTTTCTATATATTGGTAACCAAAACTGGTCCCGGTACTCCAGCTGAGGCCTAACCAGTGCCAAGCAGAGACATAGTGTCAACATCTGTGACTTGCACGCTATACCTCTGTTAACGCAAGCTGAAATTGCATTGTACTTTTTGCAACAACATTACATTGATTCATGGTAGTTTGTGATCCATTACAGCTCCCTGATCCTTCTCAGCAGTGGCGTTGCTACGCCTGTTATCATTCTTTCTGTATTTATGCATTTGGTTTTTCTTGAGTGTAGCACCGTATTCTTGTGTTTTGAATTTCATTTTGATGTTTATAGCCTACTTCTTCAATTTATCAAGACC
Source organism: Podocnemis expansa (assembly GCA_007922195.1). Lineage (NCBI taxonomy): Eukaryota > Metazoa > Chordata > Testudines > Podocnemididae > Podocnemis > Podocnemis expansa. The sequence goes on from ML682019.1 coordinate 20,127,405, forward strand.
CCTTTGAATTTGAGCTCTGTCTTCCAAAGTGTTTGTAACCTTGTGCCTAGCTTTGTGTCATTTGCATGTTTCATCAGTATATTCCCTATTCCTATGTGCAGGTCATTAATAAGATATTAAATAACAGTGGGAGCAGAACAGGCTTCTAGTAGGCCCCACCTGAGACTTCCTGCTAATCTGACATCATTCCATTAATAGTTACTCTGTTTTTGTGGCTATTTAACCAATTACATGTCCTTTTAATGGTAGTTCTACTGAACCTGTATTTTTCCAGTTTCCTCATGAGACTCACGTGGGACAGTGTGAAAGGTCTTGCTGAAGCCCATGTGTATTATGTTTACTGCTTTCTGCTATCAACCATACCATTTACCCTGTCAAAGAAGGAAATTGCATTGGTTTGGTGTGCTCTGTTGTTAGTAAATCCATGCTGGCTGCTAGCGATTAGCACTTCGTCCTCCAGGAATTATAAAGTGAGTTGTTTAATATATTGCTCTAGTAGTTTCCCAAGTATTGAGATCAGACTGTTTCATCTGAAGTTCCTTGGCTCCTCCTTTTTCCTCTTTTTGAAGATGGGCACTACGTTAGCTCTTCCCAATCTTCTAGGATCTCTCCTGTCAGCCATGAGTTTGCAAATATCATTTCCAGTGGCTCTGAGATTTCTCGTACGAATTTCTTCAGCTTGTGAGCACCATTACTCCCTGTTGACTTGAATTCATTCAGATTAGTCGGAAAATCACTGTTCTTTACTTACCCTGAGCTACATCCCTTTGTCTTTATTTGTTAACTTAACTCATTGTCTAGTCAAGTTATTTGTTTGTGTGAAGACTGAAGCAAAGCTGACTTCTAGCATCTCCGCCTTCCTATCATCTTTTGTTGTTGCCAGCTCACTTTCCCCAGTGATGAGTGGACCTACACCATCCCTGATCTTTCTTTTTTCCCTGATATATTTGTAGAACATTTTTTACCACCTGTAAGTCTTTTTTGCCTTGTCTTTCCTGATTTTGTCCTTAAACATTAACACCATTCCCATAAATACGGCCTTTCTTGATGACATGCCTCTCCTTCCATTTTCTGTATGTATCCCTTTAGGTTTTTAGGCAGAAAGCGCATCATGCAACCACATCAGCCATCTGTGACACTTATCTTCCCTCGTCATCAAAGTAGCTTAATATTAAGCCTCTAGTATTACATCTTTTAGAAACGGCCAGCTCCCTTTGACTGCTTTTCTTCCTAATTGGTCTTTCCATTGGATCTTACCTGCTATTGGTGCTTTTTGAAGTCCCCTGTTCTTATTTGCTGTTTTCATGTCCTCTCTTCCTTAAGATCTTGAATTCTGTCAGGTCGTGATCACTTCTTCACAGGTTCCTAACCCACCATTGCATTTACAATTAATTCATCTGTTTGTCAGCATCAGGTCCAAAATGGATCACTCCCTAGTTGTTTTCTCATGTTCCAAATCGGAAAGATGTCCCCCACACATGCTATGGTTTGCTGTATTAGTCTTTGAACAAATATCATGGAAGTTAAATTCCCCTATTAATAGTAGTTCACAGTGCGTGAATAGTTCTAGTTATATATTGGTCACATAAGACAGTGGACCTGTAGATGTATTTGTTTGCACAGATAAAGCAAAACTGAAATCTGCGTAATACTGATAGGTAATTATGACACTGAATATTAGAATGTCTATACATTTTTGATTTCAGTATTTTCTCAAAAGTTATAAATATTATGACACATTTTGGTTTTCAGCATAGTATAAAAAGATGAAAATATGCAGTTGTGAAAGAACACCAATAATAGAGTGGTAGACGTGAAGGATTAAGCAGTCAGATGCAAACAGAATTGCAGACTGACGTTCCGGGTCCATTTGGCTAGGCAGAACTCTGTAGCAGAAGACCAGCTTTGATGTCGTGGGTAGACTAAGCCTGTTCAGTTTTTTGAATGGCTGTATTCAAAGACCAAAAAGATTCCTTATGTGTTTGCTGGACTTGCTGAAAACTGATGCAGTTATTTTTCCCAGTATCTTGGTTTAAACTGGTTTTGAGATGATGTTTTGCAATGCTGTGCCCTAAACTGGCTTTTCCTGGGAAATTGCCAACATCTGTTAGATACTGCTGTTCACACAGGTGTAAGTCTAGAGTAATTGCATTAGCTTTTGTGAAGTCCCTTGGAAATTGTATCTGCTGTATACCAGAACAGAAGTTGGCCTCATCTTAAAGTCATCTCCTTTCTCAACCCGCTTGACTGGTTCCTGGTGTCTTTCCACTAACAGTTCAAACCTCTCATGCTCATTTTAGATGGTGCATATCTTCAGCTTTTATCTGATCTTATTCCATGTTCTTTCTCTTCTTGCACGCAACCCATTCTCACCTTTTGGTTCCCTTAGTTTTCTCTTCTTGACTGCCTGTTTTCAAACTGCTTTCTAGTATCTGAAATGCTGTCTGTGTTGCCATCCACCACGTGTTTGCCTTCCTTCTCCCAAACCTTCTTTCTTTTCGCTCTGACTGTGCTGTTTACTTTTCTCGTCTTGTCCACTCTGTCTCTAAGTGAAGATACTAGAATGCTTAACTTGCAGTTTATATAGTGGGTCACTCTCTATTTTTAACCTTGTTCTTTCTTTCCCAACCACCTTGACTTTTCTATCTTCATATATTTAAATGTGACTTTTGAGGATGGGAATATGTTAACTTCTGTAAAACGCTGTGCAATATTTTGGCATTCTATACCTTTTGTAATAGGTAATTCACTACAAAATGTGTCTTCAGAATAAACTTTGCCTGATGTTTAGGCCAGATTTCTAATAACTGCTGAACGGTAGTTGAATTATTGGAAGTGTCATGGAGGCATGGTAACTGGATTCTCTGGAAGAATGCTCACTGTTAATTTCAGAGGAAGTGAGAAAATGAGGTTTTAATTACTGTCTTTATCTTGCATCTTCCACCTTATGCACAGATCTGAATTGTGCTGGCATGATTAGAGTTAAAAATGAGTTGGTATTTTTTGATTTGAAAGTTGACATCTTGCTTGTTAATTTTGCTCCCCCGCCCCATCCGTATGCTGTTCTCCACTGTTAGACTGTAAACAACTGCATTGATTTGTTGTAACAGTCAGACCCGATCCTATGACTTATACTTCCCTGCATTTATTTCCTCCCATTCATCTGTATTCTCCATCTTCTAGCGTCTGAAGTGGGATTTTCTCCCATGAAAGGTCATGCGATAAATACATTTGTTAGTCTTCAAAAGTGCCGATAGACTCCTTGTTTGTCTTGCTGAATTAGGCTAACATGGGTACCCCTTTGGAACTTGACTGGTGTCACTGTTGATTTAAAATCTGATTTTTAGACTGCTTGTTAAATGTGATTTGTTGGTTACGAATTTAATTTACTCAGCTATATTTTTTGGGGTCTTAGAATTGACTGTAGTCTAAAATCAGGCATTCTAGTCATAATAAAGATTTATGGTGCAGGCAGTATGGGGGGAACTTGAATTTTTACTGCACGACTGTATTACCTGTTCTGTGGATGTAGACTTCAGGGTTCTAAATTGAGCGCCTTTTAAGAGCAGTATATCCATTATGATAAAAAAAAAAAAGGTTCAGATCATAAAGTACTGTATGAAAATAAAAATGTGTAGGTATTGACAGAAATTGAACCTACCGGTAAACTACCAACAGTAGGGTGCTATAGTATGTGACTAACTTTGGTCACAAAACACTTCAGAAAGTAAATGGAACACCTTTATTCTATACTTCGGTAAGACTAAGGTAGGACTTTTCTTGTTAGTTGCAATTGAAATGAGTCTTTCATAACAATTTTCTCTGTCAATAATTAAGCTTCTGCATTTTGTAATAGACATGCAGTCTGAAATTGCGTGCAGGTTTGGTTTGATTAGGTCTTGGTGCAGACATATACTCAGGAATTATTGTACAGCAGAACCTCAGAGTTATAAACACCAGACTTACAAACTAACCCATCAGCCACATGCCTCATTTGGAACTAGCAGTGTGCAATCAAGCAGCAGCAGAAATCCAAAAGAACCCAAATCCAAATACAGTACAGTACTGCATTACACATGAACTAGTGAAAGGAACAAGGGAAAGATTAAAAAAAAAAAATTGAAAATAAGAAATATTGGTTCTGTGCTAGTTTCATTTAATGAAGATGGTTGGAAGCAACTTTTTTTTCCTGTGTGTACTAAACTTTGAAGTTAATGTTCAGTTGTAAACATCAGAAAGGACAGCCATAATGGTTTGTTTAGTTTCAGACGTTTCAGACTGATGTGTAAGTGTGTTAATTTACATGCTGTAAACTAGGAAAGTCAATCTGAAGGCTTGTTTAATTTTGAAGTTGGTTTCAGATATTATTTCTTTTATGACTTTAAAATTCAGGTGTCACATTTATCCTACTTCTAGCTTACAAAAATTGACATACAGTACAGGCAATTGTATCTTTCCCTAAGACTCCATGTTATATGCTCGTAAGCTGCTGTCGGGTTTAAATAGTAGAATGTGTAGGTATTTTTGAGTTTGGAATGTGTTCTTCCAGTGACTTCCTTTGGAAAGCCATTAGTTTTATTTTTTCAACTAATGTTCTCTTCTGTTACAGAGAGAGTGCTTTTTACTGGGTTAGGAGTTTCTTGGCATAACTTCAAAGGCTACGTACCCTGACATGCAGGACCATCTGGTCAGACAATATCAAGGCCATTACGGTGAGAATCCATTGCTGTGTCAGGCAGGGAGCTGCTGTTTTAGCCTTCTTTTTAAAGCCTTAGAGACATGCAAAAGATACTTTCTCACCTTTCTTGTGCTGTCCTATTGGCACCCTCTCCACACACTCCTGAACATGTAGTGTTCCCACTTCCCAGGTTTCTATCTATCTGCAAAACTAGACACTTTCTGAGTAGCTGTCTAGAAGCTGGTTTCCTGCACTTTCTCTCTTTGTTGGGCAAAGGTGGGGCCTTTATGGGAATACTTCAAAGGAGTCCCAAGCCTTTCTAGGCTCACCAGCTCTCCTCAGCCTATCCAAGCGCTACAGAGAGATCCTTCAGGGATTCTTGTTCAGTTACCTTCTCAGAGTACCAAAGAGAACTCAACTCAAAGCACAGCCTTTAAAAAAAAAAAAACAAAAACAAAAACAAAACAAACAAACAAAAAAAAACGGATGAGATTTGCTTTTGGGTTTTGTGGTTTTTTGGTCATTGATGGGCTTTATTTGCCATTTCTTTCATAATGTGCCTCAGTGCCAGTATAAAATCAATTGGTACAATTTCTGTGCTAGAATATCCAAAAGGCAGTGGGTGGATGGAAATGAAGTGCAATAGAGGAATCATTTCCAGTTCAGGTTCCAAATTTCTTCAGTCCAAACTAATATAAGGCACTATAATGTAACAGTTGTATTTGAAAATTGAATTTCATGTTAAGAATATGTGGGCAGATTAAAAATGCTGTTGAGAACAGGAAAGGGTTTTGCTATGACAATAGATTTTAGATGAATGCTTTTGCAAAGCTAAAAAAGTGAATAAAGTGAAGGAAAATGTGTATCAGTCTGAGCACAAACTCATGTAAACTGAACTTTACAGGTCCTACTGGTAAAAACATTGAGAATTAATTTCTGTGATCTGATGGCTTCTTTAAAGATAGTTGAGCCAAGGTGGTGATTTTAAAGATCAGATATGTCATCAGTTCTTGCGGCTGACTTAAGCGGATATATTTCTCAAATACAACTAATAGATGTGATTAGAATGCTTGAGAATTGGAATTGTAGAGTTGGTATAAATGCGAGTTAAATTAAATTCCAGCCAGAATTTGGACAGCTTTAACCTTTCTCTGTACTTCACCTCTGACATTGTGAAAAGACCAAGAGTAGAATTATGGTCTGCTTTAGAATCAGTGTGCTGCTGTATAGGTATTGCACGTGCTGGCGTGAAAGACTTGCCCTGAAAGACTTCAGTCAGTTTTAAACTAAAACTTTTGCTAGCTTGAGCATGTTGGTTGGGAGAGTGGGTTTTGAATGTTTCTGTGCTGGCAAAAGCATTGGTGTAGATGCAGTATAGTGGCGGAGAGGTGTTTTTTGTCAGTGCTGCTTGTTTTGCTTGGAACCAGTCTGTGCTGTCCCAACAAAAACCCTTCCTTGTTTATATAGCTAACCCACTATCCATCACAGGGTAGACTTGGCAAAATAGTCTGCAGAAGTAAGGGGGATGGGGGGATATAGCAAAAGCAAACTGAGTGGTGCTCGGGGTCTTTATAATAAACATTACTGGGGGGGGGAGGGGAACAAAAGCTGGAAAGCCTTTGATACAAAGGTGGGAAGAAGTTATCTTTTTTTGTTTTGTTTTCCCTGGAGACACTTTATGGTTTAATTAGGTTGTTGTGCTGCTCCCCACACACTTGGTCAGACTTTTTTTTTTTTTTAAAGGAAACAAACCCAAAACGCTCTCCCCATTTAGGTTCCCATGTGAAACAATCAGATTTTCAGATGCTTAGCACAAAACAGTTCCCACTGGGAAGCTGTGATGCTGGCTGCTTCTTTTGGGGGCTAAAATGGCAACTGAGAAATTCAGCTTTAGAAACTGATTTACATTTAGTGGGAAGATTCCCTTTTGGTTTCAGTGGATCTTGGATTGGACCATTAGTCATTTTTACAGGTGTTCTAACTGCTGTGTGAATAGGTATGAATTCCCCTGTTACAAATAGATGTGTGTATATGTATAATATGTATATAATTGTGTGTCTCTATACACACAGACATATGTGTATGTATAAGCCAGTTCAACATGGGTTTGAAGAAACAATTCTGCATATAATTTAAAAGTAGCTTTCATACTCTTCTCACAAATACCAAGTGGTTATTTTCCAAAATGTATATGCTATGCCGTGTGTTCATTGTGTGCCTTCGCTTACCACAGGCAGTGTATTAATTTTAAGTTGGAGGTTCAGATAGGATAGATGCATTGAAGTCACAAGACAGCAAACTCAGGAAAAAAAAGCTGAATTGGAAAATTTTCATCACCATTTATAAATTTAAATAACAGCATCTATCAAATGTTCTTGCTGTTACTGTAAACAAGATTCTGTCCTTATTTAAAGCATCATGAGTTTTTATTACAAAATATAGATAGTTGTGTAACTGTCTGCAGAGGGTAGATCTACATTTCTATTAATAGATGTGAAAAAGCTGCTGAGAAAGCTAAAGAATTTCTTGGTGCTTCTGTTCTCGAACTGTGTATGCAGCTAATGTATAATATTGTTGGGGGTAGGGGGGGAGGAAAGCATGTGTAATGCAGTGTAGTTAAAGGAAAAACATGGCTAACATTTGTGTAACTAACTTCTTGCAGTCACCCTAACTTTCATGTTCTGTATTTTGTCCTCAAATTTTTATTTATGCAGTTTGTTAGTGCTGAAGGGCATTCACTACGTCTCATCTTAGTTATTTCAGAAACTTGTGTTAACTGCACTATCTCAGTCTGCAGGACTAATCCATTTTTGCTATCTCTGCTGTTTAATGTGGGCTTTTTTAAATCCTAAGAAGCTTTACTCCCTTGTAAGGCATTCAGGAGTCTTTCTCATCAGTGATAAATGTCGACGATGCCCTGATGTAATTTGTTGACAACAGCAAGGGAAAAGTGTAATTTTTCCTTGATTCATTCTTTAATAGGCTCTGCTTTACTGCACAGTGACAAACTAAACTGGGTCACGCATCTGCACCAGTGAAGGTTAATGGTTGATCTTGTGGCTGAAATCCCTTGGTCTGCTGGAGGGCAAAATAAGACAGCAGTTTTAAAAAGTAAAGGAGTCTTTCCCTGTTGGCGAACAGAACACTGTATGCCAATGAGCTTGGAGATATGATTTCCATAGTTCTCCTACTGTACTTTCTACTGGGAATTGCCATGGTGCCAGAGACTGCTAGCAGGTATCCAGAGTTACACGGTACGCACTGGCATTTTCTGTTTCTTACAGTTCTTCTAATTCTGAGGTTCCTTTCTTTCTTGGATCGTGGAGACTTACAAATGTTGAAATCTTCCAACATTTCATGAGGTAGGCTGATAACACAACATGTGTTTTAAAGACGGTGAAAATGAGGATCAGTCAGTGGAAGAACAGGGAATATACCTTGTCTGCACAGGGGGATTTGCTCCGATTCCAGGCCCTGATGTTAGCTGCACTCATTCAAACTCTAATGACAGTGAGTACTTCCCAGTGCCACTTACACCTGCGGAGCTTAGCGGTTTTGCCTGTCCATGCCACAGGCTGATGCTGGAGTTGCTACCTCATGGCTAGATGGCCTTCAGCTCCTGGATAAACCAGACCTAGATTGCAGGAGTCATAAACTTCAATCTTCTGCTGTGACAATTTAGATTGAATTAGATAATTTCATAGTAAATCTCTTTATGCAATTTAACATGATTTTGTGAATCTTGTGTGCTTGAAAGCAGTGGTTCTCAACCTTTTGTGGATCACGACACACTTGGCAGCATATCACAACCCTACAGGATGCACTAGCCCACCCCTGCCAGGCAGAATTCAGCCATCTCCCCAGCTCCCTGTGACGCATGTACCTTTGTGTGGCAACGCGGTGATGTGTCCTGACAGAGTGGTTGGGAACTGCTGCTTGAAAGAACTGAAAAATCCACTAGCTCCTGGTGAGCACGAGTCTAGGTTCTGCGGGTGGAAGCCTTAATTTAAAGCAAAAAAAAAAAAAAAAATTGCTGACCTTCTGAATGTGAGTGAAATATAAACTGATTCAGTGTTTTTTGACTTGGTATCCCTCTCCTGTGCTGCTGCTGCTCTCAAGATATTGTTAAGCACCAAAGTGAAAACCGTCAAGGCTCTGCTGAACAAACAAGGAGTTCTGGGGCACTTTTAAAAACCAACAAATTTTATTTATCACATGAGCTTTTGTTGGAGAAAATCCCACTTTGTCAGGTGTTTTGAAGATGGACTTACACTCCCTGCATTTATTTTCCTCCTGTCCTGTAAGTCATAGGATCAGGGCAGATAGTTACAGCAAATCCCTTTGGAACTTGTCAAGGCTCTGTTGGGTTTCATTGATGCAGTTCAGAGGGCAGTGGCAAAACTGGCAAATGATGCCAGTCTCATTGTTTGTTTAACAAATGTTAGGTTTCTGGATGGTGAGATGGATCTCTAAAAGGGAGGTTGTGGGAGGACTAAAGGAGCAGAGGTCTTCCCACCAGTCAAGGGGCTGGGTTTTTTTTATAGCAACTAGCAGGAGGGGCTTCTAGCTTATCAGATGCTTGTTAACCACAATCTGATTCCAGATGGAGTCTCGGGATTAGATCTAGAAACAGCCTCCTGGTAGGAATTCAGTCTTTTTCTGCAGCAGCTGGAGGTCCTAGTGAAAGGCTGGACTTCTTACTAGGTCATTACCACTTCACCTTCCTGGTCAGACCCACCTCTTGGTTGGTCTCTGTTTTAGGTTGCTGACTAGTAGGTGTCTTAGTACGCCTCTCAGGTCTTAACTTTGCATTGGACGGAGCCAGAGAGGGTTATGCTTTTTCTGTGTATTTTCTAAACTGTGGGTGGATTTTAAAATCTAAACTATTAAGACTTAAATATAGAAAACTCTTCACAAGTGTGGAAAGTTTAATTTTTATTCCCATACTCTGTATAAAGGTGTGAGAACGTGTGTATAGTATAAACACTTGTCTGTGGTTTCTAGGTTAGTTTAAATGTAGTGCTTGTTCTTGAGAATTATAACATCTGGTTTTTGCAATGTGGAGATTTTGTTCTGCATAATCGAATACTGTATTAAGGGATTTAGTAGTATGTGTATCCATAGTGGATTGCCAGGATGACTCCCAGCTTCTGCTGGATTTACGGTGCCACTTTCATAGCGACTAGTGGTGAAATTCTGGCTTGATGTGGAGCACTTCCTGTTGGCATAAAGGCTAATGTGCGACTCTAATGCCTCCACATACTGACTCCAAGGTGGCCATGTAAAGTAGGTCACTTCTTGTTAAGTCATCATGATTATTTTGTCAGTGCCATTGTATAGGGATAACATGATTCTATAATACTCTTAAAACAAAATAAAAAGTTGATGTGCTAACCACCTCATCCTTTTGTGAGAGAGGTCTAGAATAAGCAGAAGGAACTTGCTATCCAAAAGCTTAGAAGTTTAAGTACTTAAATGTTTTTTTTAAATATGTTTTAAAGTAGAAGATCTTTCCTGCTGTATAATGCTTTCAAAACCCTTGGCAGCGGCTCAGTTTTGTATCTGAATATGGCATGCTTTAGCTGTTTCATGGCGCATAAATTTTAAGCATTTGCAGCATTTGCAGGCTGTTGTTCGTAGCATGTCTGTTCCAGAGCTAGATAAAAAAAATTACAATTTGTTTTTAAAATCTAGTTAGTACCAAAAGGGAATTCATACTGTAAAGCTCCTGACCTATTTCACTTATTGCTCTCTTTGTTATCAAGAGGGGACCATTTTAGCATGGCACACATCAGGAGATGAGCAAATTTGACAGTCTCTCTGGAGGGTAAAATTAGGATTTGTGAATTTTTGTAACTTTTTATCTTTTAAGCACTCTTTGTTTACAAATCATTCAGCTTTTTATCAGTCATTTTGTCCCTTAGTGAGTACAATACATTCTTAAATCCAAATTGCATTAACTAGTGTACATTTGAAGGATTCCTTTTAGCTCTGGAACATAACAAATCTGACAGCATGGGGTTTAATGAGCGTTGATACAGAACTTCACGGTGGCTGCGGGAGTAGAATAAGACTCTTGTTCTAAAACCGCATCCCTTACATGAGAACTATTATCATTAGAGGGCCTTTGGCACAGACAAGCTATGCCTATTTCATCCAGCTGAGGAGTGAAATATAACCAAGAGTGAGGGCAGATTGTTTCTATGGTAGGCTGCAATGTGTTGTACCAGCCATCACAAGTGGTTTTAGTTCCTCCCATTAGCAGGCTGAGAAAGGAAAAAACATGAAGAACTTTATACTAGCTCACATCGAGGTTTCCACCTCTCTAGAATTGGTAGGGTTTAAGTGGTGTTGTCCAATACCTTTTTCTCCCCTCAGGATGGCTTTAGCAGGAGGAGGTCTGCAGATAAGAAAATGACATGGCTTTTGAAATGATTCTTTGAAAATGCTGTGTTCAATTCAAGGAATAATCCATATCGGGAATCTATTGCAGTGTACTTGGAGCTGCTGTAGTTCCTAAAGTTGAGCTGACTCTTTTTGGTGTTTCTTATTGGCTGGTCTATCTGTCTACTGAAAGTGAGACGTGTACTTTTGAACTCTGAAGTCAAGTCTACACTGATCGTGGCAAATTCGCTGTCATCAGTTTGATCTTTCCAGTTTGATTGAACGGATCAGTGAAGACCTGCTCAGTCTATCTGGAATTTGACTTGGTAAGTCAGCCCTCTCAAGAAGAATAACACAGAGTCAAATGAAGATATGCAAGTTATTTTGCATAGCTTGCCTATCTGCCTTTGAGTGCCTCCACAATGGCAGTAATTGTAGACCAGACCTGAGTGAATTGTGCTTGTTTATGAATCCAGTGGGAGACACTTTTTTACGATAGAGAGCAACCTTGCCTAGCTTTGTCTCCAGCTTTCACACGTGTTGGAAAGGGTCTGCTGTACAAGTGATCCATACTGTTCGTCTGTTGCAGAATGTGGAGTTATGTGAGCAGTTGTACATATGTAATTCTTAAGCATGTGATAATGGTGGCTTTATAAGTAGGAGGGCGTCACTGGTTTATGTTCTAACCATGTGGATTTTCATACCTAGCTGTACAATCCAGTATGAATATACTGCAGCGTTAGACTGTCCTCCATTTCTCAAATAGAAGGCAGTGGAAGGCGATTGTGTCCTAACAAGCGCTTGCAGTGTCATCACACACTTTTCTACAAAAGTGTAAATGTGCAGGGCACAAGTTAACTTAAATTCATCTGAAATTTAGCAGGAGATGGTTTGAGTCGTTAGCAAGTGTGTGGATAGTAGCAAATAGCAACTGCCAGTTGACTTCCTCAGATCTTAAGAAATTCAGTGATTGCATTGCTATGGAAATGGAGTAACTTATTTTAATATGGTCACTTCAGTTTACTCAAGTTCAAACTAGCCACATTTGAATACTTGGTCATCATGTAGGTTAGTAAAACAACTCAGCAGTAGCTTAGCTTTTCTTTTAAAAGAGAACTGAATTTGTATTGTGCTGGCCAATAGAGTTTGTACAATAAGATGCTTTTTTCCACCCCAAAAAAAACTGCAAAAGGCACTCCAAGTGCTGCTGAAATGCTAATTGAAGAGCCATCTTGCTCAGATGTTGGGACATTTGACTCTCAGGAAGGATATAATGCACTAAACAACTGTTAACTAGTTTCCCACATGCTTGACTCCCTTAGAAGCTTTATCTGACATTTAAAATTGCCTGTTAAACCAAGCTTCAAATTTCAGTCTGTTCTTTATGGCTTACGCTTTCATTGCTACTCTTGCAAAACCTTGCCATGTAGACTTCCTCCAACATGGGTCTTAAATTGATATTTATAAGAAAATACCTACTCTACAGGGACTGTACTGGTGTAGTTATGTTGGTATAGCTTTGTAGAATAGATGCGGCCTATGCTGATAGAAGGGAGTTTTCCTTTGGGTTAGCCATGTCAATGGGAGCGCTCTTGGGGAGAGCGCTTGGAGGTGTGAATACCTTATTTGTTTCAGTGGTGGTATCCTGAATGCCAGTCAGTGCTTCAGATGTCAACCTTTGTCAGATCTAATACTGTTCATCAAAGTGTGTACGAATATATTTGAAGATCCACAGAGGCTTTTCCTGAAGTCTCTGTGGTTGGTAGTGGGGCACAGAGAGGGGACAGGACAGGAACCTGGGCATGGGGTTGCTTTGAGTGGGATATGAAGGGTTTGGCTGAGGAAAAGGAAGCGTGCTAGAGGCCTGCACCTGTTAATGGGTATGTCTTCCAACATGTGTGGGTGCAACTGGCTTTGTTTTCCTAACAGAGACTTAACCTTCAGCAGTCTTGGAAACGTTGCTTTGAGGTCAGTAATTTCTTGGATGATGCTCCTGTCCTGTCCTAATGCAACACCTAGTCCAGGACCCATGAAGCTAGGTGTCAAAGTTCTATGGTATTAGGGTTTAAACATATCAAAACATATTCTTTACTCTGCCCATTCATACTGCAGCACTTCACACAAATGTTGTCCCCATGATTACTAGAGTATAGAAAACTTCCTTGTGTGTGTGGGTGGTGTAAAGTTGCTGACTTACTGCTAAACACTAGATTAAAATGCATTTAAATAAGTTTTTCCTCAGAAACAAGCATTTAGCTTTATACAGCCAACTGTTAGACCATTTACTAATCAAGTTGGCTCTTGATGAACCTTAATGTATTTTTTGTTTCTCTCCAATACAAGGTTTTCATATTTTTTCAGTTAAAGCAACACTTATATAATAATCTGTTTTCTCATTGTCTATTAGTGCCCTCTGCTGGAATGAATGTCAGCTGCTCAAGTGTGATTATTTCCCTTTCTAGTGACTGCAGCCAGTTGATAAGAGACAAACTACACAGCTGAACTATTGATATTGCTTTTACATTATTTTCTGCATATCATAAACGTAAAGGAACATCCAGGCATGTGAGTGCAATTTAATCCACTTCTATACTCCTATTCATGTGTTCTTAATTTTACTTTGTAGTGTGCATTCTGGTTTTAATGTTTTTAACATCTTTATTTGCATGCAGTTTAAATAAAAAACATACTCCAAATAGCATCCATCTCCCAACAGCTCACAAAGGCAAAGTGGGTGGTCATTCTGCCTTTCCAAATTTGAAGGGAATCTGATAACTATATACCAATAAAAAGCTGGCACAGCTGGAAGGTCTAAAATCCCACTGTTGTCATTTTTGGAAGGAAGGAAGTCCTGTTTCCACCTTTAAAGTGGAAGAACCTGGCTAATGTTCCATAGAACAGCTGGCATTAGTCAAACGGGTTCAGGTTGGTTTTCTATGGAAACTGACTGAAACAGTCTGTGAGACATTCTTGCTTGTGATCCTTACTCATAAGGTATGCGTATACAGCTTGAAAAAGAGGAGCCTTTGCATATGACAGGCATTTCTATTTTCTAATCTAATATTTTAAAAATCTTAACAGTACACTATAGTTTACGAGTAGACATGGAAGGGTCCATGTTAATTCACCATGTGCAGCTCAGACTGTCAAAACCAAGGAGCACTGAGTAGTACTTTCAAAGTATTGTAGGAAAAGTCCCATAACCTTTATTTCTCTGAGTGCTCATCCCCATGTGTGTTCCATAAATAGGATCCAAGTCCCAAGCCTGGAAATTCTTTTTCTAAGTGTCTTTTGGGCTACTTGTGCACAGTAGGTCTCCTAGCATAGTCACTGACTTGTGGGTGCTCCCGGAACTGAAGCATCCACACAGAAAGACATTGGGGGTGCTCAGCACCCAGCGGGACTGGTCATTGTGAATCAGCTGTTCGGGGCTGGCCACGCACCCACCAAACAGCAACATAGTGTGTGGCACTGTGGAGCACTTCTGCTGAGCAGTGGCTTCCTACTGTGTACAGCTACACCGTGAATCAGCTTATCAGCAGCCACTCTCACTGTGGGCCTGTCTGCACTGTGCCTCTTTGCCTCTTCCCTCCTCCTCATTGCCTTGTCTTTCAAGGCCCTGCCCAAGCTCTCTGGCATCCACTGGGAAAACCCAGACTCAGCTGCTAGGGCGTAAGAGGCAGTATTTTGTTTCAATACTTCTCTAAGCCGGAGATTCTCAACCACTGTGTCAGGACTTATTGCCGTGTTGCTATACAATGGTAAGTGTGTCAGAGCGCCAGGTTGATGACAGGATTTGGCTGGGGAGGGGGGAAGAGGAGAGACTGGTGTATCCCATAGGGTTGTGATGTGCTACCAAAAGTTTGCAACCTGCAAAAGGCTGGGAACCACTGCTGTAACTTACTGTAGCTAGAGTTTTGAATAGTTTGTTGTCCATGACTGTGGACTCCTTTCCCATGGTCTAGGATTATGCAGAGAGTGCAAAAAAAAAAAATCTTGTGCCCTTTCTCCTTCTCCGTCATCAGTGACCACTAGTGTTGCTTCTGCTGCTTGGGAGAGACGCATATGTCTCAAAATGTAGTATCTGCCATTGGTTTTCATCCAGAACTCATGGAGCTCATGAGCTTCACCTAAGGAAGCACCTGATAGAGAAGGCACTGAGGCTTCTCGGATGCAGACCAGGGGGAGCATTGGCCCTAGCAGACAAGCAGCTCCTCTCCAAGCACTTGAGTAGGAGAGCAGTCTGCAGTACCTAAACCTATGGACTCTTTCTGAAGGGTTTCCCACAAAAATAGGGGACACTGCCAAGGTCACAAGGACTGTCCACAAGAGAGAGTCACATATCAAGCCCGTTGAGTCTGGGTGAGCCTTTGCACGTGGACCAGCACCTCAGAACTGCCAGACTGGAGGGTGAGGTTTGCAGGTAGAAAATCTGCCAGATCTGTTGGTCACTCCAGCACTGAAGCATAAAAAGCATATGCTGATTCCATCTACAAGTGTGGGTTCAGACTCATTGTACAGACTCGTGGTTGTAATGATCACACTGCTTCCAGGCGTGTGCAGGTGCCATGTATCCTGACCATTGGGAACCCTCCAGACACCAGGACATACAGAGTTACGTGCAGTGCTGGAGGATGGCTTCCTCCTTTATCCCCACTGTCCTTTCCAGCCTGGTCCTCCTGAGGGACACTACTACAATGGAGGAGGATACTACTTCGGTGTCTCTGGGGCCATCTGATCTCCAGCCGTCAGGCATGAGTCTCCCAGCACCAAAGGCCCTGGTGTTACAAGAAGAGCAGTTTTTGGATTTGGACAAATCAGATGTGCTGGCTGCTTGGCTGCTTCTGCAGCTCCTTAGAGAGAGACGAGCCCTGAAAGGCAGTCAAGGAGTTCTGGTCACTATCTCTCCAGAAGCAGCTTTCTTAGGGACCACTGATAACCTGTGCCATGCAGTCTACTGTAAATGTATGACCGCTCTTTTTGGTCTCACTGAGGATGGCGGAATCCCAAAGGCAGATGCTTGGTACCACTCAGGGTTCTTACCACACTTCATCTCGGCACAGATCTCTTGGAGTATGTGGAGGAGGTTGTTGACTTGAATATTCAGGTACTGATGGGAGCTTCGTTCTGATTTCCAGAGGAAGCAGTCCCTCTTTCCTCACCAGACAATCATGGGCAGTACCTATCTCCTGTCTCTTAAAAATGCAGAACTTGTTACAAGTCTGCTACATAGCAAGTAGTACCTTCCTCCCTCTGATAGATGGATGTTCTATTTTCACCAGCCCAGTTACAGTATGATTCCTAGGGGTCTGATAAGGACCCTCCGTCCAATGGTCAGACCTATTCCTCAGTGTCCCCGTAATCCTCTGTTGTCGACACTCACAACACTGTCATTGGAACCCTTAGGGACATGTTGCATTTCCCCCCCTGAAACTTGATCTTTAAAATTTTTAAGTGGCTGTCATTTCTCCCAGGAGGGTCAGTAAGTTAAGAACCATTGTCGTAGATCCTCCATTTCACAAGGAAAAGGAATCCCTTTATTTTCCTATATTAAACTACTTCTAACTTTAGCATCAACCAAAGCGTCCATTTACGTGTGTTCTCCACCTCCTTCAGACCCCCCATTTCTGCTGAACAGAAGAGGCTTCACTTCGTCATCATCTGATGTGCCCCGGCATTGTACCTGCAAAGATTCAAACAGATCAGAGTCGCCAAGACTTCTTAAAAACCACAGCAGAAAGATTGCAAGGCTAAGCTGTATCTTCTCCGAGAAACACAGTGGGTTTGTGGGTGCATCATTGGTTGCTAGAGGTTAGTTCTCCCCTTCCCCCCCCCCGAAATGTCACAGTTGATTCCACAAGAGTACAGACCACTTCTCTACGGCATCCTTGCAGGCAAGTTCTGATACAAGACACATGCAAGGCAGCTGTCTGGAGCTCCTGCCACATGTTTGCTAGACGTTACATGCTAGTTCAGGCCACTGCAGAAGATGGGTCTTCAGTACTGTGGGCATCTTTGCATCCAGCTTTCTTGCAGCCCCTTTAGGAGTGGAGAACTGGATACAACTCAAATCACTGAGCTTTCAAAATAACTGAAAATCAGAATGGAAACTAAACAATCAGCTAAAATTGATGCTTAATTTCTTTCTGGGTGGGATGCTATTACTTCAGTTTTACTACACATGGCTTCCGACAATTCAGAACTTTCTCCTTTGATATTTCTCATGAATATTAATGTTATCTTGATGCTAAGCATTTAACTGGGTGCCATCTATATTTTAAATACCATACTTAAACTGAAAACCGCTTTTAATAAATGACAAATGTCAATATAAAATTCTTTGGATTCTCAATGTAACTGTAAAAGTATCAGTCTTCTGGCTTCATCTGCCCCACCATTATCTTTAACCTTTAAAACTTTTGTGCTATTTGGATAGTCTTTTAGATTAAATGTTCTTCATTATAGCGTTGCTGCATTCACGTTGACAATACAGGGAACCAAAATAGCATCCTGTTCATCTGGGAACCAGCAGAATTTTGAAGTTATTGAAAAGTAATCTGCCTGCCCTGTCTTTGTGGTTGGTCAGAAATGGAGCTGGAGGAGAGAAGAATAATGTGGAAATTTGAGGGACAAGAGGAGATAGCTAAGAGGAGTAAAGTCAGTTGCTGAGTTTGATTGTTATATGTCAAATGCCTAACTTAAAATCTACAGTTCGTACACCAAGAGGTCACTAGATGCAGGCCATTCCTGAGCACCCAACATAGGTAGACCATAAAAATGCATAAGATCACGCAGTGGCAACCCTGAGCCTTGCTTACAGCACAGGAGTGATCCTGGGAGGGGCAAAAGGAGAATACCTTTTCCCTAGCTTTAGGTGGGGCACAATGAATCATAGAATCATAGAATCCTAGGGTTGGAAGGGACCTCATAGGTCATCTAGTCCAACCCCCTGCCAGAGGCAGGACCACTCCCACTTAAACCATCCCAGTCAGGGTTTTGTCCAGCTGGGCCTTAAACACCTCCAAAGATGGAGACTCCACCACCTCCCTTGGCAGCTCATTCCAAGACTTCACCACTCTCCTGGTAAAAAAGTTTTTCCTAATATCCAGCCTCGACCTCCCTAACCGCAACTTGAGACCATTGCTCCTCGTTCTGTCCTCCGTTACTACCGAGAACAGTCGAGCTCCCTCTTCCTTAGAGCATCCCTTCAAGTAGTTGAAGGTTGCTATCAGACCCCCCCCCAATCTTCTCTTCTGCAGACTAAATAAGCCTAATGCTTTCAGTCTTTCCTCATAGGGCTTGTGCTCTAGCCCTTTAATCATTTTGGTTGCCCTCCTCTGAACTCTCTCTAGCATGTCCCTGCCCTTTTTGTAGTGGGGAGCCCAAAACTGAACACAGTATTCTAGATGTGGCCTCACCAGTGCAGAATAGAGGGGAAGGATCACATCCCTTGATCTGCTGGTAATACTTCTTTTGATGCAGCCCAGTACGCCATTGGCCTTTTTGGCAGCAAGAGCACACTGCTGACTCATATCCAGCTTCCCATCCACCATGACCCCCAGGTCCTTTTCTACACTGCTGCTACTTAGCTGAATGTTTCCCAGCCTGTAGCAGTGCATAGGGTTTTTTGGTCCCAAATGCAGGATTTTACACTTATCCTTATTGAATCTCATAAGATTTCTATTGACCCACTGTTCCAATTTATCTAGGTCTCCCTGAATCCTGTCCTTGCCCTCCAACGTGTCGTCTGGTCCTCCCAGCTTGGTGTCATCCGCAAACTTACTGAGAATGCAGTCTATTCCATCATCCAGATTATTGATGAAAATGTTGAACGGAACTGGCCCCAGGACCAACCCCTGGGGCACACCACTCGTGACCGGTTGCCAGCTAGACATGGAACCATTGATTCCTACACGCTGAAACCGTTGATCTAGCCAGTTCTCTATCCACCTTATAGTGCACCTATCCAACCCATACTTCCTTAATTTGCCAATGAGAATGCTGTGGGAAACTGTATCAAAAGCCTTGCTAAAATCAAGGTATAGCACATCAACGGTGCTTCCTGCATCCAGAAAACCAGTCATCTGCTCATAGAAGGAAATGAGATTGGTCAGGCATGATTTACCCTTGGTAAATTCATGCTGACTGTTCCTGATCACTTTATTTCCTTTTAAGTGTGTGAGGATGGATTCTTTGAGAATCTGCTCCATAATTTTTCCAGGGATTGAGGTGAGGCTGACTGGTCTGTAATTCCCTGGATCCTCCTTTTTCCCTTTCTTGAAAATAGGCACTACGTTTGCTTTTTTCCAGTCCTCTGGCACCTCCCCCGTTCTCCATGATTTTTGAAAGATAACGGTATCAGTTAAACTGTATTTGAATATCATTACAATCAACAGGAAACCATTTTGGCTTCTATTCTCTTTAAAAGATGAAGTTCCCAATATGAGGGTGGAAGAACCTGGTTTGCAGACTTTCATGAGGGTGTTACAAAGAATTCTGTTTTTTAAAGTATGTGAATCCATTGTGCTTTTTTAAAAATTAAATTTATGAAGGACCACTCCAGATTTTTTTGATGTAAACATTAGATAGCTGTAGGTCACATCAGTTTAGGAGCAACATGAACATTCCTGATTCACCTAGTTAACTGTTTGGCATAATGTATTAGAGCTGGGCAAATTGCTGGCCATACTGGTCTGCTCTTGCTCATTGATATAGGCTCTTCGGTCTAGGAGAGAGGGGGAGAACATGATCCGTTGACTGGAGGTTGAAGCTAGACTAAGTCTACACTTCCTGCATTTTTTTGGTGGCAGTCAACAGGAGATATGCAAGGTACATAAAATACCTTATGTACCTCCCATCACCTGACTGACTCCGACTTTCCTCCTTGTTCACACGCTTTTGTAAGGTGAGCGGAAATGCCGTCTGGTTGACTTAGCACTATTCCAGTTACGAGGCTGGAGTTACAGCATCAAGCTGGAGAACGATTGACTGTGTCTTGACAGACCTGGAAGAGTGTGCCGATGGCAGCAAAGTTTCCATCAGTATGAATATACCTAATTCAGATGGGAAATAAAAGTGTAAATTTTTAAATGAGTAATTCACCATTGGAACAATTTGCCATGGGTCATGGAGGATCCTCCATCAATGACAACTTTTAAATCAAGATTTGATTTTTTTCTGAAAGATTTGCTCTAGGAGTTATTTTGAAAGAGTTCTATGGCCTGTTACACAGTAAGTCAGACTAGATGATGACTGTATGGCCTCTTCTGGCATTGAAATCAATGTGTCTGTATGCTGCTCTTCAGTGTTGTGCTGTTGTTAAAAGTGGATTACTTGTGAAGTTTCTAACAGCTTGTCTTTCCTCTACTCAGCTCTGTCTAGTGTCCAAAATTGTTTCTTTATCTTGGTCTGAAAAGCTTTGTCTTTTTTTGAGGGAAAATTTTTTCTCTTGAGAGAGCATCTTCAATTGTATGTTAAAAGTGAGGAGCTGATTGGGTGAGATACACAGTCGCACGCGGGGTAAAGCTTCATGTCATGGAGCGGACTGCCTGGAATTGTGGATTTGCCAGGATTGGGACTTGGGTAGCAGTGGGGATAAATGCTGGCAGTGTTTGAGGGTTAAGTCATATCTGATACTATATTTCCATAATACTCTGATAAGGCTGGGTCTCTGCTGAAATTCTGTTCTTGCATGTTGAATACAGATATCAGTAAAAGGACTTCATGGCTGTGTAAATCTTTCATATTTGAATATTTGTTTATAATTTGGAGACTCTCATATATAGCTGTTTCAGTAAAAGGACAATAAGGTACAGTGGAGAGTATAACTTGGTAATCTGTTAATGCTGTTTTGGAACTACTGAAACTTGAGGCTGCAAGACTAGACACCACTCAAGACAGGTAAATGCTTACTAAAACATGCCCTGTAGTGTCATCATGCTTTGTTGGAATAACTGTATATGCTAGCTTCAGAACTGTAAGCAAATTGATGCCAAAATTCAGCTTTCCAACTGTGCATGGCATTTTCCTATAGAATGCTCTGAAGTGAGAAATGCAGAAGGTGGGCTCCAATTTTAGCACCTATCCCTTGTCCAACTTGGACTTTCAGTGCTAGTAGAACTCTTGTCAATCCTGATGCACAAGTTTCAGTTGGCTGTTGAAATGAAACCTCGCAGTGTTCAATGAAGTAATGCTAACATTAGCCACAGCTGTCAGGAGCACAAGAGGCCATCAGTGAATGTCTGATCAAGGACCTTAGAGGTCCTTACATCTGCACTATTGCAGTAGTTTTTAATCCTTTTTTCTTTGCAAGCCAGTTGGGGGGAAAAAAAAATCCTGCAACTCAAGAATTACATCTTTGAGCAATGCATTCCAGTCTTGTGGCAGTGGCAGCAAGAGGTGCTGCAACCCTATACATGAGGGTCTGTGACCCAGTACTGGGTCCCAACCTGTGGTTTGAAAGCTATTGCACTAATTTAAGTTGCTTCTGATTAGCAAGATCAGTCCCTATTTTCTTTATTGCAATACCTCTGCATGTTATTTTGAGATAAAGCTATGGTTCTTGGTCTGAAGAGTTCACAGTCTAAATTAGAAAAAAGGTGGTAGGGGAATGGGATGAGGATTAACACAGATAAAAATTGTACATACAAGATAACAGACGAATCATAAGGTTCTTTAATCATTGATAGTATGAGCTCTTTCATCTATAGCTATTGATATGACTTCAAATGTGGTAAGAATAAAAGTGGACATGGGCTACCATGATCTTTTCATTTTTCTTCCCAGCCTACTTGGTAAGCTTAGTCAGGTGATGGAGAAGGGAGAGATGCTGGGCTACTGAGCCCAAAGCAGAGCCAGGAATTGTGAGATCCAGGAAATCTTTTTTTCTTTCTTTCCCACGTTCAGAAGAGGACAGAACCATTCTTGGGTACCATTGCTAGGTGACTGGACTTCTGAAGAACATCTATGAATTCTGCTTCTGTCTACTGCCACTTTAGTTACCAGCTTTGTTACCAGAGTCCTTGTGGAAATGGCTGAATTTGGTTCCTTGTTGCGTAAACCTCTCCTCTTATGGTACTCAGACTCCTCCTCTGTCCTGGTCAAGAGCTACTGGCAGAGCTGTTTCTGCCTCTTGCCTAACTGAGAGTACTCAGCTTTCTGGCACTGATGAGGTAGCCGGAGGATTTCTAGATCTTACAAAGTGAGGGTTCACCCTGCACGAGCCATGGGATGCAAACTCCTCGGAATTATTCTTCCTTAATCTTCCATCACCCTCATTTCTTAGCTGCTGAGGGCTGCCTCATATCTTGGAGCCTCATTGTCTTAGGATGCTGAGTCAGGTCCACTGGTATGGTAGATTCCCACCCTTCAACCCCCCAAGTACATATTATCCTCTTCTGTCGCTCTCAGAAGAGAGTTAGAGTTAATCCATCATCTGATTGATTAATGTAAAAGCATTGTGTATAGTGCTCCCATGTGAGCCATCCATAGTGTTCTGTTTGCTCTAAAAATTAATCAAAGCATTCTAGTGATCGGTTGGCCACATATCTGTTAAATATTTAATCTATTTCTCCATGGAATAAAGATGTAGCTGGTCTGGTCAGTCTTATTTCTTAGAGAATGCCAGAAGATGTCAGCCCCAATAATACCTATGATTCTGCTTTGTTAGAATGTGCATCTCAGGAGAGTTCCCCATCTTTGGTCTTATTAGTTCCTGGTCACATGGTGGTAGCAGCAGCTACTCACTTCAGGAGGCATGGAGTTGCAATTAGTTCCTTAAGAGATGGCATTTACTTTCCTCCCATTCTGTAAATTCTGCCATCTTCAAAATATCTGAAGGAGTAGGCTTTTCTCTCACGAAAGCTCATACGATAAATAAATTTTAGTCTGTATGTGCCTTGGACTCCTTGCTAATAATGAGAGAAGTCAGGGAGTGCCTTTATATGACCCTCTTGTATCTAACCTTGAGTCCACTGGGCTTAGTTTCAGATCCTGTAGCTGTTTCCTACAACCCAGGAAAAGGTAGAAATAGTAGTTTGTCATTCTTGTTACTAGACTTTTCAACTCAAATCTTTCTCTCATAAATGGACCTCAGATGACTACTCATTTCCTCTGTTCAGTTTCCATTTGCCCCTTTGAATGAATAGACTGAACTCTGCCTGACCAGAGCTTGGATGGCACAAAAAAGTTTGTCCTTACAGATGGCCCTGTTTTAACCCAAAGCTCATGACAGTTTTTTTTAATCCACATCATTCTAAAGCCGTTCGATTTACTGAGTCACTGGTCAGCTTCACTTCGTTGCTTCATGTTGCTTTAGGAGAGGAGGGGAAATACTGTGAACATTTCAAACAAACCGTACTTTTGTTATTGGTCTTAGGTGTTCTAGGTAAAAATTGTTACCAAAGTCTCAGACAAATTGGTAATCTTATTAGAACTCTGTAGTTCTGTGCTAAACAACAGAAATCAGCTATGCTTTGAGTTTGCTTTTATATTGTGCCATAGGAAAATTAACTTCTATGAAAATGGGCTGGATTTTTTTTGTGTGCGCGCGCGCGCGCGTGGCAGGAGGTGGGGTAGAATGGTGGCTCCCTTAAGCTGTCTTCCTCTTTTTAAATTCTTGAGCTGTTCTTTAAGTGAAATATAAAAGCAGTTCCCTTTGATCCCCCCCGGCCGCCTTTTCTTTTTTGTAGCTGGCCTGGTAATGTTGTGTAACTTACTAAGCTCTTCTGTTGGTATTTTAATGCCCCATGCTGCTGGCTGACTGCAGCACCATGTCATGAAGCCCCTTTAAATGGTAGATAGAAGGAATGGCTCCCTTGGGAAATCGTTAGATCAGGATCCCGTTGAAAAAGAGCTTGGTACCTCTCATGAATGAAACGTCAATTCTGGCATCTGAAATCCTGCCCCTGCTTCTTTTCTTCTAATTTTTGGCCACTGATTGAAGTATTCTTTTCTCTTGAAAAAGGAAGTAGACAGCAGCCACGCACAACTCCAGTGATTGCTTCTTGGTAGTTTTTTTTTTCTTTTTTGTATGCTTTGAAGGGCCAGGTCCATAATGCAGGGACTGACTGCCAGTTTAAGTGTTATGGTAAAATTCCTAGATTGTCGTGGTGCTACATTAATAAGAGAGGACCTAAAATCCTCAAGTTTAAGTGCTGATCTTCTGGGATCACTAGGCAAAGGTCTGATGCCCTGATGAAGCATGACATTTGGGGTATGTCTAAACAGGCAAAAGGGTTTTGTTTTTGTGTTTTCTCCACTCAGGTCATCAAGAAGTGGCATTGGTTTTCTTGTCCCTGCAGGAGGTTAAGGGGATTCATTGACTTGCTGCAATGAACTATAAAACTCACTTATTGGAGAGCTGCAGTTCCCATCTTCAGGTGGCTGAAATAGTACTAATCATAATTCCTCCTTTCTGATAGGAAATTGGTGTGCAGTTATTGGCGGGTCACTTGGATTGTGGGGGTTTTTTGTCTGTGGAATTATTAGCGAGGAAGGTGTGCGGACTGTGGTTTCAGCCAGTTGCCAGGAATGTGAAGAATGTGTGAGTAAGCCCACATATGCGTGTCAGATCGCCCATCTCTGAGAAACTTCTGAAGACAGCGACGGAACTGGATTGATGGAATTGAGACATGTGGTTGTTGAAATAAGTGACAGCTACTCAATGGTGACTTGTAAGTTGCTTCTAAAATGAACAGCGATTAGTTGCTTGTTTTCATTTACTGATTGAGATGTGGTAGTACCTGGTACAGCTTCTTAATGTTGTGTTTGTATCTTCTGAGCCTGACTAGTGGAGGATGATTTTGGCAAGAATTTTCACAACTTCCGAGGCTTAATTGTACCTTCTGAAATCCTTGTAGGGGCTTTAAATTTCCAAAGAGCCTATTCTCCGTATTCACTAAACTCATCAAGATCCTGGAAATGCACAAAATATAATGCTCCACAAGGCTGCTTTTTTGATTAAATCCTGGCTGTTTGGGTTTGAGGGTTTTACGTGTGGCCAGTGAGGTGTAAGTTAGTATTCTGTGACAGTTTGACATGGTCTGGATGTGTAACCTAGTATGGTGCACAGCTGGAATATAGATGAATGCTGGGATTGTCACCTGGCATTAACAGTAGTTTGGGATGGAGATGTGAATAAAAACGAGAAGGCTCATTCAGATTCAGTGTGTGGCAAGAACGTTAAGACTTGGCACTCTCTGGGCGTGCTGAGGTAGAGCTTATATTTAGACACAATCAAGAAATATTGAACAGGGCTATGTCCAGAACTAATAATAATGCATAGCTGTTATATAGCACTCATTGTCCATAGATCTCAAAAGGCTTTACAAAAGAGAGCAGGTTAATTATCCTCATTTAGCTGATGAGGAAACAGGCACAGGGTTGTGTGGGAGGAGGGACTCTTTCATGGTCCCCCAGCAAAGTGGCAGTAGAGCAGGAAACAACTTTGTTCTACTGAATCTCAGTGAAGCAAACAGCTCCCTGGTTTGAAGCCATTACTAAAAGTGTTTCCAGTTGCACATGACTTTTAGACGAACGTAAAAGACCTGACCACTAAGTCTGTAAAACCGATTTTTAGGTTTAGTAGTTGATCTCCTCCTGAGTGATCACTCAAAGGTTTGCTGAACCTGGGAACTTCAGTTATTGAAGCTTGAAGGTGGTAGAAGGAGCCAGGAAAAACTATTCCTGGAAACTAAAACAAGGGTGTTTGTAAAACTTAAGTATGGATGCTTTTTAGAATCTGTGAGACTTCAAGAGGTTTTACCCGAATGTGCTATAATCTTTAAATATCCACATTGTACTATATGTGGTGCTAGAGTTTGATTTTTTTGTTTTAAACCGTTGTTCCTGGCTTTTAGCTTTGGATAGTTTTAAGAAAAAGTGTATGTTGGTTTTTGGATTTGTTGCTTCAATTTATAAATAAGAAATGCTGGAAAAATGAACATTTTGTTTTAAAGACATTTTGAAAGCCACATTTAAAGAACTCAGAAGAAAAACCGACAATTTAATGGTGCATGATGCAGTAATAAAAATGCCAGTGTGGTTATGTTTAATCCTTTAAAAGAGAAAAAGAAACACTAGTTATCAGCATTCAAAAGGCAAAACACAGGCTTAAATATATGCAAAGCCTTGGAGAGACTGAAGAAATTTACTGACTATATTGCAGAAAGCTTCTGACAGGCGCATCGCATCTTTGAAAGTAAGATTTGAATTATTAAAGCTGTCTTTGTTTATTAAATTGGGCCTCCAGTGAGAAGATTGTAAGAAGAAATGTCATGCAGACTCGAATTGCATTGGGCATAATTTTTAATAGGTATTAAAAGTAAATTTACCTTGTTGGGCTAGTACAGTGAGTATATTCAAGTGCTTCAGAAAATGAAATTTCAGGGGTACAGTCAATTGTGTATTTTAAGTAGGTTCCTGCAGTAAAATAAACACACCTCCATTTAAGGAGACCAATTTGTTTGTTGGTAAAGGGTAATCCTTTTAAAAACCTAGATGCTTGAAGAAAAGCAGTTCAACAGAAGAGGCTTTGTTAATTTTAAATCAGGAATGCAAGGGAAAAAAGATGAGAACCAAGGTGTTTTGGTGGGTGAAGGTGGAGAGGTGATGATTAAAATGTTACTTTTAAAAAATACTATGGTGTTTAAAGTGAATTAAAAATTAAATGAGGTGATTGAAACATTTTAGTTGATGTAAATATATTTTTTTCATATTTGATTCAAGTGTAGCTCATATCTCTAACTTTATACCTAGCACAATTTCTGTCTGTTTTCGGGAGATGGGGGCCGCTGCATTGTGAAATATATTGCCATAATCCTTTTTCTTATTCGTGTTCTCATTTGGACTATGTAAGAAATATGTAAAAGTAATAAAAGTACACAAAACCTTTGCAGATATTTTGGAACCAGCACAGAACCTGTAAATGAAGCACTTCATAAGAATGTTTAATTCAGGGTCTTTTTTACTAAAACTTGATTAATAATTTCAGGGCTTTGGTTACCCCTACAGTCCAAGTGCAGACAGCAATAATTTGTTCGAGGTTGCAACTAGGCTCCAGTTTTTTGTTAGCTTTTTTGTTTTAAGTCTGTTCCTTTTTATGCAGTTTCTCAAGTGAAACACCATCATGGTTTGTTTAAAAATGGAATCCTTTAAATATGGGATTTAAATCTGAATTCTTCAAAAGCAGTTTAATGAAAGCCATGCATTTTATGACACCATGAGGCAGATGTCAGGATTTACTCTTCAATTAGGTGGGATTGTGGTGGGGCTAGCAGATTAGACTCCTTTGCAGCTGATGCACTGTCTAGAGGAAGTGACATTTATGCTCTTGATCCTTCAGTGATTCTGCATGTCAAGAACTGATCCTTGAAATTCGTCAGCAGTGCTCTCTTAAGAGCAGACAGAGCTGAGTAAGAGGATTTTTACAGACAGAAAAATTAAGTACAAATGGCAAAACAGCAGGTGCTTAAATACATTTTTTTTCTTTTTTCCTAGGAAATTGGAAAGCAAAACTGTAGGTGATTATTTAAAACTAATGTATTTTAGACATTGAAATCTGAGATGCACTCGAGTTTAGAGGCCTTCATTTGATTTAAGGTAAGACTATTTTAAGAAAATTATACTTCTCCTTATTAATATTCCTGCTTAATGCATGCATGTGTTTTATTTACCTTCCTATAACCTGTGATTCTGTAGTGTAATGCATTTAAAACATAGCATGCACCCTGGGCATTTAAGTGGTTAGTGTTTTTTTCAGTTTAATAACTTTCATCTGCAAAGTGGATATGGATCTGTGCATACAGAAGGTGTCATGTTGATAACTGGGTTCTGTTTGGCCCGAAGAATGAAAGCAGGCTACTTATCACAAGGAATAAATGGTGTTGTTATAGTACGTTTAGTCAGAGTGGAGCTGGTTGCTGGTGGTTGTTTTACAGTAGTAGGTCTATCATGCAAATTAGCTTTCATGCAATTTTTTCATTTATTTTGTTAGCAAGCTCAGTAACTACAAGTGGGTTGAGAGACAAAGAAGGTGTTAAAAATTTTTTTTTGCTTAAGAGATGCCATAGTTCTAAACTATACTCCGATGAAACATGAGATCAGGTGAGCAGCTATTTATGGTTATCATGGCAACATAAAATTATTCAAGTGCAAAGTGCCTATTTATCTCTAAGCATTTAAGTTTTTTTGCCGGTCTCTTTTTCTTATAAAGGGATATGCTAATTACTTTATGTTGGATAGAAATGAGTAGTGATGCACTGATTTTTTTTCCCCTTAAGAATATGAATGGAACATTGTATATTTGTGCTAACATAATTTACTTTTTGAAAAGCTGGTTTTTAACATAAAATATGTATTTTGACAAGCTAAACCTGTCTTAGAGATTTACACACACACACAAGAATCCTCCTGATATTCCTTTTATGGGGCTGTCCCCCTTCCCCCCCCCCCCAGTCCCAGTGTGTGGAATGGTTAGCCTTATACAGTTTTAAAAAACAAAATTACAAATGAGGAAAGCCAAAATTAGAGACTACTAAACCTTGTCTTTGAATGTCTGGCATTCCTTTGATGCATTCTGGCTTTACAGATAAAAGCAGTGTTTGAATTGCTATACAAAAAATATTTAAAAGTGTTTAATATAAAAGGAATACTTTAATCATATGTCTAAAAACTAGTATACAGAATCCTTTTTATGTGTAAGAAAATAGAAAGGTGTTAGTGTTTTTTCTTTAAATTTTGAACTCCATGTGCAGAATGGATACAGCTTAAATAAGGTACTTCCTGTGAATCTCAGGTTAACCTGGACATAATTTCCCATGTTCATAACTTATGCTGGTGTATGTCATTTGTCATGCTATGCTGCAGGACTGTCAGATAAAAGAGTTGAAAATGTCTTGGATTTTTAAATTTTGTAAATAGCAGCAGGAAATATGAGTTGAAATGCTAAAACGGACACTCAGTTCAGGTGGTAACAGAATATAACACAACCAGAGAGACGCATCCTTTTCAAGTAGCATGAATGGTATGTGTACAAAGCATCCATTTTGTGTTGGGAGTATTGCACATTGTTCATTCTTCTGTGCAATTTTTATATGTGAAAGGAACGCAACTGATCCATTTTGGAGTTTTGTATCACTTCAAATATACAGCATCCCTTCACTTCAGCATATTTTCAGCTAAGTCTTTTCCTTGACTTTCAGAAAATTAGATTGATTTTTCATAGCCTTGGCAAACTTAACTGATTGTAGAATATACTTTTTTTATTAACTTGCAGGCAATAGAATTTGAGAAAATACTTCTGTTTGGGAAGGAAATGAAGTTTTGCTGTTGGGTTTTAAATATATATCCTCTTAAACATGCTTTGCAATCTGATTATTCAGGCATCATGAGTTTTATATTCAAATTGGAATGATTTTTTTCAGATGAAAGTATTTGCAGATCTGAATTTTGAGGGATAGATGAAATTAAGCTGCAGAAGCACTGATGGCAATCTAAAAAGCTTTAATGTGTTAATGTATCTAGGCATTATCCGTATTTAGAAGCATTCTAGATTGAATCCGGGAGGAAGTCAGACTTCTGTCTTGGGCACGTTTCTTAAGTGATAGATGATATAGAACAGTAGGAGCCCCCTCATACCAGCAATTGTTTTGCTGTTTTATAACTGTTAGAGATGCTAATTGCCCTGACTTCAGTATTGCTTTAAAAAAAAAAAGTGTATGTGTGTTGGGGGAGGGGGATTGAACGATGTTCGTAAAATCCCTTAGCTTTGTGGAGAGACCCCTTTTCCCTTCATGAATTATTCATTTTGTCTGCTATGTCACAGTTTTTAATATACTTTAAATGACACTGAATCAGTTAATATGGTAAAAGGAACAGCTCTAGGTTTATTGATAAATTCTCTATCATTTATGCACCAACAGTGGAGAGCAGCTTGTTGATTTAACTGAAAAGTTTGTGATAACCAAAATGTACCAGCATGGCTTTGCACTTTGTGTTCTCCTATATTGAAGATTATTGGGCAGATCAGAGCTTGGAGACCAAAGTTAAGCCCTTTGGGGCAAGGGACCACTATACTTTAGTACAGTGCTTGGTGCAATCGGATTCTGACACTGACTGGAACTTTTGGGTTCATGACAATGTGTACAGGACTCCAAGGAGATTGGAAATGAATAGAGAATGGGTGTAATGGACTTCCACTTGAGAAACCCCATCTTACTAATAAAAAATGAGGTTGCTATCTGGCACTAAAGTGGTGGTAAAGGTTTTCGGCTATCTGGCTGATCTGTGCAGCAGGAGGGATTCAAAAGGGCATCACTGTACAATTCCACTCTTTGCATGGGATTAAGTCTCTCTTTGTCTTGCACAACATTTAAAAAAAATTGAAATATCCATGGTGGCATAGGAGGGGCTCTACTTCCACTTTCACTTCCCAAGCAAATACTTTATGGTAGCTTTGTCTTTCTTCTGGCTTGTATTGGAGCCTGATTCTGATGGTGGTGTTCCCCTACTATTGCTAACTTGGCTGGACCTTGGAGTGTGGCAGTCAAACCTGCAGCATGGTGGGGAAAGCCAGTTGTAGTGTGAGTCCCTCATTCATCTGTATCACTCCCACCAGGCTGGGGCAGAGGTTCTTAGCTGGGTGGGTTGATCCTTTCATTGCTCTCTGAGGCCTCTAGTCCACTCCTGGACTGCCCCATCACCTCTCACACAGATGCGTTTGAAGGCAACTCACTGTTTTCAATGTTTATAAACAGTCCATTCTCTTTTCCCCCTCAGTAGTCTGGATCTTCTAGAGCTAGCCATGAATTTAACAGTACTTTCATGAAAACGTTGTGATGCCTGATGCATCTCTGTGCTACCAGTCCACATTAACCTGACCAGAATCTTTGTAAGCAGTTTTACCCAGCCCCCAGAAATTGTATGTGACTGCATGTGTGTGTGTAGCACAAAATCAAAACAAACAAGGAGTTCTGTGGCACTTAAAGACTGACAAATGTATTTATTGCATGAGCTTTCATGGGGGAGAAATCCCATTTCATCAGATGCTTGAAGATGCAGATGTGTGAATTAAGCCACCCATGTCAGACACTAGTTGTGTTGCAAAATGGTAGCCATTAGACAGCATCCAATAGCTTTTTAAATTTGAAGTTTTCTTTCTGCTTTTGTCCCTTTAGATTCCTACTCTCATTTAAACCAGCAACCTGTGAAACTTGTATTTCCGGGAAGTCTTGCCCACTTTAGACAGGAGTAAAGTGCATCACCAATCCTGAGTGTGCAGTCCAGTTTCCAACTCTTTGCTTGTTGTTATGTGAAGTCCCCTATAGTTCATCTGGTCAGGATGAGGACAATGCAGGAAATCTGGTTCCTGTATGGCCTGCTTCTCTTTTGAAACAGATAATCTCAGATACTGAGAGTCAGGTTCACTTGACCCAAAACAGACACTTCCTCCCAGAAAGCACTGGGGACTGCTGCTATCTTCCATTCTTATCCTTTAAAGAATGTCACCTGTCCCCTTCACCCTGTAGGTTAGGATTTTGCTGGGATATCCAAAGGGGCTTCTCTTTATCTCCTCTTCCATTTATGTTGGAACTGTGTCCATGAACATTCTCGAATAAACTAATCAATATTGTTTTAACTAAATGGTGCTGCAATACAACAGGGTGTGTTCAGAAGGAGCAACCTCTTTTTGGAGATTTCCACAAGACCAAATTCATGTTACGTCGTATATTGTTCAGCTGTTTGTTTGTGATGGTGACCCTGGCTGAATTCCAGGAGCAGAGTCCAAGCATACCTTCCTGCTGTTACAGTGCAAGTACCACAGTCACCCTGTTACATGATTTAGCACTTCAGTTTGGGAGTTAGATGGTCTCAAAGTGGGCAGCACAAAAGCAATTTTGAAGATTGTTTTTATGGCTAACGTGTACCCATTTTACTTCATGTAACTAAATGTTTTATACTTGCATATAAAAAAATTCAGGCCTAATAAACTCAAATACTTGTAAACAAGAACATTGATGAGATTTAAACCTACAACAGTGAATGCAGTAGTGGGATATCTGGAATTCAAACAAAAAGTAGTAAAGTTAAGTTTCCTTGGGCTTTTACAGTGGTCAGAGGATATTTACAGGCTTTCAAATGTTAAAGATTGTAAATGAAAACATAAACATCTAGATCAAGAAAGATCACTAGTTATTTTACAATAAAATTAGTACCGTGCACACCAGCCATATCTCTAAACAGTAACATTACTTCTTTAAAATCCCCTGATGGACAAAAAGTGCATGACTTTTTAATGTCTTTCTGGTGTGTGTTACCTAATACGCAAGCTCAGGTTGGGGTGGTTGAACGCACTACACGTGTCCATGCACATGCCCACGTGTGTGCCCAACAGAGTTTGTGTGTCTGCATCAGGTGTGGGGGTTATCTGTGCTCACCACCTCTTTCTCTATGTGCAAGTTAGAAAATCTGGTTTAAAAGTCTTCCAGCTCTTCTGTGTAGAGAAGTGCACTTGTCTGTTTGGCCTTATGTGTGCTGGAGTGGTGTGTAGGATATGTGACACAAGGAAAAGTAGGCCGTGTCCAGACTGCAGTGTGTAGCTACCTGTAAGTTGAAAACACTGGTGGGAGGAGGCAGTGGGATGAGGTTCTGAAAGTGGGATATGACACTGGAAATGAGAGGCACTGCTTGGGCGTATAGGGTACTTTACCCTAAGGTTCTGCCATATTTTTACTCTGCTCACCTGAGTAGTGCCTAACTACGCTCTGTATAGCATGCTAGAGGGATGTACTGTGTATGTGTGCACTCAGTGTGCCACCGTAAGGGTAGAACTGAAGCCTGAGAAGGGGGTAAAAGCTGTAACTACTGTTTTGAGCTTCACAGCCGATGATTGTATAAAATTATATACCAGATAAAGGTCAGGCCACAAAGCAACTCAGGGTTCTGAAAATGGCCAAAGCACAAATGTTGCCTTGTTTGTTTCGAGTTGTTTTAATACTGTAATGTTAACAAACTGAGGCATGTTATGCATATGGCTAAAGTAGGACAACATTTGCTACCCAGTTGCAAATTTGTCATTAAGTCTTTTTGCTATATACTGTTCCACAGAGTTTCTGGGGAAGTATCAGAGCTGTCTAAATCAATGAGTATAAACACAAGTCAAATGAAGGGAAAATAACAAGGCCGTTTCTTTCTGTCCTCTCTTGCCTTCAGCTGTAGCCTCTGCTAACAGGTTTTTCAATGGCAGATCTTATGAATATCTTATGATAGAAAAGAAAGGAGCACTTGAAATAAGATAGTATAGTGATAACATAAAGAAGGAAAATTTCCTTCCTATTTATGGTTAATGATTTGTATGTAAAGGTGAAGAATGCTGTCTCTTTTAATTATACTTGATCTTTTTTTCTTGGCTGTATCAGATCTTGTTTTCTGTTTTAACTTAGGAACTGGAATGGGGAGCGTTATGAACTCAGGTGATGGAATGGCATGTATGAATATTTAACAAAGAGCTTTTTCTCTCTGTTGTTCATCAGGAGATTCAGTGACTCGGGTATCAACATAAATAGACAGTCGTAAAGTTATTAAGTCTCTCTTAACGATGGATATACCATACAGCTTAGATCCTTTCAGGCAAGGACAGTCTTTTCTCTACCCTGCGTAAAATGCTTAGTGTGTTGGTTTTTAATAGCATCAAAAATTTTCTGTGGTATTAATAACCTGCTCTTTCTCCAGTTGTGTACTGTGTAAGAACTGGAAGACTCTGTGGACAAGAGCTGGTATTTTTAATATAAAATCAAGCATGGAAAGAGTCCTCTAGTTTCATCGTTATAACAAACCAGAACAAAAAAGCAAATTTTTCCTGCCCTTTAAAAGCATTACGCCTGTATTTACCTCAGAACACTGTTGTTGCAATGATCAGCTTTAGATATTGCACAGAGTTACTCTACTGAAGCAGCTGTGTTCCTTGCTACTGACTCTATCTCCATTTATCCCATGTTACCCCTTGTACTATTGTCTAGAAGACTGTATGGTTTCTAAATATATTCCAGCTGAGTTGGGAAGGAGGCAAGCTTCTTTGGAAATTTTATAATGGAGCAATCTGCTTCTTCTGCGTGGTGTCATGTGACATTATGGGATCAAGTCTGCCTCTGAAGCAGCCTGTGGATGAAGACTACTTTTAAGATGCAGTTCAGCCCTAGAGAAATAATTTTGTGCCTTTTTTTTTTCCTATTTAAGTTCACTGCATTGACTGCCTTTAGAGGTTTACGATTTTTAAATTACTATTCTTTTGTGCTTTTCAGTATGCAAATATTTTGAGTTTTTTACATCTGTACTTTGTCTAAACCTTTTAAGCACTAATTTATGTGAAAGCCTCTGTTTTTAATGATCCAATGTGAGTGGATTTTGTTTACAGCTACATGTAGGTCTTTGGAGCACATGGGGTTTAACTGAATCTTTGTTATATACCTTTGGAAATCAGGTTGAGAATGTGGTCTTTGAAGCAGTCTTGTGTGAATGCATCTAGAACATATTCTCTTCTTTAATCTGTTATCAAGGAGGGCTTGTGTTCATGAAATGGAGGAATAGAGATTTTTAAAAAGATGACTCAATTCAAAACAAAATAGAGCATTCCTTATTAAACAAGCATTTAGGTTCTGGCTTATTTTGTTGACTATATTTCTTCATTGAGTTGCTTTAATTAAAATGTGAAATCCTTATCACTTGTTTTCTTGCAGATCAAGCTAGTGCTGAAAACCAGATGCTTTACACTAAACTGAATTTTTTTGATAAGCTTGGTAACTAATCATAGTGGAGCCTGTAATATATACTGCTTAAATTTTGATGCTTGGATTTCCTTTTTATAAAATCTTTTTTATTTGGCTTTCCTTTTCTGCTGAAGTCCTGTGAAGTCATACATCACTGTATGTATTTCTTTCACTGGAAGGCTAGTCTGCTTATTCAGAGCTGAAAAATACCTAAATAAAGCCATACTTGCAGTATATGAAACCTTATGTTCATGTTAGGAAAGCAAAGTTGATCCATGTTCTTTTGTTAAATGCTTTCTTAAATTAATCCAAATAACTCTACGCAGGTATTGCATGAAAAAGTATTTGATACAATTTATTTGTTGCACTTTAAATATCTCAGTTAACACAACCTATTCGTATGGATAGTTTGTTTTTGTTTAGGATGTAATTGGTTTGACTGATACAATGCATTAAGACCAGTACAGTATGTGACATGTAGAAGAGACTTAATTGCTTAAACTTGTCTGAAGCTCTTGCTGGTCTTTATAATTAGTTTCCCCTTCTATAAATGAAAATCTGTAAATCTAAATGCTAGTATAAATAGGAAGATGCAGCCTCTGACATCTTCCATAGAAGATGAATATGGTATCAGTATCCTGTCTGGCAGAATTGCTAATTGCATTTTTTTTAGTATAGGCAAATACTTGACTTGTCTAACAATGTTAAATGGATGCTGAACCTTTGACATATTTCATAGAACTTGATGCTAACTTCAGCTAAAATTGAAATGCTTTTAAATCAAATTAATCGGTTTGCAATTCTGCAGCTTGATATTTATGTGCAAACTTTTATGCTAACGAAGACTCTTGGCTCATCATCCTGGCAGTTGTGGTTAATGGGCCTGATTATCAGCTGAGCCTTTACTCAGTATTTATATTTGTGGGCATTTTACACTTCCAATAATCATGTCCACAGAATGGTGACCACTACCAAAATCAAGCCCTCCGGTGCCAATGTGACATTGCTCTTTCAAGAGATGAGTCGTCGTCTTACACTATCTCTGCCGGGGGGGGGGAGCAGCACCAGTATCTACTTGGAGGTGTCAGTAAATATTTAAGTTTTTGTTGGGGAGGTGGTAGGATCAGAGGATAGGTGCTTTTTGAACATTTCTGAAGCAATGAGTGAACAGTAGTGGCTGCAGTAAAATCTGTCTAATTCATATTTTTATATTATTACAAATTACTTACACCAAGCCCAAATGTGTGACAGTTTCTTCTTCTGTACTCTAAGGCTCCACTCCCAGAAAACTTGGGGATCCTTTCAGCCACCAGTGCCAAACCTCATGCTGACTGGGTGGTATTGCTTTCTGGTCTAGTGGCCACATGCTGTGGTGCTGTGAAATGTGATGGGCAAAATGCTGGAATTGGGTTCCACTTTGGAACAGGACAGGAAGTGGTGACTGAACACCCACAGGAACTAAGGACCATCATAAACCTCCCCATCTTCTGCATCAGGTGTAAGAAGTATTGGTGGATAGTATGAATATGCACCTTTGTAATTCTTCACTGTGGATGCATGTACATGAGATTGGAGTGGTTTTTGAGTGGCTGTGTCCAGTAAGGCTGAGCAGCTTTGCCCCTCCCTTAGTATCTTCATATCATCCATGGCAGCAAAATGGAACCCACTTCAACATTTGTCCTTCGTTATTTGGTGAAGAATTGAAGGCAACACAGATGGACAGCCCTTCCACTCTCCTCTTCAGCTCCCCAAAGCCCTTATGTATGACACATAGAAACTATGAGCGCCAGAAGTGGAGGGCAGTTCTGTGGGTTTAAACTTTGCCCGTCATCTGACAACATGATGTTCCTTGGTATAGCAAATATCTCTTCCACACTTGGGGAGTCTGTATCTTTGGTAGATGCTCAGTTTATGCTCCTTCTTTTCAGTATCCAAAAGCTGAGGCAGATGGTTCCAACTGTACTGCTTGAACTGATCCATGAGAGGGGCTTTGAGCCCAGTGAAAAACCTTATCAAGAATTGAGAAGAACCTTATCAGAAATGAGAAGGCAGGCTTCTGTGAGTGCCCAGGGTACTGGGTGCACAACCAGTTTGAGCTAGGGCACAACATAGTGATCAAACCAGCACTGGAGCATCTGACATTTACCAGGTTCATCAGCACCAACATCCTCGCCACCAGCTCCAGGCCAGAGAGGCCTGTAACCCTCAGCCTCAGGAACTGAACTCCAAACACACAAATGCAGCTTGGAAAACAAGTCACACCCATCTGGAAGAAAGGAGTCTAAATCTAAAGACAGGCCTGTGAAGTTCTTGCATTGTCACTGTTCCTTGGCCAAAAAGCTAAAGAAATCCAAAGCTTTAATGACAATATCAACACCAGAAGTAGCCCTGGTTACTAGCCTTTGGTGCCAAGCAAAGAAACTGTCCTGAAACCAAGGTTCCCATTATGGGAGCCTGCTTTGCCATTTTTCCTGGCATCAACCCAAAGGTAGGTACCATAGCTAGGAATGACACCAGCACCAGTTTTCTCACCAGACTTAAGTCAGCTGGCTTCCCCATTCTTGGAGGATCTGGTCCCTTTTTTACCTGATTACTCCTTCTTGAGCTCCAGCAGAGAGCCCTCTCTAGACAGAGTAGTCCTGAAAGAGCATCTTAGGAGTGCACAACATCAGAGGCTTCTACAGAGCTAACTGTATGTGTGGCCACCCGCTTGGTCAGTATCATTATAATAGACTTTCTTGGGCTTACTGTCTCTACGGGGGCCCTTCATCCCATCGGCCTTAGAATAAAGGCTCATTGCATGTCTCCATGGGAAGGAAATCCTGATCTCCACCAGCATTAGCGGGCAGGCAGGAGAAACTGCCTTTTCCTCATCCTTCTCCAAGGGCATGGATTGCTACTCCTGATACTTCCTTATTCAGAAAAAGAAAGGGGGTCTTTGCCCTATTGTAGACTTAAGGAGACTGAACAAGTACAAAATCCTGCTTAGATTCAAGATGGGAAAACTTGCCTCCATCTTCCCATTTTTAAAGGTTTAGGGCTGATTTGTGTCCTGATGACCTGTAGGATGAGTTTTTTCAGGTTGCCCCTCACAGGAAGTAACTAAGATTCATTTGGGGACAGGATGGGTAGCATGTGCAGTGTCAGAACCTATATAGAATAGAGGGGTGGGCTAACATTGTTGAACTAACAGATTTCTTTGGGCGTAAGCTTTCATGAGCTCCAGCCCACTTTCTCAGATGCATCTGACGATGTGGATTGGAGCCCACAAAAGCTTATGCCCGAAGAAGTTAATCTGTAAGGTGCCACAGGACATTCGTTTGTTTGTTTGTTTGTTTTTTGTTTTTTTGTTTTTTTTGCTGTGCACAGACTAACACAGCTACCCCTCTGAAAATTGTTGAAGTAGGAATCCTAGGAGCAACCGTACT
The DNA here is from genome assembly GCA_007922195.1 of Podocnemis expansa. Taxonomy (NCBI): domain Eukaryota; kingdom Metazoa; phylum Chordata; order Testudines; family Podocnemididae; genus Podocnemis; species Podocnemis expansa. The sequence continues at coordinate 20,165,657 of ML682019.1, forward strand.
TGAGGGGAAGGTTTGTATTGGACTTCTATTGTCCTGTTTTGTCAATCAAAATCAAACCTCAGAATGAGATGTTTTACTGGATGCAGTTGGCTGGCAGAGACCTCTGTTCCCAAGGTTCTGAGATGTTTATTAGAACATAGTAGAAGACTCTTGTACCCTGTCCTGCTGCATGGAGAAAAGTGGGGAGACGATGGCATTACCTCTTGCGCTGCAGAATGAGGAAACTGCGTGAAGGGTCATGAACATGAAGCAGGACCAAGGAACAGTCAGTGTAGATCTAGCAAATGACAAACTTGCAGTTTTTTTAAAACAACTCTCTTATTGCTGAATCTGAAGTTCCTGAAAATGGTGGTGGTCATAGTACATGCTAAATAAACTGTTATAACATTTCAGAGAATGCTGTAAACTGTTTTGCCAATAAACTAATTTTATAGTAGATCAATAGGTTCCATTTGTAGAGTAATTTAACACAGTCTTTAGCTTAATAGCTCTTTTGCCTGAAGTAATCTTATATGGTCAAGATTAATGTGTAAGTATAGGATCCTTGTCCATTTCAACGCATTTTTTTCTTTGTATACTCATTAGATTAATGACCTCGACTGTAAGATGGAGGTAAATTTTGCCTATAAAGCAATCATTGTGAATTCATTTCCAATGTATTTATATGTTTGAAGCTTGCAAATCGTAAATATTGATACAAAAAGTATGCTTCACTTATAAAGGAAACTGAGATTCAAGTCATTCTTTTTAAAAATTAAATTGTAAGAGAGATCCAAATTTCAGCCTTTGCCTGAATGAAATATCACTAACCTGACAAAGATTCTGCAATCTACTGTGTATGTTTGGATCCAAATTATCTGTGAGTGTAGAGATGATAGTTTTAATGACCCAGTAACTCCTACCTTGGGCTGTGATCTCATCAGACTTCTCAAACTAGGAAGTTACAATATTCTGAATACTACTAAACATAAAACCTTGACCTTTTGTAGTTAATTTTTTACAAATAATAGCTCTAATATATCTGTTACTGCCCATCTACCTGTTCTGCGCTGGGGTTGAAATTTGGGTTTCTACTGCAATTAAAAGGGACCTCCTGTGAGCTCTAGAGTCTTCTTGAAGCACATTTCAAAATAAAAATAAAGTAACTCTGCCAACATTGACTATACCTCATATAATTTACCAGTAGTGAAAACGGAATACATGTCCTGCAGTGTGCTTACAGATATGAGAATCACATGCATGCTATCCTTCAGGTCACAGTGAACATCTAATCTTTTATCTATAGGCAGCACAGAAATTGCACAGAACTGAGGGTATTGTGCCATCTCTTAAAAAAAAACAAAAACAAAAAAAACAGGTACTTCATCAATTAGCGCATGTTATGGCTAGCTAGTCCATTTTCCCCATATAGCTAAAAGACGACTTCGAAAACAGGCATCATAAGTACCTTTTGAGCTGTCCATTTCCTGTATGCATCACAAAGAGGAGGGACTGTGACTGCAGGTAGCAAGAATGCAATTATTTCCATGTCAGTGATGTCTTATGCCTTTCCAGACTCGACTGAGGCATGAATAAAGATGTTGGCAAATGTGTATATTCAACCATAACTTACTTGGTCTTGGGAATGTTGTTTTTCCTTGGGAATAAAAATAAAAAAGCACCACAACAAGGTACCCAATACAGAAGTTTGGTTGGAATATGGTGTGATACGTCTTCAGAATTTAAACAATCCCACTGGAAGACAGAGTAAGTACAGTTTACAAATGTACAATACTTGCAACTCTGTCTGGTCTTCAGTGCATGTTTGCCACCTTTAAAAATTGAGTGTTCTTTAGTTTAATTTTTTGACATGATATAGTGCTAGGTTTGTCTTTATTTCAGCTCAGTGTAAATCAAGAGGTAGAAAGCTTGCTGCTAAATATGTTTACTTGAAGATAATGCATTTTCTCTTGCAGTAGTTCTTTGGTGAAAACTAATCTGTTTTGGTAAACATGTCATTCTTGGATGAATAAAAACAATCAAATTCTAAGGCACAGAAAACGGATGTACCATTATAAAGTTCTGCAGAATATCTTCTGGTAGAGAGATCTGCAATCTCTGCTTTGGGGTCTAAGCGTGGTTAATCATTGGACTGTGAATACTGTAACCCTTTATTAAAACAAAGCTTCCAGTCATGGAAAAAAGAAGCATTCTGTTGCCGGTTTAAAACTGGGGAGGCTTTTAATTATTCCCGAAACCTACACAATTACTGCAAAAGCAAATCTTTATCCTAATGTGAAATCAATAAAAATAATGTAATTTGTATCTAGTCAAGTGCTTCAGGAATTGTTAATGCAAAAAGTATATTTTCGTGATTTAGCAGCAACAGGTTTTCTAATAAATCCAAATCAAAGGCTTCAGACTAAAAAAATATAATTTTAATTGATTCACTTTTCCCACGAGACAGTCACCAGAATAGAATGCAAATTGTGAAGGAGAAATGATAATGAAATAGTTGTAAATAATGCCTCTTTTTAAAAAAAAAAGTTTTAATTGAATTTTTACTGTAAAGTCAATTTGGTTAGTGATCTTTGGTAATTTCAGTTTAGTTAAATATTTATAGGTTTTGTGCTTTGGAAAAGGTATGCTTGGATCCCCCAAGAGGTTACATAGCTTCAGGTTAGTTTTTATAGCAGTATCTGAAGCAGCAAAAAGCTGCTGTTTCTTTTGGAGGAAATGAGTGTCCATTTTGATGAAAATCTCTCTTTTTAGAAGACGTTCACATTGATGGTAGTCACACACTTAAAATCAAATGTGTTAAACTTGACAGTTTTTATACGTATAAAGGGTTTATATTTAGCCTCACATTTTTCATGGTTGTGAAAGCTTGCCTTTTCTTTGGTAAAATGAAATATTTTTTACTTGTAGTTCAAGACAAATGCTTAATAGAAAGTAATTTGCATGCTGCAATTGGGAAAATTCATAAAGCTAAACATATTTACTTTAAAACGTTTACTAAAGCTATTTTTTCCTGTATCCCAATAAAGCTAGCTTAATTTGTTAGAAGTTGAGGGGGAAAAGCAATAGTTTTTTCCTCACCTTTTTGAATGCCATAAGGATAAAAGCATACCTTAAAAATTTCTTCTAATTACAAGAGCTGTAGCAAGTTGATTTTTTCATGAGTTTGTCAGCATTTGATGAAAAGATTTAGGCTGCTGTTGACATTTCAAAGCAGTTCAGAAAAACAGAAAGATAATACTTATTTGTTAGGATGATGAGATCTGCTTCTTCCACAAAAATGGAGCTTAATTGTACTCATACTAGGGAAATAAGTAATCCATGGAAATGAATATTAGGTACCATCTGTGTATTCAGAATAGCTTCAAGAACTAATGCATAAACTAGTGATGGTAAAACTGACTTTAGGAGTAGAAATAACTTGGGATAAGTAAAAATGATTACTTGACAGCTTGCCTCAGGACATTGGAATGAGTGCATATGCTGAATATATGGGCTTTTTAATGTTCTCCTATGTATTGAAATATCTTTGTGCTAACTGGGGGACTCATCAGTTCTAAAATCTTTTGAAATGTGTGACCAGAGAACATTTGGAAACCCCTAAATTGTTCCATTTTATGAAAGAGAAATGATGTGCAAGACTGAAATGTGGACATGACATACCTTGACTTTAACAAGCTTTTGTTATGGGTCTCCCACAATATTTTTGCCAGCAAGTTAAAATAGTATACGTTTGGTGAATGGACTATAAAGTAGACAGAAAGTTGGCTAGATCGTTGGGCTCAGTGGGTAGTGATCAGTGGTTTCTCTAGTTAGCAGTTCGTATCAAGCAGAGTGCCCCAGGGGTTGATCCTGGGGTTGGGTCTTATTTAACATCTTCATTAATGATTTGGATGATGTGGTGGATTAGCAAGTTTGTGACTACTGACACTAAGCTGTGGAGAGAGGATAAGGATAGGATTTAGAATGACCTAGACAAATTGGATGATTGGGCCAAAAGAAATCTGATTGGGTTCAACAAGGACAAGTGCAGAGTTGTGCACATAGGACAGAAAAATCCCATGTACTGCTACAGACTGGGGACTGGCTGGATAGGGAACAGTTCTGCAGAAAAGGACCTGGGAATTACAGTGGACAAGACAGAGACGTGATCATCTAGTCTGACCTCTTTTATAACACAGGCATTAGAACAGCCTCAAAATAATTCATAGAGCAGGTCTTTTACAAAAGCATCTAACTTGGTTTAAAAATTGTCTGTGGTGGAGAATTCACTACAACCACTGTTTATCTGTTCCAGTGGTTAATTAAGATCACTGTTATATGTGTTTTTTGTTTCCGTTCTGAACTTGTCTAGCTTCAGTTTCTAGCCCTGAGATCATGTTATCTCTTTGCTAGATTGAAGCGTCCGGTAGCAAATATTTTGTTTGCCGTATAGGTACTTATAGTCAAATCATCCTTAACTTTGTTTGTTAAATTGAATAGATTGAGCTTCTGCCGTTGCTCACCATAAGGCAAGTTTTTTTTCTTTTTTTAAATTCTTTAATCCTTCTTGTGTCTCTTGTCTGGTTTATCAACATTCTTCTAGATTCTGGAGTACGCCAGCACTAGACACAGCATCGTGGTAGCATCCATGTCAGTGCCAGACAGAGGTAAAATCACTTTAGCGCCTGTTTGAAATGCATCTTTTGTGCAGCCAGAGATGGCATTGGTCTTTCTGGAAATAATGTCTCATTGGGGGCTCATGTTAAGCTCATTTAACCACCATGACTCCCAAATCTCATTGTCACTGCTTCCCAGGATAGTCCACACATTCTTACTACTCTAGGCTGCCTTTATCTGGGGAGATTGTCCCCTGTACAGGGGTGGGATGCCATCCCAGCTTTGCAGCCTCCTTTCCCTGTAGAAGGTGGACCAAATTTCCACACAACCAGGACCTTCCACCTTCCAGGTGCATCTTCCATCACTCATGAGACAGGAAGGAGCTGGCAGTTTTGCTGGGGCACTCTTCGTCAGCAGATTTCCAAGTTCCTCAAAGTGATTTATTAAGCATGGCCATTGGTGCTGATGAGAACCATCACCAGTGGATCCCTGCCCACTCACGTCAAAAAGATTTCCCCACTTTAGAGATATGTCTCATGTCATGTCTCCAGGAAGGCCACACACTGTAATTTGTCTGCTCGTCCCTTGCAGAATGGTCTTTCAATACTTCTGAGTATTGAATCGCCACTAAGGATCATTTGTCTTCCTTGGACAATTAGAAGACTCTTTGGGCAAGCTTTTTTTTAACAGACTGGGCTGGGCTGCTGTCCACAGGTGTGTCACGTTCATGCCGTGGATGAATTGGGGGTAGAGGGTATCTTCAACAGCTTCCATGTTGAAGACTTGGAATCAATTGGAAACGAGAATGATAAATATGTAATGTGTGGCTGTATGAAGGAGTCAGCCAACAGGTCTGGTGGGGAAGGGGACAGAGTTCCCTGGCAGGGGCCTTATCCTGCTCCCAGTGAAGCAAGAATTACCTTTAATGTCCGTGAGAATGGAATCAGGTGCGGTGTCTGTCTGAAGCCTCTTGTGCTTCACTCCTGTTCTTCAGTCTCTGGTGTGCACAGTTGTAAGCAGTTTGGAAAGGCACAAAAAGGGAAGCGGTAATTATTTTTTCCTTATTTTTAATATGATATAGTGAAATGATGGAGCACTGGAAGCTTCAAAATAAAATAAGAGAGTTCTGCAGTTCCTTGAGCACCAGATATTAATGTTGTGATGAGCCAAACAAAATCCTGGTGGGCTTTAGGTGCAAGGTTTTGTCTGTCAGAATATTTACAGATTCATCTGATCTTGTCTATCCAGAAACCCTTTGGCAGAGAAGTAAATTGAGACGTTATTGACAGCAGCTGCTTGAGTAGCAAAGTAGTCTGAAGAGTTCACTGCGGTTGTATTGAGAGCAAAGCATCCTCTGAGCTGTTCCAACCTCTTCTTTTTGACTGTAGCTGAGGAATGTTTATCTAGACAGATACCAGGTCTGAAGAAAGCTGCTAAAACCCCAGACCCTATCTGAATATGAGATCACAAAAAAATAAAATCTTGCATTCTTCAGACAAAAATCCCATTGAGAGTCTCTTCTTGGAAGTTGCACCTTCAGGATTGCAGGATGGGAGCTCAGGCTAATCCAATCAAATGAAAGAGCCATCATGCAGGGAATAAACAGTGTTGGAAACACAGACAAATTAGACTGCATGTGCCAGTACAAAGGTTATTGTGTTGAAATTTATTTGTTATGAAACTGAGTAAAAGGTGGCTGCTGTTCTTTTCTATTTGGACAAACAAGCTTTCTCCACCTGACCTTTCACAAGAAATTGATCCCATGCAGAAAAGTAGAGGGATATAGTCTTCCCTGAAAAGTAGTCAAAGAACCTGGGCCAGAGTTTTCTTCTTTGTGAGCTACATAGGTAGGAGCTGAAACCTAGTTAATACCATTTTTTGGGATGCTCTATTTAGGTTTTATAGTGGGTTTTAAAATATTTTCTTGTATTTAAAATCTGTTTTGAGAAACTGAGCCAAAAATGTTTAGAGGGTACCTCTGGATTAAGACAGCTTGAGGACCAGGCTGCTAACACTTACACGTGTTTTGTATGCATAAGACTTATATGTTCCTCACTCCCCTAAATATTTGCAGCCTTTAGTCATAGAGGCTACTGGAAAGAAAGAAAAATACAGTAGGAGCATCATAAGAACCTGTTTATGTTGGGGGGAGTCAGGGCCAGTTCTTCCAGAGGCAACCTATATGTTCACCTAGGGCATCAAGAATTAGGGGGCACTAAGGGCTGGGCTGGGGCTGCTCTGCTCCCTGCTTGCATTGGACCCCCACCTTCAGCGCCGCTCCCTGACTGGAGCCAGACCCCCTCCTGTGGCCAGATAGTGGAGGCAGTGCCGCTCCCTGCCCACACCTGGATGCTAGCAGGAGTGGTGGTGCTCTGCCATTGGGTGGGGGGGGGTTGGGGTGCCAAAATACCTTCTGGCCTAGGAGTGGAAAAGAGTGTTTTGAACAGAGCCGTGTTTGAACGTTATATAGTTTCTTTAAGGTTCCAGAGAGACTGGGGCATTTTCATCTTGCATTTTAGTTGGATTGTGTGTGTCAAGTTAGTACAGTTGTCTGCTGTGCTGACCTTGGGGGGTTTTAAATCTGTTGCGGCCACTGAGTTTATTGCTTCTGACCTCTGCAGTTAGGATGTTCTTTGGCACAAGGATTGTATCTGAACTGTGCTTTATCTGTGCAGTTTAAAAATGATGTGATCCTGATCAGGACAGTTATCTGCAGCCAGCAAAAGCCCCATTTTCCCATGGCTGCTGAGCAGGTTCTGAGGGTAAGAGAACAGTTGACTTATTTTCTTCCACATTAGGAGAACATCATGCCTGTGCTGTACTCAAAGCACTTCGGCCCCATCAAAGTGGAGAATGAGGACCTCACATTCAATAGTAATGGAGGGTTGAAACAAAAGAAGGAACACAGAAACCTGCAAAGAAAAGTGGGGGAAGAGATCAACAGAAACCAAGAATGGTAGAAGAAATGAGAGACAACACAAAAAGGTTTGGGAAAGAAGCTAAGGCTGTCATTATATTGAATGGTTTCTATATCTTGATATATTTAAAGTCAACTCCCCCCCCCTTTTTTGAGTGATTTGGGGTGTCACATGTAAAAGACCCCCAATCATCTGCTTTAGGACAGAACTGTGCTGTTAAAGCTGATCTGGAAAATAGAACCAACTACTTCTCAGCTGTGCTTTATTGCTAGCCTTGTATGGCAACAAGATCTGAGATAGTTGAGTGATTAACAATTACTTCTGTAAACTTTCACATCATGATGAGGTCTGTGTAAAAATGCAGAGAAACAGTTGCATGAAGATATTAACGCAACAGAATAGCTTCAGGAATTCACTTCCTGATCTGTTCTCCTTGCCTTTCTGGCTATAACAATCTCTACAGTGTTTGTACTTTGAACTGGGCCATCTGTGGATTGGAACGTTCCAGCCATTATGAGAGAGACTGTCTGTTGGTTATAATTTAATAAAAGGAAATGCTGGATGATACAGGATGGCTTTTTACTGTACTGCCAGTCCTAAATAACCAGTGACTGCAGCGAGGCTTTTTCCTACATTTCAGCTGTGTCAGATCCCACTAGTGCACTTATCTTCTATAAAAGATGCAAATAATTCAGCTGTGGAACACTGCTGACTGTGAAAATCTCACTCTTTGTCTGTTAGACTATTTCCTCAAACCATTTCAGATACTGATGGGCAGTAGAGTCACATTAGATTCCACCTAGAAAAATCTCCCACTTAACTATGGTGGAATCAAGATTTTCTGGTTATTAAAACACTTTGTAGTAATTTGAAAAATCTAAAGCAGGTGACCTTAGCTCCAGTGAGGCAGCTCGCTTTTAAGCCTTTGTTCTGTTTAGTTCATCATTATGAAGCATGTGGATATAATCCATTGTTCATACCTTTTTCCTTAGTCAGGAAATAGACTATCTTAAATCTTAACAGCACAGGCTACAAAAGACGTGGCTATATGTCTGTGTGCAAACTTCTGCTTCTGAGTAGCTTTCCAGGCTATTGCATTATAAAATGTCAGCTGAATAGCTCTAGATCTCCCTTCTCTCACACTGCATTATTTTATCTGTAGATGGACCCATAAAGCAGAGAGGGAAGTAGTATTCAATAAAATATCCTTCTGCCTTTCAGATGACTGACCTAGGAAAATATATTTCAGTCATGTAGTAGGTTGTGCCTGAATGTGAGGCCTACAGTGCCATTCGTTTAGGCTTCCTAAGAACAAATCAATTACATTTGTTAATCTCCTGCTAGTTGGCCAAGGAGTGACACTGGGTGTTAAGGAATTGCTAAAGCAGTTGCTGTAGAGAATAGGAGAACAGTAAGATGTTGAGGGAGTATTTTGTGATAGCAGTTGATCTGAGTATTAAGTTCTGCAAGACCAGGATTGTCTGTCTGCCTGAGACTGTACATAGGGGGCCCTAACCCTGTCTGGGGCTGCTGTGTGTTCCCACAAAGCAAATATTAATAGTTAGTTAGCTCATGACAAAACAGTCACTTGCCTGTAGTTTCCTTTACAATATTACCCTTGAATGTATTCTTGAGAATCAACATAGCCAGTGGTAGTGGTGTTCAGTGATCTCAGTGGTTTATGGGGAAGGAACAGAGGGGCGTGAGGCTGTATGCATCTCTCCCAGTGGTTAAAGTATAACTTGACAGGCTCCAGAACCCTCCTAATCTCTGGGCCCCCTTCCTGTATTGTCCAGGTCCCCTTTATGCATGTGCGGGCCTCAGCCCAGGTAGGCATGTTTGAACCCCACCAGCTCTTTCCCCCAGACATGAAGCACAGCCTCAAATCCACATCATCCCACCCTTGTTCACTAGTGCCCACATCAGACCCCCCCTTTTCCCATGTTCTCCTCAGCTCCTATCCCCATTCCCTAAGCTCCCTGCCCTCCAGTGCCCACCCCAGCCCTCCTAACTCCCCACCTCCCCCATCTTCACTCCACCCCTTTCAGACCCCCATCCCCCCTTCCCAAGCCCTTCTTGCCACCCTAACCTGCCTGCTGGCTCTTCTGGTCCCCCAGGCAGCCAGACCCCTTCTTCCTCCACACCCTTTCCCTGCTGACTGTCCCCAACCACCCCCTTACCTGGCCACTGGAGCGGAGTGGCCGGCACCACAGGCTGCTCCTCCCACCCTGAGTATACTCTTGGCATGCTCAGGGCAGGAGTTTTAAATACTCCCAGCCTGGGGGACACTGCCTGCTGGCTGGAAGCCTGTCTCTTCTGGCCAGGTAGAGGCCACAGCTACAGGGAGCTTCCCCTAGGCTAGGAATATTTAAAACTGTGCAGGAGTAATAATGGCATGGGGAACACACTGGGCTGCAGTGTTCTGCCCTGCTCTGTTTTTAGGGGCCTGGAACGCTGGCCCCTAAAAATGGTGGGCCCCGGAATGGCGTTCTGGTACGTTCCCCTGTATTTTAACCCCAGTCCTCTCCCCCACCCCCAGTTTCCTTGCCATGTTCATTGCTGTTACAACTCAAAATCCTCTACCTGACTAAACTACTTTTGTACAACTAACAAAAGTACTCAGATCTAGACTTGGTGGGGAGGGTGTCCTTTCTCCCTTAAAGTGTTTGTGTTTTGTAGAAAGTGTGTAAATTGAGGCATACGTGAAAATAATTCAGCCCACAAATATTTGTCCAACAAAGACAATTCTAGCTCTCCCTTAGGGTCAGATTGTAAGGTTAGCAAAATATGGAACAATTGGCTGTTCTGACAGAGCTGCAAAAAGATAAAGACCCAAGAAATTAGAAAAATGTAAAACTACTGTGCAAAGAATTTAAAAGCAAAACTAGCAGAGCACAAAGTATTGAAGATCAGGGAAGGCTACTGGTTATCTAATTCAGTGGTTCCCAACATTTTCTCTGCTGTGGTGCACCTTGCCTTCTTTAATTAATTTGAGCGACACCACCATATAGTTTCCAAATGAATTCATGAATATTCATGAGTCAATGAACCAATCCAGAGCTCTTTGAGTAGCTTTTCAAAAAATTTTGTGGCACACGTGCTCAGACCTGATGGCATGCCTGTGTGCTTTGGCACACTGGTTGGGAAACACTGATATAATTAACAAATTATTAAAGCCTGCATCTGGACATTAAGGAAAATGTCCTTCCTGAGAACTCACGTGAGATGCGTAAGCACAATGTACATCCTTCTTGCCGCCTCTTCTTTTGAACTAACATCCTTGACCCTCAGACAGACAGCCTGGTCAGAATGGCTTTATCTTAGCCAATCAATTCATATTGCTAGCAACCAAGATGAATTTAAAAACTAGCATCCCCAGTCATATTCAAAAGGTGGGTGTGTGTTTGGGGAGGGGAGGGTTGCAAATGACAAGAATGTAGCATTAAGGGATGGTGTGAATATTGTGTTTCAGCCATTTTTCTACCACAAATGCCTTTCATTGTAAATTTTGCTTCTCAGATAAAAAACTTCACTGCAAAAATCTTAAGCTTTATGGTACAATGAGCTCAAAGTACATTTTAGTGATAGAATTGTCTTTTATTCTACAGTTCCTATTCTCATAAAAAAAAGTTTGAGATCCCTTGACCTTTCCTTGGACCTCTCCTGAAATTCTGTTGTTTGTGTATCTGTTGGCTATTAAGTAGTCATTTCCTTATTAAGCAGTCTATTGTAAGGAAGCTGCTTTCACCCCACTGCATCAGAAACTGCTTTGCTATCGACTGACTTTCAGCAGCTTTTTTTATATAATCTATAATTTGTTCTGACTTTCTTGCTTTTCGTCAGTTTTTCTGAAGAACAGAAGCAACTAAGAGGTTACAGTGCTATATTATAACTTATTCTATATACATTTTCATGGGAAATATTGTGAAATATTGTAAACGGGGAGTGTGTGAGAGAGAGGCTTTAGTGGTGAGTTTTCAATAGAAAAGAGGATTCACATTTTATCTTAGTCTGTTTTCTACTTAGTGCTTGATGCACACTTGTAGAGAGAGCATGCTAAACACATCTGCCAGTACAGTTAATGTGGGAGTCTAAACATGGAGTGTAGAGTACAAAACAAGACTTGTTTTGAGGAGTTAAAGGGATGAAATGCAGCATCCCTCCCAAATCTCGACTCATACAAAGAGGTGGGAGATGCTATTGTTAAATGTTTTTCATTTTAGCCCTGGGACTGTCTCTCTGTTTATCTAGACTGTGGGCACTATTCATTGGTGTATATTCTTTTTGCATGCCTGTCCAGGTCTTACGAAGAAAGGTTTCACAAGTGACACGTACTTTTTACTTTCTTGGAACTGACTTACTCAGGAAAATACTTTTGCTATTGCTGTAATATGCTGGTGTGAAGCAGTTGCATGTGTTCAGTAGGAGTTATAAAACCAACAAAAAGGAATCTTTACCCTTTGCTCAGCATGCCAGGGGTCAGAAGAGGGAGGTAAATGAAGACTCCTCCTGAGCTCAAGTTAATTTGATTTTGTAACCTTACTGTTTACTTTTGAAAATTGTACGTTTGGAAAATCATAGGTTCGTGCTTCATTCCCATTTACCAATGATAAGGTTCACAGCAACTGCCAATATCTTTTATTATTTACTCTGAGAAAAGAGGGAATATTTACAGTTGTTGATTATCTCATAATTGAAAGCTATGGGGGAAAAATACATATACCAGGGTAAGTAGTAGCAGTCAAAGCTGTAAAATTTTCAGTGCGAAATAGGCTTTTTTGTAAACCTTTCTTAGATTACATTCTTCAGTGTTCTGCAGTCCATTCTCTTTAAAGGTATTTAACTGGAAGCAGCAAAATTTCATTGAGCCATTTAATAGTTCTGCTGCTGATTAGGTGCCATCAGTAGCTCTTTCAAACAGCACCATTTGTGCAGAACCCCAGAATTTGCTAAGCAATGGAAAAAACAGGTAGTTCAAACTGACTTAAGACAAACTTTCCAATAAGCAGTTTAATTTGTTTGGCTTGTTTTTTTGTCATGTTTGGGCAAATAAAAGAAGGAAAACTATTTTCAAGTAATACAAGCTTACGGTCTCAGATTGCTTAGGCTGCAAGTAAGGTGACTTTGTGTAGAAGTGTAACACAGCCATGTGCAGTGTTGTATGTCTGTGTGTATGCCTCACGGTCAATATTCATCAACACAGGTATCTTAGCTCTAAGTTTGGCCCTCGTTAGCCTCTTGGTGAATGAGAATCCTGAGCTCAGAGATGAACAGAATAAGAAAAAATGGAAACTCCATCATGAACATAGATTGATAAAAAAGCAGACTAAATTGACAGCGTAGTAAAGTGCGTATAAAATGATCTGTTTCACAGGAGTCATGTATTTCGTATTTTTACAGTGTGGGACTTGCATAATCCACAGACTCTCACACCCACACCTTACTAAATGGTGACACTATGTATTCAAATGAAAAGGGTGCTTCCTAGTTATTTGAAGTCCACATGCAAGTAGGCAATTACCAGATACTTGCCAGGTGTCTGAACTGGTAATTTGGATGTACTACTTACTGAACTCTTCTAGGTAATGTAATGACTTGGCAGCAAAGTCCTTGCATTCTGTTTATTCCAGTGTTGCTATCCATAGGGGAGTGCATCGATGGAAAATAGGTTTGCATGTTCTCATGGTCCCTAAATATCAGCTGTCTTCATGGGAGTGAATATCTTCAAAATGGTCAGGATCTAGTGAGAACTTGTCTCAATAACTTGTTGGGGAAACAAAAAGGAATGCTATAAAAAAGCCACAAGGCTACTTTATACCAAGAGTCAAAGGATTATAGCACAATTAAGTTAAGATGGGCTTTTAAGTACAGAGCTAAAGCTCTCCCTTGCTGCCCAAGGAAGAAGGTATATCAAAATATCTGCTAAGAGTGAAATATATAAATGTCAGTTCAGAAAGTGGGAATCTCATGCTGCATTGGTTGTTCTGGATGGTTCATGCATAGGGGACTTTACCGTGTGAGCTGATGGAAAATAATTTAGCTACTATCAGAGTACAGCAGCTGATGGACTGTTAGGAAACGCTGTTCATATGATTTCTTGTAAACTAGTAAATTATGAAATGACGGGATGAAAACCCGAATTGTCCTGTCCCAAGTTTTTATGCTTATTTTAAGTTTTTATTTTATTTTTTTTGGGTGTCATCTAATCTGGATATGGAATCAGCTGGAAAGGCATAGGAGCTGTTGTCCGGCTGCAACAGGACAGATATATAGTGCAGGGACAGAATTTACTTGATTTAACCTCAAAATAAAACAACTTTTCAAACTCAGCTATTTTACTTCACCTGCAATGTGTCCAGGCCTGTTGAGAGTACTGTGGGGCCCTGACCATTCCCATGGTCACTTAGTTTACAGCCCTTTGGAGAGGATGGAGCCTGATCTTGGGTCTTTGGTCCAGTTGTCTTCTCCTTGCTCCCCCGTCAGTGTTGGATGGGTGTATTTGTGCTGTAGATATAGACAGCTGGAAACTGAGTACCAAGTGACTCTTTCCCCAGCTAAAACTGGGGTAGCTAAATGTGAGGTTCAAATCTGAACTTTTCTCTGAAGTTGTTGAGATAAGGAGAAAGCAGTTGAGCTGAATAAGGCTTTTCCAAGTGCAGTGCACTGTTCCCTTTGCCTCAAACACCAAGGATTAGTTTGCATACCTGAAACTAAACTAAATGTCTCAGTTGGGGTTTTGTTTAAACTGCATGACATGGCATAATTCCTAAAATCAGATTCCTGATACATGTGGTGATCTATCTAAATTACAGTGCTCTGAATAGATGTGCTGCAAAATTCAGTGCATAGCAGAAAAAAGAGCAAGTTTTGTTCCAGGTTCAGGTTTTTATGAACTGAGCATAACTTTCCGGCAAGATGCTAAATCTGTGCCTTCTTCCGGATGTAGCATCTTAAAGGGAAACACCTGTTGCTGTTTGACACCAAAATTAAATGTTACAGGTTTTAAACTACATGAATGCCTTTAAAGTAAGTTACTGATGGATTTTGGAGGGGGTCTTGCCCCACACCTCCCCCCCCCACTCTTCTGCTTCAATCTGACTGCTAAAAGCCATCTAATTTGCACCTGGCTCTGTTGTTAAAATCCTGTTCTTTGGATTATGTGTGGATGACCGGCAAGCACCTTTATAATACTGTAGTCTTAAGCTAAAACACTTGAGCAACTCCTGTGTTTTCTAAACCAAATATAGGGGCAGATTCTATCTGCTCTTCTGCAGACACACAAAAAGTAGGGGGTCAGGGTGCAAGGAATACTTATCTGCTGCTTCTTAGCACTGTGCATGAGCAAGACAGAGTTCTGTTGCTTTTTCTTGTATTCAGGACGCACATTCGCACCTTTGCACCACAAACCACGACAGTCTGGAGTATTAGAAAATGGGTCTCCTAGCTAGCTGTTGAGAGACCCTTATATCTAAAGGACCTTGGCCAAAGTCATTTCCATTTTTATCAGCGTTGCCCTATTTATGCCTTCTCCAGGAGAATTATCATAATTTAAATTGTCCCTGGTGTATCGGACACACTTCTTGCATCAAATGAATTTGGCCCTTTATGCTTGTGGAATGGCAGCAAGACATGTCAGGTCAGTGCTTTGAAAGTGCTTGTATTGTGAGGCTTTTGATGTCCAGCAGAAAGTTTAGGCCAAGATAATAAGTTTCCATTCCATCAGTAGCTTTGCCATGGGCATTATGACATAAACATGTTATTTAATGAAATGACCACATACCATTTCTCCCTACAATATAATGTTTACAGTCTTGCTTATAATCCAATAGCATAATATCTTATTATATTTTTTCATTTTTCTGTCTGCACTGTTTCTCTTTTTCTGATGGTCCAGCGTATCTTTGATTTAGGTTTAACCAACTCTTCTCTCTAAAGTGTGTGTATTCTAATAATTTAATCTGCAGCTACATGCTATATACTGCTTTTCAGCCACGAGCACAGACTTTTAGATCCAAATCAGTGGATGGGTCATTCAGCTAAAGGTAACATAGCTGAAAATGTTGATTTGCCTGTATATGCCAACCCACTGTCACAGTCCCAGTAGTATGTTGAGTAGACAGCATGTTATGTAAAAATGTTTTATGGTTTACCTGTCATGTAAATATTTGAGCTCCATGGGCTCTGGAATGTGCAGCGCTCTGGGCGACTCTAGAAGATGTGCTGTGTCAATTGTTGTGGAGCATTGCATGAGAAATGACAGGTGACTTGATTCTGATTGTGTTATAATACTCCCAAATGGATCATTACTCAAACTTGTAAAAAAAAAAAAAAAAAAATCTGTGGACATGGAACACTATTAATTTCTTGCTTTTTCAACACCCACCCATTTCCTTACACTTTTAATGAGTCCCTGTGAAAAAAATATTCTCTGTGTCTGCAGAATTGCTGCTGCTGTCAAAAGCTGTTTTAGCACTTCTGCAAACTCTGGTTCCAGGTGCTCAGCTGGTGACTTCTACTCCTTCGGTGGTGTGACTGTCTGTCTTTAAAAATTCAGCAACATGTATTGCTTGAATGGTTCACCTCCAGCACTGACATTTATTGTAGTTGGCATGACTGAGTGATTTTTTGAGGCTCATGCCATAGCAGCATTTTCATCAGCAGTTAGACATCTCCCCTAGTATGATGGGTTGAGAATATTGGCAAGAAAATGAGGTGGAGTGAGTGTTAGATCCATCTGCTTCTTTGCTGCCTGTGCCTGCAATTTAACTCTATTCAGTGTGTCTTTCTTCAGTGCCTCTAAATTCTTTCCAGATTTCAGCAGCATCAGCAATACAACAACAATCTTTCTATGGTTTCAGCCAGGCTATGGAAATAGGTCTCAATATATTCTGTGTATCTTCTGAATTTCTCCTAAATCATGTGTTGACTACTTTGTCTGTGGTGGTGCCATCTGTTACATTGTCATTAGACTAGGCCAGCTCTTAATAAATAGCTCAGAACACTTAACCATTGAATTCTATGGGCAAGAAATAGTTTGGTTCCTCCTGCTCTTCCTGGTGAAGCTGAAACAAAGAGCTTTGCAGAAGCATTTTGTGATTTCACCATTTTCTTTATTCCTGGAATAGTGCTTAAGTCTTTGGCAAAAAGAAGCATCTAGTGCTTACTGCACCCATGGTAAGATTCAAGTTCCCTTCATTGTCACCTTCTAGGTTTCATCTCATCTTTGCAGTGTCATCTGTGATAAGCCATTCACCGAATTTTTGTTCAGTTTGCTATAACTTTCACTGCTGCTACTTTTTAAGTATTCTGACTTCTGGACATTTCTGATGTCTGTTGTTTGTGTAAGATAGATAACCTCATCTTCTGTCACAGACCCATCCAAGACCAAGGACTGTTGCAAGCTAGCTCAGTGAGTTTTTTTTTGTCCTGAACCATACAGTGTAGAGTCATAAATATTCCAAATTTGAGAGCTGAGCCAATCAGAGCACAGGTAGGAAAAAGCTCAGTGGATGATCCTGAGGAGATATGTGGTGATGTGTGCTGAAGTCATGAGTCTCATACAGGGTCACAATGCCGTCAATGACTTCACCAGTCTCTTGCATCCAGCAGCACAACCACCATGTTCCCCACAGGGTCAAGCCCTTAATTTAAAACAAACAAGGAGTCCTGTAGCTCTTAAGGACTAACAAATCTATTTATTGAATGGGCTTTCTGACTTCGTCAGATGCTTTGACCTGTTAAACCATGTTTATAAAGCTTGATCTCAAAAGTTAGATGTTTTTCCTCTGAATCTTTATACAGAGAAACAGCCTTTAACTCAAACCTTTGATAGACACTCAGTTGTGCCTTCAACATATCTTTTTTATATAAATGTTTTCAGACTTAACACATTTTGTATGACAGTCAGATTCTATATTAAAATGGGTTGTTTTTTTTTAAGTTATTTTTTGAAACAAAATCTAAATAATAAGAACATGTGGCTGGTCATTCTGAGTCATACCAGTTATCTATTTAGCCCAGTATTCTTTCTCTGGCAGTGGGTGGTGCTAGATAATTCACAGAAATAAACAGCGCAAGATAATTACTGAGTGATTCATCCCCAGTCATAATCCCAGCTTCTGGCCATCCTAAATTAAGGGACATCAGAGCTAGGGTTTTGCACCTCTGATTATCTTGTCTAATAGCCATTGATGGACCTATCCTCCAGAAACTTCTCTAATTCTTTGTTGATCTGACTTAAAATTTTGAGAGTCCTGCGGCACATTAAAGACTGACACATCTCTTCGGGCATAAGCTTTCATGGGCTCCAACCCATTTAGTCAAGCGTTGCAAACAACCTCCATTCCTGAGGTGGTTGTATCTCTGAGGTTCTACTGTAGATATTAACATTAAAGAGCTAATAGGCTATACCGGTGGCACTTAGTGCAATACAATTTTAAGGCATAAAAATAAGTGAGGGTGATGAAGCTGTTTCATCTTTGCTTAGGCTTTTTGGTTCATATATTTGTTTAGTAACAAGGGAATACTTGAAGGCTTAAATGTAATACATATTGTATGAAGTTGCTAGATTTTGGAGTTCATGCCATTAGCAAGTGTTTAAATACTCTAATTCATCTGGTGAGCAAGTAGATTTATTAGATTATACACTGAATGGGCTCATAATTATGACAGCAATTTCCACTCACTCTTTTTTTTTCTCAATATTACATATCAGTGTGGTATGAAATTGGCAAGGGTGGGGGGGGTACAAAGCTGAATGTTAAGTCGTAATTCAGTAGAATGATAAAGCATCTTAGAGACAAGGTGGGTGAGGAAATATGTTTTTTTGGATCAAATACTGTTGAGAGAAAAAGAGGCGCTTTTGAGCTTACACAGAGCTCTTCTTTGAGTCTGTGAAACTGAGTGTCACTGCCACTTACAAGGTGAAACAGATTGTTTAGCATAAGGAATTAATAATGTAGTGGATGAGCTGCTCAGACCTGAAGAACTCCCTCTGTAAGTTCTAAAGCTTGAATCTTCTCACTGACTGACGGAAGTTGGTCCAATAAAAGATATCATTTTACAGTTTTGTTGTCCTAATATTCTTGGACCAACATGGCTACAACAGACATCATATGCAGTCTTACTTTGACACCTGAGGGCCTTATTTTTTGGGAAAAAATTCATACAACTGGGTATCTAATTTATATATCCATTTAGCATAAATGCTTACACAAGTTGGGTAATGGTGCATGCATGATCAATTTTGTTGGTTTGCTACATAATTCCAAAAAGTGGCTCAGCCTCTGTCATCTAACCTAAATGTTTCAGTGGCAGTGTAGATTTAGGAAGACAATGCTAAACTTTGACCTATGGTGGCTTTTTAAAATGGATGTAATCTGATGGGGAATGCTTTCAAGAGTTTGTATAGTGTGCATGGAGTGGAGGGAAGAAGACAAATTCCCCTACACCAAAGCACTTACTATGTAGGACCTACATAAAACCTTTTTATGTTCACAATATTTAGCTCTTCATTGTTTAACAACCCTTACTGAGGTTGTATATCTCTTGCATGACATTACTGCTGTACAGACACTTGGCTTCTACTGCATGAGAAACCCAGTAATGCTATTCTTTGTCAAGTGGTGGTAGAGTTTTAAAAAAAAAAAATCAAGCAAAGATTATGGTTTAGATGTCTCAAATCCTATTACAAGAGTTTAAAACACTAGACAGAATTACTGTTAACTCAAGATTAGTTTTATGAAATTATATAATGCAAAAATGTTTTCATGCAGTTATGAAGACAGGACATGTACCATGTAACGTCAGTTATTTGAATAATATTCTGATGTGAAAGAAGAAATGAAAAAACCTCAGAACAAAATACCCCGCCTCCTATGACAGAACTGTTGCTTTGTCCATTCCCCTGCATCAAAGCAGAATCAATTTTTTATTGATAAATCATTGAGTACTTCTACAGACTAAGGCTAGAGATGCATGTAACTGTACTATGTGCCACTGTTTATTTTTAGTATATATTTATATGCATACCACAGAAGTGTTGCAATTTGCCTGGGAAGATAGTTTGCATATATTGCCTTTTTGATTGCCCAGCCTGTGATAGCTGTCTGTACTTATGTGCACAAAGAGTGCTTTCTGTCAGAACTGAAAAACATGAGACAGCTTGGTCCTGAAGGAAGAAGGGGTCAGAAGGGAATGAGTAAATATGCTTTTTCTAAGGAGAGCTAACCTTCAGTTCTCATCAAATCTGTGTGTAGCCAGGAGCTAAGTGTGCTTGAAAAGGTACCAGTTGTACTATTTTACATGAAAGGAATGGTGCTCAAAATGATGTAAAAATATGAATATACTGTGTGTGGCTGGCATTAAAACTACATAAATAATTCACTATGTTTTAATGAAGGTAATGATTACAATACACTGATATAAAATTTTGATACAAGCTTTGTTTAAAGCAACTCTTACGGCATTACAGCAATGTTATGGTAAATAGGCTTCTCTTCTAAATCTAAGCAGTAGATGGAATATGTTGAATAATAAAGGAAATGCTTCTTCAACTGTTTGCTAATGTTGATTCCAAGTAGGTGTGTGCATGTGACACACAGTTCACCCGATGGCTTTTCCAGCTGTGGGAGTTTCCCGCGTGCGCTTATTCACCACAAGCCTAAACAGGAAGTGTCTGCAGTTCTGCTCCTTCCAGAATTGCAACCTGGGGTCTATTGCAGATGCATTTCTTGTCACCTTAGCAGATCAGCTCTTCTGTGCATTTCTGCTATCCACAAGATCCTGCTGAAAATCAGGCAGGAAAGGTCCCCTGTGATTCTTATAGTCCCAGCCTGGCTTTGTCAGCACTGGTACACCATGCTTCTCAACCTCTCAATGGAAATCCCAATCACTCTACCTCTGCTTCCGGATCTGATCACGCAGGAGCACGGTCGCTTCCGACATCCCGTCTGGATCCCTTCAGTTCACGGCATGGAAGTTCCATGGCTGAGCCCTCTGGATTGAGCATGCTCAGAATCAGTTCAAGAGGCCCTCCTTGGCACCAGAAAACCATTCATGAGTTAAGTGGAAGAGATTTTTAGCCTGGGCAACTCAGAAGGATGTCCTACCCATTTTGTCATCCATTCCTGCCATCCAGGACTGTCTGTTGCATCTGAAATAAGATCTGTTGGGATCATCAATGAAGGTTCCCTTGGCAGCCATCTTAGCTTTCCATCCCTGGATGGTGGGAAACTCGGTCTTTGCTAACCTTCTGGTTGGATGTTTTCTGAAGGGCCTGGATAGACTGTAACCTCATACATGCCAGACAGTGGGGTCTTAGTGTTGTGCCATCAAGACAGACAGGACTATCATTTGAGCTCCTAGCAAGTTGCTTCCTCTATCTTTTTCCTGGAAGGTGGCCTTCCTCGTGCCCATGACTTTGACCAGGAAGGTATCTGAACTCAAGGCGCTTGTGTCAGAACCTCCTTATACAGCTTGCTTCAAGGCTAAGGTTCATCTTTGTTCTCACCCAGCTTTCCTTCCAAAGGTGATTTCCCAGCTCTGTGTGAATGAGGACGTGTTCCTGCTGGTTTTCTATCCAAAACCGCACGCCAGCAGTCAGGAGCGTAGGCAGCATTTGCTGGATGTTGAGCATGCCTTGGCTTTTTATATCAAAAGGGTTAAATTGTTCGGGGAAAACTGAGCTCTTTGTAACCATGGCAGATAGAATGAAAGGGCTGTTTCTTCTCAAAGGATTTCTTCTTGGATCCCTTTAAGTATCAGGGCTTGGCACAACTTGCTGAATGTGCCTGTACTAACATTAACAGCCCTTTCTATGAGAGCTGGAGAGTCCTGGGCCAAATACCGATTCAGGACATTGTAGAGTGGCAGTGTGGTCATCTCTTCACACCTTCACTGCTTAGTGTTACCCAGCATGCCACAGATGATGCCACCTTCAGCAAAGCAGTGCTTCAGTCTGCAGGGCTGTGGACTCCCACCCTCCTCTTATGGTCTGGCTTGGGAGTCATCTACTTGGAGTTGATCTGAACAACACATCTCGGTGAAAAAAAATTACTAGTCTTCTGTGTAACTGCTCTTCTTTGAGATGCTTATGTCCGTTCCAAGACCCACCTCCCTACTCTTCTGTCTTAGCCAGCCAGCAAGAAGGAACTGAAGAGACAGAGGGTCGGCAGGGTGCTCTGTTATACAACTCGATGAGGGCGTGACTGAAGGGGGCACTAGAGCCGAGCCTGCAGATACTCCTAGGGGAAAGTCTTCCAGCAAACTGCATGCAGCATGCACATACCTTCCTGGAATGGACATGAACACCACATCTCAAAGAACAGTTACAGAAGGTTAGTAACCATTTTTTATTAGGCTGTGATCACATTAGAGAATAGTAGGGTGGATTACTGGAAACTTTGTAATTTTACAATTTAGATCATCCTTTCACTTGGTATATAGCTGGAATGTTGCTAACAACTATGTTCAAACAATAAGTCATCTTACAGTCAGTCGATGTAGAGCAGTGAACTAGATTCAATTATGTTAGCTCTATTCATTTGTATTTGTACAGTATTATAATTTTCCAGCACAGAAGGAAGCTGAATGTATTGTCCAAATTGTCTTCTGGTTTTATTTAGTCAAACTGTGTTGAAATGCTAGCTGCATATAGATTAAGTGCAGACTAATTATAAATAAGGTATTAAAAAGTAGGCTTTTGTAGTGAAACCAGTTTTCACAGATTGACATTCAACTAAACCCTACTTACTACTAGGATATTTTAATGCCTCTGCCAACGTCTATATTTATTCAAATAAATGCAGCTGTATTCTCATCTACTTCCCAGTTCTGCTTATTTCAAAATTGTAGTTCCAGTTTTGTTGCATCATCTGCTGCTGTGGGAATAAATGTTATGAACTAGAATTTGGCAAATGTATTCACGAAGCCATTTCTAGTAACAAATTATCTTTAATTAGCTTTCGGCGGGCTGACTTCATGTTTGAGAGTATTGCAGAACTTCTGTCAGCAAGACTTATTCATAAATGCTGAAAAAATCTGGTTTTCAAGGCTTTTAAGCAAGTATCAGTGGTACAGAAGCACGGTTGAGTTTTATTAAATTATTTTTCTGTGGAAGAAAATGACCATGACTGAACTGTTTCTATAGTATTGAGTATGACAGTTTAAATATATAGTATTTTGCTTTAGATAATAAGTAAAACAAAAGACCCAGGAAGACACTTTCTGCTTCTAAATTTTGTCTTCACTGTCTTATGTACCTGTAACAATATTTATTTTCTCCATTATTTTGATGGGGATATATGTTGGAATTCTAACCTGTCAGATTTATTTGGTTGCTAAATTGTTACTAGAACATGTGTTTTGTTTTCCTTTGCATCACATTTAACATATCTAAAATTGGCAGCCCTTGTACAGTTTTTTTTTCTTGACCAAGTAGCTTAGCCTGGTATAGAAGCTTCCAAGTAAATAGATAATTTAACACTATTCAGCTGAACTCCCTAGTCTTAATTTAAAATACTGTTTTTCTTCAAACATAATAAACAGAAGGTCAGTGTACTGAACTATTCTGAGATGTTTAAAATCTGTTTTCCATTTATCTTTTACTGTTGTTTAAACACATTACTTTTTAGACTGAATACTCTCATGTATAACCAACTGATACAGCCTGTTTGGAAAATGCAGTTTATGCTTCATGTTTGCTAATATTTGTCAGCTTTTTGTACGCAAGGACTTCTATAATTTAATCATTTGAAGAAGTTTTATGTAACCATTGAATTTAGTCCATTCAAGGCCAATCCATACAATGTTAGGGGAGAAAAAAGCTGTAGCACTAAAGTACATGTTGGTGTCGGTGGGCAGCAGCTTGCATGGGAGTGCAATACATGCCCATGCTAGTTAAGTGCAAGTGACGTGATTGTAGAACGCTGGAAGCTGCCCTCACCTTATTTTTATTATGGCTCCTGCTCTTGCAGTTGAACTGCTGGCCACGCTGGTAGGATACTTTTCCCATCCATTTCCTTGCTTGGATCCAGCCAAAGAAACCTTTAGGGCTGCGGCAGAAGGTGGTTTTTAGATTCTCCAGTGGGCATTATGATTGATGCCGTATCTGGGAGAAGGGTAACATCTACTCACAAAGCATTGAGACTGGAGCAGTACAAATTAGTGGGGCTTGGGGACATCTGCCATTGCACTGTTACATGTCCTCCAAGTCTGTTTCTTGGCATGCAAACCAGCTTTTACTTTTGGAAGAAATGTGTATTTAATCATTAGTTTGGTTATGCAAGGATCCTTTGACAGAAGATGTGATGAGCAGGGGGAGACTTGCTCTCTGCCTCGGTCTAACCAGAATTAATCCTTTGTGTGGATTTGCTGCCTTAGAAACCAGGCAGAGGGCAGAGATTTTTGGAAGAAGAGTTTGCCTTCACAGTGCTGGAGCCATCTCAGTTCCAGGACTGTTGTGCGCTTGTCGTTTGTGTGTGCTTTAATTACAATATACCTAGACTCCCTGTCACTGGATTTTCCTCCCCTGTAAAGCTGATCTCCATAAGGCCAGACATCTGTTGCCTGTCAGCAAAGGGTGAGCGACACTGGTTTCAGGGTGAGACGCTCCTTTTGGAAGAGGGGACTACATTATTATTTGGTTTATTTTGCTTATTAATAGAAAATCCTAACTTCTGAAATGAGATTGCGGGGAATTGGGATCAAAAAGCCAAATGAAGGGAGTGCTGGGAAGTCAGAGCTCCTTCTCAACTTGCTATGAGGAGTTTCTTCTTCCACTGACTGAGACTGAGCAAGAGTGAGCCTGTATTTGAATGCTTCTGGCACACTGCTTTTGGAAAATAGGTTTTTTTAGATGGGCTTCTGTATCCTTTGATTTCCTATGGCTGGGAAGTTCTGTGCTACAGAGTCTATTTTCATTCATAATAATAATCTAGCTTCTTATTGGTAAGAGAACCTTTTAAAAACAGTCACTACATGCGGTCAGGGATTCAGTAATGACAGCTATAAAGTGGATGTGAACATCTATGGTCACCTCAGCGGGGTGCTGACTGTGAAACCACTAATGATGATTTAAAGGTTAACACTCTTGACCATTACGTTGCTGAGTGTGTTAGGAGAAATACTCAGTTAACAAGCTTTACCCCACCATTTCACATTGTCTCCTGCCCTTTCCCAGGCATCAAAAACCACAGCTGTCTTCACACCTTGCCAAACTTCCAGCTTCACCCTGCTTTCTACAGTGATGTGTGTTTTCAGCAGATAGTTCTGTATCACAGTCATAATGCAAGACCTATATACAAATACATATTGAATAAAATAACATAAGGATCTACATTATCAGACTTTACTCATTTTCATATTAGGATTTTTTTAAAAGTTCCAAAGGGGCAGCTGTGTTAGTCTAGTTCAGTGAAACAAATGAGGATAAAGTGGGTTTTTATCCCACGAAAGCTCATGCAAAAAATAAATTTGTTAGTCTTAAAGTGCCACGTGACTCAGGGTTATTTTAATGGTGTTATTTTATCTGAAAACTGCCCTGAAATTTCCAATAGGTTTCACTGCAATGCTGTGCCTAATTAAGACCATGCTTGCCAAGGAGTGGTCAGCAGAAGGTCAATGACAAGTCATCCAGCTATGTAAAACATTATGGGATGGCTTCCTCAAGCTAGCTCTGCACAGAGCTGCTGCAGTAGCTCGGAGTAGGAGTGGCACATATTTGGATGAAGAGAGACTCCTTCAGCACTAAATCTTGCTAAGCAGCTGTCTAGAATTTGAAAAGGATATTTTGCGGAGTAAAAATTTGATTTAGCTTCTTTGGCTGATTCATCTTCTGTAGGGTTTAACAAGTTTGGGCTCTAATTTCATTTTTTTTTTTTTTTTTAAACTATATAGCTTACTTGCTTACTTGCAGACTCTTCACTAAGGCTATAACCTGGGTGGAAAGTAGTGCAAGTTCTGACATGGCTGCGTATCCGCCAGTGAAGCCTTCCCCCTCACTTCTGTATCTCTGCATCTTTCTCACATGTGAAAATTCTTCAGATTGAATGAGGAGGAACCTGCATCTCTAACAGCAAATATGACTGGGAACAGCTTGTAAGGTGAAGTTGTCAGAATTACATTAGCACTTCAGACTAGCGAGTACAGTAGCTTGAGGGGGAAAAAGCCAACTTGCCCTTCTTAGCATATATCAAGGCATGGTGAATTTATGAAATAAACAGGTTCTGTGTTTTGAAAGTCTGCCACTATTACAAACCAAGGGGTTTTGGTGAGCAAATTGCAGAATCTATTTTGTTGCATTTATCTGATGCTGAAATTTTATAAAGGAGGTGAAACAAAATTGTCTTGAGTAATGGTGGAAGATGTTTTCCTGTAGACTTGAATTGTTCAATCCCATCTGTTTTTACCAAATTATAAGGTTTTTATTCTATTGTCTATTTCTACGACAGGTTATCATTTTTGATGAACTAATAAAAATGACTTCTGCCCTGCTTACAAACTCTTTTACACTTTGCACATAGCATAGTGAAGATTGATAAAGGACAGCTTAATTTTTTTTAGTACTGAGGACCTGAATGCACCTTCTTACATTTTTTTCCCCCCAGAAGTTCTGAAATGGGTTCAAGCAGCCTCTTTGTTCCACCCAGCAGTCAAAAGCAGCTCAACATATAGCACTAATTTCAAACATCTGCTGGAGAAGAGTCATGGCACTGGGGAGTTGAGGTCTGATATGATGACAGTCCTTTTTGGGGGACATTTTTCTTGTCATCTAGCATTACTGTAAGGGGGAGCTGGTCGGGATTACATTATGATTTGTCTTTAGTGAACAGGGGAGAACCATGAGCCTGAGACTTTATCACAAATAACTGGTTTCTTTCTTGGAAAGTTCTTGTTCTTCATTCTGTACATCAGGTTAGTCTGTTCTGACTTACAGGTCCTCAGGCAAATCCTGGTGACACTACTCATGCAACTAGCCTGATTTTTGGAATCAGGTAAGCTATTT
Source organism: Podocnemis expansa (assembly GCA_007922195.1). Classification (NCBI taxonomy): domain Eukaryota; kingdom Metazoa; phylum Chordata; order Testudines; family Podocnemididae; genus Podocnemis; species Podocnemis expansa. The sequence continues at coordinate 20,192,174 of ML682019.1, forward strand.
GCTTGCGTAAGGTGAAGAGGGTTAGGCACATCAATGGAGTTCCTTGGCACTAACATCTCTCCTCCCTCTGAAGACCCCAATCTAAGGCCAGGTCTACACTAGGGGCACTTTACTGATCTAGTATACCACAAAGAGTTCCTTGGCTAGCCTACACTATGAAGGCTTTTCCTGGGTAGCTCAACTGATAAATCCCCCTTGTAGAGACTCAGCTTTCTGCTGGCAAAAGGTCATTGTTTGCCTGCATGTTTAAACCATCTCCCTAGGCAGGTCAAGCTATGAAAGTCAATGATACTACCTGTGGTTTATCAAACCCACTGCCTTGTGGGTAGCCCAGGAGTGCGAAAGATTAAGGGAGCGATGCCTGACAGAAAAGCCCCACTGCCTTGTGAGTATATTCAGTAGAATATAAGGTTGTGAGAGTAAACTCAGACAAAAAATCTGGAGCGAAGCCCCAAAGACAGTCAGGTACTAACATTTTAGTATCTTTCTGGCAACTCGTACAGCAGATCGGGTACCAGATGTTTTGGTACTTCCTCACCTCTAAACTTTACCATGACACCAACAGGGGGCCCTGATGCCTGCACCCTGGGGAAGTACTTCAGTTTTTTTCCTCCTAGGGGCATAAATACCCACAGTCACTCACAATCGAAGGATGCATACTAGACTTCAGCTACTTCCCCAGAAAATGTGAGCTGTATTAGCAAAGGGGCTCCTGCGAATATAAGCTGTGCTTGCCTGGGTTTTTCCCAGGTGTTGCTATTTTATGTAAGGGTGAGATTTTACTTTTTCACATGTTGAACTGACAGTGGTGCCAGTAAAGCTTTGTAGAATAGACCTGGCTGCACTGTGGATACCATTTATATCTGCAAAGTGGTGCTTTTACCCATAGAGCATATTTTTCTCTCTCTCTCACATGGAGTGAAAATGGCTCTACCCATATAACTCTGTCTACATTAGGCAATTTTCACTGGCTCACAGTGTCAATTAGGGCTCACTCCTGTTCACATCTTGACCAACGTAGTTGTGCTATCAGATAATTCTTCATATCAGGATTTTCCCTAGTTATGTCTTGTCAGGCTTTGAAACAAAGACCCATTTTGACAGAGACTCATGCTGTCGAGAGCCAGTCTTCAGTCTGGAAGACAAAATGATGGGTAGACAGTCTAGTGTGAGGTAAGGGGGCTACATGACGCATTTTAAAATCATTGCTGAGAGGTGGGGAAAAAATCCTTGCCAATAATTGGCTTGGGCCAGCCTGCCTGAAAAGGAAATAGCAAATTAGTTTGTAGTTTTCAACCAAATCCATCAGTTGTAATGAAGTTTGCACCTTAATTGCTTATCTTGACACCTTTTTTCTCCCATCTGAATGCTTCATTTGTGTTGAAATTGCCTCTGTAAACAGAAGCTTAAAAGGTTCTTTGTTTTAATTCAGAGCAACAGCAGTTTGCTAAACAGTCTGTCCGCATGCTCAGTTTTTAAATGCTGACACGTTGGGTCACATTGTTCGAATGCTGTCAGTGTTTTTTGTGCGGTGCTCATCTTTCATTGGATTGTGAATTATGTGCAAGTCACAGCTCTAGTAGCCTGAGGTCTGACAACACCTACCTTCAGGTTATTCCAGACTTCTGAAGTTTTCAAACTGCAGTAACCACTTGAGATCTAAAGGGGTAGCCCTGTTAGTCTAGTTCAGTAAAACAAACAAACAAGGAATCCTGTGTCACTTAAAGACTAACAAATTTATTTTTTGCATGAGCTTTTGTGGGAGAAAATAAATTTGTTAGTCTTCAAGTGCCACAGGACTCCTTGTTTGTTTTTCACTTGAGATCTGATTTTTCTCATTCCTACCATCTTGCTGTTCTGTCATAAATTCCTAGTACTGGTTCATTGGGGTCACTCTTTTCTGAGTGCTGATGTCTCCTCTCAGAATCCAGTTTTTAATTTTCACCAATGGTTTGTTTTGTAAACGACGTCTCTCCCTGCTCCCAGAGCACAGCGTTTTGGGCCCTTGAAGCCCTGAGCAACACATACAGTCTCTCAATTATTTTCCACCAGTCTTCATGATCTTTGCTTGGATATAATGCGTCTCCAGCTGAGGAGACCTACTGAGGGGTTCTTTCTGAGCTTCTCTTTGTTATTGCTTAATGGTATGGAGGCCTTACCATTTAGCTGTAAAAGTTACCCCTCTGTTTACAGCTTTACCATTCCCAGCATTTTCTGACCTTCAGAGTGTGGTGCTGACATGAAATTTTGGCCCTGTTGTAGTTGATGACCATTATGAAACTGACTTCAGTAAAGCCAGGGTTTCACGCCAGTGTTCAAAGATGGGTCACCTGAGAAGCCATGCTGCACAGACTGCTGTGGTGACCCATCTCCTGTGGCTATCCACATGAGAAGGTTTGTGATAGCTTCTGTTTTCATCGACTCGCATTCTCCAAGGAGACCAAGTAGGGCAGGTTTTTAAATCATCCAGAAAATTTTTTGCCCAGTACCAATAATCCCTGAAGCATAGATACCTTTTTGTTCTGTATTTGTCGCTACATGCAAAGGGACTTCCTAACAGATCTCCACATGTAGCTGGACATATTTCCATATTCACATGGCCTGTCCACTAAACATCCTGTGTTGTTTTGTTTTTTTAAAGCTTCCTTGAATCAGTGCATTTAGACTACAGATCTCCCTGTGGCTGAGTCACAGCTCAGTGCATCTTCATGTGTGGCTCTGGATACAGTAGGTACCTGGCATTCCCTACATGTATTCTGTGGCAAATGGTCGGGGGGGGGGGCACTAGCTATCCTAGATATCTCTCTAACCCAGAAATTGTAGAGCTGGCTTTGAGCTTTCCCTTTTTGTGTGGATCCTGTCTTTCCCCAGGAAAAAAACTATCTTTGCTTACTCTGCCTTCTGTTTGCTTTCCCTTCATTTGTTTAATGTTTAGTTACTGCTATTCCAACCCATCCATCTGTACTAGTGTCAGCAGGCTCAGAAAAGATCTTTTTGCCTCTTTTCTTCTGTAGCTCTTCCATAGCCGAGATGCTTGCTTCTCAGTTTGACTGATGTCTAGTTGCTAAATTGCCCTGCAGAGGTTGACCTAGAAATATGTTTAGAGGTGCAAGTTCTCAGCAGATCTGAAGGGCAGATATGTGAGTCTTCAGTAAAGCTTAACTGTTTATCAGCTCCTGATTGTTGCCTGTTTGCTGTTCTGGTCTCTGCACCAGGCTAGCCTGAGGTTATCTGGTTAAGAAAAGATTTAGCTAGTAGACATGTCCTTTAGTTCCTGTGAGTTGATCTGCAGGTAATGAGATGAATGAAGAGGCTTGAACAAAGGAGCATCTGCAAAATAAGCTGTTACAAATATTTATAGGATTCCTACTGGAGCCCTTCTCAACCACCAAGCTTGCTTTGAATTTGGGAAAAGTAAGAGGAGATGATTGTCAGAGGCTGTGAAGCAGTTTACTACACACCTCCTTTACCATGATCACTTTATAAATAGGTTTTGCGTCCTCAGTTCAGGGAAGCCTGACAAGAGTCTGCGTCTGAAGGATACTTACCTGTAGGGGATTCTAGTGCAAGGCATCCTTGCATTGTTATAGCCATGTTAGTCCTAGGATATTAGCGGTAAGCTGGGTGAGTAATATTGGACCAACTTTTGTTGGTGAGACACCAGCTATCAAACCTACACAGAGCTCTGAAGAAGAAAAGATATTGCATCACTCCTTGTCTCCAGTTCTTGGAACCGACACTACATTAAATAATTCCCGCATTCTCAGCCCGAAGTATTACTCATTTATAATTCATGGTGCAGGGTACCAAGATTTCTTTGCTTGTGGACATAATTAAAATAATTGTAGTAAGAGGCATAGCCGAAGTTTTTATTTCTTCTTTACACTAAGTTTTTTTTTATTCTTTGTTTCCAAAATAAAGAATGCTGGCGCTTCATTTGTGTTGTCAAAAGAAATCATTCCCGGTTGTAGCTATTAACATGCTTGAAATTCCTGTTATTCGCGCTGTGAAATATTGTGTGTTAGGATTCAGTCATGTAACTTTTTTGCTTCAGCAAAATATAGTTAAGCTTCAAAGGTAATTTGGATTCACTGTATTTTGAGAAATGTATTCTTGTTTGTTTCAGTTGTGATACACCTGACTACCTCTAGTTGGGGATCAGGGTCTCCACTGTGAAAGGGAATACAAAGCCAAAAGAGGGGGAAGTGATCAAGATAGCAGCAGATAAGTGCGTGCATAGATAAATTGTAAGTTGCAGTAGTCACAAGTAGTAATGGCTTTTTTAAAAAGCAGGCAATTTAGAGTTTGTCAAACTGTTTAGAAATACTTTCATTTTCCCCTATAACTCTAATACTAATGGATACTTTGGAGAAGGTGGTGCTGAATCTTCATGAAACGCAGGCAACATGATCTTCAGTTTAAGTGTGTGAACTCTCAATGCACATCCAGAAATTTTCCTAGAATCCGCCAGCAAAATCCGGGAAGTCCACACATGATATACGTGACATTTCTCAGATATACAGTGGAAGCTGACTCCTCCCCATATGTACTCCCTCAACTTTTTTAAAATCATGAAATAAACTGTATTCCTTTATACGTCATAATGAAAAACAAAAGACACAATGTCAATTTAAAATAGTGCTTTATAAGTTTGCTTTTCACTGAGATATGTAGTTATTGGTGCATCCATTTACATCTAATGTGAACACTTGCTTTAAAGATTGAGAAATGTCTCAAAACGTCTGTGTCTACGCAAGATCAGAGAACGTTTGTGTTCTCTTCCTTGACGACTAAGGTTCTTTGCCTTTTGCTTGTTCTGGATCCAAAATCTGGAGTCACAGTTTGTTGCTGTCTAACTGTCATAAATGGGAATTATGACATTAGGTGAGGGGTAGATGAATAGTTTAAAAACAGTTCTTAGCACATCTTAAATATCTCATAATAGAAAAAAAGAAGCGTACAAAAAGGAAGCATACAAAATATGTTGACTGAAACATGTAAACATTATATCCATGAGGATTTGCTGGTAGCCGGTTTTAAAACTGTGTGCTTTCAACTTCCCACAGAGAGCAGCCTGTAGTCTGCAGCACTGGCTGCTGGCTAGACTTCCCCAAATTAGAGCTAGCAGAAATGTGAAAATCAGAAGAGGACAGGGACTCGTTGGGAGCAGATATTTGATTTATGTCTTAGTGTGAGCACTGGGATGCCTCTAGTTTTGTGGTGTCTTCTGCTAATGTTCATAAAGATTACATGAGTTTTAAATGCTACTTTGGGGCTCTATTTAACATGGTGTTTTGGGGGCTGATTACAAATTTTTTTGTTGTATTCATGTTAGACTAAAGCAAAACAGAAAGTTTTTAATTTTTCCTTGGGTCTTGCAAACCATATGTTCCAACATTCTCTGTGTTTCTTGAACAGATCAGGAACACTTTCTTCTTCTTAAAACCTCGTGCAGAGCCCACTGAAGTTAATGGAAAGATGTCCATTTGTTTCTGTGGGTTGGATCAGGTCCTCTTCATTGCCCAATGAAATCTACCATGCTGGTTCTTCCAGAATGTTTCACTTTTTTCTTTCTAAACTGTTCAGTTAAGATACAAGGAGTTGTGTGGCACTGTAAGACTGCTCGTGAAATTGAAATATACTAGCAAACTTTCCAACAAATCTTCAGATAGACCTTTATTCTAATGGCGGTAGTGCCTATGTCTCCATTTACAGGAGTCTGAATGAAGGTGAACAGTTGTCACGATGATCACATATGCTCGTGGTCCTGGACTGCAAACGGCATTCTCTGAGCCAGATGGAACGGGGAGGGGTCTTGTCTTCAGTTGGTAACTAGAAGATGGCCTGCAGTGGCATTGCCGTCAGTCTGAGCTGTCATTTTAGAAGAATGGTATGGCTCAATCTGTGTGCCCTGACTCATAGAAACAGTCTAGAGAGGCTGTATTTCATAGACTACAGGTATTGAGTGTTTAGGGTGACAGGTCTTGCTAATGACACTGGAATTCTGTGTATTTCAGAATTAGTCTGAAAGCAGGCTGAAGAGGGTTTTCCTCTCAATGTTACATGTTTTGAAGTTCACAGGCTTTTGTCTGCTCCCAATCCAAAGTTTACTTGCAGTTTGCTGTAAATTGTCTTTAAAAATACTGGGTTTAATAGTTCTTGCTTTTGTCTTTCATAAAGAATCCTCTCCATTAAGTAGAGTGGGGATCTGAGTCTCAGACCTTGACCATGGTCACTCGTCAAGATGATGGAAAAGTTGAGTGTAGAAATTTGCTGTGCATACTCTCTTTTGCTCTAACCAGTAGACATGTTGCTTCCCCATACAGTGGACACAGAGAGATTAAAACAAAAATATATTATTATGGGATAGCTGAGACATGTTCACTGCCATCAAATGACATTTAATAGTCTGTTTAAATATGCAGCAATAAGCACATAAAAATGTATTGAGCTGTTCCCCCCATAACACAGATGGCTTAACTAAATTTAAAATGTGCGTTATGGCTTGGATGAAGTGTGCAGGAAATGTTGTTCCCCATTTTAAAAGTGAATTATCTCTCTCTATCAAAGAAGAAAGCATACTTGTTGAGGTCATCCTGAAAGCATCACTAAAAATTATCTGCTGATGCAGAAAATTAGATTTATTCTTATGTTGGCATTTCCATAAAAATACAAGTATATAAAAATTTATATTCTCTAAAAGCTTGTAGTAAACTAGGCTTTCAAGAAAATAGGATGCTTATCTTTTAAAGTCCAGTTTCAAATGGCCAGATGGTGCTTACAATGTGGAAGCATAAAATTAGTGATGTAATTCATTTGTTTGTTTGTGGGTTTTTAAAGGCAATCTGAGGTAAGAACCTCTCTTTCTGTACAGTATCACTCAGGCATATTTGTCAGCAGAAAAGTGCACCTATTGCTGCAATGTTTGATTAGCCTGTTGAAGTCAGTTCAGATAGTTGCATGAATAGTCCATAGCAGGATATGCACTTGACCATTATTTTAAATGTGAAATTTAACTATCTGCTTGGTCTGTTGAGGTGCACTTCAAGGAACATCAAAAGCTAACATCTTTGTTTCACTGGGTGTTCCTCTAGGTTCTTTCTGTAGCTGCACAAAGGCAATCTATAGCACAAAAACCTTGTACGGTGACAGTTTTCATTTAAGTATTATGATGTGAACCAAACATGTTCTTTATTCAGAAATAAACTTAAGAACTTGCAAGCTGTTTTCAGATTCCATAACTGTAGTTAAGCCATTCATTTGTTTTTGCCACTGGATAAAGAAATCTTATGTTATCATAATGCTTTAATCCTGATCTCTGGCTGGGAATGGATACTTATTTGGAAAAACAGTCCGCTAAGGTGGAAATGGCTGCCTGGTATGGATGATTGTGTACAGTGACATGCTTTGCTGCTCTGACTTCCTGGGCTTTACTCTAGACCAGTGGTCTTCAAAACATGGGTTGGGACCCAGTACTGGGTCACAGACCCTCAGATACTGGGTCACGGTGCCCCCTGCTGCGACCATCAAAAGACTGGAATGCATTGCTCAAAGATCTAATTGTTGGGTTGTGGGCATAAATGATTTTTTTCAACTGGGTCCCAAGACAAAAAGTTTGAAAACCACTGCTCTAGACCACTTACACCTGTATAATACTAAAGAGTCATGTGGATAGTTTGGGTAGTGCCACAGATCAGATCTGGTCTACTGCTCACTCAGCCCTGTAATTTCTGGCTGCATCTCAGGTATGTCTCGCCTCCATGTTGAATTCTGTGTGTCAGGGTAACCCACAGGTTTTTTTCAATAAAAGTGTTTGTTTCAAATTTCTTCAGATTTGCTCTTTCCAGGAGAATGAGGCAGAACTAGGGAATTGATCTTACCAGGACAGTTCTGGAAGCATGGGACAAAACAAAAGTTCAGCTCTGTGTTTCACAAATCAGAAAGTTACATTCTTAATCCTTTTTTGGGGGGTGGGGTTGGGGGGGGCTCAGCAGTGGGTGGGTGGGACAAGGATGCCTGTGGCACTTTTAAAGACTAACAAAAGTGCCACGGGACTCCTTGTCTGTTTTGCTGAATTAGACTTAATATGGTTGCCCCTTTGGGACATCTTAATCGTTGAGCACTCTGTGCATCAACTCAGGATATTTCAAGGGGAATAGTTGTTGGGATGAAGAATATATGTGATCTAAGTGCCTGATTAAGTTACATGGTGAAGGAAATCCAAATATCGAAAACGGGGCATTCCACGACACTTGGTGTAATTCAGTGGCTTTTTAAAAAATGCCGCTCTATGTTCTTTGTGGTGTCAGGCCTTTTTGCTTCATGCCTGTATAAAACAAGCATTTTATGCCAGTATGCTTTTATAATTTAGATTTTTTTTATCTTTATTCCTGTAATTCACAGTCTTAAGTCTATTGATATATTCTTTTGACATGGTCTTTCACCTACTATACTGTGGGAGGTGCAGGGAGAATTTTAGGTAGGAAAATTGTAACCAGCAGTGGGACCTTTGCTATGCCAGAAGCCTTTCCAACTCCTTCTCTACATTCTTATTAACCCCAAGGAACTTTGTGCAAGAAATCTGGCCCAAGAATACTTTAGCTGGCAGTCTGTAGTCCCCTGGGGTGGTCTGACATTTTCCTCATTCTGCTTCTACTTTATAGAGGCCTCTTAAATCCCTGGTGAGCTACTAGAGCTCTTTGGCATCTTCCCCAGCCTGAGGTCTGCCTTGGACAGGCGTGTAGTTAGCACTGTATTTCAGATGCCTGCCTGCCTGCCTACATGAATTTTAAAAAGTGTATTTCAGGTGTTGAAATTTAAAGGATTGATTTCAGATTTGAGTGTCAAGTTCCATACTGGAATGAATTTCTATAGTTCCAGTTATTTTTCTGGATCAGTTCACTCTTGTTTTCAGCATCTGAATGCTTTAAAAAGTACTTCTAAGCACAAGGTCCTAACATCTCGAAAGAGTCTGTTTGAAGAAGGCCATGATTGAGATTTAACCCCCTAAAATGAGGCAGTTTTAAATGAAAAGCAATGGTTTAGGTACCTATGTCTTTTATTCACTCTTCTCCAAATAGCCACAACCCTACAGATGCGTCAGCCTGTCCCAGAACTCCAAACCATCAGGTTCAAAACAAAAAACCAGGGTTTTGAAAGTCTTTGCTGGAGTCTCAGATGAACTGAAAAAAAAAAAGCAAATCTAAATCTAGAACTCAGTGTTTTAATTTATCAGAAGTTTCAGGTTTTAAATTTTTAGCGTTTAACCAATTACTGTCTATAATGTCTGTCTGAGCTTTAAAATGTAGTCGTGTTTCTTCTCCCAACTCCTCTTCTTTCTGGAATCATCATGTCACAGCTGGTGGTGACTATACTTTATGCGAGTTTTCTGTGTGTGCTGCAGAGTGGATGGCTCTGATTAGTGCTGGTTGGCAGCTCTCCTTATTTGCTGCTGGGTGTTTCATTGCAAGACCTTTTTTATGACGTTTACTTGACAACGTGTTGTGACTCTACAGATTAATTCCAGTTCTGGCATGTCCTGCTCGGGCAGCACACCCAACTCGTCAGTAAATGCCTTTCTGTTGTTATAGCCCAAAGCTGGTGAAGTGAGCCCCACATCCGGGTGTTCATTTGGTTGGGATTTGTTTGGAGGAAGGCAATCTAGAGGGATCCTGAGAGGTGCCTCTAAGTCCGTTATGTTTGTGCACAACTCCATTGCATAAAGGGCCTAGGTCATGGCTTGCCTCTGTCTGAGTTTTACACATCTCCTTCCAGATACTGTTGTTAGAGCCCATGTGTTGTTCCAAGAGTTCACTAAGGAATAACAGAAATTGTTACTGCCTGTCTCCTTGCGCCCTGCCCACCAGATCCATGGGTGAGGTTGAATCCAAACTGAGCTCCTCCATGTGGCAGTGCACCATCTCGCCACCAGTCCTGCTGTCCTTGGAAATAAAAATAAAAGCTATCAGTTTCCCTATTTTAATCTGCTCCACATTTATATTTCAAAGCCTCCCATTTTATTTTGTAGGTATGGTGTGAATATGCGTTGCTTGGCAGCTCGGGTCAACTACAAGACTTTGATCATCATCTGCACTCTCTTCACTCTGGTCACGGTCCTGCTGTGGAATAGATGCTCCAGTGATAAAACAACTCCGTTTCCACGAAACCTGAACAGTGGCTTCAGAGTAGACGGAGTGGAAAAACGAACAGCTGCATCTGAAAGTAACAACTATGTAAACAGCCTAGCAAAGCAGCAGAGTGAGGAGGCATCACCCCAAGAGCAGCAGAAAGCACCTCCTGTTGTTGGAGGATTCAATAGCAATGGAAACAAGGTTTTGGGACTTAAATATGAAGAAATTGACTGTCTGATCAATGATGAGCATACAATTAAAGGAAGGAGAGAGGGCAATGAGGTCTTTCTGCCATTCACATGGGTGGAGAAATACTTTGAGGTTTATGGGAAGATTGCTCAGTATGATGGCTATGACAGATTTGAGTTCTCTCATAGCTACTCCAAAGTATATGCACCGAGAGCACCTTACCACCCTGATGGAGTTTTCATGTCCTTTGAGGGCTACAATGTAGAAGTTCGAGATAGAGTGAAATGCATTAGTGGTGTTGAAGGTATGTGGTGTAGATATGTGTTTTATAATTGAAATGCAACTTAAAATCAGCTTTCCTAATTTGAGATGCAAGATGGTGGTCTTAATTTTCTCCAACTTCCCTGAGAGAGAATGGTGTCGGGGGGGGGAGGGGGTCATAAGTGACATCTTCAGGTTTTTGCTAGTTGGTCACTTACCATTCCTTCAGGAGTCTTGTGGCACTTAAAAGACTAACGGCTTCATTTATTGCATGAGCTTTCGTGGGAGAAATTCCCACTTCATCAGATGTCTGAGGAAGTGGGATTTTCTCCCACAAAAGTTCGTGCAATAAATAAATCTGTTAGTCTTTAAGTGCCACAAGACTCCTTGCTTTTTTGCTTTACTAGACTAACACAGCTGCCCCTTTGGAACATTCCTTCAGGGTCTTCCTTGTAAATTTCCAAAGGGATAGCCATGTTAGTCTAATCCAGCAAAAAAAACAAGGAGTCATGTGGCACTTCAAGACTAACAGATTTTATTTTTCGCATGAGCTTTCGTGGGACAAAATCCCACTTCCTCAGATGCTTCGAAGATGGGTGAACTTACAGAATGGAATGAAAATAAATGCAAGGGGGTGTAAAACATAGGATCAGGTCATACAGTAACAGCAAATCAGAGCCTTTGTTAGGTTCAAACCATGGGAAGCCTGAAGCAATGTTCCCTCTAATTACTTGTAGACTGTGTGCGCAAACAATTTCTTTGTGTGCGCAAAAACCTTTCTTTGTGAGCACCAATATTAGCACTATTGAATTTTTTGTGCACACTTTATTTTGTTGTGTGTACAGGTTTCATGACCTGTGTGCATGCACACATGTGCACAGCTTAGAGGGAACAGTGGCCTGAAGTCAAACTACCTTTTGTAATGGGAAAAGAACCCATAGTCTTGATTAAGTCTTTGGATTCTTTTCCCATTACAAAAGGTAACTTGACTTCAGGCTTCCCATGGTTTGAACCTAACAACTGCTCTGATTTGCTGTTACTGTATGACCTGATCCTATGTTTTACACCCCCTTGCATTTATTTTCATCCCATTCTGTAAGTTCACCCATCTTTGAAGCATCTGAGGAAGTGGGATTTTGTCCCACGAAAGCTCATGCGAAAAATAAATCTGTTAGTCTTAAAGTGCTACACCACTCCAGGGTCTTCCTTGCATCTCTAATTCTTTTGGCAGCAGTCCCCTGCTGTGCTAGAAAGTACTCTTGTGCTTCTCTAACACCCATGGAGAGAGGTGATAAACTCAGGGTATGTCTACGCTGCCAGCTCCATGCAGATCAATGCAGTGGGATTGACTGAGCTACAGCATGTAGCTTGCGCATCTCCCATATCTCTGCAGGCAGTGGGGTAGAACAGACCGCAGGGAGCTCATGTAGGGAAATTAGCGTCTGAGGTCTGCCATTCAGTGAGATGCTGCTGAATTGTCTATTAGTATTTTGTCTTTTTATGTTGTATTTAACAAGGCTTTGAATTTTGTTTTAGTTTACGAATGTCAGCATTAACGTAATTTAACCTACTTTGGAACACTCGTAGAGCAAGACAATGAATGTGCATGAGCAGAAAACAGTACAGGATTAAGTTCTTCCCTATCTAGGTTGGCCCAGTACAGGTTGCATGCAAATCAAGGTAACAAAGTCAATGTGATTTCTGAAGACAAGATAAGATTATTTCTTCAAATTGTACTATGAGATGTCATGCTTTTCTGTGTAATTACAGGAAAGATTTCGAAGAATTGTGTGAGTTGAGTGAGAAGGCATTTAAGCCATTAAAGCTTCATCTTGTAAGACTCCCTGAATAAAATTAAAGTATGGTAGAACCTTTCTAATTTGCACTTTGCTGAGCCACACAGTCCATAATTCATACAAAAACAGCACTCTTTCCACTTCATAAGAAAGATTTAATAGTAGAAAATTTCAGCAAAATTGCATAACAAAGAATTAATTACTCTTACAAACATACTACAGAAAAGTTACTGGCATTCTATCACATGCTATAAATAACTAAAATTAAACTGCATTTGTGAAATAAATTAACAGAGTGCACTAATGTGGTTAAATATTCCAGGGCTTTTCCTAATAATAATAATAATTAACTTGCCAGTTTTGAAAAATGTTGTCGCATGTGATGTTTCACTGTATGTTGATATCAAATCTGACTTCTGGTATAGGGTCATTGCTAAACCCCTGCAAATCCGAAGATTAGTTTGTTTTAAAAGATGCACAAGTGTGAGTGAACTATGTCTGAATTAATCATGATACCATGTGCTATAAATAACCTCTTCTCTGGAATATGTGAGAAGGGGGCAGGGAAGCTGTTCTTCCAAAATATTTCTAAAAAAATACTATTTTTAATGGACATACTATTCCTCCAAGACTACAGAATTCACTGGCTTTTAAATTAATGTTCTTTTCTGTGTTCCATAAACACTTAGATTCACTGCAGCTGCTTTTAAAATATTTACCTTAGCTTGAAGTTTGAGCATTTGCCAGATGACATTTTAGCTTCAATCTCAATATGTAGTGGTGGTCTCTTCCCGTTTAACTTCCACGTTGCTATGGAAGAAGAGGGTCGACAAATGGAGTGCTTCTTGTGATCTTCAAGAAAAGGGTTTATTATTTCTGTGGGCCTCAGCTCTTTTGAGTCACATGGTAACCTTGCTTGGAACGTATAGGCCCCAGCTCCATTGGGTTATGTGGCGGCCTTGCTCAGAATGTACGCTTTTCCCCATAGTGCTCGTCTATATTTAAACCTTTAAAGCAGCCTTGCTGCAGTACATCCATGTAGACACTACCTGTACTGACAGGAAAGTTTCTCACATCAGTGTAGGTAATCCACTTTTTCAAGAAGCTCTGGCTAAATGGCAGAATTCTTCCACTGACCTTGCATTATCCACATTGAGGGTCAGGCTGGCGTTCCTACATCTGTCAGGAATGTGGATTTTTCACACCCCTAAGAGATGTAGTGATGCTGATGTAAATTTCCAGCATAGACCAGCTCTAAGGTGCCTGATTTTAACTTGTCACTGACCTGTAAGAAAGAGGGAGAGTGTGTACTGAGACTTGACTCTCCCAAAATTAGAGATAAATTAGGTACCCAGTAAGCACCACATATGCACGAAGAGGACAGTTTTTAATGAAACAGACTATTGATTAGGAAGTGTGATGTAGAGTATCATTTAGAAAGTCTGGTTATCTACATCAGTCTTTCTAATCAATAGTCTGTTTCATTAAAAATTGCCCTCTTTGTGCATATGTGGTGTTCAGTGTGCTGTCAGTCTTGGATGTTAAACAGAGAAATTATCTGCAGTTGGTCACCTTGCAGTACTACTGACTTCTTGGCTGAAAAGCAAAGTAAAATCCACAATAAAAAAGAAATCCAGGACAAGTTCAGCAGTCTTTAAGCTTGCAAAATATATATCTGCTCCACACAGATCTGGAATAAGTCTAGCTGCTGTATGTTTCAGCTGCAAATTTCTGTAATGAATTTAATCAAATTATCAAGTGTCATTTATCTACAAATTTGGCTTTCTGCATCATGTCATTTAACCCTGTCATCCTGCAATGTTGTGCCAAGAGCCTTGATGTGGTTGGGGAAATAGAATTGCTACTAGAGGAGAAATAACTACTGCTTGAGGGAAAGAGGATGGATATCTGAGTAAAACTGTTTGAAAACGGTTTTAGATTTTGAGTGCAAACCAATAGAATGATGCAAGCTGGCAGTCTGTATAGAATAGTTCTCATATTGTCACCTAGGTGTGATGAAGAAGAGCTCATTATATTTCCTTGTCTCGTTTGCACAAGGTTAATATGTTGCCTTCTGTCCTGTGACCTGGAGAACTTCATTATGTCATCATCTTAAATTAACAGCTACAAGTATAGCTTGTATAGGACATTTCATCTGGTGCATCCTATGATCCCAATACATGCACCGTTGACTGAGAACACTTAGTATTAATAAGTGAGCTAGCTTCCAGCAGTTGAGATAATACATAGTACTTAAATATTTCCCTTGATGCTTTTCCTCTTCAGGCAAAAGTAGTTCATCAAGTTACTTTCAAGAACACTTAGTATTAGAAACATGAAGCATAGATAATCTGTGAAAATGTATCTTCTTTAATTTAGTTTTATCTTTTCATTACACTAGGTTCTAAGCATAACTAGCTTCCAACCTTGACATTTCCAGGGGACAAAAATGGTGCAAATGCCACAGTTTTCTATTTTTCACCTTCAATTTTCTTCATTTTTTGCCATTCAAAGATCTGAACGACTGGGATCCTTTGTTTCCTGCAGGGGGGTCAAGACTCTTTCCACTTTAAAATTCAACTTGGAGACTAAATTGGAAGACAAGTGAATTATGTTTCAGTTAAACTCCAACAAATTTTGGGGAAAAAAAATTCTGTGATTCATGCTATTTGTACATCTCTTTTCATATTATCATATATCCTGATAGTGATATATAAATTAAAGCCTTTTTCTGTATACCAAGGACAACTGGGAAAATGACAGACCAGTCAGCTTAACTTTAGTACATGAAAAGATAGTAGAGCAAATATTTAAGCAACAAACGCTCACTTGCTAAAGTTTAAAAACCTTATGACCCTCCCTTCCCCCAAATGTGAAGAACAGCGAGCCAGAGACTTGAAAGGTAACACCAAAAAATGTTAAACATACATCAGAAGCAGGAATCCTGACAAACACTCCCTGAGGCCACTGGATCAGAAACTGGTTAAAATATAGGAAACAAAGGGTAGGCATAAATAGTCACTTTTCAGAATGGAGAGAAGTAAATAGTGGTGCCTTCCAGGGATCTGTACTGGGACCAGTACTATTCAGCATGCTAAAAAATGATCTGGAAAAGAGGGGTAAACAGTAAGATGGCAAAATTTGCAGATGATATGAAACTACTCAAGGAAGTTAGGTCCAAAGCAGACTGCAAAGAATTACAAAAGGACCTCTCAGTACTAGGTGATTCGGCAACAAAATGGCAGATGAAATTCTGTGATGATAAATTCAAAAGCCAAAGGGGCAGCCGTGTTAATCTAGTTCAGCAAATTCAAAGTAATGCACACTGGAAATCAGAATCCCAACTATCCCTATAAAATGATGGGATCTAAATTCTGTTTCCTCTCAAGAAGATTTGCACGTTGTTGTGGATGGTTCTCTGAAATCATCCACTCAGTGTGCAGCAGCCATCAGAAAAAGTTGTGTTAGAAATCATTAGGAAAGGGATCAGTACTAAGCCAGCAAATATCATATTGCCTCTTTATAAATCCATGGTATGCCCATATTTTAGTATTGCATGCAGATCTGGTTGCCCTCATCTTAAAAAAGATATGCTGGAATAGGAAGAGGTACAGAAAAGGGTAACAAAAATGATTGGGGGTATGGAAAAGATTCCAAATGAGGAGGGATTAATAATACTAGGACTCCTTAACTTGGAAAAAGTCAGCTAAGGGGAATGGGGGGTGTATGACAGAGATCAATAAAATCATAATTGGTGTGGAGAAAATTAACAATGAAGTGCTGTTTGCACCTTCTCACAACACAAGAACCAGTGAGGGTCACCAAGTGAAATATGCAGCAAGTTTAAAATGACCCAAAGGAATTATTTCTTCATGCAGTGCAATCACTCTGTGAAACTCCTTGCCATAGGATATTGTGAAGGCTGAGGCTAGAACAGGGTTCAAAAGAGAATTAGGTAAATTGATGGAGGATGGGTCCATCCATGTTTGTTAGCCAGATGGGCAGGGATTGCTGTTTGCCAGAAGTTGGGACTGGGCAACAGAATGAATCACTTCATGATGACTTGTTCTGTTTACTTCCTCTCAAGCACTTGGCATTGGTCACTGTCAGAGGAGAGGATGCTGGGCTTGATGGGCCATTCATCTGACCCAGTCTGGCTGCTCTTAAGTTCACATCTGGTTGGTTTTGACATCAGTTTTTAGTATTCGTAGATCTTGCTAAAAAGAAGAGTAGTTCATCTCTTTTTGAATATGGTTTCTTTTCTGTGCCTGAGAACTAATAGTGAAAGTTACTTCTGATAAATGTAAAACTGTTGAGGGAGAGAAGAGAGAGAGAATGCTAAACTGTCTTTTAAATGTTCTAACAATTATTCATGGTTTTCCCCTATATTATAGGTGTGCCATTATCCACACAATGGGGACCTCAAGGTTATTTCTACCCTATCCAAATTGCACAATACGGGCTAAGTCATTACAGTAAAAATCTGACTGAGAAACCACCTCACGTAGAGGTGTATGAAACGGCCGAAGACAAGGACAAAACCAGCAGACCTGTTGACTGGACTGTACCAAAAGGTTGTTCTGTTTCGACAGTACCTGATAAATCCAGGTTCACTAACGTTAAACAGTTTGTCGCTCCAGGTGCGTTATTGTCAGTACATTGCGTATCAGCCGTTTGTGTTAATTTGTGCAGATGTTACCAAGGGAGTCCTAACTTTCCTTCTGAAATACATCTGTATGTAACCTTGAGCTTTCAAAGATAAAAAGTCAGCACCTGAAAACATGCTTTCTCCTTTGTCCATCTTATTCTTTCCTTCTGTTTTCTTCACATGGTGAACAAGCTGCATTATGGAAGAGATTCTGCCACCTAGATAAAGAAGAGAAAAGCTCCAGATAAAATTCTGATAGATATGGCAGCTAAAGGCCACAGAAGAATAAGAGAAAGCAATAGCCTTGGAGCAAGTCTGCAGTACAGGAAATGGGACTGAAATAAATACTGCAGTCTTGTACTAATGAATTACAGATAGGGTGCTAATGCAATATCCTTTCTTCAGCCTTTTCTGCATGCACTCCCATCAGTGTTTCCATTCTCTGTCCCTGTATTCAGACACTCTGCATTAGAATGTAAATGTTGAACGTGTTGTGATTAAACTTGGCATACAAGTTTTCTTACCTCCTTTAGTTTGTCAATTTAGGCCTTCGTAAGGCTAAGGAAAGATGGGATGTTGGACTGCATGTGGCTTCAGTTTTTGTACTATTCTGTTCCTTGGGGACAATGCCGCATGTAGAAGGGATTAATCCATACAGTGGAGTTAGCATACCTTGTAAATTAAACTAACCAACATGTACATCTTTCAGTTCAAGAGGATTTTGAGCTAGAGTTTAATAGAGAAAATCAGAAAAGTCTAATTCTGTAACATACCATCAGATTCATCGTGCATGAGCTTCCATGCATAGGATGGCTATGGAATCAGGCCCTAGGTGGTCCCCTAGATCCTTAAAAAAAAAAGAAGAAAAAAGAAAATCTAGTGTAATTGCTTTATGCTCCTGTGCTGGTAGACTCTGACTCTAAAATTCAAGATAGCTGGCAATGTGGCAGATCCTCCAGTGCTGGGGTGGGTTCCTGCTGGCAGTGTAAGGGGGTACAACTGGAAAAAAGCAAAGTTTCCTTGTGTCTTGTTGACCACATTGGTCTCTTGGGAGTTATTGGTGGCTGCTATAATGTCAAATAGATTTCAGGTTGCTCTAAGAGACACCCACTTACAGCTAGCCTAGATGGGGAACAAAAGGCTGTCTTCCTAGCTGCTCTGGTTTATCTGTAGCCAAGGTTCTGAGTCTTTGTTCTTAGCTAGCCCCTTTGGGTCACACCAGTCACTGTGTATCATGCTGTTACGATACCGTGTGTCTATGGCTCTTCTCTCCACTCTCCCTATTCTAAAATATACTTTTGCTTCCTCTTGAGTTGTCGTATTCTGTTTCATATTTAACCAAACAAATCATCCATAAAACAAAATTCATTGTTGTGTGCAACATTTTCCCCACGTAGTAGGACAGCCTCATTAGTAAGGACAGACTGTATTTTTCTCTCTAATCAATACCCATTAGAATTAATGAGTCCATTACTTAGAAAGACAATGAAGTAATTTTAGTCAGCACCTTAGGCCTGGGTCTCTAAGGAGAAAGTTGTCAGAACGCTCTTGTGTCTTTGTAGTAGATAAATATAAGGAGAGGAAAGGTTATAAGATCTCTTATGTATTCTTCCCTCATCCTTTATTGATGGCAGAATAATCTTCAGACCTTGAAGGCCACAGTACAAATCCACTCATCTTAGATGGCCTTAAGGAATGGATTTATAGGTGCTTAATGCAGTGCAAATAATGGGCAACCTTTAGGGTTTTTTTTTATTTGGTTCTTAACTTTTTGCCTCTTTTCTCATAGTGCTTTGTATGGTAGAAAGCAAAAGGGAAACCACAGAAGTGATATATTGGGACAGTCGCATTGTTAACATTTATTGTTTATGGGTTTTTAAAAAAATGTACAGTATTTTGTTAGTATTGTTTTGGAGTTAGATGGTCATTCCCCTAAGCAAGAACAGTAGTGTAACACAAGCACTGCTAATTTTCTATTTCAAATGCAGATGCTGAACATCCTAGGTTAAAAAAAACCTGAAGTTTTATTTAAAGGAAAAAAAATCAGTCCTAAGAGGTATGGTAGAACTGAGATCATACAGTGCAGAATGTGAAAATAGTCTTGAATCAAGGCATAATGAATTGGTTTGGTAGATGAGGAAAGCTTTGTTCTTGAGGAAATGTGGGTGGAACTCAGTTGTTGCACCTAGGAGTATTTATGGGGAATTTCATAATCAAAACAAGCAGAGAGTCCTGTGGCACTTAAAGTCTAACAAATTTATTTATTGCATGAGCTTTCATGGGAGAAAAATCCCACTTCATTAGACGCTTTGAAGCTCAAACAGTCACTTTTCACACATGACTTTTGTTCCATTAAAACTATTTAATTTAAAATGACTGTCTTTAAATTATCATCATCCCTTTGTATTTTCAAAACTACAAGATCTGCACACAATCTTACAAATTAATTAGCTCTTTGATCATGAACTACAGTTTGAGGGAGAATTTGGATTTACATGTAAAAGCTAGAGTGTGAGAAAACAGGCTCTCTATTGTGTGTGGCTTTGGATTGTTACCATATGTTAAAGAGAAAAAAAACAAGTAAAACTACAAAGCAGAGTTTCACCCTTGTAGAGGTTAAAAAATTTAAAATGTAAAGTTTTTCGGTTGTTTTTTCCTGTAAATTGATCACTTTCCTGCTGTTGGAACTGTGAAGCAGGCCAAAACTCAGCTAACAGATTTTAATTTTAGTCCCCAATGGATCTTTTAACTGCCTGTTCCTTTCTCAGCTCTCCAAGCTGTTTTATTCAGTGTGGCTATAGTTGGAACTGTGACTTAAAATGGCATAGCTGGGTCTCCATTTATTTCTCTCAATTTCCAGTTTGCAGGTAAAGAGTTTTTTTTACTTATAAGCTTAGTAAAATCTCTGTAAATCAAGCTGAGTTCTTTCCTTCTAGTGCCTCACCAGTAACAGATGTATTGCAAGCCAAGTTAGGTCCTCAGTTATGCCTCGGCAACACCCAATACCTTCAGCAGATCTCGAGTTAAAGCTGGTGGGCCCTGTGGATGAAACTCGGCAAACAACTAAACTGACAGCGGTGGAATCTGCTATGGGGTGGTTCTGTCCTCTTTTTTCACTATAGCCGTTTCTGACTGGGGAACTGAAAAGTAATGGGCAGTTAATTATCTATTGGCATGTGTCATGTCAACTGCTTTATGTGACTGCAAATTGTAGAATGCCTAATCCCAATTTGGTAGCAGACACCAAATTTGCACACACCAAATTGGATTTTTATTGAAAAATGAAAGTGTTGTGTCTCTTCTGTACCGCTCTTCTTTCTTTGAATCATAACAGACTGGGACAGATTGCCCATACTGCGTTACTTGAATGCCAGACCTGGTTAGAGTAGAATTTATTGTAGCTAGAAAGGGTTGTATTTTTTTAATTGTATTGCTGCTGACTGTGGATAACATCATGCCACTGAATATCGTTTGCCTGCCAAGTCTATTTGGGCACCTGTGTTACATACAGGGCATTGATCAGCTAGCATAGGATACTGAAGAAGCAGTTTGGCCAACAGTTTGGTGGTCAACAGTGCATTAATGTAGGATGGAGGGAATATTCCCTTACAGTACAGGAATTCATCCTTGAGCCATTCATTTGATACTGTAGTCTTAATTCAGTAATAAACAATAAAGATTGACCTACAGAATGGAAATACACATTTTAGGTTATAGATTGAGTGCCCTTAAATTATTTTAGATTTTAGCTGGCAAACATAACTTCTAAATATTTTAATATATGTTCTAGAGAATCTTTTTTTTTTTCTTACCCCTAACCTGTTTGTTTTTTTGTTTTGCTATTTTTTCCAGAAAATACTGAAGGGGCATCACTACCGCTTGGGAACACAAGAGATTTTATTATTTCCTTTGACCTCAGATTCATCACAAATGGAAGCATATCCGTGGTTTTAGAAACAACTGAGAAAAACCAGCTTTTCACCATCCACTATGTCTCAAACACTCAGCTAATAGCTTTTAAAGACAGAGATATTTACTATGGTATTGGGCCTAGGACTAGCTGGAGCACAGTCACAAGAGATCTGGTAACTGACTTACGGAAGGGAGTTGGTCTCTCTAACACAAAAGCTGTGAAACAGACAAAAATAATGCCTAAAAAAGTGGTTCGGTTGGTCACGAAGGGAAAAGGCTTCATTGATAACATCACTATATCAACAACTGCTCACATGGCAGCCTTTTTTGCTGCAAGTGATTGGCTAGTGAGAAACCAGGATGAAAAAGGTGG
Organism: Podocnemis expansa; assembly: GCA_007922195.1. Taxonomy (NCBI): domain Eukaryota; kingdom Metazoa; phylum Chordata; order Testudines; family Podocnemididae; genus Podocnemis; species Podocnemis expansa. Next base: position 20,213,483 of record ML682019.1, read on the forward strand.
TTGGCCAATTATGGTGACGCGAAAGTTAGGGGAAGGATTTAAATCTTTAGACCCTGGCTGGTACTCTGCCATGGCACAAGGGCAGGCCATTTCAACGTTAGTCAGGGCCTACCTGTTGACCAAGGACCACAGATTCCTCAACGCAGCTTTACAGGCAACAGCACCTTACAAGCTCCCCTCAGAGCAGCATGGAGTGAAAGCTGTCTTTATGAACAAACACGACTGGTATGAAGAGTACCCAACCTCGCCTAGCTCATTTGTTTTGAATGGTTTCATGTATTCTTTAATTGGACTGTATGACTTAAAAGAAACTGCTGGGGAGAAACTAGGGAAAGAGGCGAAGTATCTATATGACCGAGGCATGGAGTCCCTCAAAACCATGCTTCCACTTTATGACACTGGCTCAGGAACCATCTATGACCTTCGTCATTTCATACTTGGCTCTGCTCCCAACTTGGCCCGGTGGGACTATCACACCACCCACATAAACCAACTCCAGCTATTAAGCACGATTGATGACTCCTCAATTTTCAAAGAATTTGCCAAGAGATGGAAGAGCTATCTCAAAGGTGGCAGGGCAAAGCACAACTAGAGCTGTCAACCAAAACAATATTGCAGCGATGTGCTGTGAACAGGAATTAGTGGACTCCTTAAAGCTAAACAAAGGTACATTGAAAAAGGTTGAATATTGAGTTTTTGTGGACTGTTTCAAAGTGGTCCTTAAAACTGATCCTCAGAAATAATTGCATTCCAGTGTGAGGATATTTCTTCCTGGGAGGTGGAATTCGAAGCAGGGGTCCAGTCAAAGGACTGAGTTAAAGCTGGTAACTTTAAACTTGTTTACCTACCCATTGTGTTACATAGCGAAATTATTCGCACAGAGCAAAATCCATTTGTACGCTTGAGTTTGTCTGGGAAGTTTAATTTTTGCTTCTTGTAGGCAAAAGATAATTCACAGAAGCCATACAGGTCTCTAAAGTCTGGCGCTAGCCTGAAAAGTTAGTATGTGGCCTCTTTTGAAATTGAATTATCTGTGTATGTGTTGGGAACAGAATTACAGATCACGTGATGTAATGCAGTAAATGTGTATTTACTTGTTGCCTGGATAGTGGACAGTGTATCTTTTAAGAAGTGTTTGTTTTATACAAATTCTTTTCTTGGGGAAAATGTACACAAATTTGTCTTAAATTCTATATATGGAGAAATACTTTGAACATATGGTTTCTTCATAATTGTAAATGGAAAACACACCTAGCCGGCATTCGGGCTTTTTCAGTTATGTAAGCACAACTCAGTTGAACTAGTTGACTGCACAAAAACTGCAAGCGTACCTTTTAAATTTGAATCTAAATCGTAACTGGGGCTTGCTAATTAATGTTCCCCCCACACAGCTGAAATCTCTTGTTGTGGAAGCTTATGTGTTGTTCTGTATTTTCACCCACATTTGAGAGATTTCTGTGTACGATGGCAAATCTGTTCTTTGGGAGATTTCTCCCGGAATCCTGAAAACATGGTGAGGGGCTAATTAAGTAGCTGATGGAAAGCGTGATTTAAAGGAATTTATATCGGTATGATTTCTTTTCTAGTGATTTTATTTTTAAATTTTTTAAAAAGTGGGTCAAGCATTTTAAATGTTGAGATTACAGTGTAGGTCTCTTTATCCACAATATTGACGTAACTTTTTATATTAATTCTCAGTGGTTCTGAAAAGTGAGGAAAAGTACCTGTGCAATAACTGAATGTGTCAGAACCAATGCATTCAGAGACATGCATTATTCAGAATTAACTTGAATTTTTTTATATTTATAAAGTCTTTTCACTAGCCATTACACTCTCTTCCATTTCAATGCTTATTGTCTCCTTGTAGGTTGGAGAGAGTAAACAAACCAACTCATGTCATTGGACCAGTACTGTTTTTTTATCAAAGGCTAACTGGTAATTGGTGCTGGCTGCATCAGTGATATCAGCTAATATTTTGGTCAGTGCCAGTAATGACATGCAGACCTTTAATTTGTAGAAACATTCCAGCAGGGTAAAGTACACAGATTGGTTAACAGATTTTTCATTGGTCCTGTTGTACGTAACATTTCTTATGTGTGGTTTAGAAACAAATGCAAAGGAGAGTGAGAGTGGAGAGATGTCTGTATTGGAGACAAAATAAATTCAGACCACTGACAGGACAGACAGGACAGATCATGGTATGTCTTTAAAGCATTTTCTGTTTGGCTCACAAATGTATCAAACAGTTTAGTAGTTCCTTTGATATTTGCAAACATATAACATGATCCTGTTGATTCATAGAAAAAGTAGGTGTCACAGCAGAACTATTTTGAACCCTAAAATATTTATCAATACCAAAGTGTTCAAAGAGGAGATTTCCTCAAATTAAAAAAACAAAACAAAAAAAAAAAAAAAACCACCCTTCTCCAATGGCTGATCTCTATATGAGACTGAAAGGCACATCTTTCTGGTGTGTGTCCTCAATGTTATACCCATTTTAGATTTGGAGACTCAGATGACAGGTTTGGGTACTGCTTCTGTGACAAATAATGGTGCCTTACCAATGTGGACACCTTTTCCTACTGTATTAGGAAAAGACAGTGTTAAAACAAATAATGGCATTGATCGTCTCGTGTTTTGTACCTCACATTGGAGTCCATCTAGCAGCAGATAAATATTGATTGAGAAACATAAGATAGTTATTTCAGCAGAAAAATGGATGTTTTACCATACAATTTTTAACAATCTCCAGCACTTTTGTTGTTTGAGTGCATATGCTTGTAAATTAAGCAATCAGCCATGAGTGCTTATGGATTCCTCAAACATGGATTCCTTTTCTCAGTTTTAAAAAGGAAGTGGGCTGTGAGAGAGCATTGATGGACATCAATGCTGGTAATTTCATTTGTTTGATTTCACTGTATGACAATTCCTTCCATACCTCTGTTTTTTAAAGTGACAAAAGATCTTAGAGGCTGAGATTTATTTAACCCATTCACTAGGAGCATTGTACATATATATTTCATCAGAAACACAGTGCACGTGGACATATGCAAACCAGTGACACACAAGCACAACTTTAGAAGTGTGGCAGAGCTGATTTTCTTGGCCATTGTGTGAGACATTCACTGAAAGCTGCTATCTTCACTCACTTTGTAATTGTACCTTTTTTTTTCTTTTTTTTTTTTTTTACATTTTACATGGGGGGTATGCACCATGTGTTAAATATGCAATAAATTGTTTACTGGATGCTCTTCTAAAGGGTAGTCCTTTGTAAAGCTGTACAGACTTTGCAGTTTAAGCACAATGTGCACATGTTAGTTTTATATACAGCAAGACATGATTTTTTGCAGAGGGGAAAAAAGTACTATTATGTTTATATACAAAGTAAATGGATAAACGTTTGTGCTTAATGTAAAACTGCTTTATAAAATTGTAAAATAAATTTTTTATCTTAAGACGTGCTTTGAGTGTTTCATATGCTAATTAAAATGTATCACCTGCATGAGAAAATATCACCTGATTGCATGTAAGTAAAAACAAGCCCATTACCTGGTTAGCAGTCTTCCTAATGGTTTGATAAATGTCCCCTTTCTGGATACAGTATCCTCAATGCAATGCCCCTCTATGGTGAAGGTGGAAGAGTTTTTTTTTTTCTGTCTGCTACCAGCTTCCTTGTTCCACTCAGGGCCCCCAACAACTAAAAGTATTTAATTCTTGTACTTAAGTGATCTCACAGCTAGTACGGTCATTCTAAATTTGAATTGATGGTCTCATGGGACAAAAAGTAACAAGGCAAACGGATGGCTAGGATAACCATTTGTAGTAATCTGTACACCTGTGTTACTGGTGTCCTTTTTGCCTGTACTTTAGCTGAATATATATCTGTCCTCTGCCTTATCTGTAGGTATATGTTAACCCTATTTGTTTAAAAGCTCCTGAAATTTAACGTACTGCAGTTGAAATCCCAACACAAAAGAATAGGGCTCACTTGAATTTTTTTTCTGCAAGACTTTTCCTGTTCTGTGACTGAAGCGAGACTCCTGATTTAGCTCATAGGAATGGCAAATTTGGAAATAGTCACTGCAGCAGACTAGGTCGCTGGTAGCCTGGAGGTGAAAAGTCGGATGCTTCTCATCTGCAAAGATCCTTCTGATCTGGACAAGCATGGAAACTGCAGGTTAAGCTTATACCCGAAGGAATTTTTCTTTTAGGTGCCACAGAATACTTGCTTTTGCCGTATAGAGACAATACGCTGCCCCTCTGGAAACTGCTGGCTAATATGCATTTTTAATAACTATATACAATTCAGATAACTAGAACATGCCTCTACTACCATAAAGCAGACTTTTCAGCATCTTTTCTCAACTATTTGGATGAAAATATTGATTTTCATTACCTAGCAATTTGTTGAATGTCTGAATTGAAAATAGAAGTGAATTTAAATATGTTGTCTTGGTGATGAATTTTAATGTTTGCTGCTCAATTTATGGTGAAAGGAGATACATTTACCATCTGCCTCGAATGATTGATAACTCACAAGTGTGCATTACATTTCCTGAATGTTAAATAGTTCTCTTCTATCACTTGTTAATCCTCTTCCAAAAATGGAAGGAGCTATTTAAATGACACAACTGCTTAACATATTAGTGTGTTAAACAAGGTTGAGTTTTGCTACAGTGAAGTGCAAGTGGTGCTACAAATCATGAGTCTTTAGGACAGTATAATGCTCTTCAAGTACAGCATACTTTAATATTTAATCTGCAGCCAGAGAGATTCAGATTAGATACTGAGGAAAAGCTTTCTGACGACAGGGGTAGTTCACTTCTGGAATGTCGTACCAAGGGATTCTGTGGAATTCCCATCCCTGGATTTTAAGAACAGGTTGGACAAACATCTGTCAGGCGTGTTTTAGGTTTACTTGGCCCTGCTTTGGTGCAGGAAACTGGATTTGATGACTTCCCAGACCTCCTTTCCTGGGCTAAACCCAGGCACATAGCTGTGACATGCCACTTTTTCTTGCACCAAATCACTGGCAGAAGAACATGGCTCTTTTGCTACTAACCCCCAGGCATGTGATATAAATAAATAATCCTTTCACAAACATTCCTCCTCTACTATCTGTAAATGGCAACCCATGCAGCTTGATCTGTCATTAGATTAGGATTTTTGTTTTTAAGGATGCAGCTATGCCAGCAGCAACTTTTTGTTGGCATAACCTATGCTCAGGGAGGAGCTGTTCCTACACTGGCAAGAAAAACTCCATCATTGTAGATAGCATCTGTGCTTAGGGAGCTCTGGTGGCTTCGGTTCTGCAGTGTAGACAGCTCCAATGTCTGCAGCAAGGCTTACAGACCATAGCTCACTTCCAAAGAAATGGGACAAAGGATCCACTCAACAGAGTGAGTGATCGGGGATTCCTGATCACGATAAGACAATAGGGTAGATGTCCTGATCTTCATTCTCATCTTTAGAAGATCTGATTTGTCAAAACCAAGGAAAATTGAATGAAATTGGCTGGAGGAAACATTTTTAAAAAGAATGAAAATTGGCAGCTCACAAGGAAGAGTTTATTAAATGGCCAAAAAGCCACAATTCCACAATTTAAGAACAACTCTCTCTATAAAAGCCCATCCTGGTGCAGTGGTGAAATAAAAAAAGCAACGTATAGCAAAGGGAAAACAGTAATCAATGTAAACTTCAAATTAAGAAGTCTAGAAAATTGATATGGGGAGTTACTGGGCTCAAGATAAGGGAAAGTGAGTAACATGTGATAGCCTGGGCCATACAAAAGGTCTAACGGCTCCTGGTCTAAAACTCGCAGGCTCTCCATCCAGTTTCTCAAAAAGGGTCTATGTCCTGAGACCAGAATGCTAGGTGACATCATGAAACTATTAAGGGATCGGATCAGCAGGCTTTCTTAGAAAAGCAGGTATGGGGCATACCCATGACCTTACTCCAGTGTTCATCTTTAGATGAAAAAACAGGCTTCCGTGGTCTATAAAAAGTGTTTTGGAATAGGTTGTGTGCCAGCTAATTACTGGACAAAACAAAATACCAGATGTTAGCACGTAGAAGTTTTCTAATTTTGAGCATAGCCAGTTTGTCTATTTGTGCCTTTCATTTTGTCTGAGAGAGAGAAATTATTTGTGGGCATAAACAGAGGCAGTTTTGAAGCCTGACTTAAAAGAAGGTTTGCATGTGTTGAATCATTCTGTCATGAGGCTAGAAGGAATATCAGGAGGTCATATAGCCAGACCCTGCACTCAAAGCAGGACTAAGTATTACCTAGACATCCCTGAGAGGTGTTGGTCACTGGAGGTTTTAAGAGCAGGTTAGACAGATTCTACAACTGTCCTAGGCAAATAAGACTTTCAATCATTTTTACTGCTTTTCTTTGGACTTTTCTCCAGCTTGTTCACATCTTTCCTTGAAGTGTGGCATCCAGAACAGTGCATAATATTCCAGCTGAGGCCTAATCAGCATGGAGTAGAGCAGAAGAATTATTTCTTGACTTACTGATGACATTCCTCGCTAATGCATCCCAGAATGTTAGCTTTTTTATTTTTTTGGCAACATCATTACACTGATTCCTAGGTTGCTTGTGATCCACTGTGATCCCCAGATCCCTTTCTGCAAAACACTTTCCTGCACACAACTGTTTCCTTCCAAAGTGAAGTAACTTGCATGTGTCCTTCCTGAATTTCATCCTACTTCAGACCATTTCTTTAGTTTGTCCAGATCATTTTGAATTTGAATCCTGTTGTCAGTCATCTACCCACTGTGTGGACTTGTAAATTCTACTGTAGGGTTTGGACTTTGGTAAATTTAAACATTTGTTGTGTTTTATTTGGAGCACACATTTGCCTGCTCTGTCCAGTATAAGATTATGTTTATCCTCTTTCAGAAATAGGCATCTCAACCTTGTGCATCCCTATTTCCATCCTTTCAATCTTTGTGACACTAACTGTCTTGTTTCTGTAGCGATGCCAATACCATCTCTCTATTGGATTGCAATCCTTGAGCAAGTTTCATTGAGCTGTCTTTTTTCTATGGTACATCCCAACATGCTTTCTTGTAAACCAGAAATCCTGTTGAGAACTCGCATCAGAGTTCAGGAGTGTGCTACTTTATCAGGGTCGAGTGATTATTAATAGCAACAGATTTATCTTTCATGTAAATAGTATCCATGCTTTGGGTCATCTACTCCAGGGTTAAAGTAAGGGGTAATGCCCTGGAATGATGTTCTGGTGCATTCCCCTATTTTAGGAGGGCTGCGTTCTGGGGCCCCCTAAAAATAGGGGAACACACCAGAACGCCGCGTTCCAGGGACCCCCTAAAAATAGAGGAATGTGCTGGAACGCAGCGTTACGGTGCATTCCCTCGGAGCCTGCTGAAGGAAGGGGCTGTGGGCTGGAGAAAGTCTGGCCACCCCTCACCCCCCTTCCTGGCGCATGTGCCAGCCCCAACCCTTCCTGCTGGGCCCACGTGGCACGTGCTGTCCAGAACCAGTTTTTGGCCTGTGCCCCTGGCCGGCGCCGCAGCCTCGCTCCCTCCCCCTGGCCTGGCCCGGCTTCTTGGCAGCTTGGGTGAGAGAGCCCCGGGTGCTGGGGGCTAGTCCAGCTCTGGTGGGGAAAGGGCATGGGGGGTTGCAAAGAAGGGGTCGGGACGGTGGGCTTGGGAGGTGTGGAGGGGGATGGGGGACTGAAGGAGGTGGAGGGGGAATGGGAACAGGCAGCCAGGGATGTTGGGGGGCTTGGGGTCTGA
>ML682019.1:20221256-20273130 GCA_007922195.1 Podocnemis expansa
AGAAGGGGACTGAAGAGAGCTAGGAATGTGTGGAAGGGGGATGGGGGGCTGAAGGGGGTGGAGTGGGGGAACGGGGACAGGAGGGGGATGGGAAGGTGTGGAGGGGTTTGGGGGGCTGAAGAGGGTGGAGTGAAGATGGAGGAGCTGGGGGTGGGGGGTGAGGAGGGCTGGAGTGGGGAGATGGAGGCAGGGAGCTTAGGGAATGGGGTTTGAAGAAAACAGGGTGAAAAAGGGTCTGGGAGGATGGGTGTTTTGGGGGCAGTAGCTGGGGTGGGGAGACCAGGTGTTTGGGAGGCTGTAACTGAGGTAGGTGAAGGGGGTCCATAAATTTAGGAGAGTTCCAGGGCGCACCAAATTATACTTTAACCTCTGCGTCTACCGATCCCCATCTATTGATCCTATTACATGTCAATGTGCTAGAACAGAGCTTGACAAAATAGGTGACCAGTGAGACGCCCAGCTTCAAAGGAAGCACCAAGCTGTCCTGCGCCAACATGCTGTTGAATCTGCCAAGGGCCTGGTAAAGGTGCCCGAGGGTGCTTCTCCATCACATTTCCCCAGTGGCACCTGGTAAAGCTGCCTGCAATTTTATTTTTGGACACCAGAATGTGCTCTTCTGCTGCATTTCCCCCGCAGAACTAGGTGCAAGGTGACAACTCCTGGTCGCCATGGTGACCTGGCACCCGGGATTTGTCAAGCCCTGTGCTAGAAGAGAAATTGGCCTCAATTTTCCTAGTTTACATATGCAGTTGTGAGCATACCAGTCACTGATGCTTGTCAATCCTGCTGTAGTTCTGGACTTACCCACCGGATTGTGTGTGAAAATAACCACGTGCCAAGGAGCAGGGTAAAAACTAGCAACTTCCCGTAGATGTCTAGCTGCTATGGTGGGGTCACCTACGTGCTCTGCACAGTACAACATTCAACACTTTTCAAGGCTGGTGTCTGGGCTTCGATCATATTGAAACTGCTTTGGTAATTGCACAAAATTAAGGGATAAGGCTGAAGAATTTCTCTTTTCTAAAGGAAAATGCAGCAGTGTGGAGGTGAGATGGCTAGTGTGATAGCCAGGACTAGGCTCTGTGCAGGGGAGATTGCTTGTCACTGCTTTGTTCTTCCATCTAGACCTGAATCACAGGTCTAAATGTCTCAGGCAATTATATGGGCTTGAAAAAAATCGTTTCAAAACAGAACTTTTGTGCAAGGCAAGAGCCGCGAGAGAGATCCAGGCTGTCCTAGAGAAGCAGCCAGAATGTCAGGAGTTGGCACCAGCGTAAGCCTTGGGCCATTGTTTCCACACAACAAGCGACAGAGCTACCAGACTGCAGTGGATTAGGGTGGATGGACGCTTGCCAGAGAAGTAAGTGCTTTTGTTTCCAGTAAATTAAAACAGAACTGCCACTCCATTTCTCCAAACTCCACTTGAACTTGCAGGGAACGGGACACACACCTAGTCAGCTTTGAAAGGCTGTGGGCTGGCCTGAGGCCACAAAATATGCCCTGGATGGGCAATAACGGGGCTGGTGTCCCCCCATATCACAAAGTCCAGTCCTGAGCTGGAGCCTCTTGCTCGGCCTGTGGCAGGCTGGTTGCTACCAGATCAGGATGATCCTGGTTCCCACTGTGAAAGGAAGCGGGCTGGTCTGGTGCTAAAGACTCTGGGTGCAGGGACTTGGGAGGTCTGGGTATGAATTAGAGCAGGAAATCTGATCCACTGGGGGTGGCTCAGCTGTGTCCCCTCTTGCCTGCAGAGATCATTGATCAATGGTTTGTGGGGTTTAGTTTTGAGACTGATAGACCACGCATCAGCTGTGTCTCTAATGCTTGAAATTCCTTTTGCGGCCTCCTGGCTCGGACATCAGAATGCCATTCACATGGTGCCCTATAATGTACAAAATTAGTCCTGCCCTTGGGGTCGTTCAGGGAGGCCTTTTCAGTCCTCCATGCATGATGCACATGAGGCATCTAAAAGGATTTGCGTCGGCAAAGCCCATTACTGCAAATGTTCAAATGGCATGGCTTAGGTGGGGAATGTGAATCCATTAATTGGATCATAAAGAGGCCTTATTAAAATCCCTTCTTGATCCCAAGTGCCAGTCTGGGTAGGTTGGATCTTATTAAATGCTCATATTTCACTGTTTCATTTTTGTTTTTACTCTGGCTTCTTTGAACAATCAAATGTCAGCAGCTGGCGGGAACCTGCCATTTTCGCGGGCGTTCAGGGACTGCAGCCTTGGCGGCTGTGTGCTCAATTGAGAGAGGAGCTGCTTAGCGTGAATTAAATATTAATACTGTGTACTGGCCTTTTAATGCACTAAACCTTATTTATGTAGCTCAAAACACTAACCAGCTGTGCCTTGACTCCTTTCTGCTATTCCCAACCTCTCTAGGCCTTACGCACGCTCCAGCTCGAGCTCTGTGTGCGTCCTTCCAGTGCGTACCATGGGAACAAGTGAAGTTCCTATAGCTTTATCCTGTTATATTGCCCCAAGTGGAGTCAGTCCTTTCCAAATGTATGCTCCTCCAGGCCGGGACTGAGCCATGTAAAGTAATGGACGAGGTGTGGGAGCCAGGTGGGAGAAGGAAAGCCAAGAAGATCCTGCTCACAGGTTTTAAGATGTGCTAGGTTCAGAAACCAAGTGCCATTAATGGGCCTGGCCCTGCGGCTCCAGCTTTTTCCTTCTGCTGATTGCTTTGTGAATGAAAGGTAAAACCCCATGTGCAAGCCCTGCGAGGAGTGCCTCTGCAGAACTGTCCATGGGGCGTGATCGTGGCAATACGCTACTGCCCCTCCGGGTGGGAGCTCGGGTCGCCCTAGGCTATCGGCTGCCTTTGGAAAGTGAAGCAGCCTCTTGGCCGCCCAGAGTTTTCAGCCAAGTTGCTGGCTGCAGCTTGCCCCCTTTGGATGCTGGATTTGCTGAGATCAGCCTAGATGCCTGTGGTTAATGGGCAGCTGTTGCGTGAGGTCAGGGTTTAAAATGGAAGATACTAAAGAGCAAAAGTTTTAAGTCATGGTGCAGCAATGTCCTCAGAGCCTCCTGAGCGTCATGCCCAGAGCTAGCATTTGCCAGCTCAGCTGCTTCCCCACGCTCCTTCCGCTGCAGGAACTGCCCCACATCTCAGAAAGCTCTGCCCGAGGACAAGTCGGGACATGGAGCACGGTGTGTCCTTCCTACCCAAGGAGCAAGCCCCACCATAGCTGCTGTCAAGCCAGTGGCAGGAGAGGCCGGACACCCCGCATGGGTTGGTATCAGCTCGGTGCCTAGCCCCTCCTGTTGCAGCAACGCTCTAGAGCTAACAGACCACTAAAGCGATGCCTCCTGCAGCAGGGAGCTCGCAGCGTAGACATACGCAGAACGGGGCAGGAAGGGAGCGACAGGCCGAGTTCTCCTACAGCCAGCAAGCCCAGGGGTCCACTCCCGCCATAAAATCACCTGAAACTTAGAGGGAGTCTGTTGTCTGAAACCAACCTCTCCAACTTGCTGCACGGGCTGGTGGATTTCAGACCCAGTGAATGGTGGTGAGGATCAGGAATCCTGCTGCCTGCTCCTCTGTGTGTGACTCCTGGCTCTCTGGAGAAAGCAAACCACTGAGGTTTGCTTATTTGGGGATTGCTTAAGAAGAAAACTCTACAGGTAAAAGGAGGCAGGTTTCAAAATGCACCAAGCCTCCCAGGCCTGAGCCATCTGCCTATGTGCCTGAACCCATGACATGGGCCACCTTCCTGAGCCAAAAGGGAATTTGCTTTTCTCCAGAACTTCTCTCATCGCTGGAGGATGACCCCAAGGAAGCGACTGAGCAGAACATCTACTCTTCTTCTTATCTTCTCCTGTGGCCCATCACCATGCAGTCAATTCCTGGGTGACATCACCTGTTTACCCTTGTTTGATGGCTAATTTTGTCAATGCCATGGCCATTTGGATCACAGCCCAACATTAAGACATCTTTCTTTTTAGCTTCTTAGTGTCAGCAATGGATTGGAAACCTCTTTCCTACTGATGTATTCTGGCCTTTGATGGCCCTTGCAGTGAAGGAGTCAGGTTTCCCTGATCCTTTGGTCACATCTCCCTGTTGCCTAGGGTCCAGGGAACTTTGATTTCCTTGCAATCTGTCCTCTAATCTCCAGTGGTTTTTAAACGGACCCCTGTTAAAACCCCCATGACATTAAATTAGCATTTAAAAAGCCCATTCAGAAGGGCCTTGTAGTGACCCAAAAGGCCAGCTTCTGCAGGCAGCTCCTGCTTGGCTAGATGTTGGTCCCTTCCTGTTTCATCTCATTCTGCCTTTGTTCTTCTCCTGCCACCTGTGCTAGCGTCAGGATTTGCTACCTGACTAACAGAAAGAGGACGCTCCAGGGACCCTGCTTCCTACTGACCATCATGGACACCCCAGAGAACAATAAAGGCATGTGTGGGGGTGGCTCACCCCTGCTGCCTGGTCCACAGCCAAAGCTTAGGTTGACCTTGCTGTGTTAGTTGGGGGTGAAAAATACATACCACTGAGAGATGGCGTGAAGTGCTCACATAGGCACCACCTCTGCCTCTTCAGGGATGGCAAACCCTGCATGGCGCTGTAGCAAATGGTTACGTTGCAGCACAGAGGCAGCGCTGTACGGCTGTCCCATGCCCAGCGCAGGGGAGCCCCAAACGAGTAAGAGGCTGTGGCTGGTACAGCAGCATTTCCCGTGCAGAGCCATGAGCCGTGCCATCTCCTCAGTCAGCTGCCATGTCTCTTGCCAACAGCCAGCCTTTCTAACCCCTTCTTGCCTAGGGCAAGAGGCCAGGCAGTGCTCCCGCTTTTCCTGCTGCCTCTGCTATGTTCCTCTCCACCCATCAGCTGAGCTACACGGGGGGGCGGGAACAATCTCCTAGGCTATGTCTGCACTTAGAGTTTCAGTTCGAATTACAGAATTTGAATTAGTCAATTCGCACTAATAATTATTAGTTTAAATTCAGTCAATTCGAATGGACATGGCCATGCTAGAAAATCCAATTTGAATTGGCATGTCCATGAACAGGACTTGCTAGTTCAAATTCAGTAGGGGGCACTATTGTAGAGGGAAAAATCAAGCTGTGGCTAATTCAAACTAACGGAAATCGAATTGACATGGCCACACTGGGTCAATTAGAATTACTCAGTCTGAATTGACCTTGACTTTGAAGTCAAACAAGGTTTGACCAATTCGAAGTCAGCTCTCATCAATTCGAACTGAGGAGTTCCTCAATTCGAATTGAGGAAAGCCAGTGTGTCCATGCACTTAATAGAATTGAATTCAGCTCTAAGTGTAGACATACCCCTTGCAACTCCCCACTCTGGCTGCAAGATCCTAGGAACCTGCTCTTGGCTTGGTCCTCAGCTCTGCTAGGTGTGTCCCTTGCTTGGGCCTCCCCCCCCCGGGTCTGGCCAAGCAGATACAACGGAGGTGTCGTAGTACTGTGGTGTTGATGCCAAGGAGTTGGCAATGTCTTCCCTGGCCTTGCTCTGTGTCTGCTCCTGCAAAGCAGCTCTAGCAAGATGTGTTGCCCTCTCATGTCCCTGGGCTGGTCTGGATGCCAGCGAGGAAGACATTTGCCAAAGCTTCCATTAAAAAAAAAAACAAAAAAACCCTGAAAATGTTCAATGCTGAAAATCAAACAAATGGTTCATTGGGAGCCCAGCAAAGTGGTTTTGTTCCATCTGAAATTTTGTTCTTTTCCATTGGCTGACAATCCAAAGCAATTGGTTTTCAGTTGGAATGAAAGTGACTTTGTTGTGTTTGTTTGGGATTCCCAGGACCAGCTGGAAATCTGTTCTTTGCCCACCTCAGCCTGAGGCTGAGTCATGCGTGGGACTGAAGAGACCTTTGCCCCTCAGTCTTGTGCCAATTTACTGCCCAGCAGCTCCAGCCACCGCTGGCCCAGCTCTGGAGGGGCCAGCTATAGGGGCAGGGATTCATTCAATCATTGGCCCATTGGGGCTTTGTCTTCTCTTCTGCCTTATTGCCTTTCCAGGGTTGTTCTATGGGCGCTGTCTCTTCCCCCCCCCCACCCCGCTATTTGTTTTTTTTCCCTGGGGGAGGCAGTGTGTCCCTTCTGGCCCTAAACTGTATGAATTAAAAAAACGTGAAGATCTTGCCACTGGACTGTGAAATTTGTCTGAACCAAAGAAGGATGTTGTATACATATAGCAAAGGTAAGGCACGTTAGGGTTACCATTGGGAGTCTGCTGTTGACATCACTGGGGCTTGACTCGGATCCCTACTGTTAAGTTTATCAACCCATCTCATTGTCACTAATGCAGCTTGGGGGGGGGTTATTCTTTGTAGAATCCATGTAATTTCTCAAGCGTTACACCAACAAGAGAAGTGTGCTAGAAAGAATGTGGGGAAACCTTGCCAGAGTGAGGCTGTGTTTTCCCAAAGCGCACAGAACCTGGAGAACAGATAAGCCAAAGCGCATGTGTTACTAGGAAACACGGCTGTCCAAAGGATGGCCGGGGGAAGCCTAAAATTCAGTTCCCATGTTGTAGTTGATGTAGTACCTTTGCATTTATCTGTTGGTTGACAGGAACAGCTGGTCAGTTATATGTTTGCATATTGGGGAACTTGAGCAGCAAATAACTTGCTTGAAAGTATAGGTTTTCTTGTAGTACACTTTAAAAAACTGGGTGCATTTCTAACAAGGAGTCCTGTGGCACTTTTAAAGACTAACAGATTTATTTATTGCATGAGCTTTCACAAGAGAAAATCCCACTTCATCAGATGCTTTGAAGATGGGGAACTTAGAAGCATCTTTCTGTGCTGTATAAAAGTTGTCCCCAGTAAATATTGCAGACAAAGATGGAACTCGAGCTGTAAAGAAAATTGTCAATGTACTGTTAGCTGTAAATTTTGTTTTCTTTTAATAGATGCTTCCTGTTTGAGATAAAACTGTCCTCCTAATATTAATGAATAACTTGCCGGAAACTAGTGGGATGAACCTGAATCTCCAAAAATAAAATGTGCACAGTCATGTCACCTCTTTTATCAGCACTTTAATACCTGGACTCATGAAGTTCAAGTCCTTTGACTTTAGAATGTCCTTTCCTGGCATTAAGCCTATAGCCTTTCACATTGTTCACATTAGCTAAGACCTATATCATCCTCTTGTTGCCCCCCCTCTCCCAGGAGCAGAATCTTATCTCAATCCCTAATTAATGGTAAACGTCAAAGAAGTAAAGTGATTCTCCCTGTCCACCCACAGGATCCCAGCCCAAGCCACCGTTAATATGATAAATCAATTCTCTTCTGGTGTCATCTCTCCTCTTGCAGCCAGCTAATTTCCATCACTCCAAGCCATTTTGTCCCATTTCACAGTTATTTTTCAGAGAAACTTCCCTGTGCTCACTGCAATGTCCCCTTGCGTTCCTGAGCAAAGAGGAAACTGTCCCCAGATCCAAACCTGCCGAGTTAGTGAGCTGAGTGCACGTAGGAGGAGGCTACTCGTCCCGAACAGCCATAATCTGTGTAACTCACCATCATGTGCCTCGCCTAATTCATTTGCGTTAAAGTGGTCCCACCATGTCAGCACACACAATACAAACATGAATGCTTCCCCACCTTAAGGAAAGTGACCAAGGTCTATTGATTCCAACGTGAGACTTGTGCAGTCATTCACCAAGCTGTTCTCCCCAGTCCATACCATCCTCTGGCTAGCTTGGCCGTTGCGCTAATGCACAGAGTTTGTGCCGGGGAAATAAAATGGCATTGAAAACCAATAAAGTGGTGCTGGAATCTCCATCGTTTGAGGCCTGGTTTGACAAAGCCCTGGTTGGGATGATTTAGTTGGGGTTGGTCCTGCTCTGAGCAGGGGGTTGGACCGCCTGAGGTCCCTTCCACCTCTACTAGTCTATGAATCCATCATTACATTTCCTTGCCAGCCCCTGGGACTGCAGTGTGTTGTTGAAATCGCCATCAAAACAGGTGCAACGGCCAGCGAACAAAACAACTTGCTTGTCTGAATGGAAGAGCAGGAATTGAGTAACAGTGCCATCTGGAGTTAGGCAGCAGATGAAACCGCCGGACAAGCAAAGCCCCAAGATACAGACACTGGCACTAGTGAAATCGGTGCAAACTAAAGTTTGTTTATATGGCTCTCTGTATTGCATAGTAAAATGAAAGTACAATATTGATATTCCAATTGATTTGTTTGATAATTACGTGGTAAAACTGAGAGCAGCAGCAATCTTTCACTCAGATCAACTGGCCAGCTGAAAGGGGAACAGCATTCTGGAAAGACTGAGCACAGCGAGGGGAACGGAGGGGAATTCACACTTGTCTTTTGGCAGCTGGATGTCAGTCGTGCTTGTTGCTGTAAGCCGGCCTCCCCATTCAGAGGCAGAGATACCACTGTGAGCTGACAGTCTCTTTTACAAGACAAGGTTGATAACAGACAGTGCAGAGGCTGAAGCCTCCAGGCATACTAAAATATGCAAAATAAGGCATGGAAGAACTGGAAAGAGAAATCTAACCTCCATGTAGACATTGCTACAGCAAATAGAGGGATGCTGTGAAAATAAAACTGTGCTCTTTTTTCTCCAATTGGGTAACAGGAGAGAGCTAAGTGAGACTGTGTGCAGAAATTCCCTATGATTTATGCACCTTAAAGTGGCAGTGGGCTGTTTTGATGCTCACTGTCAGCCCAGAAAGAATGTCTTGACACAAGAAGAAGCCTGGGGAAGGTGTAGATGAGCACAGAACTGATTTAAGAGCTCTGACAAAGTTGCAATTTTGGAAGTATGGAAGATTCATTGATGAGATACCAGCTACTGTGTGGGATAACTCAGAAGGATGAACGTAGTTGCTGAAAGAGCCTGACTTAACTTGAGGGAACAACTTGGAGATCTGCCGGGCTGTCCAACGTACATTAGAAGCCTGGAAAGGCCATCTGCAGAAACTCTTTTTGTGATATGTAAAAAAGAGAAATGGAAACCAGATTCATCATTAGTGGAGGGACAACAGTACAGACACATGCAAATACTGTGGAAGAAAACATATAGAAAGAAAAGTGTCTGGGGTTTAGGGAGGAAGCACCAAATTTGTGTCAAATGTAATCATTTTGAAGCCAAATGTTTGTCCACAAAAAATTAAAATAAGAAATTCAAGGTCCACACAGACAAGGAGGCCTGTGGTACTTCTGAAGGCTGACAAATTGAACTGAAGGGCCCAACAGTGAGATGAAGACATTACGTGAGTGACCGAACAGCTGTAAATACAGCACAAGAAGACCCTACTATTCACCAGAAACAGTTGTATGCCAGCCATGTTTCTTGGAAAGAAAGTGATACTATTTCAATTAGATTGTGACACAAGCTGTAACTTTATCCCAACCAGTCTGGGGAACCCAGACGTACAGAGGGAAGAGGTTGAACAGCTGTTAACAACATCCAGCCATCCCACATTGAAGTCCCCAGGGAAATGTGAAATTAAGCTGAGAAATCCAAGGAGCAAAAAGAAATCCAGACTGGACTTCGTGGTTATAGATGATGAGCCAGCAGCCTGAGCCAAGTCTGGTACCAGAACATAATGGACGTGAACAGCAGGGTGACTGAAGATACCTTAGATGGTTTTACCTGGGACCAGGGCGTGATACAGGAGTATAGAGAGAAGGAGGCAAGCCAGCTAACTGATGCTTTATAAAAACAGAGATAGACCTTCAGCCTACAGAGAAGAATGCAAACTGGATAATCAGCCTCATGGTAGAAAGGAAACTGTCTGGAAAACTGAGCATATGCATGGACTGTAAACCATCTCTCTCTGCCTTCAGCTGAGGACAAATGACCAGATCAATATGAAGCTGGACTTTTTACAGTATGTGATGTAAAAAGTGGATTCTGCCTCATTAAACTGGATGAAGAATCCGCCTGCTTGACAATATTGGCAATTCGATGTGGCAGATACTGATCGTGGTTGATGTCAAGAAGCATCAATAGAGCACCAGAGGGATTCTGGAGCAGATTAACGCAAGCATTGGATGAGCAGATGGGGATCTAGACAATGGAAGAGGATATGCTGAAACTAGGGGAATATGGGATCTGCTGCAAGCACAAAGAGATTGTGACTAACAATTACTACGATTTTTACAGAAATGCAAAGGGGGATATTAAATTTAAATTTAGACAGGCACAGATTGCGCGTAACTGAGGAGCCATATATTGGACATTTGTTGATGTCCAAAGGCCTGAAACACAGAGAAAGTGACACTAACTAGAAAAACGCCAACACCCGCAATGTGAAAGGAGTCCATCAGTTCTTGGAATGGACATTTACTGAGGACAGTTTTACAAGCATCTGTCTGAGAGCTGCAAAATCCTGAAACAATGGCCTCATCAAGACACCATATGGCAATGGGCGGACCGACATGAACAAGCACTCTAAAAGACTCTCCTTTTGCAATATTACAATGCAGGGGCACCCATGAGGCTTTAGTGGGATGTACCCAAGTTGGGCCTAAGTGATTCGGTGATGGTGATAAACCAGGTGCCAGTTCAAGCCATGACCCCTATGCCTCTGCTGAACACTGCTTTGAAATTGCAAAGCCTCCCCAGTCAGGAGAGAAGCATCACCCAGTGTGACATGCTAGTTTACGACAAAAACTGTTGTCTTCTGTCCAAGGAAAGAAGGCCCACAGATAGCAGAGAAGCCGTTGTAGGACATCAGCAGACAAAAGGCTATGTTGATTGCTTCCTCTGTGCCATAGAGAGGAGACATGCACTGGTCCCATCAGTCTGAGCTCTGGGGGAAAGAAAGAAAATCCCTGTCACAAGCAGTTGTTATCCCTGTGTTGTTTTGACTACAGAATGAGGGAAATACTTGCAATCATAAGCAAGGGATTTCTGGCTGTTTAGCTTGAGTGAGCCCTACCAGCGGTGCTTAATTAGTAAAGAAAGAGGTGCTGGAGCTCAAGAAACTAGGTTGTGTGGTACAAGCAATTTTTTTACAGTAACAACTGAAGCAGGAAGCCCAGAGGTGCTGGGGCTATGAATAGTCAAGCCTATTAAGTGCTGCTTAAAGGACATCTAGAGCGTGTATATTTATAGTGGCTTATCTTTTGAAGCCTAAGACTGTAACTCATTAGTGTGTGTTTACCTACTTTAATCTTTTTAATAACTCATTGCTTTTCCTTAGCTAATCAATCTTTAGTTAGTTTATTATAGGGCTGGCTACAAGCCTTGTCTTTGGTGTGAGATCAGAGGTGCAATTGACCTGGGGTAAGGGACTGGGCCTGGAAAGCTCATGATAAATAAATCTGTTAGTTTTCAAGTGCCACAGGACTCCTTGCTTGTTTTACCGAGCTAGACTAACAGGGCTACCCCTTTGGAGCAGAATATTGCTGTGATTTTTGGTGTAAGGTAGAGTCTGTCACCAAGGCAGACGCTCCCGGGAGGCAAGAAAGACTGGAGTGGCCCAGAGCCCTGTCTGTGTCTTCGTGTTATGCTGATGGGGTGGGGTTTGAGTTATTACAGAGAATCCCTTTTTGGGTGTTTGGCTGTTGAGGCTTGCCCACATGCTCAGGCTTTAAATAATTGTCATATTTGGGGTCAGGATAGAATTTTCCCCCAGGGCGGATCGGCAAAGACAGGTTTTTTCAATCTTCCTTCCTCTGTAGCAGGGTGCATGACTCAATTGCTGGTGGATTCGCTCTACCTTAAAGTCTTTAAATCATGATTTGAGGACTTCAATAAATTAGAAGCTTATTATGGGAGTGGGTGAGTGAGGTATTGTGGCTTGCATTGTTCAAGGAGGTCAGACAAGATGATCGTATTGGTCCCTTCTGATCTTAGTGTCTATGAGTCTGAGTCTATGTTAAGGCTGGTGTAAAGCCTGAGGGGTTCAGACGTGATGCTTGGTTAGTGACACTGAAGTATAGCTCTCACAACCGGTTTAGGGTGTGTGTCCAGCTTGTTCCCTGAGGTTGGCAGCATGGTTGTGAGCGTCTCCGAACAGCCATCCAGCTATTATAATGTGAGAGCGACTACCTGACAAAGAAGGGCTATGCTCATATTGAAATTCCAATACGCTTGTGAATGGAAAAATTTTGCCAGTACATTTACAGTTACACCTTTGTCATACGATCTGACTGCAAGCCTCTCAAATGCATTTGGCAAAAGCCATTCCTGAGTCTCAGTGAACCATAGTGCTCACAGCTAAGGAGATGACTGCAGGGGAACCACATTCAGATCGAGTATTGCCCAGACAGAGATTTGGTGTTGATGGACACCTTGAGCTGTGCATACCTGTCAGAATCCAGCAAGGAGTGATCTGCAGAGGCCAAGGTGGAGGCAATAAATATGGGACAGTACATACCCATCTTGGCAGAATGGCTGTGAAAGGTACAGAGCAAGACAAAACTCATGATCCTACATGAATGACCACTGCCAAAAGAGCAAGCACCTGGAGAAAGCGAGCCCTTCTTTCAGCTATGAAATGACTTGTGTGCACAGAATGGTATTTGTTTTGGGGAGAAAGAGAAGTTACTACAGCAGCTTTTAGGAATGAGATTAGGCATAAACTTCACTCATCATATCTAGGCAGTGCCAGATTTCCCATTAAGCACTGTAGGCACAGTGCCTAGGGCCTACAAAATTTTTAGGGCCTACGAAGGAAGGAAAAAAATTAAAAAATAAGGAAAAATAAGGAGAATCACATGGTTTAGCATTAGAATAGCTTAAAGTGCATCATGTCAATCAATGCAATTCAGTTGGCATTTACCCCTCTTTTTGCACATTTCAAAGTGAAAGTGCCTAGGGCCTACAAACACCAAAATCCAGCTCTGTATCGAGGACTTAAAGGTTGCTTATGGCAAAGCAGAGACATTATATACTGGACAGGCATGAAAGAGCAATTTGGGATGTTCATGGAAAAGTGTGATGTAGGTAGATCCTGGAAAGACCATCAATCGAAAGAAACCTTGCAGCAACATGAAGTTCCAGGAAGACCTGGGGCAAAGGTAGGCATACATTTAGAGACAAAGGGTACATGATCATTGTAGACTAGCTTTTTCAATTTCTGGGCAATAGATTATTTAGCAGGTGCAGGCTTGAGAACAGTCATACGGATGTCAAAGCACACGTTGTACAGTACAGGATACTTGATACTGTGTGTTCCAATAACAGACTGCAGTTTATTTCTGGGAGAGTTCTGGAAATTCAGTAAAAACTGGGATTTTGATCACAAAAAATCTTGGGTATCCTCAGAGAAAAGACAAGGTAGGATCAGCTGAAAAAGGGCTAAGAAGCTGTTGAAAAAAGGAATAACTGCCAGGCAGACCCATACTTAACAGTGCTAGATCGCAGGAATTTTCCTTTGTAAGCCCTAAATCCCAGTCCAGATCAGTCTGCTGAGCCAGCGAATGAAGACTTTCTTGATGACAAGTGGAAGGTTGTTAAAGCCTGGGTACTTGGGTGCTTCACTTGGCAAACTACAGGGAAACTAACCAAAAAACAAGCATTTTACTACAACAATTAATGGGATGGCCCCAATCTGGAGCTAAGTGACACAGTGCACATACAACCGTTAACAAACTGGATGAGTTCTGGTGCAAAGCTACAGCGATGCAATCGGAAAACCAAATATCATATCGAGTGCAAATGGGATGGATGGTGAGGCAAAATCATAAGCCCCTCCAGAAAATAAAATAAATCTCTAAGGATGGTATGGACAACACACATTTTGGGGTCCTGCAGCAGGAGAATCCTGAGTCATGGTTGGGAGAAGTGGACAATGTCGGGGGCACACCAGAAGAAAGACAGGAGACTTCACCAATATCAACCCTAGAGATTGTGGTTGACCAAATGGGAGGAAGACAGCACTCGGGTGACACCAGTGAACCCCGCCATGGAGGATGGATTGTTAAAAGACTGCCCATCTGAAAGATTTTGTATGATGGACTTCCAAATTGTACAGGTGTATCGTTAGAGCAACTGGTAAAGTGATGGATGCACTAACCACAAGGGGTATGTCTACACTCGTCTTTTATTTTGAAACAACACTGGTTGTTTCGAAATAAAAAACTGAATGTCCACACAATGTTTTCTTATTTCGAAATGACAGGCTCTGTCATTTCGAAATAAGAACCATCATTTCAAAACAGCTTAAACCCCGTTCATTTTGAAACAGCTGTTATTTCGAAATAGCTAAGTATATGCAGGGTGACCTGATGTCTGATTTTATAGAGACAGTCCCATTATTTCGAACTTTTACATATGTAGGTTCTGTCGCCCCACGCGCCCACCCCCAATCCCCTGTCCTGCTTTTTCACACCTGCTGTCTGGTCCCCCCAAGCATATGTGTAAGTCCCACTGACGTAAAGCATGCACCGAAGCAGTTTTCCGTCTTGGGGTTACAGGCTGCATTTCATACCTGGGGCTGCAGCACACACTGCCTCTTGTCACCTATTGATGTTTTCCACGTTCGATTCGGGGGAACTTGAGGCTTTGCTGATGTTTTGTGTGGCTCTTTTCAATTCAGCTGGGTTACGGAACAATGGATTGCCTTGGTTTAAAATAGCCTGGTTCATGACAATTAACATGCTACATGACTGACTCCCTTTTATGGGGGAGGGAGCATCATACCATAAAATGTTGCTTTTGTAGTCCACAGTCATAATCCTTTATGTTATTCATGTTTAATATTTGTGTTGTGGGAGCAGCAACAAGTCTTGCTCAGAGGTCAGGCCTCTGTTGACCTCGATGCTGCATATGCACATAATGAAAACTCAGTCTCTGCCCGAAAGAACGTAGAGTCTCTGTAGAGTTTGCGTTGTAGGGCCCCCAATCCTGAAAAGATAGGTGCACCTGCTTTATCTGGTGCGTTGAGAGTCGTCCCCATTATCTTTAATGGGAATACTTTCATGACTTAAAGTTAAGCTTGTCTTTGCAGGACTGGGGCCAAAAGGGATTGATCCTGCACCACAGTACCAACGGGGGAGTAACTGGTGGGGTGGTGGCCATAGGGGGTGGATTAGAGCGAGTCAGAAATTGAACATGAGTCCGCAATGTGATGCAGCAGTGAAAAAGGCTAATCTTATTCTGGGAGCTAACAGCAGTGTTGTTGGTAGGGAAGAATTATTCCCATCCCGCTCTGCACCGGTGAGGCCTCAGCTGTGTCCACCACACTGTAGGAAAGATGAAGATGAACTGGAGAGAGTCCAGAGGAGCAACAAAAATGATAAACAGTTTGGAAAATCTGACATTTGAGGGAAGGTTAAAAAAAAACAAACCAGAACTGGGCATGTTTAGTCTTGAGAACAGAAACTGAGGGAGGGACCCGATAGCCATCTGCTGATATGTTAAGGGCTGTTGCAAAGAGGATGGAGGTCCCTTGTTCTCCATGTCCTCTGAAGGTAGGAGAAGCAGTGGGCTAATCCACAAGAATGATTTAGCTGCGATATCGGGAAAGCTGTCTAACCACAAAAGTAAGCAGGCTGTGGAATAGGCTCCAAAAGGAAATTATGGGATCCCTTTTACTGGAGGTTTGTGAGTATGTGTTGACCAAGCACCTGTCAGAGATTAACTTGGTCCTGTCTCAGCTCAGGTGACTGGTCTGATAACTTTTCCATGTTCCTTCCAGCCCAACATTTCTATACTTTAAGAAGGTCTGTAATTCAGGTTAGACTCTGAATAATGAGGTGAAGAATTAAATGTACATTATTAAAGATACTGGCTTAGGGCTAAATTAAATATTAACATAGTCGTACTTTCGTTTCTGCCTTGTGACTCCCCTGTGATGCTAGAATATTTAGAAGGGGCTCTGAAGAGCATTTTCATATACAATTTATAACTCAAGAGCTTGTCAGATTTGTGGATAGTAGGACGTTCGAGTTGCCACCAAAAAGGACTCCTCAGAGGAATGAAAGGGAGGAGTGAAAGCTAAGCCTACATTTTCTTGAGAGCATTTCCTTATAGCATAGCCCACATCCACACAGGAAGGCATGTTTTTTTCTGCCCTTGTTGTTTTGTCTTACTCAGGGAGGGTTTGAGGACATTTTTAAATGATAACTTGATAGCTTCCAAACAGTTGCCCAGGCTGTCGTCATGTTGGTCTGATAAAAACCAGGCATTTAAGGTGAAATCAAACAGGGCCAAGGCTGTGCAACACCTACAGCTGCGCTGTGAGCACAATTAATAGATTGTTATATTGGCTGAATGATCCAGCTGGTGAATGCTCCAAAGCAGCATTAACAAGTGGCGAAGGAAGCTGGGAGTTTATGAAGTCGTCAAGATTTAGGAATGGGATTGTATTGTGGTAGCTTTCTAAGGATTCCAGTCTGGAGATTTGGCCCCGTTGTGTCAGGTGCTGTACAAAAATCAGCTAATGTAGAATCCCTGCTTCAAACAATTGGTTTCCTACACTGGCCCCTAAGACTATGCCGGTCCATAGCCAGGCTTGGTTGAGGGCAGAATCCATATACCCATCAACATGTGTGAACAAATAACCCAGAATGAATGTTCAAGTATTTGCAGAGATGTTGGCTACTTATTCCACTCCAGGCGCTTGTTCCTGATGCCCAGAATCTCCTGGAGGAAAATGAGGAGGAAGGCATGGGCGTTTGAGGGGGCTAGCGCATGAGAGGAGGAGACAGGTGGTCCATTGCTAATGCTGGCTACGTCTCCACTGGAGTTGGAGATGTCATTTCCAGCCTCAAGCTAACCTGCTGAAAAGTAAAGTGTTGCCCTGGCAGCCTGGATGGCAGGATGGGCTTGCTCACATGAGCACATAGCTCAACTGTTCAGCGAGATTGTACTCGGGCAGCTAGCCTGGCCTGCCACCCATGCAGCCGCAGCTGGATTGCTAATTTCCATGGGCTATCGTGAGCAAGGTTGGTGTGGGACATCTGCCCAGGCTGGTGATGACACCTCCAGCCCAGCTTGCGGGCCTGCCCTAAATGTGCAACCTCAGGCAAATTTCTTCCCCTTGGCAGTGCTGTGTCCCCCTCCAAAGGCTGGAGAGTACAATCTCCACCTTTTGGGAAATGCTGGGAGGATGATAGATCGAAATCCTTTATGAAGTCAAAGCACCAGCAGTGAGGACTAATGTGTGGTGTAGTCACCCAAGGCTCTTGGGCTTTTTCAACAAGGAGGGATCAATGGGCGAACAGAGAAACAAGTTACTTGTTCCTTTTTATTCCACTTCTCCTGACTCTAATTGGTTGCCACGAGTTTGCGCCGAGGCAAATTGATCGAAACTGATGTGCACTGAGGTTTATACCTAATTGAATTCTATTGGAAGCTCAACTCAGACATTATTTACTGAATTAAATTAAAAAACTGGTTAACCTGAATGGATACTCTATGGCAAAAATAGATTTTGTTTTAAAGTAGCTGCTAAGTAAGTGGCAGCATGGAGAAACTGACAGAAGTTAGATACAGGCCAAGTAAAATGCATTAAATGCATTTGCAATATTTAAAAAAAAAAAAAAAAAAAGAGTAGCAGAGAAATACAGAGCAACACATGGAATGACTGTGAATACCACAGGACAAATCCAGCATGCTCTGTGGTGGATGCAATAGATGGTTAATGAAGTGTGATGACTCAGTTAAAACAACCATAACATAGTTGTAAATCTCATTTAATTTTACTGTGCCCTGTTAGCCATCTGTAAAACGGAGGATGCTCCTAGTCCCGTTCTCTCACTTTCTGTCTGTCTTTTCTAGTTAGACTGTGAGCTATCCTGGCAGGATCTGTTTCAGGTTATGTGTCGTGACTGTGCCTAGCTTACAGGCCCTGAGCTCTGTTATAAAGAAATTATAATTTGTCTTGATTCAGCTTCCGTCTTTCTGCAAGGACAAAGTGCTGGCTACCTGCGTGTTCTGAATCACCATAGCATCTGCCTCTGATCCCAGCAGGGTTAGCTGGACAAGGGTTTTTACCACTGTGATGTTCTGGGGTCCCGCAAGGTAATCTGAGTTTCAGCTCTGTGACCTCAATAGCCAGTCCACAAGCATGAGGTCTCACCTTGGTTCTCACCAGCTTAGTTACTTCTCAAGGGCAGACATGAATACCCATTCCAGTCCCAGGTCCTCCCAAATCCATCCTCCTTGAATTCTTCATTACCAAACACTCAGACCCTTCGTTTCTGACAACGGAAGGTCAGTCCTGTTAATAGCTTGCTTTGGTGCACACGTTCCACGTGGCTTGCACACCAGGGAACTGCTTGTGATTGGAACTAAACATATGTTTATTGAACAGAGAAATCTCCTCTTCAAAGAGAGAATAGCAGGGCAAAGCAAACGAAATACAAATTAGACAAAGTGAGCATAAAGACACAACCTCAGGCTTTACACTTCCTTCTTGGAGGAGAGCCTTTTTGTATGAGAGTTAAGACAAAAGGTAAAACATTTTCCCGGTGTAACCCCTAACTATAGGAGAGATCCAGTGTTAACAGACAACCCACTGCTTTGGGACTATATATGAAGCTGGGAAAAGTGCATCCTATCTTGGGTTCTGAAGCCTGAGGTTTTCTTTTCAGCTTCAAGCTTGTTCCCATTTGCTTTCACGGTTTCCTTGTTGTTTTGTAAGGCAGGCCGCTGGACAATGGCTAGGTGTTGATGCCACCTCTGTGCTGCATTGCTTCAGTGTCCCATGGAGGCGATGCTGAAGTTGCATCATGCCTATAAATTCAGCATTGTATATATGCACACACCTGCAGCGCTGTCCGTAACTATAACCTGTGCGTGTGTCTCCTAATGATTTTGAAGTTCAGTGCGCTACATGTTTGACTCGCTATAGTATTACAGTAAAATAGCCTTGTATGCAATCAGTTGGGTTAACCACTTACTTTTGGGAGTTTGGTGTCTCTTCTCCACTTGGAGTATCTGGACCCTGATTGGTCACGGTCACCTTCATTAAACTCACGCAGTGTTTCAGCAGGATAGTGCATGACAACCAGACGTGCTGATCTCCTGGCATGAGAGGGTCTCAGGTTGCTGATAAGGTTTTGCACAAGACTGAGAGTCTGATGAAACTGGGCCAGCTACTGCTTTTTGGTATCTGGTGGTGGTGGAAATGAGTCTTCTGAACCATTTGATGGCATTATTTCAGGCAGCACAAACACCACAAGGAATACTGGAGACTTTTCTCTTTAGGGCAGGTGTGGCCAAACTGCAGCTCGGGAGCAACATGCGGCTCTTGAATAAAAAAGCGTGGCTCATGGAAGAAAGCCAGAGGAAAGCAATCCCAGCCTAGGACTTTTAAGTCTCCCAAGCTAAGCATGCTCAGAGCATGCTCAGGGGGGAGCCCCAGCCTGTTCCTCCTCGCTGCCAGAGTGGCCAGGTCAGGGGACCCTTTGGGGGGGGGGGGGCGATTGGCCTGGGAGAGCCAGCGTCAGGGCCTGGGCGTTAGGGAGGGGGTCGGGATGGCAGGGAGAAGCACGGCATGGTCAGGAGGGTGGGGAGAAGAGTGGCGTGGTGGGGATGGCGGGACAAAGCAGTGGCCTAGTCAGGACAGCGGGGAGAAGCGGTGGCATGGTTGGGATGGCAGGGAGAAGCTAAGTTTTTACTGTATAGGTTGGCTTAATTTTCATGGTAACCTTAAGTAATTATTAGAATCTGACATTAGTAGGATCAATATTTGCCCTCTTTTTACGATAAAATTAGTGTGTGCAATGAATTTTAAACTTAGTAATTTTGGAGTAGGTAAAATACGACTATATGACTCAGTGAGCTCTTGAAGGTTTAATAATCAACTTGTGTGGCTCTTGCGTGCCATGAGTTTGGCTACCCCTGCTTTAGGGTCTTTCTTAGTGTGAGCTCTCACTAACCGCCATGAAATGAAGATTTTGTGTGTTTATCTGGTGTCTAAGGGAGACCGTCAGAAGTGCCAAAGAGGGTTAGGAGCACATCTGACTGACTTTCACTGGATCTTCTGCTCTGGTCTGGTGCTTTAGAAAATAACCCTGTGTGACAGACAGACAGACACACATAGAAAGAACAATAGTGACACCTACAGTGAAGAGCGAGACACTTTCACTTATTAACCCTGTTTTTGGTCAGTGAAATCTTCCACACTTGGTCTCAATTTCAGGTTGGATCTTTAGGAAAAGTTCACTATATAGATAGGGAAGAATATATATTTGAGTAACCTAATGCTCATAATCAGCTGGAGAGTTTTGGCACAAACTTTGTAGTGCTTGAGCTCGAGAAGGAGACCAAACTTGGAAAACTTCAGCCTGAAGTTGTAAGCAGCCCAAACTACAACCGAAATCTTTCCTCATCCCCACCAACAAAGAACAGGACAAACTTGTATGTCTGTTACATATATGTTAATATCGGGTCAGACGGATGGAGTGAAGGTTTTGTGTTAGTGGGAATTGTAGGAATTCGCTGTGTGTTTATAGTGGGAGATGGAAGGCACATTCTTGCGGCTGCTGTGTGTGTACGAAAAGTCAGTAGATAATCAGGCTCAACCTGTTATTTCCATGCTTTGGGAGTCTGTGTGCCTGGGTTTGGTACTTTCAACAGCTTCAAGCAATTGTAACCCAAATGTTTGCGGATGTGAATTTCTATACAGGCCCAAACTGGCCCTCAGAGTCAGTCCACACAACACCTATTAGTCATTCTGAGGGCAGAAGTTTGTTCACAATTTGATAAACACACTTTATTCATGAAGGTTTTCCTTTTCTTGGAAACGGGGCTGCACGATCAGCTGACTCTGCCTCCCGCTAGCTGGCTATAAGTAAAACATGGACTGGAGAAATAGAAAAAGCAGATTGCACTAGGCAGGTGATTGTTTGGTGGAGAAACTTGCAAGGGGGAGGGGGGTTAAAAAAACCCCAAAAGCTCAGTGTTTCAGATGTTCTGCCATACGTTCAGACAACATGGACCCCCAGGTCTCGTGCAATACTTTCAGTTGCATGGCACCTAGGAGAGATGAGGGCACAATGGCATTGCTCTTTGTTTGGTTCCATCTCTCTCTCTCTCTATTCAAAGCTGATTGATGCCTTTTTCCCTTGTGGTTGTGATTTTTTTACGCGGAGGCCTAGTATCCACAATTCTGGGTTTCCCTTTGATGGCTGCCTTCCATTCTGTTCTAGATCAGCTCTTATATGGTCCCCTGGTCCCCTTCTGGTATCCTATTAAGCGATGTGACTACAGAGCTGCTGCCCTGAGTTGTTTTCCTCTGCTCTTACCATGTGGCCTTGTGCCTGAGGTGCTCCAGTGGGTTCCTCTCATTTCATGTGAGGGCACGTGTACTGTGCATGGCTGCCTTTTGTTGGCACGCTTCTCAGCCTAATTTCTGTGCATTCTTTCTGGTGCAACACAACACAGCCTGCTGTCTGCAAACATGATTCAGTGGAAGTGTAAAGCAAGACTGAGATCCCAGCAGCGACATGAGCAGACAGGAGCTTGAAACAGTCAGGTCACACTATCAGATGTGGGTCTATAAAAACCACAGCAAATGTTTTACGTGCAGCTTGCTGTTGTCTTGTCGCTCACAGGCACCTTGCTTTAGGAGCAGGTGACTCCAGAAATGGTCCCTGCAGCATCCCATCTGGGGCTGGCCGCAAGCCATCCAGCCAGCCTTTGTCTCCTGGACCCTCTCAGTCAGCTCTGCAGAAATGGTAAAAAAGGCCACTAAGGCCAGATTTCAGCCCCCTTATTTATGTTGCTGAGTGCCATCTTCCCACAGTCGGTCCCAGGCCAGCCTACGGCAGTTCTGGCCAGGGGATTGAGGAGCGGCTGGGATCGGCCCCCTTGGATTTTGGAATGTCGTCCTGTTCCAAAGGGCCAGCAAAAAGTTGGATGGTTTTATCATTAATTCTTCTTCTTCCCAAATCTTTGGGAGTGTGGCCAGTGTTTCTGTCCTTGCCTCTCACCCCAGATCTTTTCTCTTTTTAATTTCCTTTGTCTGTCTGTCTCTCTCTCTCTTTCTCTGGGTGTTTTTTTCCCCTCTATCAGTCTGTCCATGAGTGTCTCTTCCCCATTTCCCTCACATGATAAATACTTTTGTTAGTCTTTAAGTGCCACAGGGATCCTTGTTTGTTTTACTGAATTAAACTAAAACGGCTACCCTTTTGGATCTTCCCCGTTTGTCCATCTGTTTTCCTGTCTGTGTCTCTGTGGGTGTTCGCCTGTCTGTCTGTCTCCACTATCCCCCACCCTGGCAGCTGGGGGTGCGAGTTGTGTCCCTTCCTGGGCTCTGTCCTGGGTCCCTGCCCCCAGCGCCTCTCCCCGCACATGTCTCTGCCAGACTGATGCTGTCCCAGATGGACCTTGCACCTCATTAGAAGCTTGGCCGGGAGCAGCGGGGACGGACCTGACAGCCCTGCCTCTCTTACTCCCCAAGAAAATGGGCAGGCAGGTGGCAGCCTCCCATTGGCGTGATGTACAGGACGGGAGGTGGAAGCCCTGGGGCTCCAAAAGGCAAAGGTTGGCACCTGCCCCGAGCAGGCTGTCTCCAGAGCTTTGTGCCCTGCTCTGCCTTCGTTGGTCACAATACTGCCCAAGCAGGGGTTCAAGTAAGCCGGCATGCCGAGGAGCACAGACCTGGGGCCCACAAATCTGAAGGGCCTGAGTTCCAGGGTCCAGAATATAGAAAAGTCAGGCCCACACATGCATGAAGGGTGTCCGGAGACTAGGAAGGGTCCAGGGCCCCTCAAATTATACTTTGACTGTGCCTAAGCCGGTACACAGTCGCCCCCTCCTTTCCCTGGACTCTGTAGCCAACAAGGGTGATGGTGACTCGGGCTGTGCCTCAGACGTGATATGCCTCAGGCGGCTGTGAACGTGGTGAACAAAGCATTTTGGCCAAGCATTCACGCCACCTGGGGTTGCTCCTAGGGAGAGGGGGAAATGCACTGAAAGGGCTCAGGACATTACAGCCTCGTGGGTCTCATCCACACCCCAGCTGGTGCCTTGCCTGAGAAAGGGCTGCAGGATCAACTCCTTCAGTGCAGCCTCAAATTGAAGGCAAGACGGCTCCCGATGGCAGTGGGACTGAATCAGGCCCCTGGGGGATGTTTCCGGGGCAGTAAAGACCCACGTGTGGCTGGGCTGGCCGAGGTCACCTGACTTGGACCCAGCAAGGGTCTCCTGCCATGCAAGCCTGGCTCAGTGGAGATTGCCTCGGGTCCAGGGGTTGAAGCATAATTTGGGAGGCCCCGGAACCCTCCTAAATTGGTGCGGCCCTTTTCACGCACCCCAGCGCCTGACCCTCAAACACCTGCCCTGCACCTCAGCTCTTACCTCCCCCCACTTCCCCCCCTTTCCTGGCCAGCATGGAGAGGGGGTCCAGCCCCCGGCTGAGGCTTCAGCCTAAAACCTGGTCTCACTGAGCATGCTCAGAAGCTCTGAACTCCCTGCCCTGCCCAATGTGGCAGAACGCAGTTCCAGGCTTGCTATTTTTAGGGGCTCAGCGTTCCAGCCCCCAAAAATAGAAAACGGAGCCAGAACACTGCATTCTGGGGCCTACTATTTTTAAATGAGCCCCTGAAAATTGTGGACCCCAGAACAGTGTTCCCTGGCATTCCGGCTTACGCTAACCCCTGCTCTGCGCTGTGCGTGGTGCTGTGAGGTTTTTTTTGCAGCAGGCACACCCTCAGTGACCAAGAGTGGCTGGACAGGTTAGGTCAAGTCCAGGTGTAACTTACACACACACCTCGGGATCTGGAAGAGTCTCTCTTCACCATGCATTCCTTTTTAATCCATAACACCGCCTTGCAAACTGGGTGTTAAAACTCCTGTGAGAGCAGCTGCACACACAGCCCCAAACCCTGCTCTCCTGATGCTCACAAATTATCCTATCAACATCAAGTGATGTTTGGCTACTAGCCAGAGAGAAAGCCATTCAGCTCTGGTTTTGTGCTTTCACTTAAGCACTGAATCCAGTGAGAACAGACTTGGTCAGGGAACCCGAATCTTCGTCACAGGTTTGAAGTTCGGTCGCACCATCGCTCAGCATTGTCATTGTAAACTACGGCCACGCTTTCAGAAAGCGGCGTCTGACGTTAGGCTTCTCAGTCTGTATTTAGGCACCCAAACAAGTGTCCAATTTTCAAGAAGGCCAAGCACCCAGCAGCTGCCACTGAAATCAACAGGCTGGAGCAGTAGGTTTTTGGACAGGGGTTGGTTGGTCATTTCAGTTCATAAACATCGACTTCCTCAGCTAAACACTTCAGGGGTAGAGCCAGGGCTATGAGACCTGCACCATCACAGGCAGGAGGTGGCTCTTGAGAAGTGGCCTAAAACTCATCTTTGCACCACGCCTCTTGTCTGTTTTCAGCTCTTCTCTGCAGTGAGCTGGGGCAGCCTGAGATCTGCTACAAATAACCACAAGGCGCTGTGTATGGCATGAGGTCCATCGCTTCCTTCCTCCCGTTCCACGAGTGCAAGGGAAAGGAACAGTGGAAGACACCCTGTGCTAGATCTATGCTACTGGAGGGTCCTCTTGGCGCTGGGTCAGTTGTCTTTTTAGGGCAGATTTTGCAAAGAAGCTGTAAGTTTAATGGTACAGTATTAATGTGAACAGCTCCATGGAATAAATTCTGTGTTCTTCTTATATCTCAAGTTGACATAGCAGATCTAAGCTTAGTATTGTCACAACATTATAATCTTTCACTTTCTGAGTGATTCTGACCTAGGGAGTTCTTTTCATTCTTGTATCAATAAGCTGTGACGGAAACATCGGACCATGGGAGGAAAAACTATATTTCCCCTCAGACACTGAAAGGCTATTAGTTCCATGGGGGTAGCCATGTTAGTCTAGTTCAGGAAAAGGATCAAGGCGTCTGCTGGCACTTTTAAAGACTAACAAATGGTTTTATCACATGATATTCTCCCACGAAAGCTCATGTGATAAATACATTTGTTAGTCTTTAACAGTGCCACCAGACTCTGTGTCTGAGTGTTGTAACCTGGCCTTGAGGATTTGTAAAGCTTGGGCGTCTCAGGACTGTTGGCAGGAAACAGCTCATGAGCTGAGAAGAAAGAGCACCCGAAGAGGCTTCCCCCCCCCCTTTGGTACTGTTTTGCAAGCACAGATGACAAGGGGTGTGTGTTTTTCTTTCCTTCTAGTCTTCAGTTCATTATAGCATTGCTTTTGCAAAAACCTGTATCAAAGGTTGTGCCAATAGGCTATTGTAAATGGCTGAAAATGCTGTTTAAGAGGTAAAGTTTCACTGACTTGAAATTTGTTGCATCAGTTCTGAGCGCAGAAAGCATTCATTTGATCCCATTGACAGGCTCTTTTGGTTACTTGAGGTATGGGCTGTGTGTGTGTGTGTGTGTGTGTGTGTGTGTGTGTGTGTGTGAAGTTGATCTGGAAATATGAAAAGTCACACAAATGACTAGACCCCTATGTATGGTATCTTTATAAGTTTCAAAAGGGATAGCCGTGTTAGTCTAGTCCAGTAAAAAAAACAACAAGGAGTTGTGTGGCACTTTAAGACTGACTGATTGATTGATTGATTTATTATAAAATAAATCTGCTAGTCTTAAAGTGCCACACAACTCCTTGTTGTTTTTTAATCTTTATAAGGACTTAAGACAGAGCAGAGGGTGCTAAACCTCTCAGCTGCCTCTTTCTACCTGAGCACAGGGGGCTGTGGCAGTGCACACCAGCGGAGTCAGAAATGACGAGTGGAGATTCGGCTGAGCCTGAGCCAGAGCTAAGGAGGTAAAGGAAAACCGCTGCTGACCTGGCCAGGGATGATGCATAGACCGGCGCAGAAAAGCTGGAGGAGGAAGGCATGGCCAAGCAGGACAGGGCAAGGCTGCAAGGAGGGACCCACAACGCCAAGTGTCGAGTGCCTGGGGAAGGAAGCGTTTGCACTGTAAATAAAAGAGAACTGGAGACCGCAATGAAGGAGCTGACATTCCAGCCGTGGGTCGAGCCACAGTCGCTCCTGCCACCAAGCACTCTCCCTCTGAAGGGATATTGTGGTGGTGGAAGGCTTGACCGGCAGCTCTCACCACCGCGAAATAGCTGATTCTGTGACAGCTTTTGCAGGGAGCTGCTTCCACTTCAGTTTTCAAAGGGCCAGTGGTGTAAAATCAGCCTGCTGCCACAGCTCTCCTCGGGCTGTCAGTGGCAAGCTGATTTCCCGCAACACACTCAGCCATTGTGCAGCAATACACTTTTGTGTTGTGACACAGTGGTTGAGAACCGCTGGTCTAGTGGGTAATGTTTAGGCCTTTCTTTTATTCGCAGCTCAGTCATAGCCCTCCTGTGTGCCTTGGGGCAGGTCACTTAATTTGCTTTGTGCCTTGGTTTCCCCTTTGGAAAATGAGTCTAATAATTCTCTGCCTGGCAAGAACATTAATGGTAACAGTCTGTTAATGACTGAGTTGCTCAGCTACTACATTTTCAAGAGCTATAAAAGTACCTAGCTCTAGAGCAACTCTTGAAGCCGACAGGCACCTTTCTGTTACCAGCCTCAAGTTGGCTCTAGCACTTTGTTATATATCTGTCAATTCTTGACAGGAAAACCTGCTGCTGCACCATTAGTGAGCCAGATCTAGTAACTGGGACTCACTGGGCTGAATTATTTGATGGATTTGTGTCAATCGTTTTGTAGAAACAGCCAGGAGGAGTGTTAAGCAATGAGTTAGTTTGGCTCCATACAGCACCAACTTTTATTCTTTCGGTTTGTTTGATTGGCCGTGGAAGAACAGAGGGAAGTTGGTAGCACAAATCTGCACCCAAGTCTTCAGCGAGTGGAAAGTCTAACTGCAAAGCTACCTAGAACCCGACCAGATTCATAGTTTGGTAGGGGCTGTCTACGCTGCAGTAACAATCCTGTGGCACCACGTTGGAGCCCAAGTCATTTCATTTGGGCTCCGGGCTGGAGCCTGAGCGCTCCACAAGGAGGGTGTCTCAGAGCCTGGCTTGGCGCCCAAGCCTGAACGGTGGTGCTGCTATTTTGAGTCCCACAATCCAAGCCCCAGGAGCTCGTGTCTGTTGTCGTTGGCTCTGAGACTCAGTGTCGTGTGGGGCGGTTTTGATTGCAGTGCAGACAGACCTCTTGATTTCAAGGCTAGAAGGAACCATTGGAATGACCTAATCGGAGCGGTAGAGCACGTGCCATAGACCATCCCTGAAATGATGAGTGACTAACATTGGCTCCACGTATCTTTCAAAGTAGTTATTATCTAGGCCAGAAACGTGGTGCATGCGTTTAACGGATCCCAGAGCACAGACTAGACTGTGTAACGATGTGTAATTACCTTTATCCTGTGCCCTCCTGAAATGGAAGTGGAGCTGGGGGCAGGGGCGGGGGGCAGCTTTTCATGGGGTGCTCATTCAGCAATGTTGAGGAGTGTCTAGTCTGCTAACCTTGAACAAAATGATGGTTTCAGGGACTTTGTGCCTTTCTCTGTAAGGCACTGAGCTCTTGTGTTTTTACGATGCGACTGGGGCAAAAGAAAGTGTACTGCGGGCTGATGATCCTGCACTCATTGGGAAGTGGTTCAGAGAAGGGGCTAGGTGGACGCAGAGACAAGCAAAGGAAAAGGGCTTGAAGTATAAAGTCCATGAAAACTCCAAGGAGCAGGCATGAACCCAGCATCTTTTCTTTGCTCCCCATGATCTTGGGTCCTATAACTTGGGACTCCAGAGTACAAAATGCCTACAAAGCAGGGCTCCAGTCCTGTTTTCCCTCAGGGAAGTTAATGGCGATGTGGCTTTACTGGGAGTAAACTTGGGGAGCAAATGGCTGCGAAAACACCCAGTTCTCTGGAGATATGTTTAGCTGTCAATCCATCTCCCAGCCAATCAGTATTTGTGCAGCAAGTAACAAAATAAATGCATCAGTGCTGTGCAGTCAGTGACCATTTTGTTGTTCCCTGGGACCATGTTCAGACCCAAGCAATGCTGTGCTGTAATGTTGGTGTTTGTGTCACGCAGGATGGTTTGAGTTTGTTAATCCAGACAAATCCGTTGTTTACAGATTGAACCCAGTGGAGGCCCACGCCTGACATTTCAGATGCAGAGACTCCATCTGCCTAACGACACCAGTGACTCACCTCCAGAAAGAAAATTCATTCACCAGTTTGGGAAGAAAACCCACCTTCCGTGGCTGTGTGAGTTGGCCAGGATCCTCTCGGGTTGTGTCACGCACAGGGACAAGGCTCACTGTTACTTCAAGGGCCATATTTACAGCCTGGCCTTTGCTCTTCTGTGGTTTCTTTGGCCACACAACAGACTTCACTTCTACCCACAAAAGCAGGTGCCATTTGCATCAGCACGTCGAGAAGCTTGGACCAACTGTCTGATCTTGGGGTGCAAATGCAGGTTGCCGATGGTGCTTTTGATAGGCTGGAAGCATTTGCCTGAGACACCTCGGCCTGTGACCAGGTATTGATCCTACCGCCAAAGGGTTCTGTCGAATCACAGAAGCAAATGGCTTGGGGAGAAAGGAGATAGACAGGATGTCTGGTGCAGACTGAGCTGGGCATTTGAGGAGCAACTGAGCCTCTACGTAGATAAATGTCCTGCTTCTGCTTTTTCTAAATGTCTTGGTTAATGAAGCTGAACCAGGGAGGTTTTTGACTCATCATTGCGTGGGCTTTTTTTCAGCGATGGCTGGGTAAGGTGCCTGCTCACAGGACCCTAGAGAACTAAATAAAAAGGAAACTAACCTTTTTTTAAAGATGTACGGGGCAGTTTTTCAGCCCTGGCTCCAGTAGGTGTAAAAGTAGCATGAACACAACACCCCCATGATGGTTATCTATATGTACAAATGCTAAGGGTATGGCTGGTGGATCTGGGGATTCACACATCCGCTACCCCATCTCTGTTACCCGTCACGGGGGTGCACATGGAGCTACTCTGCCCAGCACACAGGCATGCACATCATTCCAGCTTGTTGCTTCTTCCTCTCACTCCATCCACCTGCACCGATTTCTACGCAGTCACGGTTTCCATGCCTGGGGGTAGGGAATCAGTGGAAAGTTAACCACATAATGGGCTAGATTCTGCATTATTTCCTTGCACCCACCTTTCCTGTGTCCTGATGTGCTGTGTTGCACATGCTTTCCCAGGGCCACGCTAACAACAAGCAGCTTGGAGACACACCCTGTTTTGAGTGTTTAACTGGTGGAGCATTTGGTATGCCTGGAATTGTTTAAATTTTTTTATAGCAAAGGGTGCGGGTTAGCTGCTGGGGTTGACTGAGCCTCTTCAACTGCTCTGGGCTTCTAGAGCTGGTCGTGTCACACTTCTGCAGTCAGAAATCATTTCTGAATATGAGTGTGGTGAGTCTGGTGGGCAGGAGCCAGTCCTGTTAGCGCCAGATGCAGTCAGCACTCACTGGTGCTTTCCTTGGCCAAGGCACAAGTATTAGCAGAGAATGTTTTGTACGCGTGACTGGAACAAATAAGAAGGCTGGATTTGGACTCTGGAGTAAGGGCACATGATATTTTGTTGTGAGTGGATGACAGACACTTTTGAGCAGGACAACATCAAATGCCAAAACATGTGCTTCCAGCAGGAACATGCAAACCTCTGGAGCTCAGAAAACTTTTTCTGGGTGCCTCAGTGGGCACCTGAATGTTCAGAGTCTTGTAGCACTTTTAAAGACTAACAAATTAATTTATCGTATGAACTTTCGTGGGAGAAATTCCCACTACATCAGACACTTGAAGATGGGGAACTTACAGAATGGGAGGAAATAAATACAGGGAAGTGTAAGTCACAGGATCAGGTCGGACTTTTAGAGCAAATCAATGCAGTAGTTTAGATTCAAACACTGGGGGACTGCACATAGAGGAAGATGAGGTCAAATCACCTGTTGTAATGAGAAAAAAAATCCAAAGTCCTTTGTGATTTGACCACACCTTCCTCTACATGCTGTTCCCCAGTGTTTGAATCTAAATAACTGCACTGATTTGCTGTAACAATCTGACCTGATCTTGTGCCTTACACCTCCCTGTATTTATTTCCTCCCATTCTGTAAGTTCCCCATCTTCAAGCATCTGACAAAGTGGGATTTTCTCCCATGAAAGCTCATGTGATAAATAAATTTATTAGTCTTTAAAAAAGTGCCACAGGATTCCTTGTTTGTTTATTGCGGTGTCCCTGGCACTTTGCTGGAATTGTATTTGATGCTGTTGCCGTGTGCCTAATAGTCCCACTGAACAAAATGACACCAAAAAGAGACCTCAAAACGGGTGAGTCCAGGGTACGTATTTCAGTCTGAGGTGAAAAAGTAGCAATAAGAGCCCCTGAAAATTATCATTCAAGAAAAAAACCATGATTAAAATTCTGGAGTTGGAAACAGGAGGGTTAACATACTCAGACTTTACATTTATGTCAAGATTTCTTCCCCTGGTGATTAAAACCTGGGACATTGTTGCATATTCATGAGGCCTGATTTAAAATGACCATTATTTCAGCTCTTCGTGGTCTGTGAATAATGCATGGTGCCTAGACATAGTTTTTAACTACTTCATAATATTAGACTTAGAGTAATGACCTTGTATCACATTTCAGTGATTCAAAGCTCTTAGTCTGTTGCTATATTCAAATACTGTGAAATATGTTACTTCTGGTGGTGCGGGCTAAAGGAAAAATAGAAGCGTTATCAAACAGAAGAGGAGTAAGTTTGGTTTTGCATACAGTAACTTTGACTAAGCAGAAGAACTGTAACCAGGAGTGCTGTGAGTGGGATCGCTGTGCAGAGCTACACAGCAAGGAGTCCTGGGCACTTTTAAAGACTAACAAATCTATCTAATGAGATTTCGTGGGTGTAATCCCACCTCATGAGATGCATGAAATGGAAACCGTGGCATGTTAGAGTAATATCTATGTGCAGAGAAGGGTTTGCTGAAAAAGACTGAACAGAACTGATCTTATGACTTGCCCTTCTCTGCAGGTAGATATTTCCCTAACGTGCTACGGTTTCCATTTCCTGCATCTCATGAGGTGGGATTTTTCTCCCATGAAAGCTCATGCCGTAAATAAATTTGTGAGTCATAAAAGTGCCACAGGACTCCTTGTTTGTTTTGCTGAAAAAGACTAACACAGGCGCCCCTTTGGAATTTGTGCGCACCGGGACAGCTGATCTGTTCCTGCTGTTCCTTCCTCAATGGTACATGCGGCATGGGGATGGAGGCTATGACCTCCTGCTATCCTATTTTTTTGTCCCATCCACCTCTTTTCTGGCATTTGGTTGGTTTGTCTTTTTTGAGGGCCTGGTCCTGTCTCATTAGGGTCAATGGGAGTTTTGTCATCTACTCCCACAGGAGCAGGATCTGACGTCTGAACACATGGTTTTAGTTTAGTTTGAGGAACAGTGACTGGAGATTTCTTGGTATATTGTGTCTCAGTGGCTCAAGCTCGAATGTGAGCTGTTTACACATGAAATGACATTCTGGATTATCTTCTTCCCGAGCTGCTGGCTCTGCAGACTCCACGCAGGTGCTCAGACTCAGATTGGTTCTCTCTTGCTCCCATGTGCAAAATACGTTTCTCTACCTGTAGAACAAGGCTGCTGAGACTGGGCCTCAGTTACCAGATCAGTTGATGTCAGGTGTCAGAAAAGAGGACCGCCAACAGCTCCTTATTTTTTCATCTTTGTACCACAAGATTGGGAGAGGTTGTGTGCTGTAGGTGGTGAACATAGATGAGCATTGCTTGGTGGTTGGATATTTGATGATGATGATATTGAAATATAGTGGTGGCCACCCTTGTGAGAACAGCGTCTAGCTCACTTCAATAGCTGCAGCGCTAACCTGCTGTTGTGACTCGAAAACTCAGGGAGC
This sequence comes from Podocnemis expansa, assembly GCA_007922195.1. Taxonomy (NCBI): domain Eukaryota; kingdom Metazoa; phylum Chordata; order Testudines; family Podocnemididae; genus Podocnemis; species Podocnemis expansa. The sequence continues at coordinate 20,252,970 of ML682019.1, forward strand.
AGCAGATCTGTTGAGTCGGAAGGTGCCGTTTTCACAGCCACTTCCCTGCGCATTAAGCAAACCCAGGTTTGTAACCCCTTTGGATGTCACAACAGTTAGTTGTGTGACCACGTGCTGCTCTGTGCCCCTTTCTTTGTTGTTCCTGGGAAACTTGATCCTCAGTGCAAAGGGACAGTTTTAGCTTGGGTGAGTTGAGCTCATCCTAAGCACGTTTTATTTCATAACGGGTAATTCCTGTTTCATTTATGGGGTTTTGAGCTATGTGGTGGTCCTTCCGTTTTAGTTATCACAATGGGACATAGCCTGCCCCTCGTACTCGCATTGAACCGTACCTTACTCCACAGCTAGCTCCACAGAAACCTATGGAGACCTGCAAAATCTGGCATGACTTGTGTGTGTAAATGTGGCAGGATTGGGCCCAGTAGATAACAGCCTCTTTTTATGCATTTGATATTGTTACAGTTCTGTTGCATGAATGATTTAAGATTTGTGGATCCTTTTAGACAGGCAGGCTGGTGGTTTTGAAACCCATTTCATGGGTGGGGAAACTAAGTCATAGAGAGACTGGACTTGGGACACTGACGAGACCTGGGGGGTCATGCACTAAGTACTAGGATTTTGCTTCCTGTAGGTCTCAGTAAATTTAGTCCCGCAATATAATCTGCTGTTATTCTGGAATTGGTTCTTTTCAATTGCTTCCCCGCCCCTTTTCCTGTTTCAGTAAAACGTGAGCCAGAATTAAGTTGCTCCTAATCCCAGAGAGTAGCAGGCATGCTTAACCTTCTTCCCCCACCCTGAGCTGGCATGCTGATGCCATGTCACAACTGGCTAATGTCTCTGAACTGCTTGGCCAAGTGGCATATCACTCTCCTTCTCCCTGCCCTGCCCTTAGGAAGCCAACAAGTTGTTTTTGTCTCTTTTGCAAACCAGTCAGCCCACCTGCACTCATCTCTGCAGAGCCTCAACCAGTTCTGCTCCTTAACAGGTACTCCCAGCAAAGGGCTGTCTGTGCATTTTCCACTGGACAAAGAACAGTAGTGCCACCTTGGTACTGAAGGGGCTGCTACCTCCTCTGGTTACAGGGCATCAGCGAGCACATCCCAGCTCCCAGAGGCAGAGATGTAAGTACGGTGTGGTTTTTTCCCAGCAGCTCTTCTGCATTTTTCTGAATAATCTGTTATGCTGCTTGTAGTGAAAGGTACTGAGCCTTTATACAGTAAACGAAACCAGAACTTTGACTATCAATAGGCTCGGATCAATTAGATTTCTATTGGTAAATGTCGATCATTCCATAAACACAGAAACCAGTGAAAAAATTTCCATTGGAAACAATCATTTTTTGCTAGGCAAAGGAAAGGGGAAAAATTGCTGCTAGAAAACTTAGTTTAATTTAAGGATATTTACTTTGTATATTTTGGCATAATTTCTGTGATATTGACAGCTGGTGTTTTTAATGGTTATAAAGCTCTAACTTTTGGAACCTCCATGTCTATTATCCTTAAACAATTGTCTCCTCTCCTTATCTGACACCCCCCCCTTATAATGTCCCACAACTGTCAAAATTTAAATAAATAAAAAAATGCTTCAAACCCATAGTTTTCACAACTGTGAAAATCTATAACATTAGAACAGCTTTAAAAATAAATCTCAATATTTGTTAAAATTACTTTTTAAAGAATTCAGATTCTGCCAAACTTATCTGCAAGAGCAAGTATGAATTTTCTCATGCCCACTGTATATATAGAGAGAGGCGACAATGGAAAATTAGTATATGTTGTGTGTGTCATAAGAACAATTTGTTTATTTTTAAAATTTGCTTTTTCGGTAACAGTGGTATTTGGTAACAGTAGCGATGGTACCACATGACAGAATTTGGTAATGATAGTATTTTCGGTGTGTAAGAGCATTTACGCTTTCATTCCACGACACTTTACACACCTTAGAAATGTGGTCACCTCTGGAGCGCAGCTGAAATCTAATCATGGTCCTGGATTCAAAAAAGCACCTTTGCACTTCCTTAAGAGTCCTTGAAGGTGACTTCAGGGGACTTAAGTGTACACTTAAAACTAAGGGCGTGTTTAAATGTTTTGCTGTGCTGAACCCAGAACAAATAATAAATGATACAATAATAAACCTGTTATGAATTCCTCCCTCATCTGCCTACCAGGTTTTGGCATTTCTTATGTTGTTCCCTTTAGTGGTGATTATACAGGATGGCTCAGACACCAGTTTAATAGTTTAACAATTCACTCTTGTGCTGTACTGAGTAAATCATAAAAGTTAATTATTAACATCTAAAATATTTCTCCTGAATTTTATTCTTCCTGTGTGCACTGTTGTATTTTAACTCTGATTATGTCTGCCATGGTCACTGATAATAAATGTAACTATAGAAACTGTACAATGGAAGGTTGTGCTTCAAGCCGAGCTGTTTACCCTACTTCCACCCGTCCCTTGAACAAACGCACACGCTTGCAGAGCAGAGGTGATTCTACGGGGGAACGTACATTTACAAAAACACGCCTGGAAAAACTGGAAGTTAAACTGTCAGGATGAAACATTCGTGTGTACACTTAATAGCAACTGAAAGGCAGGCTCCTGCCCTTGGAGATGTGGGTGTGTACTGCGAGTAGTGTGTTCTGTAAAAATATCTACTCTGCATGTGTGGGCATATGCTTGGCTGAGTTTGCAAGATAAGCAGGGAGATGCTGCTCTGCCTTCAGGCTGGGTTCAGAGTCAAATTTGGACTAGGACCCTGAGGTCCTTAGGGTGTGTGTTCCTGCCATTGAACTCAGTGGAGAGTAAGGTGAGGCTTGCACAAGGAGAAGTTGTACGAAAGGGAATTGGAGGAACTACGAGAAAATGTTTGTATCTCTGTTTTGGGAATGGGGGGAGGTTGTAGCTTTTACAAAGGACTCTCTGTCCTCATGGCAGTGTGCTGGACTCATTTGCATGTGCATATCAGCCTTAGTTATGCCACTTTCTGGTTTCTTGTTAACTTTTCTCTCATTCAAATTAGTGCAGTGTCAAGAGGCCACAGGTGTCTGCTGGGGGAGCAGAGGTAAAGGGGATAGTGGGGTTGGTTGGCCCTCTGTCCGCTGGTTTTACTCTGTGTTCATCAGCTGTAGAGTTGGGCATAGTTTACTCTGAGCTTTAAAGAGGAAACGATATTTTTAACGCGTGTTGGACAGTGAGACCAGAAGAGATTTTAGCTGTTGGAATGGTGGGTAATGAATGAGATGCATTTCCGAAGGGGAAGTTTGCTTCTCTCCAGTCCGCAGTGGATGCCATCTTGCAGACAGAACAGGCAAGGTCATTGTGCAAAAGGGAAAATAGTTCACCATGGCTAAATCTAGGCTGGAAATGAAGGTTCCCCGCGATCAGAGGAGTGGTGTTTTGGAACAGTGCCCATTAATGTAGGCAGATAACTTAATTCGTTTGAAGATGGATCTTAATTAATTTAAAATGGGACTACATGATGGGGTGACCTGTGGTGACTTGTGGACTGGATGCAGTGACCTGGCTGGGAGATTCCTTCCAGTCATAAGAACAGCCCCAGTGGGTCCGACCCATGGACCATCTAGTCCAGTGTCCTGGCTTCCCACAGGGGCCAATGTCAGGTGCTTCATCGGAAATGAACAAAACAGGCAATGATCCTCTGTAAGTTTGTTTGAAATAGTTAGTGTTGGTGTCAGTCTAGCCAGGGCATACTGCTCACCCAGGACCCATTTCAGAAAGGTATTAATCAGCTGCTCTTAGACACTACACTGATGGATGCCAGTACAGAACAGGTGCACAGAGAGAGTGAGCTGGTGGCCAGCCATTTGCAATCCCTGTCACCCAGCATATGCAGTTTCAGAAGGTTAGGTACTCGCCCTCGTCTGAGACAAAAATTGTGGTTCTTGTGCTGATCAATGATCCAATGTGTAAACCATCCTTCTGTGCAAAAAAGCTGTGAAGTAGCTTGCATCACTTTTCCAGTCTCGCTAAAAAAAACATTTGGTATTGATGCAGTCCCGTGACTCCCTTCATTTGTGCTTGTTCTGGATTTCCAGAATCTGAGTAAGCACCGGAGGGGCCAGTTCAGAATGGTGGCTGCGTTCGGTGGGGATTTAGAGCATTCCCTCACAGGAGCTGGCCCTTCGTTTGTACTGCAGTGAGAATAACAGATAACTAAAAAGGGGAACGTAATAGACCGTACACTGCGTGGAAGTAATCTGATTCTGTAGGACACTGTAAAACCTGAAAGAAAAAATGTAATTATAGAGAATGGAAAAAAATCAGACACAAAGGGGAAGCTTCAAATCACCTCTGATTGTTTTTGCAGCATGTATTACATTTCTGGGACTTATTCATTTTCTTCTTCAAAAATAGAGGAGCGATCTACAAGCCTTTCTTCTGAGAAGCAGCTTTTCAGGGTGAACTGCAACATTTCTCTCATTATACAGTGCAGTGGGGGATCTGCGCGGCCACAAACTGTATTTAGTAGCATTGCAAGACAGCAAGGCAAACCCTAGTTACGAGATATGGGGCATTTGTGGGGGGAATAAAGTGCATGATGTGTTTTAATTCTCTGGCTAGAGAACTGCAAGGTGGGAAAAGATGTCAAAGACTTTGCTTGGTAGGCTGTTTCTCTCCTGCTGGTGCTGAGTGTCTACCTGGAATTAGATCCATATTTAAACTCTGATCCTGCAGGGCACTGCTGCCTCCCTGCTCGAGCTGAAGTTGTGATGGTACATTGTGCACAGGGGAAGAGGCTAAGACAGACTAATTCAGCTCTGTCATAAGACGTGCGTATTGAAGTAGCAAACAATGCAACTGCCATTCTCAGAGTGTGGGGTCCTGTTTTGTCTCTGTCACTTGGGATGGGTAATAGTTTTAAACATTGTACAGGTACCCTGCCAGCCATGTGACTGTCAGTAACACACGGCTGCAGCCCTACTCCAAGGTGAGACCAGCTGATAAAATACGTGTTTGGATACAAACGCTTCAATGATCCATGCAGTAAGGCATGCACTCAGACTGTATGGGCCGTGTGGAACGGGAACTAGAGAACTGACTGGGCAATGCCAGCGGGCGGCAATAGGTCAGCACAAGTATGGAATTTCAAGCAGTTAAAAGTGGCCAGTAAAGAGCTGTCAGGAAGCTGAAGAGGCATCTGTCAATGGCTGCGTGACTTAGATGTCTGAAAACCTTTCACAGACATGGTGACAATTGACCCCCGGCACCCCCGATCTCTGGGGAAATATGAGAGGGGCCTGTCTGGATGACTGTTTCCCTGCTCACCTGCCATTCCAGTGAGGGGCATCCCTGGGCCCTGGACACAATCCCAGAATGAGCAGCCCGTCAAAGGAAACCTCAGGAATCAATCTGCCAAATTAGAACTGTGCGGTTTGACCTAAACCAGGTGCTTGGGAAAAAGAACGAGATTGTAAATGCTGTTGGAATAGCCTTCCCGGGACAGGAGTAACAGCAACATGGCCAGTGTGAGCCAACAAATTGAAAAAGCAGGTTTAAAAACCTAGTGTTCCCTGAAAGAGCTTCAGAACATTTATTTTAATGAACTTGTTTAATTCGTGTCTGATTGGGAAAATTATGGGAAACAATAGGGGAAACCCCGCTCCTTTTCTGTGTCCTGTAGATTGCACTATAAAGACCGTTCCCAGGGTACCCACTTTCAAAGCTCTGTTTCTGTTGCAGCTTGTTACATGAAGTGACACTGGACAGCAATTTTGCTCAAATCTGGATAACTAAGGGAGTGCTTCTAACTGTCCCTGCACCTGTTAAAGGCTGGGAGTTTGATGAAGCAATGAAAAGGGGCTCTCTTCTCCCTCGCCTCCACCTCAGACAGACAGGGCTGGATTAAGGCAAAGGCTATAGGAGTGGCAGTCCCAGGGCTGAGTCTAAAGGGGGGTCCCACAGGGCACCCCCCCCCACACCCAAAATCCAGCCCTGGCTTGCTTCTGCTGCCTCACCCTGCCCTGCCCACCTTTGGCCTGCCTGCCCAGTCCTGGGGCTGTGTGGATGGTCTGCTCCCCCTGAGCAGCGCCGGCCCATGGCCCCCGGATCTCCCAAACAGCAGCAGCCCGCAGGACCCCCATCACAGTGCCAGCTGGGGCCCCGGGGCCCCTGACCCCATCCCCAGCACCAACAGGGCACCTCCACAAAGGGGGTGCCCACAAAGCTGGGCAGCCCCTTCCCTCCCCCAGGCCTTGATCTGGCCCTGTAGGCACTGCTCAATGTGTAGTGCAAGAAGTGGCAGGGCTCAAGCAATTTTTTTCTTTCTTAACGGATGTGGCATGCCCAGAGGAGCTGGGGATATGAACTGCCAAGCTCAAAGGTGCTGGGGCTCAGCCCTGGCAAGTCCTGGAACAAATTAAGCCCCTCTTTAGGTTTAAATACATAAATTCATTCAGCATCTTCTCAGCACCCATGTGTGACAGCTTTTATTGTTCTCATTTTATAGATGCGATACTAAGGCGTGGTGTGATGAATGGTTTGATTTGGCCAAGGTCCCAGAGTAGGTCAGTGGTAAACAAGGGATTAAACCCAGCTGTCCTGAATCTCCACCTCTGACTGTTGCAGTGCCCACCCTTTAGCCTCCTGCACTGTCCCACGTCAGGAGTGCAGTGTGCTCTCTTTCTGTTGCTCTGGGGCAGGCAGAGCTGGACAACTGCTCTGGAGGCCCTTGGCCCCCCACCTAGGCCCCCGTGGGGTCCCTGCCCGTCCAACATGAGGCCTGGCACTGGGGGGGGGCCCTGGGGCCAAAGGGTGCTCCCACCCTGGCCCCACTCCAGCCATGCTGCCCCCCAGGGGTGAGGGTGGGGCCAGCTGTGCCAGAGCAGAGGCTGCAGCCTGCCCCGCTCCTTTGGCCCAGTGAACCAGCTCTGGCCACCCCACTGTGCCCCCAGCTCTGAATGGGGCAAGGGGGAGCCAGATAGAGGTTTTAGGGGCTGGAGTTTGAGGCTCCCCTTTTGGCCGGGGTCCAGGGCTTCAGTCTCTAACACTCCTGCAATAATCCAGCCTTGGGGCAGACAGCCTGTATCTCTTCCCCCAGGACCTACTCCAATAAATTCATCCCTCTCCCACTGGCATGCAAGTGAGTTTTTAAACTATTAACATCCAGGTTTCAACATCTGCCTGCCTCCCACCCAGCTGCCAACGGGCTCAGCATTGTGGGCTGGGCCAGACAGTGGCTTCCTGTTAGGGAAGGTTGCCAGTAGGAGTTGAGATAAAGCGGGAGAGGCACTGATTTCCTAGGTGGTGAACACTGTTAACCCCGCTGAGCTGTCACAGAGGATGGAGGAGTGTGGCTTTGGACTGGGAGCAATAAGCACTAAATGAGCATTTTGGCTGAAAATGGATGGAATGAGGAGGGTCCCTATGATCATGATTACTCCAAAGAGTTGCAGGTTTGGTAGCACTGCCTGGAACCCCCTGTCTTCCCATTCCCGTCAGGAGACCCAATCTGTCCATCGTCTCATCTCACCTCCCCAGTCTACTGCTGCTCAACTGAGCTGAGACGTTTCACGTGGCATCACAGTCCTGCACACCAAAGGCTGGTCCCCATGCCATTTCACCTGATCGTCTTGAGCGTGATTTCTTGTCTTGAAGATATGTGGATACTTCAGACCCTGCTAGGTGGAGGCATGAAGGAAAGGCCACTCATGCTGTGCGCTCCCCTTGACACCCACTCATAACAGGAACCACACACAGAAGCCCATGAGAAACAGGCAGCATTCTGCAGTCCTGCCTTGTATAGAGTACGTGCATCACGGCAGATGGGAGCTTTGTGTGGGCTGATTGGCAGCTTCAGGAGCTTCTTGCCACTGCCTCCATTGACGGATGGAAGGGAGTTGAACCCCCAGGACAGAACAGGCAGGGCCCAACCAATTTTGTTGTTTCAAAATAATAGTCATACCAGTGTGGGGTGACCAAAACAATCCACAAATTCAGCTGGATTTCAGCAAACAGTTTTTGATTTTTTTTAAAAAAAAGGCAAATTTATCTGCAATGTTCCAGAAGAAAGTGGTTTGATTTGTTTTTTAGTTTGGGAAAGGTGGTCCATTTCTGAATGGCCTTAAGTTTAGTCTGCAAACCTGCCCAAAGGAAACACAATGATGTTATTTCAATGTTTTAATTTTGCCAGAAAGCCAGAGATATATTTGTTTTGGTCTGATCCATTACACATCTTCCCCATTTTTTCAGCTTGGCCACCCAGCTCAAAAATGGATTCTTCACCCAGTTCAAGCCCCAAAGTGTAAATCTCCGAGGGGCCGGACAGGCCAGGGTCACCCATGAGGAGATTACATTGGTTCCCAGCCTCTGTGCCAGTGCTCTTGAGGCTGCCTGACTGAGCCATGCTGCGGGAGTTTCACTCACTATTGGTGCTATGCAATGTCCCACTTTCCCACTTGTAGGGCACCAGCTTCCAGTGTGCGTGGGGGCCTCTCAAGGTACAAAGGGGGTCCAGCCCCTTTCCACCTGTAGCACCTCATCATGTGGCGTGTCCATGGATGGGCTTCCATGGGAGTGCAAGGAAGGGCATTGTCAGAGAGGCACTGTTCTTTCTGGGCCTCAGAGCCATGTCTTCCAGCTCTCGATATCCTCTGCCCTCAGAAGCAACCCTGAGTCAGGCCTGCAGGGTCTGGGACTCAGGTAAAGTCTCTTGAAATACTCATGCCTTTAGGGTGATGTTCTCTCATGCCAAAGGTCATCATAAGGTATAGGTTTCACACCAGCCCATTTTGATGGCCTAAGTGCAACATAAGCTACAAAAAGGTCTTGCAGAACAGTGAATATCATTGTATTGCCTTCCACATCACACTCACTTTCACTAAACCCAAGAATCCCAAATTAGCACCCAAACTTTGCAAGAAACTTAAACAAGGGCAGCTGCTGGGGATGTGAAATCAGCTGGAGCTGTCAATGACTGTATGAACCCAGTTACCTGGCCCAAGGTCCTTCCCTTGTTTGTTGCTCTGGTATTGCAATTTTTGTCCTCTTGTTTTCCCTAGCACCAAAGCGCTTGGGGGCCTAGGCAATTGGATCTGGGCAAAGAGACAAGAAGGTGTAAATAAGGATGTTTGGCTTGAAGCACAGCTGAAGACTTTGCAGGAGCTTGTCTCTAAGAGGTGAAGATTTAACAAGCATTCCAAGCCAAAACCAACACCACTGAGGCCAATGCACAATGCTGAGTCTGAAGTTGCCCAGGCAACTCAATATTAATCAAGTGCCTGAAGTAAGTAAGGTTTTATTTACTGCCTCTCCTGTTTGGCGACGGCTGTGTCTGGGTTGGTAGCCTAATAAAACCTGAGCTACAGCTGCTTTTTAATAACTTTCTTCTAATGCTCTAAATGTGACTCTTTTAATTAAGACATGTGGGCCAAACCTACACCCAAATCAGAGCCTGCTCGACCTGGCTGGAGAAAGAACCTGTTTTTGTGGAAAATTTTTGAAGTGTTGAAGTTGTTGTGTGTAACGTGTTTGTTTTGGTGAGGTTGAAACGGAGGCATTGAAAAGAAAAATAGAGAATTTTTTCGGTATATTTTAAAAATGAAAACATTATAAAAAAGGCTGTAAAAATTCCCTTCAACAAAACCCAGATTTTTAATAAAGTATTTTGATGATCATTTTAAATAATATTTTCAATTAATTTAAATATATGCAAACATTAAAAGCAAGTTGTTTTGGTAAGAAAAGTTTTCTTGTATAAAATTTCATTTTCACAGGAAAGCTATTTATTGGATGAAAATACTTTCAGTTCAGAAAACGTCAATCAAGTATCATGACCATTTTTGAAAAAAAAATTTACCTAGTTTTTCAGAAAAGCGGTGGACAATGAACTTTGGCTTATCTTCCCACTGGGGATAGTGGAATGGCTTATGTGAATAAGACACAGAGTTGGCTTTTACTCTGATTACTTTAGATTTAAAAGGAAAACATAAAAGACACTGAATTTTAATGTTGTCTAGGCTTTGATTTTGGTCATATCAAGGTAAAGAAAGTGTATCTGTTCCTGCTTGTGGTAGAGTTTCATTTAAACAAGGTAAAGTGCAAGGAGAAAATCAGGTGATTCATGGCTTACTGCACACTGCACAGAATGGTATTTTACCTTCTTAGGTTAGAGAATCAGACCACGAATTTTAGGTAAAAAAGAATCAAACAATTCTGAGCATCTCAAAAGCATGTGCCAACTCTCTGATCTACCATGACAATCTTTGAAAGAGTGACATTTAGCAAACTCCAAAGAGGTAGCTGTGTTAGTCTAGTTCAGCAAAACAAAGAATCCTGCAGCACTTTTAAAGACTAACAAATTTATTTATTGCATGAACTTCCATGGGAGAAAATTACACTTTGTCAGATGCTTTGAAGATGGGGGAACTTGCAGAATGGGAGGAAAATAAATGCAGAGGAGTGTAAGTCACAGGATCAGGTCACACTGTAACAGTAAATCAAAGCACTTGTTAAGACTCAAAACACTGGGGAACAGTGTATTGAGGAAGGTGAGGTCAAATCACCTGTTGTAACGGAAAAGAATCCATAGTTCCCATTCAGTCCTGATTTCACAGTCAAATTTGCATATGAATTCCAATTCTGCAGTTTCTCTTTGAAGACTTGATTTGTTATTCATTTGTCTGAGCACAGCTATTAGCAAATAATCAATGGAGTGATCAGAAAGATTGAGGCGGTCACTTACTGGTTTTTGAATGTTGGGATTCCTGATGTCAGATTTGTGTTCATTTAGTCTTTTGCACAGAGACTGTCCTGTTTGTCTAATGTATAAGGCAGAGGGGCATTTCTGGTACATGATGGCATAAATCACATTTGTGGATGAGCAGGTGAATGAGACCTTGATCACTCTATTGATGATTTGCTAATAGCCATGCTCAAATGAATAACAAAGCAAGGTTTCAAACAGAAACTGCAGAATTGGAATTCATATGTAAATTTGACTATGTGAAATCAGGACTGAATGGGAACTATGGATTCTTTTCCGTTACAACAGGTGATTTGACCTCACCTTCTTCTGTATGCTGTTCCCAGTGTTTGAGTCTTAACAATTGCTTTGATTTGCTGTTACAGTGTGACCTGATCCTATGACTTGCACTCCTCTGCATTTATTTTCCTCCGTTCCTGTAAGTTCCCCTATCTTCAAAGCATCGGATGAAGTGGGATTTTCTCCCACAAACGCTCATGTAATAAACAAATTTGTTAGTCTTTAAGCGGCACAGGACTTCTTGTTTGTTTTCCTGATCTTAAAACATCAGGAAAAATAGTGTTGCTAAAGACACTTGAAGTCTATCTGGAATGTTTGGCACTCCCTCTTAGTGCCAAGATCCTGCCATCACTGCTTGTGTTAAATAACACCTTGCTCGAAGAGTAGTCCCACTGACTTCAGCAGATGACTTGCTGAGTGAAGGTGGCAGAATCATGGCCTTGGAAAGATCCCATGCTGGTTTCTGATCTCTCTAGCTGGACACTGCATGTGCTTCACTATGGTATCTCAGTGCCAGCGTTGCAATTTTTGGAAGAGTCTGAACCTGAAGGACAAGATTTTTGGAAACAGATGCCCAAAGTCTGGCCTCTTTAGGGTATGCCTACATTACACGTGGGAGGGATCCTCCCAGCCTTGGTCCACAGATTTTGCTGTCAGGACCTGTACTAGCAAGCTAAAAATAGCTGCATAGATGCCAGTCTGGAGCTTGGGTTCCCAAGCTATATCCACCACCCAGGCTTGAGAGCCAGCTCCAGCCTGAGCCATGCCATCCATACTGCTATTTATAAAGTGATAGCAGAGGCCCAGCCCGTGCAAGTCTGGGGACCTCCCAGAAGCTGTGTAGCTGTAGCCTTAGTCCAGAGTTAGGTGCCAAACTACATGGGCTCGTTTTCAGATTTGCTGATGACACAGCAGCTGTTATGTTCTTCAGCAACTCTGAAAATCAGGCCTAAAGTTAGGCCTCCCAAACTAGAGGCACTGCAAATCAATGACCATTTTTGAAATGCCCTACAGTTGCAGAAAATGGGTTGAGCTGCAACTAATCTTCCACACGCCACTGAGGGAACAGAGGGAAGGAGCTATCAGAAACTGGGGGACCAGCCACTGCTGACGGTTCTGCTGTGGGCTCTCTGAGGGCCAGCTTCTACATGTAGCTGTCTAGTGAACTCGAGGTCCTAGTCAAGAATTTCCCCATGATCCTCAGACTCTGTCCATTTAGCAGCTATTACCTGGATTGTTCCTCATCACCCCACGAGCCCATCTTCTACTCTAGATGAGAACATGCAGCTGTTTTATGTGATGATCCTACTCTGTTAATATACACATTTTCCTTCCTTCACAGTGTGCCTGGGGAATTAAATAGAATTGCCAGTGTTTTGCACTGTCTACAGCTTGAGAAAGTTCTCCTTTTGCAGGAAGATTTTCCGTGGCCATTTTGCTGATTCTCTCATGCTCTGGATAGAATTCCCAGGGCACTGCGACATACACTGACTGCGTGGTGCATCTAAACAACGTACTTCTAATCATCCCATTGCAGGTGTTTCGGGAGCAGGGCATCCTGTTTGGGTATCGCCATCCAAGAAGTTCAGCAACAGACTGTCTCCTCAGTGTCTTCCAGATGACAAATGAAACCCTAAATATATGGACACATTTTTTGCCTGCCTGGTACTTGAGCTGGTTTTTATTAACTGCTGTATTCTCAAATGTTCAGAACCATCCAAAATAGATGGCTGTATGCAACAAGGTTACAGCCCGTCATGGACGGGGGGGGGGGGTGACTGAAGGGTTTTGGGACCTGGGTGGGAGATGTACTCTGTTCTAATGTAGTGTGTGTTAATGGGAATGAGGTACAAGGAAAATATAATTGAGAACTCAATGAATAATGAAGGCATTCAGTGCTATCCAGATAAAATACAATAATCGGGGTGAAATTCTTGCCTCATTGACACCAGTGGGATTTTGGCCCACTCCTAACACACAAGATACTAACTCAATCCTTTGTATTTCAGGTACTTCCTATGGAAGCTGTTTGCCTTTTCCTGTTCCCTGGATATCTGGAATGACATGTATGCCTGGCCCTTCCTTGCCTACATGCTCACATGCTGCATTTATCCTTTCACATCCAGCCTTGCTCACACGTTCAGTACAATGTCCACCCGGGCGAGACATATTTGTTATTTCTTTGACTACGGTGCCCTTAGTATGTACAGCTTAGGTAAGAGTCTCCAAACGTTGCCTTGTTCAGCGCATAACAGAATAATTGGCATCATCTTTGGAAGCACCCAAGTGACTTAGTCCCTAGATCCTCTAGGTGTTTAGGCCTTAGCTCTTATTGCTTCAGTAAGAATCGTGTACCCAAGCACCTTGGAGGATCTGGCCTAAGAGCCTACATCTCATTTTCAAAAGTGACACTGGCATTTAGGAGCCTAAATCTAATTAAAAGTCAAGGCCATGCAAGCTCCTAACTCACTTTCAGAAATGGGACTTAGGCTTTTAAGTGACACAGGTGCTTCTGAAAATATTGCCCAATGTCTCAGTTTTTCTTATCAGTCCTTAATGCCTGAAGTGTTTTGTGTACAGCCACTCTATCTGGACTTGTGACTTTTTTCTATCATGAACTGTGCACTTGCTTGAAGGCTTATCTTGGAGATAGAAGGGACCTGAGCAGTGACCTGATGCTGTTATGGCTTTATAGAAAGAATGCTGAGTCTTTGCAACTTTTTGAGAATAGCTCCCTTTTTTATTAACACCATCAAGGGAGATGCAGGTCAACTAACCATTTGCAAATCAATCCCATGCTTTTGTCTACAGCCGCTTTCACCTGTTGGTTTGGTTTAGAGTAGCCCTTGACTTATAAAAATTAATACTTTTAGCATTCTGCCGATGTCCAGAGTAAAAGGATGAAATCACAGGATCCAAATAGTTTCAAATCCTCATAGCTTCTTGCACCCTTAACCAACCAAACAACCCACCCCACCTCATCAACCCAACCAAGACAAATTAGCCCTAACCTGTTGATTCAGATGTTTTGCATTCCTGCAGTGATATCATAACTCATTTGATCTATTTATCGTGGAACTTGTCCAGCCTCATCTTAGGTTGCTGGTAATTCTTATCAGTGTACAGTCATACAGAGGGGATACTGAAAGTATGCTGTTCTGAGCTTCACCTCTGTCATGTGCCTAATCTGAATCTACATAAGGATTCAGAGGGATCTGGCTTCTTGCTTACAAATCAGAGCTACCTTGGCATGAAGTTACTGCCTTTGGAGCTATTTATTACATTTAGAAAGGAATGGGCCCAGTGGGATGTATAATCTCTTGCAAGGAAGCCCTGCTGACAGCAACTGGACTGATAAAGTTATCTTTAGCACTTAATTAAATAATTCAATCATAAATATGAATGACACCAAAGAAAGCACATACTATGGCAACCAGATAAGTACAACAGAGGCATTAGAACTTCACTGCAAATTAAAAAAAAGAAAAAAAAAGTCTCTTTAAGGGCCTGATCTTGCAGTCCTAATTTAGCCCTAGTGGTCACCAGGAAGAAAGGAATGCCTGAGTTAGAACTGGTTGCAGGTTGAGCTTTTTTGTTTGTTTTGTTTTGTTTTGTTTAATAAAAAAGCATGAAAGGAGAAGACTGAAGCAAAGTAGAATTCTACTACTTTACAAGAGGGAAAAACAAAAGACTCTGGGCCAGGTGGTTGTTGCACTTACACTGGGATCAATCAGTAGCGACTCCACTGAAGTTGATGACATTGCACTAGCACAAAACCTGAACCAGTGCTCACAGACTCTAGGGTCAGAAGGGACCATTATGATCATTTAGTCTGACCTCCTGCATGATGCCGGCCTCAAAACCTCATCCACCCACTCCAGCAATAAGCCTCTAACCTATAACTGAGTAATTAAAGTCCTTAAATCATGATTTAAAGACTTTAAGATACAGAGAATTCACCAGGAAGAGAGTCATGCCCCACACTACAGAGAAAGGCAAAAAACCCTTGGAGCCATAGCCAATCTGCCCTGGGTGAAAATGTCTTCCCACCCCCAAGTATGGCAACCAGTTAAACCCTGAGCATGTGGGCAAATCTCACTAGCCAGTTACCCAAGAAAGAGTTGTCTGTAATAACTCAAAACCCACCCCATCTACCCTCCCTTTTTAGGCCACTGGCATATTCACCACCAGTAGTCAAAGATCAAAAGCTCAATCAGTTTCTAGAGTAGGCTGTCCCATCATACTATCCCCTTCATAAACTTATCAAGCTCAGATTTGAAGGCGGTTATGTTTTTTGCCCCCACACCTTCCCTTGGAAGGCTCTTCCAGAACTTTATTCCTCTGATTAGAAACGTGTGTCTAATTTCAAGCCTAAATTTCCTGATGGACAGTTTATCTCCATTTGTTCTTGTGTCCACACTGGTGCTGCACTCAAATAATTCTTCTCCTTCCCTGGCATTTATCCCTCTGATGTATTTATAGAACTACATAATTGGCCTTAATTTTTTTAGAACAGGAGCAGATTTATAAACATAGCTGGAGAACAATGGTATCAGGCAGAGCTGCCAACAAATAAGGGAATATTATTGTCTTAAGTCAATTTGCCTTTTCTCCTGCGTGATAGAGAAGAGTTTCAAAGTGCTAATGAATTGTTTGAACTGTCCCTTATTTTTGTCAGTGTTAATTTAAGGTCCCTAATCTACCCTCAGACACCTTTGATCAAGTCAGTGGGGGACTATGCACTATCAGATAGACAAAGGTGAATGAAGTGCTGTCCTTTACTGGACCAGCGTCTGTTGGTGAGAAAGACAGATGCCATTCTCAGTAAGTGAAGTTGGTCCAGTTAAAGATATTACCTTGTTTCTAATATCCTGGGACCAGTGGGGTTACAAACCCATATATCCACTATCAAACAAGAGACTTTTCTCACAACCTTCTCCCTAAATCTGGAGGCTTACCTAAAAATCAGTAGTTTCATTTTCCAAGGTGCTAAAATCCTATTCTTCCTTGCAGCTTTCTTTAACTACAGAGTGAGCTACAAGCATTTATCACCTGAAATTTATTTAGGATCTGTCTAGAAGAGACATAGTGATAACGGACAACATTGATTGGCTTGTCTGAAACCTGCAAAATTACCAAATTACCCAAGAGGTTACTCAAGGGTACTAATCATGTTCAAAACTAATGTGGGTCCTGATCTGGTTTCCAGGTTCTGCACTTGCTTATTCAGCATATGTTTTCCCAGAAGAATGGATCAAGAGCACTTTCCATCAATGCTATGTGCCCACTGCTGTGCTTAACACTTTCATCAGTACTGGTCTTTCCTGCTATTCCAGGTACAGTTAGCTCCTGATTTTCCCACTGTGACTGCTAAAGCAGGTTTATTTGTAAATGTAGCTTTGGAATGTGTAGGGCCTGGCTGTGCACTGGGGAAAGGGAACGGAAAAGAACCTTTAATAACCTTGCCATGCCCTGAAGTTACAGCAGCTTCACAAGAGGGCATGTGAAATAATTTATCAGTAAAGCTTTATTTTTAGAGTTGCTGAAAGCTAGCTTGATATCTCACTGTTTTGATAGGTCTGCCTAAAGTAATGTTTTCTTTTTCTTTAATGACAGTGTGCCTGATATATGGTATAAAGAGATTTGGGCCTCTGTGTTGCAAACCCTTAAGCATGGATTTAATGTTAAACACCCAGAAGTTCCCACTGAAGTTAGGGATTCCTCATGGGAATAAAGTCAGGAACATGCATAAGGGTTTGCAGGACTGAATCAACCAAAAAGCATGCCACAACGCTTCAGTGTCCCAGATGGGTCCTGGTCTAGCCCTGCTTCCTCACGGAAGTAACTCTCGAGTTCAGTGGGGTACTGCAGAGGACTGCTCATGACAGTCAGAGCAGGAGGACTACACCCTTCATTAATTTTAGGACTACAAGGATTGTATGAACTTCAGAAGTAGGATCTGATGTTTTTAAACCACCCCACCTATCTTGGCTTTTTTTCTGACACCCCCCCCCCCGTTTCATCTTTTTTATTTTTCCTCTTTTGTGGTGTTTGATTTTTGATTTCTATTGTCTTGTTAAGACAACCGAGGACAGGCGACAGTGGTGTAAGTCTAGTATTTACCATTTCAAGTATTACCAGGCTAACGCATTATCAATCTTCAATCTCAGAGACATCTTCCTCTTCCTACCACACCATCACATTGTTCCACAACCAGCAGTGCAACCTTGTCCCCTCTAAGTAGGTAACTGCTCTGTTCATAATAAACATCGAATAAAATCAGAGACTATTTATGTGCAGTTGATGTTGAATTTTTTTCTGAAGCTTTTATGCATTTACCTAACTTCATTTATGCAAAATAGAGCTTCCCTGTCAAATGAATTGCAGTAGCATGGAACTTCCATTTATACTGCACCTGGAACAACATAACTGAATAGCAAGTGTGAAAAATCAAGGTAGAGATGGGAGGTAATAGGCGCCTCTGTAAGAAAAAGCTCCGAATATTGGGACTGTCTCTATTAAATCTGGACATCTGGTTAACCTAGCAAAAATGACTCGATTAGCTACAAGACTCTCCAGCTATTCCTTTCCTTTTTGTCTCCCTCTCCTTTCTTTTTTTCCTCTTAGGCTCAGGCCTGCAGCTGCAGAGGAAGAGCGATGCCACCCTGTGGCACGGAATCACTTTCCTCAGGGGGCTTGATGTTCAGTGAAATACACTAGGAGTGCAGTTCCGTAAAATCCGTAGTTTTGTGAATGTTCCATCAAAGTCCTCTTCCTTGTTTATGTAAGTGGCTAACTCCTGATTGCATCACCAAAGGGTGCATGAGCTGTTTGTGAGAGCCAGTCAGCTTGCTCCAACAGAAAAAGTTTGGAGAGAAAATGGGAGGGAATTTTAGGGCTTTATTGAGTCACTTGGAGTCTAAGGCATTTAGCTTCAAGCAGGAAATTTAGCATTCAACGGCTGCAATAAATCTCATTTAATTTAAAACAACAGAGATCCTTCAGTAATCTAAATGAATTATTCCAAAGGGGCAGCCGTTTTAGTCTAGCTCAATAAAACAAAAAGTCCTGTGGCACTTAAAGACTAACAAATTTACCAGTATTTATTGCATATGAGCTTTTGTAGGAGAAAATCCCACTTTGTTAGATGTCTGAGGAGGTGGGATTTTCTCCCAAGAAAGCTCAATTGGCATTAAATAAATTCGTTAGTCTTTAAGTGCCACAGGACTCCTAGTTTGTTTTACTAAATGAACTGCTAGCTAAAAGACCAGATTCTGTAGAGTTAAGCCAGTGCTACCTAAATAAATCTGTTGGTCTTTAAGTGCCACAAGACTCCTTGCTTTTTTTGCTCTAAAAATCAGTATGAGTTGTAACAGCAAAATTTAGTCCCAACTGTCTAATGGACAATGTTGGAAGCAATATAGTTTAACACATCTAGAAGTGCAGCCATCTATGAATTGCTTGTCTTTAACAAACCAACAACTCACACAGTAGGTCCAGGGCAGTCTTAGGCTATCCATATCTACATTAGCTTTTATGCTTGTTCACAGAAAAACACATCTACCAGTAGCTGGCAGGAATATTAGTGGGTGTCTGTGTACTTCCATTCCTCCGAAAGTACTGGGCACTAGCTTTCATAAGCACATAGATCACTTTAGTGAGTAAAAAAGATATAGTTGCGATAATAAGGTGTAACAATTTGAGACTGATTCATACTGAGGCCATTTGCACTTCATTACCATCTTGGCAAATCTCAAAGGGATGTGGCCTCCCTATAGAGCAATCGCCACCTGGATCGATTTCTAGCATGGTGCTTAAGGTCATCTGGTTGTATATTCTGCTTTTGTCCATCATTGGGAACTTTGCCACGTCACCAGAATTTTGGGCACCCACATGGTTACCAGAAAGGTAGTAGCATTCAATGGTACATTGGAACTCAGTCTTCCATTCTTATAATATGACTCTACCAACAAAGGTGCTAAAACTGAATCACTGCGGATGGAGATGGTTGCTGGCTTTGAATATCCTCATTTCTGATCTTATCCTGCCATTTGATATGGAGCTAGTGGAAATCAGAAACGTTAGTCCATTGATCTTCAACCCTCTGACACATCCAGATTTTACTTCCATACAACAGAGTTGGTGTAACTGTCATTCTGTAGAGCTTTAGCTTTCCAGAAAGCCTGATGTCGTAACATCCCTCCCCACCGACAGGGACCACTGAAATGTCTGAACCATGGAAGCTGCTCTACGAACACCCATATTTTTCAAACATGTATTAGCGCAGAATCCGACAACTGACAGCTGCTCTGTGTCCCATCTGGACAGATTAATAATGACCCGGTTTCACTCAGTAAAGTACCTTGCGTGGGTCTGGTTATTAATCCCAGTAAAACTGACATCTGTGGCCTTTACCATCAAACAGCCTGCAGCTCCAGATTACAACCAACTCCACGTTAACCTGTCCAGATGGGACAACAAGCAGCTGGCAGCCATTTTCACTTGCTTCACAATAAGTAAAAATGGAGGAAGACTCTTCGGTGCTGGTGTGATTTGTCAGTGTACTTGAAATCTTTAACAAGTGTGCCTATGCACAAATGCAAGAAGTAGGGGTATTAACAGGAGGAATGGAAATATTGATGCACAAGCTAAATTATGACTTAAATGGCTTCATAGAGACCTGGGATAAATCTCATGACTGGACTATTGGAAGAGAGGGGCATAGATCGTTCAGGAAGGACAGATGGGGGGAAGGATGGTGTTACATTACACATCAAAACTCTATTCACTTGTTTTGAGGTCTAGAAAGAGGTGAGAGGCAGACCAGTTGAAAAATCTATGGATCAAGATAAAAGGAGAAAAAATAGAGTTGCTGTCATGATCGGTCTTCTACAGACCAGCAAATCAGAAAGAAGCGGATGAGGCATTTTTCTAGAACAAGTCAGAACTATTCAAAATCCTAGCTACTGGAAAAGCATTATAGCAAACCAAAATGTCCAACTGGCTCTTGAAATGTAGCAGGGACAACTTTTTGTTTCAAAAAGTGGAGGCAAAAACCAGAAGTGCATAGTTAAATTAGCACTGAGACTCACCCACTCTGCATGTAAGGACAAGTCATGCACAAGTCCATGGGGCCGGATGAACTGCATCCGAGGGTGCTGA
>ML682019.1:20273530-20669524 GCA_007922195.1 Podocnemis expansa
TCGTGGGGTCCCTTCCAACCCTATGATTCTATGATTCTATGACACTGCACATAGGGGAGCAGACATGAAGGAGATTTGAGGTTTACTCTTGCTACACTACATCCATCCCATGCTTACTTTTCCTCTCCCTCCCATCTGGCATCCACTTGTCCTCCATTCAAGAATTTATAGGATCAAGGCCCATGTCCCTTCTCTTTTTAGGATGTTATAAGAAATGAAAGGTAGAAAAACACAGCTGAGGCTGTCATGAGAAACTATTCACACACAGCTAAGGAGCCCAAAGTATCAAGAGCATTGCAACCACTAGTTTTAACTGAGGCTTCCATTTTTTTCTCTTCTATGAATGTTGGGTTTGGAAATTCTGGATTCATTCCCCATCTGTACTGGCCAGTCCCCCTCTTTCTTTTTTCATTTAGCTTTAAATAAGTAAAATGTGACTAAAAAAACCAATGGACACTGTATTCATTCCTTGATTACTGACTGTGGGCTGTGCACTGTTGTAATTGTCATACAAATGCATGTGCAGTTTACAGATGAATGACTGTGAAAAAGAAGGTGGGCATATTCTACTTGTGCTGACTCTTACTGAAGTCAGGGGAACAGGACTGGGCCCACTGTGTAGTGATAATTGCAGCAAGCTCAACTCTCCCTCCCTGCTCTTAAGGCCCACTCACTTCCAGTGTACTTGTTAGACAGCACTGGGAGAAGCTGAGCTCTTTTGGTATGGAACATTCTTAATTATAAGGAAGCAGGTCTTTCACAATTCAATTCAAGGGAAAGCAGAGACTATTAAAGACATGTGCCCATAAACTCCCACTGGCTTTTCATGAGAGAGTAAAACATTTGAAAAAAATCAGGCCTTTTCCCCTCAATCTATGAGAAAATCACCCAGAGAGGTGCCCTGCCATATGGCCAGAGTTACCATCTCTATGCAACTAGCATCTTCATTTGCACCAAAGCAAACTGGGTGTTGGACATTACCAAACTAGCATGGTGTCATTTTACACCTGCTTTAGAAATGACACAAGATGAATTAGGCCCATTAGACTAAGATTTGTGCATGTGCCATGACTGCCATATCAGAGTGGAATCTGACTCTAGTGATAAGTGAAATGGCTGTGATTACTAGATATTTCAACTGGATTTCTCCTCTGGATAGAATTGTAATACACTGCTCTTACCATTCCCACTAGTCTATGACCTTGTGTGTGTGCCACGAATACCATCTCTTTCTGCTTTCTCTTGGTTTGACATCTCAAGCTCATCATTCCAATAACTGAAATTCGCCTGTGAACATGTTCTTTCTATTGGAAGGTGTGATGTTCTTTCTAATTGACCTTTTGGCAGAATTACCACTTCCTTCAGTTCTTTGCACATTTGCTGAGGCTGTTAAATTACACTTAGATTTTTCACCAACAGAGTATACAGTGCATCTCAACAATTTTCTTTCATTATGCTAACCAATTCCAGGATATATTTCTCCACACAAACATATCCTTTCCTTCTCATTTACCATATGATTGTAACCAACAGGCTTGGTGCTCCGTATCTCCATTATAACAGTGATAACATAGAAAGGTAAAAAGGGCAACATTTTATTTTATTTTATTCTATTCTGGGTTTACCTGATATTTTTGTGTATTCTCTGAAATACTCATTTACAAAATCTTGGCTGGATGTAAAATCTAAGTAGTTTGAGACATGTTAAATGTATTAACAGATTTCTTTGAGCATAAGCTTTCATGGGCTACAACCCACACCTCTGTTAAGTGTATTGTAAATGTAAACTATGATGCAGTTTAATGAATGAACATGTGATCACAGCATGAATGCTGTATTATGTACAAGGTCTTCTAATCCAATATGACTAGATCTGTGAACACACAATGTTCAATATTTAGCTTTGTGACCAAGCAGTAGAAAAATTCAGAGATCAAAACAAATAACTTTGGCAACTATTTAAAGTAGTAAACTTTTTTCTCATGATGTATGATATGTTGTTAAATTTTAAAGGAAGCACTTTTAGTATTTTGCCTTGGGCTGTTAGAAGTGCTCTGAAATGTGCGCCAAGATGATGTAAAGAGATTTCATCTTTTCAAAGTTGCTCTCAGAGTCTGTGTTGAAGAGCCCAGTGCATGCTAATCTGCATCTAGAAAAGACATCAATTTAAGTTAATAAGAGCTTAGAAAATCATGCCTGATTTGCTTTCTAGACTATGATTTTACAAAATGGTAAGAATCTTGTAATCTGGGAAATTAATTTTACCGATTCATCCATAATGGAAATGGCTAGAGGATCCTCAATTGGCTACTAATTCCATTGTGACCTGCAGAAAACAATTGGGAAGACTGTTATACCAAACAGTAGAAGGAACCAACAAGTCCAACACTGCCCCCACCCCTGTGCCAGTTACTGCTGGACTCTGTCACCCCAATAACACAGCATCCCACCACAATCCTAGCAATCGTGCTGGAGGCCCAACGTAGAACAATGTTTGAACTGCAGAATCATGATCCCCCCCTCTCCTGGTTCCATTCATCATGCCTTATTGTTAATGATGACTAGACAGAGGTGCTCTACTATTAACTGAATCTGGTCCAGTTTTCAATTTGTTAATTGACTTGCATACAGTCTGAACAAGGAAGGCAGAAGTGGGGAATTGGTGGCATTTACTGAGAAACTATCATGAGCACCTTGTCTCAAAGGGTCTGATCCATTGCATGGTAAAGGCAATGGGCATCTCTCCATTGACAGTCAGAGGACTGGGCCAGGTCCACAGTCTTGATCAGTCTTTGCATAATTCAGCTGATTGATACACTAAACAAACCCTAATTCAAACAAATCCAGACATTTACACTGAATGTTTGTCCACCACTTGTTTTTCAATATTTAGGTGCAAATAGCTCTAATTAGACTTTCATTTCTCCAGTGCCAATGTTGGATTTTTGTAAGCTACTATAGAGTACAACAGTTATGAAAAAAAGCATAGGCAAAAAACAAATAAAATGCATGTTCTGCAAGCCACAGTTCCTGCAAAAATATCCCTGGCAATTGCACGATCCTCAGTTGCCTTGTTTTTTTAAATTTATAATGCCTTTTTTTAATATAGGTTCCCTGAGATGCAACAGCCAAGGCTCAGTAAAATTCTTCGCACGCTGGCCTTTGTGTATCCATACCTATTCGACAGCATTCCTCTCTTCTACAGGGTATGTTGTGAACATTCAGCTTTTATTAAGATGCCATAAAATACATTAGCTTCCAGCAATGAAGCAACCATTGGCTATTAACATCAGACTGAGCCTATTTAGGAATCTATGCAGATTTTTTGCTAAAGGGAAACTATCAGCCAGCAAACACTGTTTAGTTATTTTTGGCAAATATTTATTGATGTACAGATTACTTTGCTTGGAAGGGGACAACTCACCCTGAGCCCAAAAGCCGACTCTAGGCCCCATTTTTGAATCAATGGGAGTTCTGCCTGAGCAGGATGCAAGTAAGGCCAGTTTTTGGATAAAATGGAGATGATTGCTCCTACTCTCTTATTACTTGGGCCTGCACACTCCAGCTCCCTGTGGGCAACAGTCCAGCCTGAGCAAGTGGCCATGCTAGTCCTTGTACTAAAGATGATTTGCAGTCAAAGATTAGAAAGCTTCATTATCTTGGTACACTGAGCTACAGCAATAGGTCACTTTTCCTTTGGAAACGTGTAACAGACAGGCAAGAAAGCCCTGTTAAATATTGACAGCTTGGGCTTGATTCGCCTGTATCCCAGCAGGAAGGGTACAGGACCTGATGGAGGCTAGCTGATTCCTAGCCAGTATCTAAACTGAAGCTTGAAGAAAAAGGCTTTAATTTAAAAATTGACACATGAGCTCTTAGGGACTCTAAACCAGTGGCAAATCAGACTTGGCTACAGCCACACTCGTTTCACTGTCCATCCCAGCTAGGCTGCAATACTTGAATGCTAGTGCGAATGCCCCACTCTGCTTCCATTGGAGGTGAAGGGATGACTTGGCACAGAAGGCAGGGGAACTGCCTAAGCAGGCTTTCTGCTGTGCGAGAGGACTACTCCACCAATCACATGGAGAAGTCAGAAAGCGACCAGAGCAGTACAGTGAATCTGGCCTTAATCAAAGTCATCACAGCTGTTCTCCCAGCGTATGTCCACACGCAGTTTAAATCAAAATAACACTGGTTATTTCGATTTAAAAATGGTAGGTCCACACAACGTTCCCTTATTTCAAAATGAGGCACTCCCTCAATTTTGATACAGGGAAAGTTATATCAATATTATAAAACCTAGTATTGAATTGTATTAAAACAATGAAATTGTTATTTCAAAAGAACACAGTGTAGACATGCTATTTCGATTTAACTGTTAAATCAATTTAACACTTTTTGCCTTTATTAAATTGATTTAACTTTTATTGATTTAACTGTGTAAGTGTGGACATAGCCCAAGTTTCCTTTTCTTGGTATCCCCATGTGTAACTTTTCCTTTTAATGTCACAGCTGTATCTGTGTACTAAAGAGAGCTGCATGGAAAGTGTAATCCAAGTTCACTATAAGCACTGCATGTTTGCCTTCCTCACTTGTTTCATTTTTGCTGCACATCTCCCTGAAAGACTTGCACCGGGACGCTTTGACTATATTGGTGAGTGCAATAAAGTGTGATTCTAGCCTTTACTATTCTTGATGTCCAGGTTTGGGCCTCCATGAGGGCTGTAATGTCAGAAGCACCAAGTAAACAGATTTTGTCAGGAAGTCTACGTGCAGTCACTGTTTTAAACTTAAAATGAAAGTAGCCATCTCTACTGACCTGCTGTTTCAGTAGGTTTCCTAGGATCTTTAATGACCACAAAGTGGTCCTTTATCATCCAAACAAAGCATGTTATACAGTGCTAATGTGGAAGATAGACTCACTGATACTATTTCATGCAGCAGAAGGTTTTCTTTTCTTTTCTTAGTGGTTTCCCCTACAAGTAGTGATCTTATTTAGCTTTTAATTTCCAGCAGAATCCTAGTACTAGCAGTATACCCAGAGCTTTGATTTATAATAGGCTGGGGTTCACTGACTTCCCAAATGGACAATTGCCTTAATTTAGTCGCACCACAGTAAGAGATATATAAATAGAATTCAGTGGTAGGGGCAGTCACTAACAGTTGCACATAAGCCTTGTTAAGCTGTCACAGCAAAACAAAGGACTCTAGTGGCACTTTTAAAGACTAAGATGTATTTAGTGCATGAGGTTGTGTGGGAGAAAATCCCCCTTCATCAGATGCTAGAAGATGGAGAATTACAGCTGAACGGCTGGAAAATAAATGCAGAGAAGTATAAGTCATAGGATCAGGGCAGACTGTTGAAGCAAATCAGTGCAGTTGTCTAGATTCAAACAGGGACAACAGCATATAGGAGGAAGGTGGGAGGAAAAGGAAAGCAAAATTACCCACTGTAATAGGAAAAAACCCGTAGTCTCGCAGTAGCAAATCTGCAAATGAATTCCAGTGAAATTTCTTATTAAATATTTTGACTGTTGCAGGGCACAGCCACCAGCTTTTCCATGTATGTGGAATCATTGGCACACATTTCCAAATGGAGGCCATCGTTATGGACATGAATGCACGTCAGCACTGGCTCTTAGCTTCCTCACCACTTCTCTCTGTCTCTCAAACAGTTGGTTCAATCGGAATTTCCATTATCTGTAGCCTAAGTATCATTGGGACGTTTTCAGTGGCTCTCTATTCAGTGCCAAGGGAACAAAAACTACATGGGCACTAAGCTTTAAGTTGCATTGCTGCAAATGATACCAAATAACAGTACTGAATCTGAAGATGATGAGAATTTTTCCAATGAATGTTTTTCCTGGAGAAGACTCTCACTCAAGGGGTTTGCAAGAGGCAACCATTTTATATTGCACTGCTTTTTATACATAGACTTTAAAGTTGGAGACAGAGAAATGGTTTTAAATCAGGTCAAGCTGGTATTTAAGCACAATATTATTTATTAAAAAATTAAAAGGTATAGTAAAAGGGATAACTCATTTTGTTTTGCACTTTGAAAGGCAGATTCATCTGTGTTGATTTCCTTTGACTGCTTTAGGGAGGAACCAGGAAACATGAATATTTTGAGTGCAAGGCACAAGATGGTAATTTGTACTTATGCCAGTTCAGACACAAGTGTCTATATTATATATGCTTAATGTTTGGGGTGGTATCTTGGCCCTACTGAAATTAATGGCCTTTTGTAACTGACTTTAATAAGAGCCAGGATTTCACACTAGCATCCTGATTGAAATGTCTCTAGCATTGTGCCTTCTAGTTCTTCCATAGGGAAATTATTCAACAGACTGAGATCTATCACTTCTGACACATTTTTCTGATATTAATTCAAAGAGTCCTTAGCCTGATCTGGAGCCCACTTACGTCAGTGTGAGTTTTCCACGGAGTATACACTTAACTGTAATGTAGGCCCTTACATCAGTTTTACACTGACTTCAGCAATGTTAGTCCTGCTTTACAGTAACATGAATGAAAGGAGACTCAAGCCTCCCTTGCTCCTAATAAAACCTCCCTCCACAATGCACCTAGTTTAGGAGGCACCTTGTTGAAAACCTATCACCGAGAAGCCATCAAGATTGCAGTCTGGGATTGTCAGCTCTGGCTTGGAAGCAGGTGGCACAGGCTGCTTGGACTAACTCGCACTTGACTGCTGACGAGAAATGTACCAGGCCAGGCTGTAATTGCCATTAGAGTATTTTCATTACCGTTTTTACACACAGATGTGGTGCTTCTACATCTTTGAGGTTATTGTGGCTTGATTTTTATATTAGATTAATACCTTGGAATATAGTATTTTTATTAGGTACATAAACATATAATGCATAAAATTATCACAATCTGATATCAAACTGCTTGATAATTGTATGGGTTTATGATTTGTTTTGTAAACAGTAGCCTCCATTGAGGTGTAGCAGACGCACTTTGGGATGACAGTACAATAAATGCTTTAAATATATTCTAGGAAAGACAACTTGGAAGTGAACTAACTTTTCTCTGAAAACTGACCAAGATTTCTATGAATATTTATTAACACTAAAATAAACTTTTATCCCATATTTTATTTTATTTAAAAATCATAACTGAAAAGAAAGGTGCTAATTTGCAATACATGCCAAGTCCCTTTAAATAGATCCACAAGAAAACAAATGTTTTTCGCCTTCCTCTGCAGCACGGGCCAGTGAATTCTCTGTAACTTGAAGTCCTTAAATTTTGATTTGAGGACTTAAATAACTCAGTCATAGGTTAAAGGCTTTTTACTGGAGTGGGTGGGTGAGGTTTTAGGGCCTGCATTGCACAGAAGGTCAGACTAGATGACCACTGGTCCCTTCTGACCTTAGAATCTAGGAGTCTAAATGTCCATGAAAATAACCACTACGACGATACTGCTGACACGTTTATTGATCTTGTCTTTTAGTGTAACTGGGAGTCTGGCTTTGTTTGTGAAAAGTGATGCAAGATTCTACAGCATTAATTAAGGAATCTAGTACAACTTTTTCAGCTGGTAGTCTAACTTTTCAGATTCAAGAAGTGCCATTTTTCAGTGACCATTATATAGCCACAGTTGGGCAACTATCAAATGTACAGTAGTTCATAAGAGTAGAGTACTTACCTGTAACACACAAACGTTTGTTAGATACAGTAGTATGCTCCTTCACACTGTCACATGGGATTTGGTTTGATGCTAATGAATTTTACCAGAATAAGCGTCGTTCCAGCATTTTCTGATCTTGGAACAGCATATGGAAAGAGAAGCCAGATTGATTATAGTGTGTATGATCCAATTATAAACCATGAGACAAATTAAACTATACTGATGTAAATACATAAAGAATTAGTCTTGTGTCATATTAATACGTGTGAAGAACACCAGAATACCCATTTCCTTCAGTCTCTCTTCCATGCTTGTACTCAGGTCCTGCAAACTGAAGGCAAGTCTTTGGCATATCCCATCCCAAACTGACATTAATTTGCATCCTGTTCACTGGATCACCAACCAACACATAGGCAAAGCCCTTCAGCTTTAAGACCAAATCTAGAGCATTATTTCAGTTATATTTTTCAATCTGCTGATACTTTATTGGTATAACAAACTATACAAGTGTTGCCAAAGTGTAAAAAAGGACAGACATGAGGTATCTATCAGAGGCAGGTACAACTCATGCAGAATAAAGCTACATGCTCTATTTGGGGTAGGATCCCACGTCCCTTGGTCAGGAAGGAATAGAAATATTGCTGTCGGGTTGCTACATAGTATGATATCTCTTGGATTTAGTCTCCAGCTTATTTTTGACCCTAGTCTGTACTTCATCCCAGCTTCAGGCCCCCATCCCTAACTCTTTTTCCATTCTATTAGGCCTACCCCTAAACCCATCCTTAATCTGAGAAGTAGATTAGTCTGCCTCTTAGGCCCAATGTTCTCCACTGACAGTTACTGATTATCAGGAGTGGCTGACTGTATCACATAACTGTCTGAGGGAAACTGGGGCATGGATGAGGGCTAACTGGCTGAGAATCAGCTCACATAAGACTGAGGTTACTTCTGCTGACTTCTTAAGGTCTGATCCTGCCTTTGGCGGCTGGGGTTGGCAATCTGTTGAGCAATCAGATCCTGGCAGCTGCTAGAAGATAAGGTAGCTTATAGCCATGTGAGCTGTAGTGTCCAGTTTTTGGGGGGATGCAGACCTTGCAACTTTTCTCCCATGAAAGCTCATGCGATAAATAAATGTGTTTGTCTTTAAGTGCCACAGGACTCCTTGTTTGTTTTATCTGTGCCTTTGTCACCTTGAGCTTAGATACTGCAACTCATCACATCTGTTTGGAAGCTGAAGCAGATGAAGGATTGGGCAGTTCTTTTTGAGCAATGTTCGTTCCATGGGCATATTTTGTGCTCCATGACCTCTACTGACTGCCTGTTTTCTGATTAAGAGGTTAGTTTTGACATATAACGCCCTGAACTTCTCAAGACCTACCTAAGAAATGTTGCTGTTCCCATGCCACAGTGCCACACCTGTGGTCAGTGGGGAGCACCTGTTGTACCTTTGACACAGGAGAGATGGGGTCCCGATTGGCAAGCAGGATTTTGTTAGGACACTGGGCTTTTGGAATTTACTTCCTCTCCAGGTTGGAAACAGCCCAGCTTTGTCAGCCTTCACCACCACCACCTTTTTGCCCCAGCTCTGGGAAAAAAGAATAGGGCAAAGTGTGGGACTGTGGTTTATGAATATGGCATTGATTAATTTCAGTCACATGCATGTAATTAAACTGATCAAGGAAAATTAATAGATCTTCTAATTTTTAAATGCCAAAGGGGTGGTCGTGTTAGCCTCGTTCAGTAAAATGAACAAGGAGTTCCATGACACTTAAAGACTTTCAAATTTATTTCATGCATGAGCTTTTGTGGGAGAAAATCCCACTTTGTCAGATGCTTTGTAGAGCGCCCGCCCCCCCCCCCCTACAAAGCATCTGACAAAGTGGGATTTTCTCCCACAAAAGCTCATGCGTTAAATACATTTGTTAGTCTTGAAGTGCCACAGGATTCCTTGTTTGTTCTACTTAATTTTGGGCATTTAAGCAGAGATATCTACATAGCTATTTCACCATCACGAGTGCCCAGAGCACTGGATGGACGATCCTTATTAGAGTTTATAGCTATCTAAGGGGGATTTTTCTCCCATAAAACCTCATGTGAGAAATAAATCGGTTACTTGTTAAATGCCACAGCACTCCTTGTCCGCTTTAGAAACCGGGCTACATGCCGGATCGCTCCTCCCTTTAAACAAGGCCCTGGCATGCGGGCCAGGAGCTGTTTAGTTACCTGCTGCGGGTCCCCGCCCGGGGGGCTGCACGGCTCTCAGCGGCCCCTTCAGGGTGCAGCCCCGGATCGGGTCCTCGGGGCCCGGGGCCGCAGCGAGGAGACGGAGACGGAGACGAGGCTAAACCCCGCCCGCCTCTCGCCCAGGCCCAGGCCCAGGCCTAGGCCTAGTCACCGGGCGCCCTCGCTTCCGCGTCTCCATGGCGACGCCTGCGTGTGACGCAATAACGGCCCAGCGCGGCGCGCTCCGATTGGCCGGATTTGAAGAGTCGCGACCGCCGCGCGCGGGCCGATGGGAGCGGAGGGAAAGTTCAAAACCTGCCGCCCGCCCGCCCGCGCGGGGAGCTGGAGCCGGAGCCGGAGCCGCCGCCAGCATGAAGGCGGCGTGAGTAGCGGCCGCTCGGGCCCCGGGGGCGGGGGGTGGCTGGTGACGAGCGGGGGTTACAGGGCGAGTTGGCCGGTCCCCGAGCCCTCCTCATCGGGGGGCCTTCAAGCGCCCCAGTGCCCCCAGTATCCGTTCTCCTGCCCCCCCCAATCCACCCCAGGCCCTAATACCCACCCTGAAAATCCACCCCAATACCCACCCCCAAAACCCACCCTAGCCCCTCATACCGACCCCAATATCCATTCTCCTGGACCCAAAATCCACCCCAGGCCCCAATACCCACCCCCAAAATCCACCCCAATATCCCCTCCCCTGCCCCCAAAATCCACCCTAGCCCCAATACCCACCCCCAAAATCCACTCCCTACCCTCAATACCCCCGTCCCCAAAATCCACCCCAGCCCCCAATGCCCACCCCAAAATCCACCCTCTGCTCTCAATACCTCCTCTCCTGTCCCCAAAATCCATCTTCTGCCCCCAATACTTGACCCCAATACCTACTCCTCTGTTCTCCAGTTCCCACCCCCAGCTCATTTGCCCGCAACACTCCTGCCCCCACAGTGCAAGCTGGGCCACCCCTGTGTTCACGGGCAGCATGCTGGGCCAAGAAACTGCGCAGCCTGTGTACGTGCAGGAGAGCGCCCCCACGCCTTCAGGAACGCAGGGGAGATCTCCATTCTGGGGCCTGCTATTTCTAGGGGCTCAGCATGCTGGGGCCCCTAAAAATAGAAAATGGAACCGGAACGTTGCATTCCGGGGCCAGCTGTTTCTCAGTCGTGGGCCCTGGAATGCAGCCTTCTGGCACCATTTTCTAATTTTAGGTGGCCTGGAACACTGAGCCCCTAAAAATAGTGAGCCCTGGAACGGTGTTCTGGCCCATTTTGCATTACTTTGACCCCTGAACTAGGTTCTGTTGGTTGTGGGGGAGGGACACGCTTTTGAGCTCCACAGAGCTCTTTGGCCTGGTGGGAAAAGTGTCACAGCTGAATACAGATTACCAGAGGGGTGGGCATGTTGGTGTCTCTCAGCCAAACAAACAAGAATAAGCAGAGCCCTGTAGCTCCTTAAAGCAAAGGGTCTCAACCCTTGGCAAGTCAAGACGCACTTGGTGGCTTATGGCAACCCTGCAGGACACACCAGCCCACTCCCCCCAGGCTGAATTCAGCCGTCTTCCCAGCTCTCCATGACGCACTGCTGTGTGGTGACACACTAATGTGTCTTGACACAGTGGTTGAGACTTGCTGCCTTAATGACTAACAATTTCTTTGGCATAGGCTTTCGTGGGCTCTGACCCACTTTGTTATATGCATGTGCATGTGTTTTTCTTAGAGACTTAGGTGTGTCACTGAAGAGGGAAAGCTAGTCTGAAAGAGTGTTGGGGAGAGGCAACCATTCTAATCAATATATGTATGGTGTGACTGGATGACAAGTCTAACTTTCGGTTCTCTATTTTCAGTAGAATTAAAACGCCTAGAAAACCAGTGCTGAAGAAGCCATCCAACACAAGTCTGAAAGATCCAGTTGGGGTAAATTGTCTTGCTTTTCCTCTTGCTCTTTTTGATGTCAAATCTGCTGCAGCTTTGAGAAGCTGTTCAGAGTAAATCTCAGTAACGTTTCCAAAATGGTGCGCATGCTGTCGGTCTAGGACTTTTTCTGTGAAACAGCTGACTGTCAACCCAGTGATGCCCGTTTCTCTGATTAAGTAGTGCTGTGGTCTCCTTCATTTGTGTGTGTTGGACGTAACACTGGTTAGATGAAACCAGTCCTTTTTGGAATCTACTTGTTGCAATCAGGCTAATGTTTTTTTTTTAAATTTCTTAAATGTTTTTCTGCTTGTTTTCTGGTGAAGAAGGGGAAGAACGCCGTGAAGTGGCACAGAGACTATTCCCTCAGTTTCTCTCTCTTCTGTCCCCAACAAAGTTGCTCCCCTTGCCTTGGATCGAAATCCTGAGTTGTAATTTTACTTCTTGCCACCAAGGATTGTACGTGATCACAAGAGTCTGTCAATGGCACCTCTGGGTGGATTGGAGGCAGTTCTTTCCCCCAGGGATAGTGTGTGCTCCAGAATTTAAGTCTGGGGCTCTTGTATGGTAATTTAGAATAGAAAGTTTTTCCAGGACAGCACTTTTGGTATGCACTGAGAAGTGACAGAAGTGGATGTGTCTGGTAAAAGAGCCACTTTGTTAATCTGTCCTGTTGCTACCATAATAGGAATATCTCCAAAGAGAAGCAACCATGGAATTTCTTCATGTGACTTTTTTTTTTTGTAAATCAGGTGCACCTTCAAGACCATATCTGGTACATGATTATAAAATGCTGAAATGAAAATATTCATAACTGCTACTTTGATGACTTTAAAATAAGACAGATTAAGCTTTCTGCAGCATGCAGTCCATTGCAGAAATATCACTAGTAGGAAAGGTTAGCTAATGTAGATTCAATTGACCAAACGTCTAAGGGAATTAAAATAAACTTCATGTATTAATATTGTGTAACGTTCTAAGTTGTGTATAACTCCTAGTAGCTAGCATGTCAATTTCAATTTCACCTGATTGTATCAAAAAAAACTGGGCAACAATAGAGAGTCGTTGTTACGCTTCTAAGGAAACCATCTTCTATTCTATCAGGTCTACTGCAGGGTGCGTCCACTAAGTGCTCAGGATCAGGAGAGCTGCATAGAAGTAATCAGTGAAACAACAGTTCAGATTCATCCTCCTGATGGATATAGAATATTCCGGAATGGGGAATACAGGGAGGTATGTCACTTTTTAAGACTCTCAGTAGAAGCAAATGTAAAATTGGCATGTCATGCTAACTTTGTCCAGCAAACTTTGGAATTTATCTGCTTATCATAGATTTTATGTCCATTTTGTATATCGATTTACAAATGCTGGCTTCTAAAACTTGTTTCACTCTTTTAAAAAAAAAAAAAAAAAAAAAAACTTATTTCAATAAACTGTGTATATTTCCACTCAACATTTTTAATTTAGAGTAAAATTGTTTAAACACAATAAAAAAATAGGGAAGTTACAAATTAACCACCCACAATAACCTGTACTTACAGGCCTTTAACTCCCAAATTTAATATGCTAACATACTATCAAGGGCCTCATCTAATGATCATTAAAGTTAGTGGACAGAGTTCCTCTGACTTCAGTGCATGTTGAGAAAGTCCTCATCTCTGCACCACCATAACACTGTCTCCTTCAGTTCCATCATGGGATGATCCAGAAAGCCCATGTCCAGTTCCTTTGTCCTAATCATGTACAAGACTAATCTTGTGTTATCTTGGGGGAACAAGGGTAACTTTCTACTGTGTCTTGAATGTGATGCTATTTCCTAATTGCACAACAAGAATCAATAAAAAATGCATTTTAACTTAAAACAAACAAATGAAAAAAGGCAGTCAGGGAGGAAGAACAAAGCAAGCAAGTTGGCAATTATGTCCTTATAGTACAGCAGTAGTATTTTTTCAGTATAATGTGATTTGTCTTTAGTATTAGACTTTACCAGAGTTTGAGCAGTTGAGTCTTGGTAGCGTGCTAGCCCTAGCCCTATATAAACATATCATATGGTTGGCTACATGACATCTTGCACTGAAGAGTCTACTTTGCCCTTTTGCTAAGCTAGTAGAAAGCAGAGATTTTTGGTTATGAAGAGAAATATCTAAAAGCCAGATTTACATCACTGTTTTCTTTCCCCAGACACAGTATACGTTTAAGGAAGTATTTGGACCTCTTGTCACTCAGAAAGCGCTTTTTGATGTTGTGGCTAAACCGCTGGTAGAAGACCTCATTCGTGGGAGAAATGGTAAGTAGCCATTTTTGGTAGTTAACACACTGTAGTGGCATTGAATGGCTAAAACCATTACCTTTTTTTGTTTTTACCTTTAACGGTGGTAAATAAAACCTTTAATGCTTATTTTTTTCAGCTTTACTTTGTTTTTCTAGTACTTCCCTAAATTGTAATGGTTTGTGTTAATCTGCTGAAAACAAGTCTTCAAATGGTTTTATTGTTCGATGAAGTTAGGAGCAACTTCCTTGTAACAAAGTGCAGCCTCCTCCCCAATTCTAAATTGCTCTTATTTCAGATGCCTGCAAGATAGTTTTATTGAGGCCTAATTTTCTTGCATACCAATCAATTGTAGAGGCTTTTGTGTATAAAACCGTTAATTGTAAGTAGCCTGCAGTCTTGATTGTAGATAGAGCACTGCACTGGATTCAGGAGACCTATTTTATTTTGTGTTTAGTCTCTGGGCTGCTGGGTGACCTTGGCAAGTCACTCTACTGCATACTTCATTCTCCCTATCTGTAAAATGGGGGTAATGATGCCACCCTCCTTTCTAAAGATCTGTGGATGAAAACTACTATTGAAGAATGTGGTGCTGGTGGTGGTAGTTTAGTGATCTTGCTAGGTCATGTGAGCTGGACTGTTTGGTACTGTGAAATCAGGTTCTTCAGGTCGATCTGACTGCTGTATCTGAAGCTCTCCAGAGCAGAGTAAAATCAACCAAATTTCCCACAGTCAGGTGCAAGTGACTGCCCTCACACTGATTTGTAAATGTACTTACTCAGAAAGGGGGACTTTGCACAGCTAGTTTATCAGAAAGTATTTGTTCTAGTACCTTCCTAAAGTCTGGCTGCTAGTGCCCACTAGCTTTCTACTGACTGGCATTACAGTGTGATGGGGAAAGTGTCTCACCATGCTTAGCACAGTTCTGCTATCTGGGCAGTCCTTGCGCTGAAGGCGTGAAGCTGAGCTATTCTCCCTTTAGACTGACTCTTCGCTTTCTGTCCCCTGGGGTGGTATCAAAATGTCCTCAAAATTCAGGATAGTTTGCACTTAACACTTAAACAGCGGACCTGCTATATCAGTATAGCTGCGCTGCTGTAAAAGCACTTGTGTAGCCATGTTATGTCAACAGGAGAGAGGTCTCCCACTGACATAATAAACCCACCAAAATGAGCAGCAGTTGCCGTGTCAGTGGGAGAGCATCCATCACCAACATGGCACTGGCCACACGAGCACTTATGATGTTAAAACTTACATTGCTCAGGGTTTTTGGGGGTTTTTTCCCCTCACATCCCTGAGCAACAAAAGTATTTTAGGGGGTCAGTGCTAGTGTAGAGAAGGCCTGATGTCAGCCAGTCCAAAGAAGGAGGCCTTTTTTAACCTCTCTTTTTGTTGGAGAAGATCAAGTGACAATTAAAACAGAAGGCTTTCTAGTTTAAAAACCTCCAATTAGTAACACTTAACTCTAACTGTTTTCCTCCTAGGTCTCCTTTTTACCTATGGTGTGACAGGTAGTGGGAAAACACACACAATGACAGGTTCTCCTGGTGATGGAGGACTTCTTCCCCGGTGCTTAGACATGATCTTCAACAGCATAGGACCATTTCAGGCCAAGCGATTTGTGAGTTGCTTTGTTTTAAGTCTTTCCCAGTAACAACCTAAAACACAGTAAATGTTATTCTCTTTTCTAAATAGTTAAATTGTAAGAGAAACCATCCTGTCCTTCAATCTAACAAAATATCTGCATTAAAAACAGAACCTGGTCAAAAAAGGGAAATGACTACGGGGTGGCATGTCAATCAAGTGAAGCAGTTTGGTGTGACCATTGCAGGGAGTATTACTCGGTTTCTGTAGTATAGTGCTGACTTTTATGACTAATCCCTATCAAAATCTGCCATTATTAGTGTTTGAGTGTCTCATGACCTCTAATTCCATTTGCTGCCTTCAGGTTTTTAAACTTGATGACAAGAATGGTGTGGATGTGCAGTGTGAAGTTGATGCTTTGTTAGAGCGTCAGAAAAGAGATGTCATGCCTATTCCAAAGACTCCATCTGGCAAGTAAGTACAGTAATTATTGTAGCTTGTAGAATGAAATAGTATATTAATGCACACATATGTAGGGTTGTAGCTGTGTTGGTCCCAGGATATTACAAAGACAAAGTTTATGAGGAAAGGTCTTCTACTGAACCAACTTCCGTTGATGAGAGAGACAAACTTTCAAGGTTCACAGAGCTTTTCTGGTTTGGGAAAAGTACTCAGGGTGTCACAGCACAGTACAAGGAGGAACAGATTATTTAACATAAGTACTAACTCACAACATGCATTGTAAGAGGTCATTCAAGGTGAAGTGGCCTTTTAATACCCCTCTCCAGTCCTGGGGGAAAGGGAGGTGAAGGGGTATGGGTTGTTGAAATAAGCTGTAAATCCAATGTCTACATTCAGGCCATGATTTCTAGTATCTAGCAAAGATATGCACTTATGCTTGCAGTCCTCTTTTGAAGGAGTTGTTTGGGTTTCCTTTGAGGATGAGGAGTGAGTGGCCATATACAGAGGTGAAGAATGTTCATTGACAGACATTTATTCTATTTTTTGTCTTCTCATTTTGCTGTGAGTTCATTTAGTTGCGAGACTGAGTACGTTTCCCAGATCTGAAGAAGAGATCTGTGTAAGCTTGTTTCTCTTCAGCTGAAGTTTTGACCTTGTCAGGTATTGATGACTTAGTTTGACAACTCAGACACTGCTGGTGCCCAGTTCTCCTCTGAAGAGAGCTCTAAAAACTTAGAAAAGTAGTTAAAAGCTTAAATACAGTAACATTGGATACGGCAATACAAAACATTTGTTTGTAGGTGATTTACCTAGTCACATTACCACTCAGCTACTGTTAGTTAATATTTTGTACGTAATGAATGGAAGCTGCTGTGAGCTCAAATGCTTTACATACATGTTTTAATGTAACATACCTTTTACTAACAGGAAAGACTAAAGCATGGACTGTTTTA
This sequence comes from Podocnemis expansa, assembly GCA_007922195.1. Taxonomy (NCBI): domain Eukaryota; kingdom Metazoa; phylum Chordata; order Testudines; family Podocnemididae; genus Podocnemis; species Podocnemis expansa. The sequence goes on from ML682019.1 coordinate 20,290,577, forward strand.
GTGATTTAACCAAAGTGATACTACAAACCAAATTGCAAAGAATAGAACCCAGGTTGCCTGATTTCACATTCTCAGCTTTAAATTTTGGCTAGACTACCAGTGTGTTTATATGACCATGCTTTATCTCTCCAGAAGAGATTGGGAAAGTGCTGTATTAACTTTTCCTGAAATTGGAAGAGAGGGACGTGAAGTGTTAATGAAAGGAACCAGGGCATCTTTGGATATGTCTGCTTTGCCATGCCAGCTGACTCTGCCAAAGGAGCTGTTTCATTTCAGTATAGCCATTGGAGATCACAGAGTACTAGAACCTGAGCTGGAATGTTCTCACACTGTGGTTACAGTGCTTCAGTCTGGGCCCTGTGAGTTTGTCAGCTGGCATGGTCCAGGCTTTTAATGGCAGTGTAGGAATATCCGTAAATGGTTTTGCTTCCTGTACTGCGCTGCTTTCAGTACAGTTTCTAGAATTAGCAGCTGTATGATGAAGTATCAGCTGGCCATAGCTGCTGTATTGTAATAATGTCGTACATATTTTAGCAGACGACAAATAGATCCAGAATTTGCTGATATGATCAGTGTACAAGATCACTGCAAAGTGGAAGGGGTTGATGAAGACAATGTCTACAGTGTGTTTGTCTCATATATTGAAATCTACAATAACTACATTTATGATCTGTTGGAGGAAGTTCCCTTTGAGCCAATAAAACCAAAGTAAGTGTCTTTCTCTAATGTGTCTCTTTTGAGCAAGGTTGGGTTACCTGGATACATGCTCACAACCTCTACTGTATTGTCTTGAGTCCAAAGATCCTTTGATTATTTAAGACAGAAATATTTCATACAGTGGTCTGGATCCAAAACTGTGAATGAGAGAGTTGAATCTGGCTTTGCCACTGGCACCTGATAGCCTTGTGTAGGTCTGCCTCAACCTCATTTCGAAAATGGGAACTTGCTATGATGTAGTGTGGAGTTAGTTTAAGGGCTACAGCTGTATAATAGTATAGGTGTCTTGTTGCTGATGCTAAATTGTAACATACTCTTCCTGGACGGAATGTCAACATTAAAAGAAGAACTTAAGTTTGTTACCTTGGCATGGGGTTTTGGTACCTGTGGGACTCCAAAATCTCTTCATGCTGTCTTACAAACAGCACGCTCAGCAGATGACTACCACTTGCAACCTACGCAGCTCCAGCTGCTCAGCTGCCATTCCTTCTTCTGTTTCCAAGGAAACCAATACAGACTCAGTGCATATGACTCACTGTTAATGAACTTTGCACTTCACAGAAACAGGGACAGAAATGGCAGGTGTCAGAGTTGAAATTCTGGCTTTTGACAGGAGCCTCTGCCACCACTGGAGAGTTTGGGAACTTTATGGAAAACAATGCCCCTCCTGAGTAACATGAGCACACTTCTAAACTTGTTTTCTGGTTTCTGGGTTAACTCTTCCTGCGTTGTGCTTCTCTTTAAATGGCTCTAGAATTAAGGATCTCACAAATAGCTACTGGTACACACGCATCTTTGAAATTTGGCACACTCTAGGGAGAACAAGTAATGCATACAAATTTGCCACAGCTCAGGTTTGTGGTCTTTGGAGCTAATCTTTTTGGATTCCTGCTCTGAATAGGATACACAACCTGTAAAACATCATAACAAGAGACTTGCAATTATTTGGTTTAACCACATCTTCAGCGCTCACTGGAAGACCACCATCCTCTTGAGCATTTCCAGAAACTGATTTTAGCTTTTACATTCTTTCCAGTTGTGCAAACTACAGTGATTAAAATGTTAGGTGGCTGCTATGGGTGTTGTAATATTTTACCCTATTCCTTTGGTAGGTGGAACAGTTGCAACACGCCTGTGCGGAATGGTGACTTTATGTATGTGCCAGTGTATTGTCCCTTCTATTAAAAAATAGAGATGCGGAATTTATTTTATGGTGTTGCTGTAAATAAATTGAAACCCCCATCTCTTGCTATGCTTCTCTAGCAAATTCAGAATAATGCTTTTAGTCTTATGTGCTTCTGTATGAGCTTATGCATGTAGGAGAATAGCAATAGTCCTCCAGCCTCATAGTGCCTACTATGCAATGCAATTAAATGTGGCTTATGAATTAAAGCAGAGCAATGACTGAAATGTAACTAATCCTGCCTGAATATTTTCCCAAACATTTGCATTGACTCTTCATTCTGTTGGGCTGGGATAACAGTTACCTCTGTTGTCAGGTCGAAGTTGGTCTTTAAACATAGGGATTTGCATGATGCTGCTTTAAAAGCATTGCTGTCTGTCAGCTTGATCTAAACAATGCTCTTTGCAGACCGCCTCAATCCAAAGTACTCCGAGAAGACCAGAACCACAACATGTACGTTATAGGATGCACTGAAATAGAGGTGAAATCTACTGAAGAAGCTTTTGAAGTTTTTTGGAGAGGTAAGAGACCTTGAGATGTAGTGGTCACTTTAAACACGTGTATTCCTTCATATTAGTGCCACATAGTAGAAACCCTGTGGTATGAAGACCTGAAGGACCTCCATAGATATGCCATTCAGATTAAAGGGCTTTCTCTGTAACAGGTCAGAAGAAGAGACGTATTGCTAACACTCAACTGAATCGTGAATCGAGTCGTTCTCATAGTGTGTTCATGATTAAGTTGGCTCAGGCACCACTGGATGCAGATGGGGATAACGTCTTGCAGGTGAAATTCAGAGGTTAATTATTTAAAGGAGCACAGTGGGTTTGAGGGAAGCCCATGAGACTCTAAATGTGACCTACTTGGACAGTGGGTTTTGCCTAGGACAGTCTAATTACTTGTTCCCAGATGCACTTTTTAAATGTCTCATAAGTCAAAAACTCACTCTGAAGGTGAGCATTAATGAAATAAGAAAAGCTTGTTCCCTTGTTCTTTGTGCTGGCTACTCTTGCACAGAAACTAAGCATATAGAACTTGAAGTTTTCTGAAAGGCACTCATAGTTTGAGACTGCTTGAGATGGAATAAAAATCCAGAATGTGAAACAATTGGGCACTAAACCATTGTAATTATGAGACCACTTCACTTTTCCACCTAACCTTTATGGAGTGTTAGCTTACAACGCTTACATGGGATTTTTAAGCTTCATATAATTGTATTTCTTCCCCTTTTTGGGGGAGGTGTTGTCAATGGCATTAATTAAAAATTATTCTTTTTTGTAACAGGAGAGAGAACAAATAATTTTAAGCCAGGTGTCCTTGGTTGATTTAGCTGGAAGTGAAAGAAATAATAGGACAAAAGCTGAAGGAAACAGACTGCGTGAAGCAGGTACATATTATTTGGATGGTGGTCTATTGTTTATACAGTTACATAAAACTGTTTGTGGACTAGAAAGCAGGTCATATGAGAGTGCCTCTTGGTTTAAGATCAATAGCCTAAGAAAATCCTGTTTGGGGTGTCTTGTTCTATTTAGTCAAATGACTCTCTTAAAACCAAGCTGTCTGGAAAGCAGTTCATTGGTCATTGTGGCATTTAACTATTGTCAAAATCTAACTAGAAAAGGCTTGTGATAGTCCTGGTCTAATCAGTCTCGTTTATCCTCCAAAGAATGCTATCCTAAGCATAAACTGGTCACTAACTTTTTTTGAATTCTGTAACTGAGGGGCAATATGCAACTGAGTGCTTAACAGTAGCTCTGGTTTTTTTCAGGAAATATTAACCAGTCATTAATGACACTAAGAACGTGTATTGAAGTTCTACGGGAGAACCAAATGTATGGAACCAACAAGGTACACAATGGTCCATCTTAATGCCTTGGTCTACGCTGTGGGAGGATTTTAGTGGCAGTCAAAACGAGAGACAGAAGTTACTTGTTTATATCCTTTTGACTGCCTAGTGCCTACTTATCAGTGTCTTCAGTATGGGGAGCTGATGAGAAGTGGCCTCCCATTGACTCACTGCTACACTACTTGAGTAGGGTGGTCTTCAGGGATCAACTTCCTGATGGATCTGATGGCAGTGAATTTTCTGCTGTCAGTGAAGACAAGCCCACTGTCTTTTAGCCTGTCAAAACTTCTGCTTATGGTGAAAATGTTATTGGATTTTTTCAATGTTTTTAGATGGTTCCTTATCGCGACTCCAAACTAACCCATCTCTTCAAGAACTACTTTGATGGAGAAGGAAAAGTGCGTATGATTGTGTGCGTTAACCCCAAGGCTGAGGACTATGAGGAAAGCTTGGTAACTTGCATGTGAATTTTTCCATTCCCTCCTGCCCCTGCCATCCTATCCCCCTATGGAACTGGTGAAATAATTAGAGAGGTGGAAAATATAAAGGTTACAGAATCTCAGAAGGAACAAAACTGAAATTTTAAAGGGAAACTGCCACTTAAGAACCACACTCCCTACTCTTGGAAATAGCATTGAAGAATGCTATAACTGAAAGAAGACACATTTCTCTTGAGCATTAACTTCGCCAGCACTTTTTATAGTCAGTTTCACAGTTTTCCCTTGTTGGCTGAATTAGGGAATTGTTGGGGGGGCGGAGGAGTGACTTACAGAAAAAGTGATTGTAAGACCACTAGGGAAACAGGGTAGGAGCTGCCATAGTTGGAATTTTCTTAGGCCCTCCACAAATGTGCCACACACCTAGATGCTTGCCCCAGAACTGGGGTGCAGCACTTTAGGGGGCCTCCTGCCACCAAAATGCTGCCACTGCTTTTGGCAGTGGTGTGCCACAGAGAGCCACACCACTGCTGGAAAAGCTGTCATTGCCATGGACATTGGCGACAGCAGCTCTCTGGAGTGCAGAAGCCCCGCCAGCATGGACACTTGTGGCAATGGTCAAAGGTGAACAAGCCCCGCAGCCAGTGAAGAAAGCCATTGGCATTGAAGGCACTAGTGGCTTTTTGTGTTGGGGGTGTTCTGCCCCCTGGTGTATTCAGCAGAGCTAGGTGCCAGGGTTCAGTTCCCAAGTTTCCTGGTGACCTGACCCACGGGTATTGTTGAGCCCAGAATTATCTGTAACTTTGTTTTAAAAAAAAAAAAAAAATCTCAACTTCTTAATCATAGGACTGGAAGAGACCTTGACAGGTCAGCTGGTCCAATTTCCTACACTTACAGCAGGACTTGGCATTCTAGGCCATCTCTGACAGGTGTTTTGTGCAATGTTCCTTTTAATATGCATTTTGATAGTTGTAAGTTCATGCTGTGGCTAAGGCATGTGTAATGGAATACAGAGTATCTAAAACTGAGTATTGTTGTATCCTAGCAAGTCATGAGATTTGCGGAAATGACCCAAGAAGTTGAAGTTGCGAGACCTGTTGATAAACCACTATGTGGCTTAACTCCAGGACGCAGGTTTAAAAACCAGGCCTTTAAGGATGAGCTCTCGCGAAGACTTGAGGTTCGAGGTGGCCCAATTAATGGAGGTAAAGCCTGGAGTGATGTCACATGGCTTCATAGCACAGACATATTAGTCTGTCCAGTCAGAAGTGCTGATAGAAGATGCATGGAAAATAACTCACATGTTCTTTATTATACAAGTTGTTATTGATTATGTAAGAGATTCTTGTTTTACCTTAGTTTGGACTATAGGGCTATAAATTACAGTGACCGTGGTTTGATTTTTGTGCACATACTACTGGTTATAAAGTATATTTTTACTATAACAATAAGATTAATTTTACCTCTACTGTGTCCCTTAATGGATGTCATGGATATGGAAACAGCTATATTTGGACAAAAATAATTTCTGAACTAGAAAAAAATTCTATGCTGAAAGGATGCCTAATTTCTCTCAAATTCAAAAATCCCCACCACACTTACCTTTTGGTTATAACTTGCTTCAGTGAAGTACTTACCACATGTAACAGTGTCACACTCAAACTCTTAATCTGATAGTCATGCCTGATAATCTACCACCCAGATGGTGGAATCTCTTCCTGATAAAAATTTTAGGGTTTTTATACTTCCAAATACTTTGGGGTGAGAGGCAGTGTGTGGCTTTGATCTGTGAGCTGTAATATTAGAATGGTTTTAGAAGAGCTTGTGGTCATGGTTTGTCTATGTAAAATCCTTACAGAAACTGAAGAGCAGTCTGTTATAGAAACAATTCTGCAGAATTTCCCTCCGTTACCATCATGTGAACTGCTGGATGTAAACGATGACCAAACACTTCCTAGGCTGATTGAAGTTCTGGAGAAACGCCACAGAATGCGGCAGATGCTGTCAGGGGAGTTCACCAAAAATGGTGAGCACTGATTGTCAATGTGAAATCATTCCTCCGCTAATCTAATACATGAAATGGTATTTTACAAAGCAGTTGGAGAAAATGTAGCCATATCTTAATGTCCCAGTGGGCACGTGGCTGAACATAGTTTGTTCCCCTAAATTCTTGAATGATGCTTCAGAAACTCCATTGTGGTTTGATGTAATAAATTAACCTCTGAGGTTATGTCAGTGAACAAATAAGCAAGTCTTCCTATTTCTGATCAGTGGAGAAGAGACAAAAGTTGATCTAGTCTAATGTTCTGAGGTTGGGATGCAAAGTTTCTCCCTAGGTGAATTTATATGGATAACAATGTCTTGAATCTGTTCCAGTACTTGCATTTAAAACTATGCTGCAAGAATTTGATAACAGCATTGCATCCAAGGAAAACTATGCTCAAGGAAAACTCGCTGAAAAGGAGAAAATAATAACAGGACAGAAAATGGAGATTGAACGACTGGAAAAGAAATCTAAAACATTAGAGTACAAGGTTTGTTATTGCATAATCTGAAACTACCCAGTTCTTAACCACAACATTTGGGCCCTATTTTAACTAATGGCATATTTTTAATTCAAAGCCAGAAGTTTTTATGCATAAGGTTTTCTCAAAATACTTCAGTTACTTGGTTTTCTCTTCTTGGTGGTAATTTTAATCAAAATATCTTTCTTGTTTTGGCTTTAACATGAGGAGAGGCTTTGTTTCTTTCAAATAACCAGAAATTGCTAAACTGTGCCCTACAAACTTCTGAAATAGTTTTCATTTCAAAGGGATCTTACTGGAGTCTGTATTTGTTCGCTAAAATTGCTGATTGTATTCTAAAGCATGTTTAAAACACAACTGGCTCCTTTACCGTATACTTCCTCAAGGAAATACCTCATGAGAAATGAAGTATGACACAAAAGAGAAAATGCCATGTTCTTTCTTCCAGATTGAGATTTTAGAGAAAACAGCAACAATTTATGAAGAAGACAAACGCAATTTGCAGCAAGAGCTGGAAAGCAAGAGTCAGAAATTGCAGCGCCAGGCTTCTGATAATCGTCGACTGGAAGCACGGTTGCAAGGCATGGTGACAGAGACCACCATGAAGTGGGAGAAGGAATGTGTAAGTGTTTGAGCATGTCCATTAGAAACACTTAATGGAGCAATGCTTGTTGCACCAAGTGAAGGCTGATGTTCATTATTGTTTGCGTGCCAGTTTTTGAGAGAGACAGGCTAGGCCATCCACTCCCACTTGAAACTTGACAGGTGTGATCTTACACTGGTGTAAAATTTTTCTAGAAAGGTATTGATGTAAACTTGGTAACTTTTTTTTCTTTAATGGCTTGCAACTATTTGCTTTTGAAGAAAGTTCAGCATTAGTTCCTTTTGGTTCATAACTTTTTGTCTCCTGAAATAAGGTTTTCTTTGTCACTTGTCACCATTTATCTAGCCACGAGGGTTCTGTTCTTTCCATGGTACATTAGCGACAACAGATTTTCTGCCATTCCTGTGTGTGAATGGTGAGGAAATAGCATCTGAGGAATCAGCTTATCATAGTGAGCAGGAGACTGTTTACATGGTAGCTCCATGTGCTACTAAATGAAAGTACTCATGTCGTTTGTTGATTAGGACTATATTGGGGGCGTTAATAGCTTTGAAAGCTAGTGTACATAGTTGGCCAGTACTTTGAGGAGTCTAAATCTTGGCTGGAAGGATGTCATTTCCTTTGGAATACACAGCTCTCCTTAATTCAGTTTTCAAGACAATAACTTGTGCTTATATAATCCTGTCTTCACTGTGAAAACAATGCTCTTCTTGCTCACACTTGCAGGAGCGACGTGTTGCTGCAAAGCAACTGGAGATGCAGAACAAGCTGTGGGTCAAGGATGAGAAACTAAAGCAATTGAAGGCTATTGTTACTGAACCAAAGAACGAAAAACCAGAAAGGCCTTCACGGGAGAAGGACCGGGAGAAGGCATGTCAGAGATCTGTCTCCCCCCCACCAGCACCAGTATGTTACATATAAACCCTTTTGTATGTCAGTGCAGAAACAAACTGGCTTTATAAAGCTGTAGACAGCTGATTATTTTTTTCCAGTGGTTGGAAATGGGGCATGAGAATGAGTGTTTTGTTTTGGACTCTGCTAAATTCCTTGAACTCCTTTTTCCTTCCAGTGTGTTCTCTGCATGCTCTCTTATATTTACACGTGACTAACAGGAAGAGTGGCCTGTCTTTTTAAAGCAGACAGTGAAACACCTAATTATGTGATGTCTGAGTTGATTGGCTGACTCTATTAGGTGTTATAGTTTAACTGTTCAAAATCGCCTGTGTTCACTAATCTCTCTTCCATTTTCTTTAGTTTTCTAGTAACTGTGTGGCTCAAGTCCCTAACAACCAGCCTCTCATGAGCCAGCCACAGCTGCACAGGCGCTCTAACTCTTGCAGCAGCATTTCTGTGGCATCCTGTATTTTGGAGTGGGAGCAGAAAATTCCTCCATACAACAAGCGTGCCTATGGGACACCTAATGCAAGGAGTAGACAACACGAACCAGAGCAAAATAGAAACTGTAACGTGTCAGACAGAAGGCGAGGGATGTACTGGACTGGAGTCACTGAGGCCCCCAGCTGTAGAGATGAGATAGCAATAGAAGAGGACCAGTGCTGCAGGGTTAGTGTCATTCCTAGCAATGGTTACATGTAGCTGTGCTTGGCTGCCATTGCTCAGAAGTTTACCCTTCTCCAGCAATTGCTAAGCTTAGTGTTTGCTGGCATACGAGAGCTCACACCTGACACGGATCCTGTTTTACCAATTTGCTTCAAACCTCACTGCTGCCCCCAAGTTGGGAGTCGTAATATGTGCAAAACACAATCCAATTTGGTTTCTAAAGTCAGCATATAAAAGCCCTGAAAGCAATATGTCTGTGTCTTGTCAGCATGTTATAGCTCTTTACAGAAACACCAAGTAACTGTATTCTGACTGCTCACCTCCTTGTGTGTCTATTTGTCTCTCTCTTAATCTCGTCTGGCTGTCTGCAATTGCTAGTATCATTTCTGGGCAGATTAAAGGGCAGTCTTATGAGCTCTTTGTGTGACCCTCATTTATCTGCTGGAAACAGTGTTGGGACAAGTAGTCTCACTTGTAACGAGCTGAGTCTGAGAGTGATACAACCATGCAAACAGTCTTACAAAATCTGAGTGTTTGTAATAAAGCTGGGGGGGATTCTCTTGTAGTTCTCACTGTTTTAATTGGTCCAAATGATTCTTCTGTGTGTCAGCTCGTAGCAAGAAGGTGATGCATGCCTTAACACTATACACTTTGTCATCATGTTCTTGCTGCAGGGGTTCAGGAGAAACTAATAGACAATATTCAGGAAGATGTGGTCTCACCAGGAGCAAAACCTTTTTCATTGTGAATCCATAGTTTGGACTCCCTTAATAGTAATACAAACAACCTAGACACTCCTGTTCATCAGAGTTCCTTCTAAAGAGACTTTTGGTGCAAGTGACATGCTTTGATACCAGTGCCATTCAGATTAAAGTACTCCTTAACCCCTGTTGGCAGCAAGTTATGGAACATTGTCTACAGTCCAATACAGTGCACCCTTTTTAAAGGGCCTAAACTCCTAAGGCTGCTTTGCAGAACTCTCAAAAAATGGTCAATGGAAAAACAATACTTCACTCACCCCTTCAGAAAAGGTTACTGTAGGTAGCCTTGGGTGAGTCTTGAAAATGTCTGTTTGCCCATGTCTCGAGGCTGTTTTCTGCATCATGGCAGCATGTAGCTGTTGATAGTACAGTTGCTTGTAATCAGGGTCTCTTAGTAGCCCTAATTAAGAGGGAGCACTGTAAACCTTATACCTCTTGCTAAAATACAATCTAATCAGTGCTCAGGTTTTGGAAGTGCAACGGATGGGGTTAGTATCCATGGATCTGATTTCTGTGGTCTTACTGCATGTTGCTGGTGAAACAAATTTTTATAGAGTGTGTACATGAGACAGAAGTGTAAATTCTTATCATTTGCAGCTGTTAGTCTGGTAGTAGAGGAACATTATCTGGGTGACTAGTCTAAGTTGTTTTGTCTCGTGTCTCATCTTAAAACTGTCATTCTCTCAGCAATGTAAACTCTAGCGTTATATCAGAAGAAGGCTGAATCTGAAGGGGACAGTGCGCTTTGTGAATGAATGGAAATTTTGTGTACTTTGGATGGGTCAACAAGAGGCTCTTTCTCCCTCTTTCCTGTGCCTCATTAGAAGGAAGTGCTGTGATCTCTTCTGTAGAGTTTTTGGCAGGGGTTGCGGGGCAAGAGTGTATGTAATAATTCTTTGCAATGGGATTTTTTTACTTCTAGACTCTGACTTAGTCTAGCCCTTTGTATAATAAGGGTTGGTTCATAGTTATGCAGCTCAAAAGAGAGTAGTGAGAGGTTCCATTATAATGTCGTCATTCCCTTGATTGTGGTGTTCAGATTGGTTCTTTCTATGGCTGGTCTTCAGCTCCACATTGAGAACAGCATTTAAAATATGCACCTTGTTAGTCAGCTCTAGGTCAAGTGTGACTTCAGTTTGAGGAATATAAATCAAGCCTTGTGTAAGAAGAGGTCCTTTAACTTCTGTCTTTATAAGGGAATTACCCTGCCCTCTTGAGACTTCGAGCAGCCTTCAGCTGACAGGCCAGCTGACCTTCCTGTAGCAGATGAAAATAGTTGTCTAGTTCTGCCCAGCAGAGGGTGAGTGGTTTAAGAGTCTCCATGCATTAGCTTTAGATACATTCAAACAACCAAGTCCCAAACCAGTTTTACTCAGGAGAAGGGGACTAATGTTGAGATTCTCCCTTCACAGAAATCTACTTGAATCCTTCCATCTCAGTCACTACACTGAAGTAATGTCTCCTAAAACCGGTACCACTAATCTCCTTCTCCGCTTACCTGAATAATTGACCGTTTGACCCAGAAATGTGTCCATGGAAACTATCTTCAGTAACTTGCTTTTTCAGGCTTGTTTAATGTGTGTGGAATTCATAGTTTGGCTGGATATTTGAAAGCTGCTGCAAAAAGCTTTGCAAATTTTTACCTGTAGTTCCTGTTAAGGAATCCACCCAACTGCACAGAACTGAATTAAAACTGCAAAAAGAAGGCAAGTTGGCCCAAGCACAATTCTAGGCAAAGGGTGTCAGCTGTGGTGCCCTGCAGGATCAATTCTGATGAAAAGTTTAAAAATGGCATTTTGCTTTTCATCCAAATACATTTTAACAAGGCCTGAAAAACTGCACTGATGCTGATGTACTTGAAATAATTTAACTACTGATTATGCTTATTTCTTCTGGTTCCTTTTCCATTCTGATCAGACTGCACCTCCAGTTCGTCTCAGACACAGGCGATCACGCTCCGCGGGAGAGAGATGGGTGGATCATAAGCCACCTTCTAATGTGCCCACTGAAACAGTCATGCAGCCCCATGTCCCCCATGCCATTACAGTAGCCGCTGCAAGTGAAAAGGCACTAGCTAAATGTGACAAGTACATGCTGACGCACCAGGAGCTAGCTTCTGATGGGGAGATTGAAACTAAACTGATTAAGGTAAAGCAAATACCTTCATGGCAAACCTTGTGGAGTTGTCAAACCCTACCTAACGGAGCCTCTCTTTCAAAGGGTGTGTTTGACTTCAAGTGCTTTTTGGAAGTTGCCAGTTGGGTTAAGAGATGTTTTGGTTCTTAGAATATATTTTTAGTCAGTTTGTGGTTCTGCAGTGTGCTCTTCTAGCCATTTGCCTACTAAATGGCATCTGTGTCAGTTTGATTAAAAGGAAAAGCTGCCTGATTTTAATAAAATGATCATGTAGTCCAGTGGGTCCCAAACTTTTCTCCACTGTGGCGCACCAGATTACCCTTAATTAGTTGGAGGCACATCACCATATAGTTTCCAAATGAACATGTGAATATTCATGAGCTAGTTCAGAGCTCTTCAAATAGTTGTTCAAGAAAAATTGTGGCACACCTGCTCAGGCCTGACACTGATTTAGTCCTTTTATGTAGGACATCATCCGTAATTAGTAGGGGTGTGTTGAGCCTGTGTCTGCCATTGGCCGTCTGAAGTCTGGTTGAGGAGGTTTGATCATTTTGTTGAAGCGATGTTTCATTTCCCAGCAGCATAGACCAGTTCCCATCTTGCTGCAGCTGCAAAACAATGTGGAATCTAATGTGAAGCAAGTTGGGAAACAGCTTATGGGACTCTTCTAGTTTCACAAAAGATGTTTCTTCAGCCAGGTGAACTCTTCTAGAAATGCCAACGGTAGTCATTTTAAAACACAACCTACTTTGATCACTGCTTCTTGTGATAAACTTCAAACCTGATGATTTTTATTTTAGTTACAAGTACTACAGTGTTGTCTATTGAAAATAAAAAAGAAAACCTCTCCATGTTAACTAAGGGCTTGTTGAACTCACTTATCCCAGGCTTCTTCCTGGCTGCTACCATAGTTGCAGTCATGTCTGTACTGCAGAAGGAAAACCTTGAAACCAGACCTGACACAGTTGTTTGTAATCTCCTCTTATAGGAATTTCATGTTGCATTTCTGGGGGCAGCTGACAGCTTCTGGATACATCACTGTGTCTCATGTTTGTGCTCTTGGGGTGGTAGGATGGGCTTCCTGAAAAAACACAGAGATTAGCTGCCAGTTGGCTACAGTTCAAATTTCTCTGCAAACATAACATCAAAGTAACCATGTTCATTTGTAAGTAACTTCTCTCTCTCTCAGGGTGACGTTTACAAAACCAGAGGTGGTGGACAGGCTGTCCAGTTCACAGAGATAGAGACTCTAAAACAAGAATCACCAACAGGGTCAGTCGCACTTAATTTTATAATAGCAATAATATCAAAGACCTAGTACCTGCACACTGTGCATGGCTCTAATTCCATCAGCGCTTTGGTGATAAACTTCAGAAGAATGGAGTTGCTGAGACTTTGAACTGAAGTTACTAACTTAATAGATGTAAAATCAAAGTCAGGGTTTCTTGTGAACCTTGGAGCTACTGGTTGCACTAGCACGCTGCTGGGATTCGGGGTTACTAGACGGGTCTCTTTAGTGGTTGGTGCAGTCTCCTCTGACAGTCTACTGAACTGCATATAGCATCTTTTGGGACTAACTCTTTTCTGCCTTCAGTCGCAAACGAAGATCGTCACCTTCAAGTCCTACTCCACCTGAAGATGCTGCAGAATCTGAATGGACAGATGTAGAAACCAGAGTAAGTTACAAGCAGGCGACCAGGTTCTCATGTCCATGTGACCCTGCAGTAATGCACTAAGTTCTTCTCTTCGCTGGCTTTCTGCAGCAGCAGTGACTAATGAACTTGTCTTTTCAGTGCTCAGTGGCTGTGGAGATGAGGGCAGGATCCAATCTAGGACCTGGATATCAGCATCATGCTCAGCCCAAGTAAGTGTCCACTAACATATTGTAACTGGAGCTTCTGGCTCTCTTGCTCTATGCTTATGGTTAGAAAAATTCTGTTCCTCTCAAGTCACCTTACTAGGATTATGGGAAGGATTGAATCCTGAAATATCAATCCTGGTAAGCCACTTTGTGATTCGAGCCATTTAGTCTTTCTCCTCTGCTGGTGTGAATGTGACTTCTTGTTTCGCTGCTTGCTTTCCTGACTTGGGTTATTGAGTAGCAGCAATATGTCACCAAATGGACAATTGGAGATGGCTATGTTCTCTGGAACGACAACGTAACCTTAAATATGGAGATTGAAGCCAAGATTTTCAAATGTGACCAGTGACTTTGAGAGCTTAACTTAATAAGCTCAAAAGGAGTTTGAAGTTGAGAATTGGGGCAACTTTCTAAACACCAAGTCCCCTGTAAGACACCTGAACTTGCCTCCCTGCCTCCTTTCCAAATTGCTGGTCACCCTTGGAACTGCTGGCCTGAGGCATGCTAGTAAAATCTGACACTGATACCATACATCTTCAGTGGCATTTGAGCAGGCCCTCAAACCTATGCTGGAACACTGACAGCTCAGAGATGAAACAGCATCAGGGACAGGAGCAAGCAAAAATGACTGGATTCTGCACTGGTTTCTGTGTCCTGTATTCATCTAAGGTGTCAAAGGATTAAAGCAGGGGTGTCAAACATGCAACCTCATCTTCCATTCTCTCTCAGGAAGAGAGCGTGATCCCACATACCCAGTGCTCTGCAATGCCATGAGAGTGTCAGGTCTCACGACATCACAGAGCACAAGATATGCAAGACTGCACTTTACGAGAGCACACTTACTCCTTAACAGAAAGAAAGAGGTGTTGTGAAGTGCAGTCTTACATACCCAGTGCTCTGCGATGCCATGAGAGAGCCTTAGTATTTTGATGTATGGTGCACTTAGTACATTTAGGTCAAAGCTGGCCCACCATAGCAAGTGAGTTTTGACACACCTGCATTAAAATAATGCCTTGTGCTGTGTTGGTAGCGCATCACAAATGGGTAGTATCTGTTCTCTCAGCTGGTGGAGGGAGGATACTTTACATTTTATTAGTTTACAAAAGCTGTACAGGGTGCCTTGGGAGGGGGATGGCATTCCCATGCTGTTGGCAAAATTGATGTGTTGATATTCATTTCCAACAACCGTCTAGACTGGGTACTTGAAGCTGCTGCTAGAGAAGCACAGGGCCTAGACATGGTGGAGCAGTCCTGCTTCTGTTTGGAGGCTGGAGTCCCACCTACTGAACACAGATGAGAACTTGAGGCTTCTTGGGGCTTGCTTGGAGAAGCTCAGTCTCACCCGTAGGAGTTCATGTATCTAAAACTCCCATCTCACTAGATAAATGGAAAACTCAGAGGTTGCATAGAAGTCCCAGTTTCTAACAGCAGCATCCAAACAAATACTAGGTTTTAGACAGTAAACTTCATAAGCCATAAGAATGGGTCTCAAACGCTTGCTGACAAACAAGTGCTTATTTGATAGGTCTGATAGTTAGCTACAGAAGAGCAGAGTTCAATATGCAGATTTGGCCTTTTGCAGATAGGTCCTGGCAGTGCTGTGGAAGTGACCCATTCAGCTCAGGGGAAGAAAAGTTACACGATGTTTACAGGCAGGAGAGAGGGCTTCAGAGGTAAAGGGGCTTTTCATGAAGCAAAAAGGGGGTTGGGGGTAGAAAAATGGTTATACCATAATGACTAGATAACCTTTTCCAGGTCAAAATAGAGACACTTAACACCAATAAGAAGCAAATGCATTTGACTTGAGTCTATGGTATACACTGCTGCAAATGGGACAACTTGTGTATACGAGTCCCACAGCAGTTGAGATCTGGTGCTTTGGGGAATATCTGATCAAAAGATTCGTGACTTCAGATCTGTATACAAACATTTTCCTTGTAACGGCCCAAATCCTATTACAGTATAAACTTCTCTCAAACCTCCCTTCCCTGTAATGTTAGAGCCTGATCATCTGCCTGTTGAAATGGGCTTTGTTACTACCTTTTATAGGAGCCAGGACCAAGTCTTCAGTTTGCCTTTTAGGTCAGTTGTGTTGAAGTGATAACGATGTTCTGCAAAACCACACTGAGGTCACTTAAGGGTTGTTGCTCCCCCATCTGATGAGCTCAATAAAATGCACGGTGCTGTTCTATCAATGGCCAACACATTGCTTTCCCATTGCTGTTTTCTCTTAAAACTTGTATTCCTACAACTGACTCTGCAAATCTAAGTCACACTCCTGATCGCGATTGTAGAAAGTCCTGCTGTGAGAATCAAACATGATCTGAAAGAGCTGTGTGTGTTTTTATTTCAGGCGCAGAAAACCGTGAGCTGCAATTCACTCTTGTACTGGAATACTGTTCACAAAATAGGGATTTTAATTAGTTCTTCAGAATTGGCTGCTGGGCATGTCTTGATAAAGTTACTGCTATGCTAACATGCTCAACTTGTGTTTTATAACCGGCTATGCTGGACGAAGCTGAGGGGAAGACTTTCTTACAATTCGGATGAAAAGCATGTATCCAATGCATTTGGGTTTCTTTGCCCTACTGTATATTGTGAATGACTTTGAGGAGAGGCCTTCTGTTTCATGCATGTGAACATCCTGGTATCATTCTCTGTCTCCTGCTGGCTGAATCACGCAAGGCCTTTGCCTTGTGATTTTGTCAGGTTTTCTTTTTATAATATAAAACATTTTCATTTTTGGTCATGATACTTTGTAAGGTTGTTTGTGTTTTAAATACACAAATGCTGCTATTTATTTAGCTGCAGTCATGCACTTTAGAAATACTTCTATGCCAGCTCTGGTTTTTTATTCTAATTAGCAACATCTATTACTAGTATTTGCCCATCAAAATAATTATCCAGTAAGAGATGGGACTGAATTGTTGGCCCAACAGTGTTCTGTACATATATGAATCGGCTTCTGAAGGGCACTGCAGTCTTCGAATCATCATAATGACAAAACAAGAATTCTGAGACCGTGTATAATGGTGAAAAGTAACTGTTTTATGATGCTAATGACATCAGCTGTAGATTGGGGGTGAGGGTAATATTGTCACACGTCAGGTTCCAGTTATATTAAGCATGGATCTGCAAACATGTTAAAATAAATACTTTTATTCAGTGACTTACTCAGTGTAGACTTGTTAACTTGGGAAAGCTTATTACTTGGTGTATGCAACCTTAGTTTCCTCTCAGTGGAGCTCGGTGGCCAGAATCTTGATACCATTTTGCACCATCATGTCTTTAACAGCTACCTTTCTAAAAATATCCTGCAGTAAAGGATTTTTGAAGTGCAGGTTTGGGACACAGAAACTTGAACGAAGGGATGCAAGTGAATTCCAATGTGTTAAAAGCATCAGGCAAGATACCTTCAGGATTGCAGACTGCCTTTTGGTGTCATCAGTTCCACTTTTTCAGTCTCTGGTTTATCTTCTGATGAAAAGGTCATCTTGCTTTGAAATTTGCCTAGACTAAGATTAGGAAAAAAGGTCTCTTTAGAGAACATGTTGTCTTAAATAAATAAAATCTGGTTTCTAAAACATGGTTTGACCAAACCTAGCAAGCATGGCTTTAAACGGCATTTGTCTACGCTGTCTGGTAACTACCATTAAAAATGTGCTTGTGTTAGCTAATGTATTTAGAATCATAGAATCCTAGGGTTGGAAGGGACCTCATAGGTCATCTAGTCCAACCCCCTGCCAGAGGCAGGACCACTCCCACTAAACCATCCCAGTCATGGTTTTGTCCAGCTGGGCCTTAAACACCTCCAAAGATGGAGACTCCACCACCTCCCTTGGCAGCTCATTCCAATGCTTCACCACTCGCCTAGTAAAAAAGATTTTTCTAATATCCAGCCTCAACCTCCCTAACCGCAACTTGAGACCATTGCTCCTCATTTTGTCCTCTGTCACCACCGAGAACAGTCGAGCTCCATCTTCCTTGGAGCATCCCTTCAAGTAGTTGAAGGTTGCTATCAAATCCCCCCCTCAATTTTCTCTTCTGCAGACTAAATAAGCCTAATGCTTTCAGTCTTTCCTCATAGGGCTTGTGCTCCAGCCCTTTGATCATTTTGGTTGCCCTCCTCTGAACTCTCTCTAGCATGTCCCTGTCCTTTTTGTAGTGGGGAGCCCAAAACTGAACACAGTATTCTGGATGTGGCCTCACCAGTGCAGAATAGAGGGGAATGATCACATCCCTTGATCTGCTGGTAATACTTCTTTTGATGTAGCCCAGTACGCCATTGGCCTTTTTGGCAGCAAGAGCACACTGCTGACTCATATCCAGCTTCCCATCCACCATGACCCCCAGGTCCTTTTCTACACTGCTGCTACTTAGCTGAATGTTTCCCAGCCTGTAGCAGTGCATGGGGTTTTTCCTTCCCAAATGCAGGATTTTACACTTGTCCTTATTGAAGCTCATAAGATAAGCATACCTCATTTTCCTAGTCTAGATTAGGCCTACATGATTGAACAAAATGTGTAGTGTGTAAAACAAAAACCACTGCTACAGCTACTGAGGACCAACTCTGTTAACCCCTCTTCCCTCACCAAGAGTAATATTGCAACTCATGTTCTTAATGAGGCTTCATAATTATAAACATCTCCCTGAGCAGAATGACAGATGTTAATTCTCGCTTTTTGCTGTTCACTGCAGCTTTGACCAGACAGTGGGGCAGATCATGTTTCAAAGCCAGGCCTTCCATCTGAAGCTGGGAAAACCAGGACAAGGCATTCAACCCTTTGGGTCTGCCAGTGCAACACTGTTAACCCAGTTCCCACTCCAGAAGGTGGAGCAGCCCAAAAGCATTGCTGGTGGAAGGGCAAAACTGCTCTGTTTTGTGAGGCAGCATTTTGAGGCTTTGGAGGGCAAACTCTCCAGCCTGATCCTAGTCCTAGCACTCTGGGCTCACCTGCTGCCACTTCCCACACCTTGCAGCTGCATTTCTGTAATGGGAAAAGTTGACCAAGGAGTTTCATGATTCCCCAGGCCACAAGGAGCCCATCCAACTATTTCCAGCAGTGTGTGATTACTCCACAAGCAAGCAGGCACCCCAAGGGATCCAGAGTCTGCCATCTGCCCCTTCGGTGACTTAATATGTTTCTGAGCATGGTTTATGTGATGGGGTTAAATAGCAGCACTGTGAGTGTTAGGAAACAATATCTCAGATTCTCCCTAACCCTACAACTTTATTCTTCCACGCTAGCCTCTGTCTGCTCCCACTAGCGGAAGGTGCTGTCTCTGTCCTGCACGGCTGAGCGTTAGAAACCTGGTGACTGGTACCAGCACCCTTGCTCTGAACCAAATGAGTGTGCTCAGGCTGGAGAAGGTTCCTTTTCCGGGGCTGGGGCTGGGGGAGAGATGTGGTCTGCATGTACCCTTGGCTTTTGTCTGGGCCAGGATCCCTGATACTCTGGTCATGATCAGTCAAGCTCTTTCATTTTCTTGGTACAAGGTGTACAATGGAGACAAGACCCTTATGGTCAAGTCTCTATCCAACCCCTAAAGAATTGATTTGTATTAATTTGTAGGCTACGGCTGTGGCTGTTCAACAAGCAGCATTCAAGCCTTCTACCACACAAACACACCAGCCACCACAGAAAAATATGAGAAACCACTTGTACGTGAGTAACCCCATGCTCTGGTTGACCCTAAGCATCTGATTACCAGAAGCTGAGACTGGACAGCAAGGTCATTGGGTAATTGTCCTGTCCTGTTCATTCCCACTGAAGCATCTGGCATCAGCTGTTGTCTGATGATGGGATATGGGATAGAGAAATGAGTGGTTTGGCCTGGCATGGTTATTCTTAGGGTCTTATTGTAGACTTTTTTTTTTTAGTGTTCTAGGGAAGAGTACTTCACTGGGGGTTTCTTACTCTTGGTGCTAGTCTTCATTTGCATTGCTGTTAGCTTGTCTACTGTGACTGTAAAGCTTTCAAAATGCTCTTTACCTGTTGGTTGGAAGGGATGCATAATACTTTAACATATGGACACCCAGCTGTAAATAGTGTAAAGCTTTCTCCAGCCTCATCCCTTTAAAAAAAAAAAAAAAAAAGTGAGACAGGATTTGACAAGCTCGAATGAGAACAATTTGAAACATGCTGAGTACTGCATCCTGTGGAAGAGCCAGCGTGGGGAGCAAGGGATGTTAAATTACTGGCAGGCATAAGACATCACTACTAAGGAGAAGGATGTACCTGTACCTCACTGGATTGTATGGGGGGTGAGGGAAAGGACAATGTGACAATCTTTTTGTCATCAAACGACCAACTCCTGGACAAGGGTCTGTGAAAAGTAATTTGTTGGTCCAGTGCTGGCCTATAGAGGTAGCCAGTAAGGATAGAATCTCTTTCTCGACGCTCTGTGTGTGTAGCGTTGGATCTCTGCTGGGCAGAGACTGTTGGCGATTTTCATTGAAGAGAGGTGGTTTTGTACATTATTGCCCATAAAAGGCCATGTTAGGCCTGGCTGTGTAATTCTAAATTGTCCCAGGGTGGTGATAGAAAATTTGACTTACATTTCTGCTTCCATTCAGCCACTGAAACCAAAAACCTCCCAAGCATGGGAACTTCTTTTTAATTGTTGCTGTTCCCTTCCCAGTGGTGAAGGTAGGAAGTAGAAAATTAAAGAATGAAACCTGATGAGGCATGAGAATGTATGGCTCCTTGTTAATGTTTCTTTCTAAACACAAAAACCTGGATGAAGAACTTGGAAGAGAAATCACATTGTGTTAGAGCAGACTCTTCAATTCATAGGATGGGGTTCAGGAAGGAAGGATTTATGCATTTGGAGTCTGTTTGCCCCCCCACCTGCATTTTTCACAGTATGTGTATTAGATTCTGTGTCCCTTGATTTACCTCCCTCAGTTTTGACCACCCATTCACCCTTTCCTGTCAGCAAGATTGTATTCCAGGAAAGTCACCATTCACATCTGCTCCTTTTCTTTCCTCACTTCCCTCGTACACCTAACTGGCAGTGTTTACCCTGCAACGATTCCTCTAAGTCTCAGCTAAGCAAACAATTTGCTCTGCAAACAAGACTTGGCATTTGCTGTGGAGATCTTTGTTTACTTACCATTCTTTAGTCTCTGACATTCAGTGGGAAACTTAAAACCAACAGCAGCCTGCAGTGGGGGGAGCTGCATCTACTAATGCTTCTCAGTGAAAGAGGAGGAAAGAAGGCCACCTTCTTGGGTTTAGTGAGGGTTAAAGTCCATCAGTGTGTCGGGAATATATGTGGGAAAAGAGTATCTTTAGTGAAGGAAACCTTTAAACTTCTGTGAACAATTCCCTCAAGCAGCTGCTTTCCTCTTCAGTGGAAGTGGATGTGGCTGTGTTTGTCCTCTACTCTTATTTCTGAAATCAAGGGGCAAACAGCTATTAGCTCTTTGTAAGGCCAAGTCATGGGGAGACAGGAGGAAACGAGCAAAGGTCAGAAACTGCCATATCTCATCAGTGTCGGTGGAGTCCTATGACCCATGATTTGCCCTGCAAGCCCAGATCTCAGGAAAATTTGTGGAGGCACCCAAATTCCATGCTGCTTGCTTGTCTCCCTTCCCTCACCCACCATCTGCTGGAGGAGCACCTGTGGAAGCAAGGGGTCTCAAACTGGATCAGGAATGCATAGTTGTATGAGGCAAACAAGGTTGGTATAATCCTGAAGGGGAAAGTCCTGGCCGATTTAAGAAAGGTTGATGCTGTGGAGCAATAACCTCTCCTTTAATCCCACCACCTATGCATCTAACAACTTCCCCTCTCAAGCATAGGGTATCAATATGCAGAAGAGGCCCCCAAAGAGTTAAGGAGAGGGGTGGTGCTGGTTAGACTCGCTCTCTGCCTCCACCTGTTCCTCATGCTGTTTGCTGCAGGGGGCTGTTGGAGTTGGGGAACCAAAGAAGCTGCTCAGCTGTTACTTTCTTGGGGTACCCTCAGTCCAAATGTGTGGCACTGGGATGTTCAAGGACAACTTTTGCTGATCTCTATCCCCACCCTTGAAAGGAACAATCCATTGGTGAACTGCTTGGAAGGGAAGAGGAGAAGTGTTGAGCACCTGCAAGATCAGGCCTAATGTCTGAAATTGTGCAACCAAGAGGGAGCTGCTTATGCTCTGTTTCCTTAGACTTTCTGACAGCAGAAGGTAAAAACTCTCCTGTTTTTTTTTCCTGTGAGGTTACTGACTAGTTTACTGTGGTACAAATTAAAGTTAGCTAATATAAATACAGTGTTCCTCTAAAGTTTTGGGCCTCCTGTTCTCTGCAATTTTTAAAATGCCAAACACCCTCTGTTAGGCTGATATGGGGCACATGTTTCTGTGCTGGTGGCTGGGTGTTCATGGTGGTGTGAGACTGGATGTTACCTGTCCAGGGTGATGGAAAGCAGATGATTCATAACTTGTCTGTCAAAGCTACAGCTGTGTTCAACTGGTGGGGAGCTGTTCTCCAATGGAGGCTGGCTGAAGCCTGCCATCTTTAAAATATGATATGGACTATTGCGTCTAGAGGCCCAGTCCTGTTTCCATTGCTGTCTAGATGATATTTGGGCTTCAGTTCAATAGGCGAGGTTAGCCCTCAACAGGGATTAAAGTATAATTTGGTGGGCTCCAGAACCCTCCTAAATTTTCCAGGGCCCCTTCCTGCAGGTCTGGGTGCCCCTCACCCACCCCAGTTACGGCCTCCCCCCAACATCTGACTCAACACCCCAGCTACTGCCCCTAGCCCCCATCTCACTGCTGGTCCTCCAAACCTTTCCCCAATCCCCTCCTGAACCTCCCCATCTCACTGCTGGTTCCCAACCCTTCCCCAACCCCCCGGCATGCTGCATCATCTTCCTCTGTGCCCTTTCCCCACTGGGCTCGCTCGTCTGTCCCCAACACACACACCCCGGGCCTCCTTACCTGGCCACCATGACTGCTGGTTGCTCTGTCCAGTACCTGGCTGGAAGACAGAGTCTTCCAGCTTGTAGGGAACCGCCTGGCTCCAGCCTGAGGCTCCACCCCAGAGCCTGCTCTCACTGAGCATGCTCAGTGAGAGCAGGCTCCAGGTGGGAGATTTAAAATCTCCCAGGCTGAAACAGCTCCCTGTCCTGCTGGAATGGCATTCTGGGGCCTGCTGTTTTTAGGGGCTCAGTGTTCTGGGCCCTAAAAATAGAAAATGGATCTGGAACGCTGAGTTCAGGTGCCCTCTTTTTAAATGGTGGGCCCCTGAATGCAGTGTTCTGGCTCCATGTTCTGTTTTTAGGGAGCCCAGAATGCTGAACCCCTGAAAATAGTGGGCCCTGAAATGCTGTTCCACCACATTCAGGCTTACTGTAACCCCTGGTCCTCAAGGGTGGGCATTCAGCAATGTTCAGTGTTGGCCCAACTGCTCCATTTGAGGTTGATGGGAGCAGAGTTAGGCTGGTGGTGTGTGCTCTTGTTATTTGCATGCACACACTTGCCCAAAGCTTTTTTCTTGGCTAAGTTTTTCCAACTGCACATAGCCCTAGTTCCCTGGTGCTATTTGCTAATGAGAATAGGGGCAAGAGAATGACAAGGCCAAAGTGGAATTTGCCTTTGGTGCAGGCCAGCAGTGGGCTCACCTCCCTGGGCTCCGTTGATCAACTGGAGCCCTTATCTCAACCACTGCTGTGGGCGGATGCACCCTCAGCAAGTTTGTAGATGATGTGAAACTGAGTGGAATGGTAGATACCCTGGAGGGTAGCATACAGAGTGACTTAGACAAATTAGAGGCTTAGACCAAAAGAAATCTGATGAGGTTCAACAAGGACAAGTGCAGAGTCCTGCACTGTGGACAGAAGAATCCCATGCACCGCCATGGACTGCAGACCAACTGGCTAGGCAGCAGTTCTGCAGAAAAGGACCTGGGAACTACGTGGACAAGAAGCTGAATATGAGTCAATGGTGTGCTGTTGTTGCCAAGAAGGCTAAAGGCATGTTGGGTTGCATTAGTAGGTGCGCTGTGATCAAGAGAAGTGCTTATTCCTCTCCAGTCAAGCACTGCTGAGGCCTCCCCGGAGTATTGTAACCAGGTACCCATACAGAAAGGGTGTGGACTAGTTGGAAAAAGTCAAGTAGAGGAGGACAACAAAAATGATTAGTTCCAAAGGGGCAGCCGTGTTAGTCTTGTTCAGTAAAACAAACAAGGAGTCCTGTGGCACTTAAAAGACTAATAGATTCATTTATTGCATGAGCTTTCGTGGGAGAAGAATCCCACTCTTTCTCCCATGAAAGCTCATGCAATAAATCAATTTGTTAATCTTTAAGTGCCACAGGACTCCAAAAACGGTTAGGTAGCTGGAGCACTTATGGAGAGTAACTGAAGGAACTAGGCTTGTTTGGTCTGCAGAAGAGAAGGAGAGATTTGATAGCAGCCTTTAACTACATGAAGGGAGGATGGAAGGAGGCTGTTCTCTGTGGTGGCTGATGACAAAACAGTGAACTATGGTTTTAAGTTGCAGTGGGAGAGGTGTAGGTTAGATGTTGGGAAAATCTTTTTTCCTGGGAGGGTGGTGAGGCACTAGAGGGGGCTGATAATGGAATCTCTCTCCTGCAGAGGTTTTTAAGGTGCAGTCTGACAAAGTCCCGGCTGGGATGATTTAATTGGGATTGGCCCTGCTTGGGCAGGGGTTGGACTAGGTTCCTCCTGAGGTCCATTCCAACCCTCCTCTTCTATGGTTTGAAGCCTGAGCTCTGCCATGTGCAGGCCTCCAGTCTTGCTGTGTTCTGCCAAACTGCATGGTGGATTTTGTGATTTGCAGAAATTCGGTGTGGGAAGTGACTAGAGAAATAAACTAACTCCGGTCCCCTGAGATGGGAAGTGACCTTGTCATCTACTGCAACATGGAACATCCCATCTAGGATGACCCATCTGTCCTCTGGCTTTCTTGGCACTGAACTGGCAGATCTCCCACCCCTGCTTTATGGTGAGTACAGCTCCACCCTGCCAGCCGCAGAGAGCAGAGAGCATACAGCACCGTCTGGAGGCCAATGTGTTTACCATCATGTCATCCTTGTCCTAAGCCAGGGTAGGGAGAGAAAAAAATGGATCGGGCCCCAGGCTGGGGTTCAGGAGACCAAGTTTACATTCCTCATTTTGTCACAGCCCTGCTGTGTGTGACATCGGGCAAGTCACACCTTCTTGCTGCCTCAGTTTCCCAACTGTAAAATGGGGACAATGGTGTTCATCTTCATCCTGCATTTCAAGAGTTATGGATGAAAAGCACCCAGCTGCCTTTCTGGATTAGTGTAGCTAAAGATGACTAGAGCTGAACCCTGCAAATGTTCAGCACCGACACATTGCTGAAAACATGGACCTAAGCAACTTGCTGATAGCCTTGGTGTCAATTCTGGTGTTTGGGCTTGCAGCCCAAACATGCCTCTCTGCTTGTAGGGCTCTGTTTTATACCTGTACCCCTTGCCCTCTCCCCACTTCTGTGATCTCTGCCATGTCATGGTAGTACGAATGGCATTCGGTAGTGCTTGAGTCTTGCCCCAAACACAGGCTCCAGGAGCACTTTTCTGGAGGGCTGCAATAGTGCCTTACAGCATTTCTGGTAGTTCACTTCTGGCACTGCAGGAGCACAACAGTTGCCTGCTGATCCCCTGGAGCAATGGTTCTCAACCAGGGGTTTGTGTTTCATTGGGGGTATGCAGAGATCTTCCAGGGGGTGCATCAGCACCTGGAGATTTGCCTAGTTTTACAACAGGCGACAGAAAAAGCAGCAGCGAAGTCAGAAAAAAACCAAAATTTCCTCTAGCCAGTGACTTGTTTATACTGCTCAGTGTACTATACACTGAAATGTATGTGCAGATACCTCATAACTACTCTAAAACTGAGCAAGTCAGCGATTTTCCAGTATTAATGTGTTGTGACACTTGAATTTTTAGGGCTGAATTTTGTATGCAAGTAGTTTTTAAGTGACATGAAACTTGGGGCTATGCAGGACACATCAGATTCCTGAGTGGGGTACAGTAGCCTGGAAAGGCCGAGAGCCAGAGTTTGCAAGATCAAGATCTAGATTGTAAACTCTGGGGCAAGCCTGTTGGCTTGGTTACCTGTGCAGCATGAATAATTATTGGCAATAGTAGGGCAAGCGAGAGAAACTGTTGAATGTGTAAAAATAGGGAACCCACTGATAGAGCTCAGCATCTGGATAGATAAATAACATTGATCTGCAGACACTAGTTGTCTCCTGTAGCCCCAGCTGTTCACCACCCCCTGGGACTTGATAACTCTTTTGTCGTAAGTCATCTTACACAGGAAAAATAATTTCTAAAATTTCCCTTATTACTGTTCTGTTGCTTCTGCAGCCCAGGGGGTGGATTTTAACCGTATGTTAAGCAAGTCACATTTTTATTTGTAAATATACAACACGAAACCTTCCTTCCTCTTCCCAGGGTTGTCAGTACCGAACCACACTCCTGAGATGTGCTCACACAGACCACAAAAGCCAAGTATTGAGTGTGGGCCTGATGAGCTAGCTAGTCCCAGAATCCAATTTATAGATGAATAATTATTCTTTCTTCCCAAGTTGCAATGTATTTCCCATATATAGAATTCATCTCGTATTTCTGTCATGATTTTTATTAAATTGCTATGCTGTTGCAAATAATCCAATCACAAGCTAAAATTACAGGGCCTATGGCTGCATTCAGTTTTGCAAAACAGATGCAATACAAAGATTTCTGCTTTTAAAAAAATATCTTCCCCGGAAAACATTACTTTTCCCCTTTTTGATTTGGTCCCTTCTTCCGGAATCTCCTGTCCAGTAAGGGTGAAAGGAAGGATGGCTTTCTGATGGCTTTTTTTTTTTTTTAATTATGAATTAGTTCACGGGAGAAGACACCTAGTTACTTACATTATTTCCTTGCAGAGAAATTCCATTTAATTCCCCATGTTGCTGAAGGTGTTGGAGTTGAACAAATCATTTAATCTGCAGTGCAGATGCAAACATTTTAATTAGTGAAGAATAACATTTTTTTTCCCAGTTTTCTGAATCTTAGATGTCTTGGTCTAAACTCTTCCCTCCTTTTTCCCCCCCTCCAGCTCCCTCCCCCTGCTCAAAATTTATTTAATTACTCTTTATCTTTAGGTACTTGGAATTATTTCTAAAGTACCATCATGTTCTCCCACTTTTAATTGCGGAAAACCCCAAAGTACGATTCTCAGATATAGGAATGAAGCTGTAATCCTACAATATTTGCAAGATTCTGGATGGCTGTAGGGCTGGGTTACTAAAGGTTGAACGTGTCACTGGATTTCATCAGCAGTAGAATTTAGTGGGTGAGTGTGAATGGCTACTTCTTGTTCTTGATTGTTGAGAAGGGGGGAAGTGTTCTGGCACCAAAAACCAGAGCCATGAAATAAATGAATTCTTACTGCAGTGGATCATGGGAAGCTTCTGCCTCACTTGCTTGTTGGCTCAAATGACTCCAGTCTTTATTAGACACAACGTAAGCAAATAGAGGATCAGGCAGACAGTCTTGTATCCTATTCTGTTTCTAGGTTAACCTGTCCTCTTGGAGTACTTAGAAAGGTTTTGAAAATGTTTGCTCATGTCTGTGGCTTTGTCTCCTCTTTTGTTCTGCTCTAAATCAGAGAAGTCGATTCCAGCCCCTCTTTGGGATGGTAGGTGGCATAGAGGGACTTGTACCTTTATAATGACCAAAGAACTTTCTGCAACAGCTGTCCTCATCCTCCAGAACAGCAGCGAGTTATTGAATCAGAAGACGAATAGAAGAGTTGTGTTTCCCATCCTGCCCACCTTAAAAATATAGTCCAGTCCGTCTCCAAGATTTAGTAGTGAGAAATGAGACCTATGAATTCTGGGGCACGCCTGTTAGAGGGGCTTTTGCACCAGGGCTGGATTTCGAGTTAGACCCAGTAGGCACCTACCTAGAGGATGGCTGCCTGAGCAAATGGGATCTGTGCCCTGGGTCCTTGCCAATTTGGCAGCCCTACATGAGTGCTGTCCCCCTACCCCATCCTCCTCCTCTTCCCACTGAGGCTCTGCTTCCTGGCTCAGGCAGACTGCAGAGACCAGGGCTGAGCGTATTCCCTGTGCTACAGCTGGCCAAGATGATCTTACACATGTGAAGCTGGCTCAGTCCCCCCCTCTTTGCCCTGTAACCCTGTCCCCCACACCCGGCAGGAAGATGCTAAGACAGGGCTGGATTAAGGCTCCTGGGGGCCCAGGGCTGCTCACTTTTACCCCCCCCCACCATGAAAGAAGCCCTGTCCGGGGGTGGGGCAGGCTGGCTCTGGGGTCCGCAGGCTGGCCAGCGGCAAGGGTGGGGTAACCTGGCACTGGGTGCTGGGGACTCCCAGGGTCCACAGATATGCTGGTCAGAGGGGCACAGCGACGCTGAGACCAGCAGCCTGTCCCGCCCCTCATTTTTTATGAGGCACAGGCTGGTGTGGCGTCTGCTTTATTTCTGTGGGGGCTTGCAGCAGCAAGACCCCCTTGAGCCTGGGTCGTGGGGCTGCACCCCCTGAAGCCCCTTGGTTAATTGGGCCCTGCACTACTCATCCGCAGGCAGGGGGCTACGGAAGATGCTGTGCCTGTGCCAAGGGGTAAGGTGTAAATCCAGTCCTGACTGGAGTGTTTTTACCCCTAGCTCAAAATCCCAGACTTAAACAAACCCTCACTAGACAAACAAGGAGTCCCATGACACTTTTAAAGACTGGTGTATTTATTTACTGCATGAGCGTTCCCGGGAGGAAGTCCCACTTCATCAGACGCTTTGAAGATGGGGAATTTACAGCATCTGACAAAGTGGGGTTTTCTCCCACAAAAGCTCATGCAATATATAAATACGTTAGTCTTTAAAAGGGCCGCAGGACTCCTTGCCTGTATTGCTGAATGAGGCTAACACAGCTGCCCCAAACTGGCACTTAGGAAGATCACGTCTGCAAAGAATTTTCTGTGCCGCAATAAATCTCATGTGCAGCAGATGGCGATGTAGCCCTGCCTAATGAAAACCTGAAGGCTCTTGGCAAAGAGTGGCTGTGGCTCAATTTTACTTGGTCCTTAGCTTCTAGTGAAGGTGCTGAGCGGTGACAGCATGCATCCTCTGCAGGAGTCGCTCAGCAAGGTGTAGCACGAAGGCTTTATCGTGTCTGTGTGTGTGTGTGTAGCAGGAGGGAAGAGACCAGGAACTGTATTATGAAAGATCCTGGGACCTTTTAACAATGCCGTCTGGCTTTCCAAGAGATTGTTTGGAAAAGGAAACTGAGCTGGATCCTTTCTATACCTTTTTTTAAACTTTTTTTTTTTTTTTTTTTTTTTTTTTTTTTTGCAGAAGTTACCCTATGCACAAAACTGGGCATATTTAGCTTTACTGTGTGAGTTCTTAGACGTCTCCTGCTACAGCTCTGTGCTTCGTTTACTGATAGCCGGCAGTTCACCAGAGCTTCCCTGGACCAGAGTGCAGAGATAGACAGCGCTGGGTGTGCTGTCTTGCTGGAGAGACACCACGGGTCCAAGTCAGGGTTTATCTGACATATATTCTCTACATTTGCAAAGTTGATAACTGTACAAATAAGCTGCCATTGTAAAAAGCCTACAAAAGCAAGGAAATGCAAAATTAAGGCTAATCCCTCTACAGGATTTAACTGAGCATCCTGTGTTCAGTATTAACCTGCATAAGGTACAGAAGCCTGCTGAAAGGCACAGGGACAGTGGGATGATATCAGCATGAAACCTCCTCTGCTGTTACGTGGTAGCTGTGGTTTGCCTCTAGGTCTTTTCTTTTCTTTTCAAGCATAGAACCATAAAGAAAAACAGGAAGAAAGCAACCAAAAGTGCAGGTTTGATAAACTGTTTCCTTATGGCCCTGTTTGAGTTCTGGGCGCTGGGAACTCCCTGAGGATGGGTCAAAGGCACCACCCCGCATGCCAGGAGCCCCATGGTGGAGCAAGTGGGTGAAGAAACCTTTTGCCCCAGCCACAGAGCAGATGCTGCTGCATCACACAACTGCTCTGGGGGCGAGGCAGATGGGCCAAGCGAGGCCCTAGCACACTTTCCAGACCCATCACCCATGCACGACACAGGGTGCCTCTGTGGGGTAAGTTAACCCCAGAGATAGCCACACCTGGCTTGTTGTGGGTACGGCTCCATCTGCACAGAAGAGGTTGGAATTGCTCCAAAATTGCCTGTGGTTTTGGTGAGAGATTATGGGGCAAGGCCAGGCCTCTGGGCTGAGCTGAGCTGAGCTCATCTCTGTAGTCAGCACTGCAGTGGCTCTCCAGAACAGCTGTGCTCGGGAGGGGGAAAACTTCCTAAGAAAAAGGATGAACGGAGGAAATCTCTCCCAAGCTCAGGCTGGCTTGGTGAGGGCTGGCTTGGCCATCTATCACTGCAGTATGGTGGCAGACAACTTTCAAGCCCCTGTTAATGATGCTGGGAGCGGTAAAGGTGGCACTTGCTAAGGAATGATGCTCTATTGTACTAATTATTATCCAAGTGCTCTTCCAACTGGCAGGCCTCAGACTGCGTGCAATCGAATTGCTTCTGTGAGCTGGCTGGCCTAGGAGCATTGCTGGAACCAGTCCCTGCAAGAGCTGCATCCGTGATCGCACTAAGAGGAATCTAGATCTTGGCTCGTAATGTTGCTCCTTTGCACCAGGCATCTACTCTCTGGATGAGCTGGTTGCTGCTTGCACAAGGGCTCCCACTGGTGACACCGAACGGGTGGAGGTAACTCTAGCCTCTCCTCTTACAGGGGGCAAGGTTGGAGTAAGGCTGCTGGGGGCCATTGGGGTCAAGGAAAGTTAGAGCAGCTTTCGGGCTGCTCTAATTTGTGCTGGGGAGGGGGACAAACCAGTCTGCAGCTGGTCTTGGGGTAAAGGTTTACAGCCCCATTTGCTCTCTTATACCTGGTGCCACTGGACCAGAGGCTGGAGCTTTACACACTGCTACTGCACATTCATTGTACCTCATTTCCAAATAGCGATTCCATAGCTATTTCAAATAGCCAGAAAAGGGGACGTTTAGGTGTGAGGAGAAGGGAGGAGATGCCCAGGCCACAGGCCAGAGCTAGGAGCTGGCTAACTCCGTCTCCTTAGGTGTGCCACGTGAGATAGCTGGGCTGCCCCCTTTTTCCCATGAGAGGATAACAGGTAGGGGTCTAACCAAGGGGCAGGGTAATTTCACTGGGCACGTCCTGGGAGCCCCTGAAAGCCACATTTCAGGATGTTTCTCTGACCCAGGGGGCTGCTCCTACTTCTGAAGAGCCTGGCCCTGCCCTCTCCACTCTCTTCTAGGAAGCCACCAGGAATTTTGGGGCATGAGGAATAGCAAATTTTCCCCCTTCCCTGTAGCAGAGTGTTTTGCTGCACTGAAGCCAAGGAAATGAGTCTTTGGTATTCTTGCTTTTCTGCATGGCTGCATCCTCACAGTGGCTCATTGTTGTACTCTGTCCAATATCCAGGTCAAAGGCCAGACAACGCTGTGGGGACGAGCAAGAGAGCAGAAAGCCCCTTCCTCAGTGCTGGTTTATCAATGGCAAAAAAAAGTTCAAATGTTGGCAATTATAATGGAGACAGACTGAATCAGGTCCCTGGCTGCCCTGCATTGAAGCGTTACAGGCCGTGCCATGCTTTCAGATCACCTGCTGTTGAATGTGGGGAAAAAGAATTATTTTACACCTCATAACCCAATCTGATGCTGAATGTAGCCACTGGTGTGTATACACCTTAACCTCTGCTGACTTTCTCAACCTGGTTATGTAACAAACCAGTGGTTTTTGTTTTTTGGTTTTTTTTTTTTTAACTCACTGCCAATGTCCAATCCTGTGAATTAATCCTGGCCAACAGGCTGCAATAAGAGAGTCTTTTAAGGACAATGTTTTGGCTGATGCTGTATTAACATTAGATCTGAGCAGCACACAAGGTTTTGGAAGAAAATTAATTCAATAGGAAATAGTTATTTCTCTCTAGCTAGAGAGGGATGGCTGGCCTTGCAAGTTAAGGTATGGTACTAAAAACAAGAGACTTGGCTGCAATGCCTGCCTTAGACTTTCTGTATGACCTTATGTGAGTCAGCCAGCATCTGGATCTCTTTAAATAGGAGTTAGGAGCCTACATCACTCTGGGAGTTAATCTTTTCATCCCCTGTTTGTGCAATGGAGCACAGGGTACCAACTAAGAGATCAGATCATATGGGACCCTCTTGGTCTTTAAACTACGAGCAGCCTCATGGAGAACTCTGCTTTTCTGGAAAATTTTGCTAAAAATAGTAGAATGCACTGTCTTCAAATGTTGTAAAGGCTGCATGGCAGAAGGGGAGGAGAGAATAATTCTTTGCAGTCCAGGACCTTCGTTTTGAAAGCCTTTTCATTTCCAGAACTGGTCTTTGGAATAAAAGGGGCCTGATACCCCACCATCACTCCTGCCACACCCTCCCCCTCCAAGGCTGTATGGGTTTGCCATTGACTTGAAAGGGGAGCAGAAGTGGGTCCTGCTTGACTTAGGATGAAAATGTGTTTCTGCACCCACTTTGAGACGTTTGTGTGAAAAACAACACTATGTAAATGTTTACCTGATCTTGAACTGGCTGAAGCAGATATTGCATTAAAAATTCTTAACTCCAGCACATTAATACTTTCATCTGGCATGTTAATAAGTTTTCTGCCGAGGGTTTGAGCACGTGGCACTTTTTTTCTTCTCCATGTCCACTGTGGAGTGACCAGTAGCTAGTTTCAGGGCTTTGTATTAACCAGCACCAGTTCCTGGAGAGCTTTTGAAAACGACATGGTTAAACACAAGCTCTATCTAGTAATGAATCCAACCAATGCAATGCAAATTAGATTTCAAATAATAAGTAATTAAGTTTATCATATTGGCATTACCATTTATAACAAAATGTCAACATTAGCTCTGAAAACAAGACTGAGTTGCTATTTACAAAGTCAGCCTGGGGACCAGAAAGGCATTACAATATGGCTAAGCCTGGTTGAAGAAAACAAATGACCAGAGATGTTTTTTATCTGGCCTAGTTTTAAATCAGAGCCGTCAAATCGTATGAACAGGAAACCTCACTGCAGGTTAATATTTTTAAGATAGCTGTGAGGTAGCAGTTTGCTAACTGGACTCTGGTGTTCATGACAGGAAGTGCTGACAGCAACTGCATTGCTTGGGAAAGTGAAACCTGCACTTGGTGTTTGTGACCCTGTGTGCGCACGCACGTGTTCACTGGAGCTACTGGAAAACCCCTTTCTAAGTGCCTAGGCAATGCACATCTTTACTTTCCAATTAACTGAAGCATGAAGGAAACCTTGTTTAGTTGGTGGTGTTGCCAGAGGGGAAGAATACAGGGGATGCAATCATGCTGTAATATTGACGTCTGAGTCTCAGTTTCCATCCTCCTTGTGAGAACCTGAGACTGTTTAAAGCCAGCATTTTGGCTGGACCCATTATAAAGACAGAGGCCTTTTACAAATGCGGATCTGGCTCTGCAGCTGGTTTCCAAATATCTTAAGATCCAGGGATGTTCAGATCTGGGTTTTGGTTTGGGAAATCTCTGATGTATCTCAGTATCTGTATGTCCATGTTCGTGTGCACGTGCATGTGTGTGGTTTGTAACTGCTTGTAAATTCCCAGTTGACAGGTTAACATTTTCCTGAGTATAAAATCATTGTGTCATCCCTTGTACAAGGAAATAAAATCATTTGTTGACACGCACTGGCATTACCATTGTGTCTTTTTTTGCCTAGTGCCCATGGAATCAAAAGTTACTCATTTACCTCCAATGCCCTCAAAAGCAGAGGTTAATAGCTGCAATAAAGCTACAGCTGATCTTCCTTACAGTTTGCACTGAAAGCACAGACCTGCAAATGCAAGGTCAGGAGAGAATTTAAACATGCAAGGCTCAGAATAGTGGTAGAGGTGGTTTCTGTGCAGAAAGTAGGCTGGATAGTCGTGGCTCCTGCCACTCCCTTAATATTCTTGAGGACTGTACATTTGTTTAACCCAGGGTCTCAGCAGTCAGCCTGTGTTCTTGTCTGGGAGCTGGATATGTCCTTTGGACAGGGGCCTGAAGAAAAGAATCCTGTGCCTTCCAAAAATTAGAGATGCTGTAGGGAGACAACTTTATCCCAGTGGCTGATGTAATTTTCCACAGCTCCAGATCTACAGTTGGCTGAAAATGTTGTCTGAAAGTGGTGGGTTTTGTTTTGTTTTTTTTAAGTTAGAAGATGCTGAGTTTATCGAACAGGAAATTTCTGTGAAATGGCTGCTTTTGTCTACACACACCTGCCAAACTGTAGAGTTTTCATTTTTGCACAAACAAATTTTTTTTGGTAACCAAAACTGGAAAAATTCAGCCAGCCAGGCAAAAAGATTAAGTAAAACCAAAAGTTCTTGCTGAGAGTTTGAAATTTTTAATTTTCTGTAAATGGAAAAATTGTAGGTCTTTGTAGAATACCTGAAAAATGAAGGAAAATTTCAACATTTCTTCTGTCAGTTACCTTGGGGAGGGCAGTAATTCCCCATTCCCCTTGGTACTGGTGGCACGCTAGGCTCATCTGCGAGTGTAATCAAGGCATAGGACACTCTGTGCTTCACCCCCTTGGGCAGATGGTTTGGGAGGCCATTTTAAAGTGATTTCCCCAGGAACTGAAATTAAAGGTGGGGGTTGAATTTCCAAGATGGGTGGAAAAGGTTAAATTGGCCACATGGCATGGAACTAATTGACCACTGGAGGGAGGCGAAGGCAGGGTTAGTTTTAAGGGGAGGGTGTAGGGCAGTGGTTCCCAACCCCTTCTCTGCCATGGCATGCCTTGATACCTTTAATTTTTTTTGAGGCACACACCACCATATAGTTTCCAAATGAACTCAGGAATATTCATGAACCAATCCAAAATTCTGAGGAGTTTTTCAAAAAATTCTGTGGCACACCTGTATGCTCTGGCACGCTGGTTGGTAAACACTGGTGTAGGGAAATCCTCGATTTGGGAAGTAATGTCTCAAGTGGTATTACGCTCTTTACTGCAATGGTGAAATAATTCTCCAGAACTTAGCGCAGATGTGACTCCAGAGTCTAGAAGCTACACGTCCTGAAGGACTCACGTAGGTGAGCATCTACAGAGAGCCCTAAATCTAGGACCAAGTAGAAGCTTTACAAAGCAGCCATTTTCTGATGGGTCTGGTTGCAAGAAAAGTGGTTGAAAATTTGTCTTTGAAGCTTAAAATTCCCATTCCAAAAACAGAAACGAAGAAGGAATTTTACAGAGCTTTGCAAATAAATCTGCTTCTTGGCCATCTACTGACAGGAGAAATTTCAGCTCAGGGGCTAATTTTATTTCTGGAATCTCTAAGCATTTGACCGCAGCCAAGATTTGAGGATGAAAGTGGTTGCCCAGCCATAGGAATTCTATATGCCCAGCTGAAGTGGAAATTTGCACCACCTTATAATATGCTTTTTGATTCAATACCAAATCTATCTTCTACTCCAGAAAAGAAAAGAAAATAAATATAAGGACACCTCTAATCTCATCAGTGGAAATAATCACTTTTGTTCTATGATTGTAATCTTTTATGGCATACGCATTTGGAAAAGGAAGGGAAAAATCACACAAACTTCAGTTAAGCTGTATAAACCGATGAGAAAGCAATTTCATTTTACTGCAGCTCTGTGGACTTTTGTCACACTCCTTCTTGTAAAAATATTGACTTTGTAACACCTACACTTTGTTCTTTTCCTTAACAGGACAGTGGCTAAGTGCTGTTAAAACAAACATCACATGTTCCATGGGGCTCTGACAAGACCTGCAATCAAACTCTCTCTAATAACTGCTTAAATACTCTCATCAAGCTTGTCCTTGGTGTTTGCTTTAGGACATTGTGTTTTTCTCTTCCCTCTATTGATTCAGCACCAGCCATAGACTTAGTTACAGGTCATCCAAAGTAAATGCCAATTTTTCTCAGACTGGCTTTCATTAGTGTCGTTCACCTCCCCAAATCGGTGCAAAAGGATGTTTTTCTAAACAAACCGCCCTGCTTTTTTAACATCTGCTAATCTGTGTCCAACCTTGGGCCATGCCTTCCTTTTTTTTTTTCTTTTTTGGTTTTTTTAATGTTCAGATTTGGAACCAAGAACAAACAAGCGACCTAAAAGAGAGTCTGGTGTGAAAGCGAAAATGAGCCCTGATGCACCTGTGGCTCTACAGATGTAGCACCGTGGCCAGTCGGCACTGGGAACTAGGGCCCTCTTTTTACTCCACCTACGAGGGCAGATGAAATGAAGAAAGCTTTGACCTGACTGCTTACAAGAGGGATAAAATGAACTGAGCAAGGCACGTGAAAGCCAGGCCCTGGGGCTTCCTTCTCCTGTCAGGACTGCACAGCCATGGCCCCGTGGAGAGCTGGCTTTAGGTTTGGTGTGTGGCTCTGTCATCACAGGAGTCAAAGGGTTGCTGGAGGCAGGGGAGATGCAGTTTTTTCTCTTTGGTTTTAATTTTTCTCCTGCCCATGCTCTGCTGAGGGCCTCCTGGGGCAGGAGATTGAACTGTTAAGTCTTCTCCACACCGGGCCCCTCGGGCAAAGTGGGCTTCAGTGGGTCTGAGAGAGCTGGTGGGGGATCATTTGGGCACAGGGATCCTGCCCTGAAGTGCGCTGGTGGCTCCTCACCCCCTTTGGGCCCAGCTGTGGGGCTGGAGGAGTCAGCCCGGGAGGCAGGCACGGTCATTTGGGAGGCAGGTGTGGCTCTGAGGGCTTCAGGGGAATAACGAGCTAGCTGTGGGAACCAGGCTGTGATTGGTGGAGGAGGCTGGAAGGGGAGGAGTCAGGGCCCTTTAAAACTGGCTCCCTTGGCGGCCAGCTCCTAGCTCTTTAGGCTGGGTGGCAGTTTGGTGGGGGTGAGAGGACATTGCTCCCTGTCCCGCGCTGTGGCGAGGATCAAGGCTCGTTTCAGTTGCTGTGTTTGGGGCTTGCTGCCCTGACAGGAAATAAAAGTGCCGCTGAAGAGCTGAGCCAACATGAAATGCAGGGTGTGTGTTCCCAGCCCCACCTCCTGAGGGAGACGGCTGGAGGGGGCGTGGAGCAGGCTTTGCCGCCCTGCTAGGAGGGGATTGAAGCTGCTAGCAAAGGCTGGGGGGCTTTTCCCTTGCTACCCCCCCAGCAGTAAGGGGGGGACATCCCTGGGGCAGGGGGGAGCCACGGCTGCAGGCCTGAGAAGGGACGTAGCCCGGGGCTTGTGGTGGTAGCAAAGCAGGCTCCAGGAGGGCTGATTTCCTTTGACTCTGAGGGGAATAAGGACGGGGAAACCATCTGCTTGCTGCGAGGTGGGAGCCCAGCCTTTGGGTAGAGGAAAGCCTTGCCCCTGACTGAGAGGCAGGGATGCTGCTGGAGACACAAAGGGGCAAAACTGTCCACGGGTGCAGGGCAGGGCAGGGCTGGGAGCTGCTGATGCTTCCCAGAAGCCAGGTGAGGTGTGGTGGCGGGGGGACAGCCCAACCCAGGGGAAAAGGGGGGCATTTTGGGAGCGGCCGGCTCATGCTGTTGTCTTTTGCCACTTACCAAAGTCTGGGGGAAAGTATGAAAGAGCTCTTCATCTCCCAGGAGCCCCAGCTCCTTCCCTCTGCCTGCGGTCCCAGGACAAGGCTCTGAAGGCAGATTAATGCGAGCATCTAGCAAGTTTTTCCTGTTTGTGTCATACAGGGCAGTGCAGAGCCTGGAAGAGCATGACACAGGCAAGGTTGCACTTGACTGAATCGAGTAAATGACAGTGCAGTCTGGCAGGTGGCTGCGTGAGGAGAGCTGGGATGGGAAGGTTCAGCGGTGTGCTGGCCAAGGAGCCAATTTAACAAGCCCTTTCAAAGGGCAGAGCTCCCTCATCATATCGCTCTACACCATCAGCTGCTGCGGCAAGTCCATCAGGTTCTTGGTCCATTTGTACCTGGTAAAATGCAGACTGAATGGGCCACTAGCAGGGTCTGGCTTCTCCAGCTCCCAAACGTGTGGTTCTAAGAAACAGCTCTGCTGTTTTTTCCACAGTGCTGTTAAATTCTAAGTTCCCTGGAAGCTGTTCTTTTTTGGGATATTTCTATAATGTGATGCACCAAGGCATTTGCCTTTGTGCTGTGCTCAAGCATTTTCATGTTAGGTTTGTAAACCACAACCTTATGATCAACTAACATCATCAGCAATCATATCATTTAAAGAGCTTTTTAACCCTTTTGTGTCTCATTGCTTGGTTCAAGACTATTGCAAAAATTTTGGAGAAAACAGTTGGGGAATGCACAAATGTCTGTACAACAGTGTGCCTAACTTGCATGTGTCCTTATCACAGCTGCATGCACAATACAGGCCTTTTCCACAGTCAAGCTCACACAATCCTCCCTGCTCCTACCATCAAAATCTTGGTAAACCTTTGTGGGATTTGCTGAAGTGCAACCTACCTGAGGTGGTATAATGAAGATATTTGCTTTACAGATGTCTTCTTTACTAATGTCTAGAAAGAGCTCTGAGGTCTTTAGGTAAACACCACAGTGTTATTAACATCATACAATTAATATCAACTGAATATAGTACTCCTGGATTGGAAATTAAAGTATATCCCTTTGTCCAGGGAGTGATAATGACCTGGCATACAGACAGGGTAGGTGCACTTTAAAAGCTCCTGCATGTAAAACTATATAAAGAATTCTGCATTACAGCAGAATTTTTCTATATTTATAGTATTCCACATGGCCATGGCCATGACCATCACTGACAGTTTATCTGGGAGCTGAACCCATTTTCCTCCCCACCACAGGGTGGCTAGTTGGCAGCACATGGTTACAAAATCATGGCTGTTCTGTTGAGTTATGTGTCAAGATCTGTGAACTGATGTTCCCAGTAAAGAATAATCTGCTCCAAAATAGGCCCATTCTCCTGGCTGACGTGGACAAGACTTCAAATGTTAATCTTTATTGTTTGGGGATATGTATATGTCTGAGCAGTTCTTTGATTTTTCTGCTTCTCCAAAGGATTTTAAAAAAAGTCAGCAAGGACCTTTTGGCAATGTGGAAAATAATCCTTTAAACTTTATACTCTTCTCTTTTTTTCAGACTAAGATGCAAATGCTGACGGTGCTAAGATTAGTCTGCTTGTGCAAGAAAAGATGGCTCCTTCTGGATAGACAATTAGTAAGTGACATTTTAATTCTGAAACTTGCATTGTTCTTTTTTTGGGCTTTGTTCTGTGAAGGTTACGTGCTGTCACACTGCAAGCTTTGTGCCTACATATGCAATTGCCATGTGATCCTCAGAGATACTGACTGCATGTTAAAGGCAACTTTTCCATCACAAATAATGGAGAATCACAGCAGAGGCAATGGAAAGAGTTAACTCTGGTCTGGAGTGCTCCTCCATCCACTGCTCTGGGTGTCAGGGGAATGATTCTGGCAGTAATGCCAGTAGGTGTAGCTAACTGCATAGGCAGGTTGACAGGGGAGAATGCCTTTGGCAAGGTTGTGCTGCATGTCTGGAGACTGTAGCTTGAACTCAAAGCTGGGAAGCCTTCAGTTTATATTCTGTTTCTGAATTAGAGGATTGTACATGTATCCATGCACACACTAGCATGTGTGTGTGAACCCTGCTCATTCTCAAGAAAAAGTCCTTGCTGCTTTCACTGTTCTCTTCTGCTGAGTTATGTCACCTGGTTCTTGCAATCTGTTGTACTATACCAAGCCACATTCTTCCTTCTGGTCATATAAATATAAATTCAGTGCTCTGTAAATCTGCTTCCACTAGATTTCTGTTCTGATCAAAATCTGGAGTAATTCCATTGATGGTCAGTGGAGCTGTACACTGGTGCAAGAAAGAACAGAATATTTTTACTTCTGTCAGGTCGTAATTTCATATTATAGCTACCATGTTTAACCAACTGATGGAGGGCCCTTTATGTTTCCTTTAGGAAACTGGATCTGGTGTTGGGGGGGGGGGGAGAAATATTTAACAAAGAAAAGGACAATTTTCTTTCAATAAAATTTCCCAGTTCTTTGGATCGACTAAATTGGAAACCAGGAAAAAAAAAAAGAATGTAATTGTGCCTGGGAGGGCAGAGGAGTTGTTCATGATCTGATTCAACAGCTAGTAACACTCCTGGCTCGGTTAGACTGTCCCTCCAAATTTGGGGAGACGTAGTTCATATTCTGTCTTATCTTCAAAGGAGGGGATTACCTTGTGTCCAGGTTGTTATATAACGAGCAGAGTTCTGTGCATGCTGAAAACTTGCCAAATGACACAATGAAAATGGGACAGTCTAAGGTCACCTGCCCTGGCTAGGAATAGTCTGCATATGAACGGTAATCCAGAATAAATTGAGATTTGAATTTAAAGTGAATCTGGTATTCCTGATTAACTCCACGTGGGGGGACACATAATGGGAAAACAGTGCTGCCTTCTGATTGAGTTTAGAGTTGAAGTTAGATTTAGAATTTGGATTAAACTCATTCAGAATAAGAACATCTAAAGCCAGAATAAACCAAGGATAAACAACCATGATATACAAGCCTCTAGTGTGAGACATTGTAACTGTTATACCCTTTTTGTGGCTGGTTCACTATTGGATAATAGCCCACTGTTGCTACCTGCTAATAATGCAATTACTCCTTTAGCTCAAGTGTTAGAGGTCTTTGCTAGGGTGCTGAAGATCATATGTTCAAACACTTGAGAGCATGCTGGTTTAATTTGAAGGTCAAATCCCTTCTATAATATCTCAGAATAAATAGTTCTCCTCCTATCTAATTTGATAAATTCTGCTGGAATCCTGTAGGAAAAAGTCATCTGGCTGAGGGAAAAAATAGAAAAGAAAAGATCAGGAGACACAATTCATCTTCAATTATCCAGTTATGCCTTTGTCAGACACCAGGAGCCCCCAGCTTTTCCTGCATGGCAGGAAGGGACCATTCAATTGAAAAACAAGATCGATATCAAGGCCCTCGATGCTACCCCAGATATTTAAATCACCTGGGAGACTATTTAAATGGTAAATCAGTAACTGAAGCATGAGAGATTGATTTTAAATATTTTTTTATGGCTGTGGGCTTCAAGCTGTTGTCAATATTTCTGCATAAATAATAGAATATATTAAGAAGTTTGACGTGACTGACAGTGCGCCCGGATAAACCTTGGGACTGGAGCAGTTTCAAGGGGTGGGGAGCACTGCAAATCATGTTGCTGGCAGGTAAAACCACTGTTGCAGGGTGTGGAAAAGTAAACAGCCGCTGCTGACACACCATTTATTCTCCAATGCTGACAGCACTCAACCTCCTTCCTCTCTGGCAGAAACAACAGCAAGGCACCTATCAAAGAAATGCTGATTTAAAATTAAAAAAAAAAAAGTTATGGAAGAAAAAGAGCAGGTGGGCATTTTTGTAATCCCAGCTTAAATTACGTTTGTTGATGTCCAGCATCAGGTATGACATCATCACCTCTGTGCTTAGAAAAACAAACCTGATAGCTTGGTATATAGTTTATTAGACTATAAACGGGTGAAATCTAGTGATTAGATAAGGCGATTGGGTGTCACGGATCCTGGGTTATAGCCATAGTGCACCTCTGACCTTGGTTGAGTCACATACCCCTGTGATTCAACCATGTCCCACCCTTGTCTCTGTAAAATCCGGAGGTCGATAATGACCATTGCAGGGTGTGTTTTGTAGCTCGATTAATCTGTAAAGCATTCTGTGAGCTTCTCGTGAAAAGAGACTATGTGAAATGTTTGTAGGAGAGGCATGTCTGTAGGCAATTCAGAGAAATCAATGAGCCATTTATTTAAATTTCTTAGCTGGAAATTCAGAGAGTAGGACTCCGAACATGGAAGTCAGAAATGCGTGTCCCGTCTGAGGGCAGCTTTGTCTGGCATTCCTGTCAGGCAGTTGGTAGTAAATCGAAGGACACCATATGGATTCCACTGCTTATTTATGATACAAATCAGCTCTAATTTAAATGCTTTACCACTTCCCATCTTCCTGATGACAACAATCGCTACTTTCACCCTGGCCATGCTGGAGCTCCTCAGAAATAATAAACAGACGTTGGTTGGCACAGATTTGCGTAACATCTATTACCTTGGCCTCTACAATCAAAAGCCATTTATAGTAAATGTGTTTGCTTTGTACTGAATTACTGACGGTGCTGCCAAGTACCGCCACACCAGCTGTTAATTAGGGTTTAGCTTTTATGACCAAAAAGTCTGCTCTGTTGTTATGGAAAATGGGAATAAAAAGTCATTGAACCTATTGTGATGTGAAAATAAATGATGACTTGTTGGTTTAATTAAATAGTCTGTTTATCTAGCTGTCAGAGTTTGAACATACACAGGATTATGAACAGCATTTTGCTGGCTAGTTTCCTGTTGTTAGATGTGACAGTTATCTACTAACTGGCCCTATTGAACTCAACATGAATCTTTCAGCAGAAAGTCCAATGCCTCATTTTGCCCCGTGTGGTTATAAGTGCGCAGCTTCTCCCCCAAAACAAAACCCACCATCTCCCAAGCCCCCGCCAGCACCCTATGCAATTATTTTTATCACACAGTAAGAGGGCATCTGTTTAAGGATCTCGTTATATTGCACATGGGTGCACACAAGCGCCTTTATTTCTTTTATTTGTTCCCAGTAGGCTAATTTGGAGGAAGTTACCATTTATCTGGTGCATGGGGGAAGCAATATTAGGATTAATTCTTCAAAGGGAAATGTATGGTTCTTCCATCCGCTTCCTTACAGTAGACCTTTCCAAAAAAGTTCCTTTATGCTTGGATTGAATGTTCAATAATATTTATGTTTTGAGTTTGTGGATATTCTCTGAAAGCTCTTCTGATTGAATCACATGTGCTTTTTCTGCATATCTTTGACATGGCAGGACAGGTAGATGGACTGTCATGAATCCAGCAATTAGGTCTTTGGAAATGATTGGCTGTGTGGTAGCAAATAGCTAGGTTTTGTTCATATGTTTGGGCAGGGATTTCATGGGTGGGAAAAGCTCTCAGAGCTACTCTTGGATGATATAGTGCAAAAGGAACTTTTAAATATAGATGATGGAGAAAATCGAGTGGAAGACTGACCAAAAGGCAGATCTGCTGTTGCAGAAGGTCCCTGAATATAGTTGGTATTTTTTATAGGGGAGTGAGCCAATAAAACAGATGTAGTTCCAGGTACAAAATTATCTCATTGTGTAAGAGGCATTTGGGACTTGGACATTATAAATGCATGAGTTTTCACAGTACAGTCCGTGCTTCCATAACAAAATGTGTTGTAAGACTAGAGCAACATCATTTGTGTCTAATATGTTTGCGATTGTTGAAAGCAATGGATTGGTGCCAGCCTGGTCAAGTGAAATGCTTTAATTGATGTCCCTTTAGCTGCTTGGAAGAGCCACTTTAATTGGTGATTACTCCTTTCTGATGTGTTCCTTGAGTATGTTTAAGACTTGGAGTTCTTTACTCATTTGTGTTAGAAGCCCACTTGCTATGCTGCCTCATTCTTCCTTCCCTGGGGGAGCATTTCACAAGTGGCCAGTGTCACAGGAAAAACTCCCAGAGCTATAGAAAAAAATATTCCAAGTCACAATGGTATGTCCCTTTCTTGTGGGAGTTGTGAGTTACACTGTTAGTTGTCCAAATCAAAAGAGCAGGCCTATATTGCTATGTAGATACAAACTCTCGCAGGGAGCAATATAATGCTTTAGGCAAAGGGTCTGGACTTGCACCTGTAATTCCTATGATCCGATTGATTTCCTGCTCAGGAACAGCTTGAGTCTTGTCTCTCACACTAGAAGCCCCAGTCTTGAGCTAATCTTAAAGAAAGGTTTTGTGATACAAATGCAACAACTTGTTTCTACAGGGTTTGTGGCCTCTTTGTAAACCTTTGTACCACAAACATTTCATTTAGTAAAATAAATCAAATACAGTAACACCAAAGAGCCGCTTCTGTTGTTTCCTACTCTGCGGCTATGGCTGGTCTTGGCAAAATGGGCCACCCGTGGCAAACACCCTCAACACAGTCATAGAAAGTGCCAACAAGGCCGGCTTCCCTCCATCTCATTAGCTCTGATTTCTCCCCAGGATGAGAGGGACTTTGGAAAAGGAGACCTGGAGGAAAGCTAATGTACAGTATATGCCTGTTCGTCTTTGCAATGAGAAGTTGGCAGTCAACAGCAATCAGCAAACAGCAGTTTGAGCAATCTCAGCATTGCAACATTTCCGTGGACTGTGCAGTTCTGAGGGGAATCTGTCTGTCTTTAGATAGCAACATAAATATAGCTGTGTAAGTTATACATTGACTATCTCTGAGACCAAATAGGGACACTTTGTGCCGGTAGTTTATCAAGCTTTTTAATGTGGCTGGGTGTTGCTGTTCTCTGTTTGCTTTGCATTGGAAACTATGTACAAATATGTGCCACTCTCTCTGAAACCAACCTGCCTAGCTTGTACTGACCTTGTGCAGTGCAAACTCTGCAAAAGGAAAGCCAATTGTGCATAGCTGTCCAGAGACAGCCCATTGCTTCCTCTTTAAATAGTCCAGAAGGCACTGTGGCATGAAGCACATGCACTGTATGCAGAAGTTAGTCTCCAAGAGAGTGCTAAACTTGTCATGGCTGTTTACTTATGCTTTTGCACTGTTTGTGTAGTCAGAAGTCTTGATCTCATATTTATCTCCTCTTAAAACAGCTACAGTTTATAGTTTAAACACATTCATCATCTCCAGACCTTTAAAGGGCTTTTAAGTGGAGACATTGGCTTTGTTTGCCTTTTAATTTTTATTTAAAGGCGCCCTTCCTAATTCAGAAGGCAAGTGCTTTAAAGGACATCTAAGGAGCGTCTTCTCAAACAAACTGCTTATGGATAAGTGGAGTAGCATGCCAAGATTTCTTTTTACAATGGAAAGAGACTTGTGCTGGAATGGTGAGATACACTCCTGGGCAGGGGGCCAACCATAAGGTCTAGGCACCACTTAAATTCTCAAATTAGGATTTAAGTGGTGTCTAAGCTTCGTGTGAGGCCCCTGTACCTGAGCCAATTTCGCCCGTTTGTAAACTTGCCTGTCAGTCTGTATTGTATTGGTCTAGCTATTTCGTCTCTGTTCCACAGCAGTGATTCGTTTCAGAGACAGAAGCCTAAATGTAACAAGGAGTCTGATGGCACTTTTAAAGACTAACAGATTTATTTATTGCATCAGCTTTTGTGGGAGAAAATCCCACTTCATCAGCTGCTTGAAGGTGGGGAAGTCACAGAATGTGACTCAGAGACTCTGCAGTGTTAACAGCTC
Organism: Podocnemis expansa; assembly: GCA_007922195.1. Classification (NCBI taxonomy): domain Eukaryota; kingdom Metazoa; phylum Chordata; order Testudines; family Podocnemididae; genus Podocnemis; species Podocnemis expansa. The sequence continues at coordinate 20,335,496 of ML682019.1, forward strand.
CCGGTTGATCAAAGGCTGGAGTTCAAATTTAGTGGTTCTAAAATCTTATGAGTTGTTTCCACAATATGTTGACTCAAAATGGAGGTGACATCAGCAGAAGTCTCACAAGAACTAAACTAGTCACGTTGCCATCATTTTGGGTCCAACTCTTCTGAGTATGGTTATCCTTAAAACATTCAGGTTTGTCTCCCACCACAGCCAGCAAGGAGCTCCCAGATGACAAAACCAGATACTTCGAGGTATTGGATTCCAGTTTTGTTTCAGCTCCATTAGTTAACCAGCAGCTGAGAGGGCTGGAGTTTGCGTTCAGTTGCCTAGGTGCAAATTTGGAGTTATTCCCCTGAATCTTGCTGAGAAGACAGAATGAGCGTCACAGTTTTCAGGTGAGTTAGTCCCCCTCCTCTTCAGTAACATACATCTTCAGAAAAGCCTTGTCTGCACTAGAACTGATGCTGGCAAAACTTTTCAGTTGTGGAAAAAAAGCCTTCCTGAGCAACGTAAGTTTGGCTGGCATAAGCATGGCAGGATCATTATGATTATCACAAAATATTTTGGAGCATTTCTGGAGAATCCTGTAGTACTTGGAAAAGCTCTGAGCAAAACTAAGAAAACCTAGAGACTTGTGCACTGAGCTTAGAAATCTGCCACATTGCAGACTTGGTGGTTCAGGGCACTGGTCATGACTGCTCATGTCTTGAAGCAACTTCATGGGACTTGAACATCAGCAGCTTCAAGGGAACTACTCTGTCAGTGACCTGGCCTGCCACAGACCCTCCCATCAGTGTGCAACTCCATGGGAAATGCAGAGAGGATTTAAAGGAAAATCTCAAAGGCAAGGAACACAATCCTGGGGTCTCTTATGTTAGAAACGCCACAGCAGGAGTAGGAAATCAGCCCCAAAAAGCACCACGCTGTTTTCTGTCAACCCAAAGGGCAGCTCAGGTGGTGGGAGGATGATGTGGAGTCTAAACAAACACAGGCCTAACCTGCTGTCTCCACCCTCCACAGCTGTGTCGGCTCCAGGGAGCGGTCCGGTTGCACCCAGCAGTTAAAGAAGAGAGAACCAATTGCAGAATCTGGCACTAGAGAAGATCACAGATTTGACATGTTCCCTAGGGAGCTGTGGGTTCATAAACCAATGAATAAATTACAGCGAGGCTGAAATAATGAAATATTTACATCTGTCAGATGGCTCAGCCCCAGTATTTTTCAGTACATAAAATGAAACCGCACCCATCGTCCTCGATGCTCTGAAATTTACAAGGAAAAACTTCTCTAGGCAGGAATGAAGTGAGAAACGTGCGGCAGTGAATTTCTTCCCTTCTTTTCTCTCCTCCCTCTGGTGTGTGTATGCACACGTGCACGTAAGGACTGTTTATAATCTCTTAAAACCAAACTAACAACATGTCACCGGGGTGAACAAGTTCTGTTTTTGTCACTTGAGGCTGCTCGGGTGAGAGAGGTGATCACAGATTGTCCCTGGTACAGTTTTCTTAACCACTGTGTTGGGACACGTTACTGTGTCACTACACAGTAGTACGTGTGTTGCGGAGAGCTGGGGAGATGGCTGGATTTGACTTGGGGGCAGTGGGCTGGTGTGTCCTATAAGGTGGCAATATGCAGCCAGGTGTGTCACAACCCACAAAAGGCTGAGAACCGCTGCCTGCCTGGGAGGCAAGGAAGTGGTATTAACTGCATTTCACATACTGAGATGCTAACAGTGACTTGCTGCCAAGTGTTGGTGGCAGAATTGGGAGGAGAATCCAGGGTTCCTGACTTCCTGCCCTGTGCGCTAACAACAAAATCACCCTCCTCCGTGCATGTGAATAAATGCAGTATGGAGGATATGACTCACTGAGAGCATAACCCTGAATAACATCATAGCATGGCATTTCAGGGGCATGCGAGACGTTTACAGACGCATACTGTTTTTAACTATGCTGTGACACTTAGGTTGGGTCTTCCCGCTGGTTGGCAGGTCCATAGCACAGTCCAAGTGTTATGACCTTTTCTTTGCTGGTGTGTATTACCCATCTCTCAGAAACCTGCTTTAATCCCTGCTGCCTACGATTGCCAATACAACCCAGAAAAAACGCTTTCTGTTGTACTCAATTCTGTCCAGTAGTTAGATTTATGAAAGGTCACCTTTCCATGACTCATTGTGTTGTTAACTTAATCTTTCGAAAGACTATTTACTGCAGTGTAACAGTATCTTTGCAATCCCCAGTCTGAACAGACGTTTGCATTGTAGCTTTTTATAACTCGGGCTAAGGAAACATTCACAATCTTTAGTGTAAATACGGCTTCTTTTTACCATCTCTCCTCCATCCTCTGTAAGACTGCAAATATCTTTGACGCTGTTACCTTAAACTAAGCAGCTTTGCTCCAAAATATTCAGTTCTCGGTACAATTTTGGCCTGCAAAGTACAAAAAGCAATGGTGCAGCAAAAGATGGGAAAAAACATTGGAGGGATTAATTTCTTGTGGGTCAGAAACATTCAAGAAATATAATCACTGTGGCACAAGCAGCTTCAGCTGGTGCTGCATCTAGTACAGCAAGCCACTCCATCTGAAAAGACTAATGCTTCCAGGATAGCGAATGGCCTCATCTTACAGTACACCGAGTGTCCCGGGCTTCTGATCAGACCGATGAATGGCTCTGGCACCTGTAGGATTAAGCCGGGAGTGCTGATCTGATCTTTATATGTGCTGTGTGAATGGGAGCAGGGGACTAGAAATTAGGATTGCCCGAGTTTTGATGCTGGCTGTGACACTGATTCCCTCTTCTGCCATCGGCAAATCATTGCACCTGTGTCTTGGTGCAGCATCCGTCAAACAGGCCTACCTCATGGGTGCAGCAGGGGAGGACCGACTAATGTTTGTGCAGTGCTTTAATCTAGGGATTCCCAATCTTTACAGTAACACAGCACACTTCAGTGAGACAATTCCACAGCACACCCACTTTTTTCAGCAGAATTAATTGCTCATAAACGTCTCATTTACTAAGGTTACCGTCTTACTAAAGAGGTTTGCAAGTGCAACGTAGTGCATACAGCAAACTAAAGGAGGATCAAATGTATTAATGTTTCAAATCCATTGGAAAGAAATACATGTCATCTCAGTTTTGCCCTTTGGCCATCTGCGTTTAGAACGTTCATGTTTTAGAATCAAAAGAACGATATCTTGCTTTTAAGTTGATGACTAATATTCATGAATTTTATGAGTTGTAATTTTGGTTGGACAGAATATTGTTTAAGATGAAACAATGTTTGTTTTGAATTGATTTTCGTTACCTTTGTAAAAAAAAGTTCATGGCACAGTTGGACAGTTTTCATGGCACACTGGTTGGAAACTGCTGCTTTAATACAGAAGAGAGAAAGATGTGGTTGGAATGGCTTACTTCTCCCTTGCCCCTCTAGCCGTACGTTTGCCTTGAGGACAATACCTGGAGTAAGTCTTTGTAATGGATTCACTGTCAATCAGCAGCAGCAACTGGGGGATTGAGTTTCTGTATTTTCCTCTTATACTGTGGTAGGGGAAAAAATGAAGCAATGAAGCTTTATGAAAATGGCTGGGAGGCTGTGATAACTTTTAGTTTATTGAACAGAGGAGGACTTCCTTGCTTGGGCAGAGAGGCTCGTCTTTATGAGCATAGCCCAGTGTAACGGCAATGCCTTGGAGAGATGCTGATCTGGAGACGTGAAGGTTATTGGGGACATGAACCTGAGCCCATTGCCTTACCTAGGCGGGGGTGCCCTGGAGAGTGATAACATTGATACTATGGAAACATTGCTGGAGTCTGGTGCTGTCCTGTCCTGTCCTTCCATTTCCTGTGTATGTGCGAACGGAAAAAGAGGAAATAATTCACATTAGAATTATAGCCCTTGGCTCAAGTGTTTGATTTTTCAGAGAACGTTTCACAGATGGTTTGCATCAGTTCAATATTTTTTCGATCCAGCCTGTAATATCTGTTGGGCTTGGGCTTCTATATATAAATGGAGGGTATTAAGCTGAACCAGAGAGAGAGAAGAAAAGAAAATCAAGTATTTTCTCAATGGGATCCAAAATATGGTCAGGGAAATTGTTGGTGTCATTAAAATACTCTTTGTAGGTTAGGATTTTTAAAGCAGATTAAGGAAGTTGCATGCCCAATTTCTGTTGGCATTTGGGTTCCTTGTCACAGACTGTTTATCCGTCCTTAATTTCCCATTATGGAAACAGTGTTGCTATGTGACTGATTAGAGTAGAGCTTTGGCTGGTCTGTGCCACTGACTTGGAGATCATACAAATATTCACTGCATTGTAAAATGGGTAGAGTGGTACTAAACTCTGCATGTGCAGTGCTCTGACTTGTCTGGGGACTCAGAGGCTCTGTGAGATCCCCGGAGGGAAGACTTTACAGAAATGCAAACTCTCTCTTTTGGTTTCTGTGACTTTGTCTTGTAGGCTCGGAAGATCTAGAAGACAGAGTTATGTTACTTAGTAGATGACTGGTTTCATTTTTTTACACCCTGTATCCATGCCCATTCAACAGCTTGTGTCTACCCAGCCTAATTCGTATCCCCAGATAAGAGATGGAGACACCTACATTACTCTGGGATTCTTGGGTGAAAGACTGGCTATTCAGTGCTTTGCTATGCTAGATTGCCCGTAGCTTCTCATTATTGAAACTGGCCTTTTCACCTCAAACCATCTTTCACGTTTCTGTTTGCTCACTAATTGCCTTTAAAATATTCATAATCCAGGAACAAACTGATGCACTGAAACTTAGACCTGGTCTATACATTAAAAATTAGATTGGTGTCATAGCATCCAGGTACGATGGTTTGGCTGGTTGCAGGCTGGTGCAGGTTTCAGCCAGAGGACATGGAGAAGCCATGTGTCTGGGCATGTCATAGACCTGCATGTGTCCTCAGATGAAACAAGGTGGATAAAATAGTTTTTTATTGAACCCACTTCTTTTGGTGAATAAGACGAGCTATCTCTGGAATATCCTGGGACCAAACAGCTGCAACATCCTCCCCACTTGGCTTCCCGCTGAGGTATGACTTTTGTTAAGTGCTGGGTAGAACCTTATTTTGGCTTGAATTAAAACATTGAGATCAATAGGTGTGAACTCGCTGTTCAATTAACAGAGCAATCAGGATGATTCCTCGCCTACAACATGAGGAGTATGCAAACCCAGCCAAGAGCTATTGCTAGGCCATGTCTATGCTAGTACTTATGTAGGCCAAAATATTGTTGCTCAGGGGTATGAAAACCCACACTGTTTGGCATAAGTGCTCCTCTGCGAGCGCACGCGCGCACGCACACACACACCTAGGAGGGAGAGAGACAGAAGAAGCCTGGAGGAGGTTTCTGAGTCAGGATTACCAGCTGAAGTGTGGTTCTCGGTGTTGTGATCGTAAGAAACTCATTCCTGCCATTGGATTCCTTCTGCAAACAGAGTCGCAGGAGTTTGTCCATTCTTCCTTAGTAAATAAAACTTCATCAAAGAAATATCTATCACCAATTTCTCCTTCTAATGAGAACAGCCTGATAGGGCCTGAATTTTTTGACTAGCTGCTCAGGTTAAAAATAGTAACAATATGTTTGAAGATGGTTGGACCAGTGGTTGGGGCCCATGGCTTAGGAGACCCAGGTTCAGTTCCCAGCTATGTCACAGTGGCAGGTCATTTGTCTTCTCCATGCCTCAGTTCTCCTTCCGTACAATGGGGATAATAGCCGTGCCAGCCTCACACAAGGGATAAGTACAGTACCCTGATAGGAAGGAAATGAGAAATATAAATATTCAAGAAATTCTCACTGGTGGGACACACTCATGGTTAGAACCCTGAAAGTCTGTGGATATCTGGTTTATATCTGCATCCATGGAGCATTTTTGTGGATCGTGGATGGATACAGATCCAAATGTTATTTCTAGAGCTCTGCAAATCTGTGGATATCTGCTCTGGACAACTTTTGCTGATTGTGGATCAGATACAAATTTTGTATCTGCTCCAGGGCTCTCTACTCACTGTCTTTTGTAAGCTGGGTAGTTTACAAAGATATTTATTTAATAATTAGATAAACTTTGCAAAATGTGGTGAATTACTCCTTAACATTACTCATGGTTATGATTTTCAAAGCATTGTAAGGGATTTAGACACATTTCCTACTCATTTTAAGTTCATTTCTATTGGGAGATAAGATGTTCGGACTCCTCCATGAAAGTCTTCCAAATGTAAACTTGAAAAGTCTATGAGGAAATTGGTGATACCAAAATATTCAACACTCTTTCACAGAGCATGATTTTCTGCATCTGTATTCTTGTTTCTTTACATTGAAGAACAATGTTTCTCCATTTGAAAATGATATTTTTTCCATCATATCATGGTGCTATCCCATTTCGTCCCATTTATCTCCTGTAAATAGATTTTTGTTCCTACAATAAAGAAATCTTTTCAGAAAGATTTCTTAAAAATGTTGGAAGAAATATATTTTTTAGATAAATTTCAGACATGTACAGGAGATGACAAATCCTGGTTTTGCTATAAGGTCTCTATGAAGGTAGCCAGTTTACGCTGGTGTAAATTCAGAGAACTTCACTGACTTTTCATTCATGCTGGTGTAACTGGAAACGACTCCATTTGAAGACAGTGGAGCTTTTCTGGACTGACACCAGTATAAACTGAGGGTAGAACATGGGCCAATATTTTGAAAATCTGCCCCTCTAAGCTCTTATTGGTATGTTCGATTCTGAACATTCACACTGAAGACGTACAGTGGTATGCAACTTTACTTTGTTTGTCCCTTTCACTTCCTGGACCTTCAGCTCTGTAACTGTAACAAATACTTCTTCCATAAGATGTCAGTGTGCTGCAAGAATTCATGTGTGTGTTTTTTCATAAAGTAACATAAAAACCAGATGGAAGCCCTTCTGCACCATCATCAAATTGGAGCTCATTTATCTGTAACCCTTCTGCCAGGGTTCTGTACCTAGAGGTTTCCAAATAATGGTACAACACCAACTGGCTCAAGCCCCCACCCCATCTCCTGGGAAATCATACACTATTTCCCTGGGCACCCTAGAGGGGTAAGGCTTCCCCGCTCGCAAGCATGAGTCTGAGTGTAGTACATAGACCTTTTAATGGCAACATAACAGAATATATAGAGCAGGGGCGGCCAAACTTATGGAACTCAAGCCACACAAGTTGATTATCAAACCTTGAAGAGCCGCACTGAGGCATATAGACACATACTTTTACATACTAAAATGATTTGCTGATGTTCTTCCATGGGCCATACTTTTTCATTCAAGAGTCACATGCGGCTCCCAAGCTGCAGTTTGACCACACCTGATATAGAGGCAATGTCAAAACCAGCACTGGTTTGGAGAATAAGTGCAGGACAGCATTTCCACAAAACCCAATACAGCATTCATTCCACCCCAGAGTATGTAGAGAATGTCACTCGCTTCTCTATTACTCTTATAGTGGCCATCATAGTTTAAGCATCCACCTGAGAAAGGTGGGGAGGCCCTTAGTCCTCCTCTCTAGTTGCCTTCTGCTATCTGTGGAGCTGTTCACCTCTCCCATTGGCTGCTGGCTCTGCCCACTGGCTGCTAGCACCACCTGCTGGTCACTCTTCAGTTATTTCAGCTCTTAGAAAGGGTCTCAGCCCTCAGTGATTTCAGCTCCAGACTTCAGGACCCACAGACAGCTCCTCTGATCAAAATAACAAAGGAGACTCCACAAGGAGTCATCAGATCTGTCTTTTAGCAATGGACAGGGGGTGAGGCATTGCTTCAGGCATTGCTCTTTAGCAGAGTTAATGCTAGCCTGCTCCCTTTCTCTCCTTTCACAAGGCTAAAAAGAGCTGCTCACTTTTTCAAGTTCTGTGTTGCTGATGTTGACTTTTCCACCAAATAAGCTAAACAGAGTTTACTTTATACAATCAAAGGATAGCATATCATGAAAAAACAATACTTCATTTTCCTCTTCAGTTAAAATATGGGTATTGACAGATTTGTGATCAAATTGCCCACATACAATTTACCATCATGCCCTGCCCCTACATAGTGAGATATGCTAATGTGTAATTGTAGTCATGCAAATTTAAAGCCCAATGCAGATCAGCTGTCCCCCTTTTATCTGTTAAGTGCCAGACAAGCCCAGCCTGCAGGACCTGCCTTACCTCTGTCTCATAGTGTGTAACTTAACATTTTGGTTTGCTAAGAGCAAGAGAAACTGGTGGACTACTCCTGTTCTGTGTATTTTGTACCACAGAACAATAATTAGCAGCCTTCAATGTTTGTCCTTTGGTGAAAGCTTCCCAGTGAGGCAATGAGAGATGAATGGAATCTGAAAATCATTGAACTATGGCCAGCCAGTCATGGGTCTTAATCTCCTCTCACTAGCACCTGTTTGGTGTCTGTGTGATTCTGTTGATTTCCTGTAGCGACTCCTGTTTTACATGAATGTAAAAGAGGAAAAGTGGGCCCAAGGCACTGTTTCCATTTCGTCTGTTTGAAATGATGGCAGGGAAGATGTTTTACGTAATATCACGGTTCTTGTTTTCTTACACATGCAATGGATCTGGTCAAAACCAGGAGAAAATCACTGAGACTTCTGCTGAATGTGGGTCTTGGAGGACTTTTCCAGTGCTCCAAGACCCCACCAATGCATGCTAAGAAGGATTCTATTAAGTGTGGCCAGTGGTGGTAGAAAGCTTCTTTCAGAAAATTTGTGCCTTGTTTTAGTTAGCTAATTGCTAATGATTTCTGCTTCTGAAATAGTCGCTATTTTTTTCAGGGAATGGGCAAGGGGGAGGAATGAGATTTAGGCAGACTGGCAATTATTCCCAGTGAAGCAGGCAGAAATGTGCAACGCCCTGTTATGATAAAGCACGCTTGAGAAAATTGCCAGAGGCAGTGAGGCCGAAGTTGCATACTCTAAGAAATGAACATGGGCCTGGAGACCATTAACTTTTAATAGGGAATTTTGCCTAAGTTGGGGCTGCATTGTGCTGCTGAAATATATAAAAATTAAGTACCTCAGGATTGGCCCTAAACATGAGGCTTAACATGTGTGTAGAGTTTGGGGCCAGCTTTTCTTTTGTCTTTGCCATGAGCTGTCAGGGACCTCTGATGGATGTGTTGCCTACTCTTGAGAGCTAAGACTGCACACAGACCAAAAGGAAAACCACCACACCCTGGTTTAACTAGTGTTTTTTTCCCCTGCAATGTTCAGCTCCCCTAACGTGTGTCTGTGAGTTTGTTTCATTAGTGCTGAGAGTGACTGCTCCGGTCAGGATCGGAGCCATGGTTTGCTGGTACGGTGCTATCCTTAATGCTGTGTCTGATCACAGAACGCCTCAGCTCAAAGCATGGCTACCTGCTCTTTGCTCAGCATGTCATCTATTAAATTGTATGCTTTAGCAAACAGCAGCATTCAGTTTTGGATTTGCTGCTAAGGCCCTGCTCCAACCCACTGAAGTTGGTGGAAAGTCTTGTTGGTGTCGCTGGGAGTTGGGTCAGGGTCTTATGGCAGGAAAAGGGCTGTCCCTATTCAGCTAAATAAGAGAGAACTTATTCTCCTTCTCCTTCAAAGGAGATGATTGCAAGGGCTGAGAATATTTATTTCTCTCAGGGTAACAGTCGCGGTTGGATAGTTCAGATGCTGCATAATCTTTTTTCCTTCTCTAGTTTCAGTTCAATTTCTAAATCCTGTAATATGCGTAATAATCCGTAAATCTGGGATTAGTATAACATTGTGTTTCTTGGAAGCCTTTCTGATCTCATAGTTCGTTTAATCTTTTATTAATGTTAACTACTTCATGTATTGTCCAGTAAACCCAGGAAGGGCATCTTCAAATACAATCAAACTAGAAGATTAAAAAAAAAATAGCAATGTACACATTTGTCTTTACCACAAAAAATGTCTTCTGCTCAGCTGGTGTCTCCCAGACAAAGCACTTTTACGTTTCTAGCTTTGGAGCAGTCAAGAAGAAACACCTGCTGATGTGACTTTGATGATGTAGGAGCCCTATTTTGGGAGTGGAAGTGGTCGGCACTTTTCAGCAATGACTGTAGACGTGCCATGAGGAAGGTTGGCTCCACCCTTCCCAGTGCCAGGGAAATCTCATGGAGTCATTTTTCAGCCTCGTCTGGAATTTTATCAAACAAAAAGAAAAGCAGTTGGGAAAACAGCCAGTCTGCTGCTAAAAGACTGGCATTGTGAAAATGCCAAATTTCCATCTTTGGCAGATGCAGGACTTTGGCCAGATCATGAAATGTCATAATTTTTGCCCATGTCATCATTACCTCGTAAATTGTCCGTTTTCTATCAGGGCTTGTGTATGTTTCCCTTCATTTTAAAGCTGCTGTGTTACATAAATGTCTTTTATATGGACCCCAACTGCACATTTTATTTTTTATAGTAAATTCTGGGGACAGATTCTGACTCTTTTTGCCACCTGTCCAGACCATGATCTTTTTAAGCATGTACCTGTAAGCTGTTATTGTACACCAAACCCAAAAGCAACTGGCAAAATATATCCTGTAGACAGGAAAGACTTGCAATCACATAGGGCATGAAAAATAATGTCTATTCGTAACATGATTATAGTGTAACAGAGAAGGGATAAGAGGCCGTGTCACTAGCTTTTGACAGGAGGAAGAATTTAGTGTAGGTTATTGTAGAGTTCATGGTGCTGAGTCCCATAGGAATAACTGAGAGGAAGAGAAAGGACCAGATTTTCTGTTCCACTGCCCCTTTATGTGGCTAGTCAGAAAGAGACCACAGAGTATTCTTGACTTGAAGAAATGTTCTGTAGATGTTGCACCAGAAGGGTGTTAATTTTGCCAGTGTGGTAGACACAAGTTCCTTCCATAACCCAGTGGAGGGGCATGGCAGGAGCGTTTGTGGTGCTGAATCACCCGGTAAAGCTGCTTGTTGACCTTTTGGCAAGGCCAAGGACATAGGAGGTCTGAACATAGCTGAAAGTCACCTGTGCCCCGCTCCTGATCCTGTGCTTAGTGTAACTTGGCTGGAATGGAGAAACTGGTCCACAACTTCAGCTAAACTTGTTGGATGTAGAACTTTTATTAAACTGGAAATTAATTTGTTTTTTTCTTGTGCAGCTGATTTTTCCTGCCAAAACAAACTGGTTCAGAGAAGGTCATTGTCTCTGACAGTGCTGGTGCTATGATAACACCGACATTAGATCCAGCTGAAGGGAGGTTTCCTTCTATCAGCACAGAGGGAACCAATTAAAACACACATTATTTTCCAAGGAATTCCATTTTCAATTTCCTTCCCGATTATGCTGCTTATCTGCAAAAGTGAACTCTGTTGAATTCACCCTGATATATCTTCCCATTAAGTGTCCTCAGCTTGCAGATTTTCTTTTTACTTCCTGCTATTTTCACAATTTTATTTTTAGCTCTGGGTGGTCAGAATGACCAGGAGAGCACCAAGGCATTCAAGATTCCCACATCCTGAACTAGTCCAATCAGGTATTTTTTCCAAATGGTGTGTGAATGCAGATCTAAGGATGCAGTGTATTTTGCCTCTCAGGATTGCTGTCTCTTTTGCACAGCATCTGACCTTCAATTTCCTTAGCTCATATTTTATTTTTTTCTATTTTCTGGTGTTCCTCCCACTTACAGTAGGGAGCATACGATAATGGAAAAAGGTCATGTCCTGTGTTCTTCTGACATCTCATAACTCAGCAGATATATGAACACCTTGATTTGGTCCTGCCATCCTTGGTGTTGATGGTTCAGTAGGCGTCACCTGTCTCTCCATTACAGGGAGTGCATTGCACTGCTCTATGGATTCTGTCTTTGAAATGAGATACACAATTGAATGCTTTATTTAAGATCCAGTTGCACATCTCACAGGAGGAGGCTTGGACCCAGTTACATTCTGCCTGCAGTTTGAACTGAATAGGTCATTCTCCTTTCCTTTCTGTTCCAGCATCCTGTGTCATGCTAGGAAATAGTTGCTGTGTTTCACCTGCTGATAACTGTTTCATCAGTGAGAGTAATACCAGCTCTTCCTGGTCAGAAATGCACATTAAGAATGCAAGGTTTGCAACATAAGCAAACCTAACTTCAGGGTGAATTGATGGGATGCAGTCACGCCAAAAATTGAATCCTTTCGACCTTTTCTGATTTACTTTCCTTTTTTCCTTTTTAAATCTTTTGTTGTGAAAATGCCACATTTCCACCTCTGACAGATGCATAACTTTCTGCCCACATTCTTGCATGTGCTTTTTTCCAAGGCCTGGGCTTTTCTGTAAGTATGTACATCTATGTCTGAAAGCCAGGCAGACAGCATAATAGAAGAGCATGTGATTTAGGGGGACCAGAAATTATTCTTTATTCCATGGCTGGTTGGCTGGTTTTAGTAGACAGCATCACCATTACACTCAGTATGAGAGATGCAAACTGTTGTCCACCTGTGGTTCTCAGGAACACAGGAAAGTACTGCTTGCTGAGTTTTACTTCCAAATGCTTCTGCTCTAGTTTTCTCTTTTGGGGCCAAATTTTACTTTAATTATACTGGTGTCAATCTTGAATGATTCAACTGACTTACTCTGGATTTACATGGGTGTAAGCGAGATCAGAATCTGGCTGTGTATGTGTAATGATGCACAGGTTACAGCTGTCCTTGGCATGGGACTGGCACTCGTTCTGTCTGATGCTGCCCATAGTGTGAATCAGTAAGGAGGAAAGCTGTACTATGCTGTATGCCTCTTAGTTTTAATGATGGTCAAACTCCAGGCTTCTCTTAGCTATATTAGAGTCTGAGGCCGATATACACATTGTGTGCTAGATACAGAATGCGGCATGCCTCAGTCAGGTGGAAGCCATAAAAATTATATCCAGAAGTACTCTAAGCAGATGTTGACCACTGTAGTATTTCGAGAAGGTTTTAAGTATCAGCTGCTTACCTTCAAGGAGGGAAGTGTCTTGTGCTTTCCTGATCCTGTGGGGTGCATGTTTTGGGGAACTTTCTAAAGCATTAAATCAGTATGCCTGTGTGGAGACATTCTCTGTGTTGCTACATCTGTGGATTTAAGGATTCTGGACTCTCCAGGTATTTCTGAAGCAGAGAAGAGTAAAGATGGGGTGAATGTGACACCAGCAGACTGAATCACCCAACGTAAGGAGTGTTTATAGAAAAAAAAACCCTTTGTGGACACTGTTAAGATTTCCTTTGGGAAATGATTAGGTTGCTACATGACCTGGTGGGGAATGCTGCAGGCTCTCCATTATTGCATCTCCTTTTGGAACTCAGCACCTTCAGGAAATTCACCTGGTTGCCGAGGTATTTCTTCTTCTCAGCTTTTTCTGCAGACCTGACTGCCTTCTGTTCTCAATCTGAGTTAGTGGTCAGCTACAGACAAACCAACCCCCACCAAACTGGCCTGTGTCCCTGAGAAGTGGTGTACGTGCCGTGTTGAATCATGTGCGATGTGACTTTATTCTCTTCCTCCCTGCCATCCAGCTCCCCAAAATTCTGGAAGACGCAGATGTCTCTGTTCCTGTTGAATTTCACATGTGCAAGGGACACTTTCGAGCCAAACCTAGGAACTGCAGATGCACATTTGCCCGATCCTAGCATCAGCATGCATGCGATCTGATGCACATGTAGATTAGGTTTTGCAGATGCGCACTCCATTTGCTTCCCTCAGCTTCACTGCAGATCTTCTGCCTAGAACCTTCCCCCATCACCCTGCCTTGGGGCTTGCTGTGGGGTTGAAGTAATACCATATGTGTGCTGACAATCTGCACTTGAGGTTTTGTGGATTAAAAGAAAAATTTTGTTCTCACTCACCCTGAAGCATCTTCTCCTTGGCTCACATGCAGCATTCAGGGCAAACTGGGTGCTGCTCATTATGGCTTTCTACTGTTCTGGTTAGCCACAGCTCTGAGTATGGAGCAAGCCAGAGCCACTTTGCCTGTATAGAGAGTCCTTCAGCAAATCTGACAAGCTTTGGGGTTAGAATTGGGCTAACCTCTGTGTCCCCCTCTGGAGTGTTTTGCTCCCCCTGACACAGATCTGAAGTGGCTTTGAAAATGGGGGCAGATTCCAGGACCCTTTCTTCTACTTTGTGCATCCTGTGGAAGAGTCAGCAATAATCTAGCTCCATCTGAATGAATGGAAATGCTTGCTTCCCATTCAATGCGTTGTGCCCTCTGATGTGCTTTTCACCTTACGAACCAGCAAAATGCACTGTGCTAGAATCTAAACATCAAGCTGTTGGTGGCCTCTTAGTAAAATGGGAAGAAGATTAAATTTACCCATTTTTATTCGTCTGGTCAATGAGGTTTCAGTTCATGGTTAATTTAATACAGTGTTGGGGGGATTGGATCAGCTAACGGCTATCCTCAACAAGATGGGAATAGATTGCCAAGTCCTCTTGAAATACACTGCAGGAAGCAAGGTAACACAGCAGTACATGTGCTTGGAGTGCTTAGAGTCGCTTGGCTTTGTCTTTATGCAACGCAATAAAATTAAGATGCAAGTGTCTTAGAGCAGCCACTCAGCTTGTTTTGGATGGTAGAAAACTGGATCCTCTTCCATCACTAGATGGGTTTTGCACACACCATGAATCACGCTCAGAGAAACAGATGTGCGCCTTTGTCCAGCAGGGACAGGGGCCCATCTGCTAAGGAGTGCAGCATTGCAGATGTTTACGCAAAGTGGGTGTGTGAAATCTGAAGCAAACTTAAGGCTGGCTGTGAATTCGGCCTTGAATATCCAGTGCGTAGATTTCACTGACCATAAAATGCAGCTTTAAACTAATATAATTACCCTCATGCCTCACCCTTTGAATTAAAATAGAAGTAACATGCCTGGGGTTGGGGGCTGCTGTAGCTGGAGGGCTGAAGAAAATTGGTTGAATATCAGCTTTCCTGAGGCAATGTATCTAATTCCAACATTACAGGACTGCTCAGGTGGAAACCAAACATCTAGGAATAGAAAGTTACATAGAAAGGAGCTGAAATGAGGTAGCAACAAAAGGGCAATGTCAGACTTTTTACATGTAGAGAGAAGAGAAATTGTAAAACACGTTCAAAAGGGTTTGAACATCATTCTCAGGGCTTTAAGTTACAGTTAGAAAGTAGACACTAGGAGCAAATAGTCTTCTGGTCTGAGCATCTGTCACAATACATTGCTTTGATGGTTTCCAAACCTGAAATGTTTTTGTTGAGCTAATAAAAGATAGAGGAAGAGAAATAAAAGATGTAATGGGATTGGGCCTTATGAAAGCAAAAAGCCTTTGTGGGGCCCATTTCCCTGCATATTTTAGAGGAGGGTCTGAACCAGAGCATCAGATATGGACCCCCGTCAGCTCTAGAGAAGAGCAGAGAACAAGCCAAATCTGTGGCTTAGAAAATCATGTGAGATGTGATGTAGCAAACCCCACTTCCTAGCAGATAAAGAGGAGGGTCTTGCAGTGTGCTCCAAAGAGGGTCAGATTCTGGAAAAGGCGTGTCGCTGCTGGAAATTGATTCCATAGCCTAAAATCCCTCATCCTGAGAGTCCTTTTTAACCTGGTAAAGCGACTAGGTTGGAAAAGTGATCCATGCATCTGGAGTGGTCTGGCTTCTGTTCAGGCAGGGATTTTATTTTGATTCTTTTTTGTGAGATGTCCAGTGTACGTCTGTACGTGTTTGTATGTGAGAGAAAGAGAAATCACACCCTGGAAAATTTGGTGTTCTGTCTGAGTTGGAGAAAAGTTGCTAATTAACGTGGAGTCACTGCACAAGGGAAAATTGGATGAAAGAGAGAATTCTAAAGCTCTCTGATTTGATATAATAAGGGAATAGTAATTAGCTTTGGTGAACTTCAAGCTAAGGCAAGTCTATGCAGGAATTCAGGGTTTAGGGCTGAGAAAATGCTAATAAGTTCCTTGTGGGAGGAACTGCAAATCACAGGGTGAATTTCACTGCTGGAATCTCTTAAAAAGAAAAACAAGCAAGGCGCTCTTTGGGCTTGTATTGTTTTCTATGGGGACAAGAAACCAGAGCTCCTGGGCCTTATTTTCATTGCTCTAGTAGTCGAAAGGAGCCTTAAAATCGATCTAAATTACATTTACCCCCACTTCATTGTTTCTTTCCAGTGCCGGAGTTATGCAAAAGGGTCATCATATAAATACTGCAAATATACCCAGGGAGGAATTTAAAATCCAGATGCCCAGTAGAATGGATTTTAAACTGGGAAGAATATACAGAAAGAGCTACATTTCTTGTCTAACCTCCCACAGACTCTCACAGGGGAGCCCCTGAGTCGATGATGAGCAGTGATGGGGCTACTCAGTCAATATAGGGAATGGGCCTGAACCTGCACTATTAAAACTGTTAGGAATTTTGCCATAGAGGCCAACAGGATCAGGCTCACCTAGACAGATGCCAAAGGGCTGCCAGAAGCATCAATGTGCCCCAAAAGAAATACCAAGTAAAAGCGTTACCTAAGTTGCTAGATACATGGGCCTTGCCTACCCAGAAAGTGCTTCATCTGTGCAGTTATGCTATTGCACTGCTTGAATGAAGATGCTGAGATGCTCTCCCTTTGGCGGCAGTTGTGTGGACAGGAGACGCCCCCTGTCGTCACAGCGCTATCTGCACTGGGGGGTTAAGCTGTTAGAGCTGCATTGCTCGGGAGCGTTTCTGTTTCACACCCTGACCCCTGAGTTGTGTAGCTTTATCAATATAAATCTGTAGGGTGGACCTGGCCTTAGTCATACATCTCCCATCACCACTCAGTTCTCAATGATCTGCCAGGCTTTAAAGAGACCTGGTGGAAACATGTCTCTGAAACGAATGTATTTTTAAAAATCCCTCATTGGAGGGAGGATGTTCTCACGTCCCTGATGAACATAGTTAAACCAACTTCATTGTCTGGTGTAGGCCAGGTCTTAGCGCAAAAGGATGTTAAAGGAATCACACAGGTAAGCTGAACCCCTGGGCTAGGTACGGAGCATCCCAAGAGCCCATAGGAAACCAAAGTCATAGCCAGGGTTGAAGCTGTGCCAAGCGCGGGATGAGAGCGGTCAAAGGGAACACTGAGGGGATGGCTATACAGCCTGCAGAAGTCAACCTTTTCCTAGTGGGGATTGTGCCAGCACCCTCAAAATAGCTGTGTAGACAGCACTTGTGGTTGTGGCTCAGAAGCCTAGGAACGCACTGCTTTTTCTTCATTTCTTTTTACAGCACCTGTGCAAGTCCCACTTGTCCAACTCTGTCAGCCGGAGTTAGAGACGCTCCTCACCAGTCCAGAGCCCTGGAAAGGAAAGGGAAAGGGATGCCTAGAGCTGAGGGGACAACCCAGGGAGCGTCGGCAGAAGTTGAGAGGCTGGCGATCAGCCAGGGAGCCAGAGGGATAGCGCTAGGAATAGGACAGCTGTTGAGCGTGGTTCAGTGGGGAGCTTACCAAAGCTGGCCCACAGCAATGTAGGTGCAAGACAGACTTAGGCATGGACACCTATTACTGGTTTTACCCTTGGCAGTACCTGCTTGGTACCTTTGGGGGATGGAATAAATAATGCTTTGTTTTGAAAATGCTGCCTCTGAGTGTCTTTAACCATCTGCTGGTGCCAGATTCCCAGAGCCAAAGGACTCACAGGTACCATGCACAGTAGGGCCTGTCACATGAACACAGCTGAGACACATGCAACTGCAGCCTCGACACCGAGTCTCGCTATTTCTTGGACTGCCTGGCCCACCTCGTGTGAGATGCAGGAAGCTGGGTGTCTGTTAATGATTTTTTTTCTCTGATGCTTCTTTAAGTGGGAGATTTTAAATGCACAGTACTGGAGTCAATGGGACCCTTCTGGGTATCCCTGGGGACCATCAGTACCCTCCCAAAAGAAATCCATTTTTAGAATGAAGCTGTTTTGAAAAAAAAATTCTTTCTAAGCATCAGTGCAATTACTCTTGCTCAACTAGGTGTGTCATGATTCCACACTAACACCTGCCCTGTTATGTCTTATTATTTAATTGGTGCTTGGCACATCCTTCATATGAGCTTGCCTGGGACCCATTGGAGATAAACTTACCCTCCATTAACATCATCTGGAAGTTTTTATGGCGTTGATGAAAAATATACCTGGGACAAATAATTGTTTTATGTCTTAGGGAAGTAAGACCGGAGGGGCCTCTCAGGCACACAGGACGAGGATCATCATCCATTAACATGAAGGCATAATCTGTCTCTCATCCTCTTTAACAGAGGGCTGAGGGACCCTTTTCAGGTAAACAGAACATTCAGCTGTCTTGCTGGCATGCTGGAAGAAGGCAAATCCACCTCCTTGGCAGATGATAATGGTAAACATTAGTCACCCAATTTAGTGAAAAATATTGTTTTCTCCTAATTAAGCAAATTGTTGCAAGCTAGGTCGCTGACTCCTTGGGAAGTTACAGTTTCTGCCTTCTAGGCTTGCTGATGAGAGAATAGATTTATCTCCAGCTCAGATCACTGGAGATGGTTCTCGTTATTTTATTACCATATGCAACTTTGTGGATGTCACTAACAGATTAATGAGGAAGAGATGGAGGGTGTGGGTGTGGAGGGGGAAGGGCTCAGCAATAGACTATGCATGACAAATATTAATTATATTTCATCTCATATGCAGATGATGCAATCAACTGTGGAATGCTAGTGATAATACTTTTGTCTGGGTTGTTTTTTGACCTTGAAAGGCTGCGTATTTCCCCCCTCCTTTTTGCCTATATATCTGAATTCATATCTTAATTACATTTAGTGATTTGAGTTTCCTTTCATATTTGCAGATTAGGTAATGTTAACACACAGCATGTAACAAGATAACCATGTACAGGATCGGTGTAGTTTTAGCCTTGAACTGTTGCTTTTCAAGACGCAGCATAGTCCGATTTACAGATGTGAGGTCCAGATGTCATCAGCTTCTCTTCATGCTCCAAAAAAACCCCTGAGGTCAGGAAGCAACCTTACCATTGGGCAGGTTATTTTATACTGACCACTTATGAACTTTCTTGCACCTTTCTTTGAAGCATCTGGTACTTGCCACTACCAGAAAGGAAATGAGAATTATGGAACTATTGTTTTAAAATGCTATGCTGATTTCTTTGATTAACTGCAGGAAGCACTTAGTAAAACAAAATGGGAAATGGTTTTCCTTTAACATGAATGTTTTTGAAATATTAGATGATTTTCTGGTTCTGGATCAGGACAAAACTTTGAAAACATTCAGAAACCGAAAATGCACAAAAATTTGCTTGGGCTAATCAAAACATTTTGACTCCAATTACTCTTTAAAAATTATAATTATTTTAGATTTCAAAGCAAAAAGCTATGCTGAACCAGAAAATTGGAATTTTTCATTTTTGATAATTTTTAAACTATTATGAAAAATTTTTTAATTAAAAAATGGTCAAAACAGACCCTTTCCTGTCAAAAGCTTTGATTTTAATAAATTGGCATTTTCCAGAAAAACCAAAAAAATTCCCCATTTTGTCAAAACTAACTAACTAAATGAATGAATACTTTCCTAGCCAGCTCTAGCATTTGGAAGCTGGGGATTACTGGGGTAAAAAGTGAGGTGCCTTTCTTGCTCTCTGAAGAAGGAAGAGCATCTTAATTCTGATGGCTCTATTGCATAGAGTAAGAGACCACACCAAGGCCATGTAGACCCTGCACTGAGGTCTCTGAACAGCCCGTAGGCCAGAAGAAGGTCTGCAGAGACCCGCCTCGCAGCTTATTTCAGGGGGAGAAAGCGTTGGGGTGCTGGGAGTGCCAGAAGCATGGGTCAATGGACTTTCATGCAGCCACAGTTCTGTGGATGGGCCCTGCTCCTGGGTCACGTACACTTCTCCTCTTCTTACCTGGCAGCAGTTGGATAGGACCTGACTGGGGTGACTAGTTCGCAATTTGTTTCCGGCTTGGGGAGGAAAAGTCCTTCAGTGCTCCCTGCCAGTTCTGGTACAGAGAGGCATTGCATGCCAGATCATAATAGCTGTCACCAGATTGAATTGTGGCTTTTGCCTAAATTGTGTCCACTGCCATCCCTGAAACCATTCATGGAGTAAGTGCTGCTTGGAGCAAGGCAGGGTAGAATTGGGCATAAAACTGTACCGTGGGCGCAGGACTGAGTCCATTGTTAGCGGTTGGCTTTCCACCTGTGGAGGTGACAGCCCCCCACGTGGCTAAAGGCCCCTTTTTGTTACAGTCCATTAAGGTGCAGCAAGGAGACTGCTGCAAATAACTAGACATTGAATGGTAAGAGTCAAGACTTGAATAGTCTCTCTCTGTAGACACTTGTCTTCTAATAATTGTTGGAGGGATGCCAGCGAATGCTCACATACTTGGAATAGATTGAAGAGGCCAAATTAACAGCTGGTGTAACTCCATTAACCTGAGTGGAGTTACGCCCACCAGGGCTCTATTGGGGTCAGCGGCAGTTGTCAGTCGCACATCACTCGGTGAATGCCATCACTCCAGGCTTGGCAGCACTATTATTCTGCCCCTGCTAAAATGAAAATTGCTGTGTCAAAGAGTAATCTTCAGAGCTGCTACACACAGCCGTCTGCCTTTATATTGCAGCTCCCCCCTGCTGCTCTTTACCTGATAATTATACAGCAGGCACTTCAAGAAAATAATGCCAAAGGCTAAATATGTCAGCACATGGAGTTATCTCAATGTTGATATAAGGATGTCTGCATTGCAAAGTGAGGGGGGACAGTCTTGGAGGAATCGAATTTTCTAAATGCATGATCATCTCGTGTCCTCAGCAGTACAAGCAACTCAATTCAGTGGGACTCAATTGGTGTGAGGCGCTATAGGAAAGCTGCCAGTGTGCAGGATGGGTTGGGATCAGACCTCTCTCAGTTGTCACAGATAGGTACGACTCTCCCAGGATAGCATTCTACGGTGGGTTAGGGTTTGGATCCCTGGAGTCGGTTCATCTGTGGCAGGTAGCCATGTAGCACGATGCCAGCTCTGTCATGTCTCTGCTTTCCCCTCCCACCTCCCAGCTATAGTGCACTCTGCATTGTACAGTGTAACGCGTGCTGAACAGCAAACACACACTCGGCACAAAGTAATGGGATTCTCTGAGAGCAAGGAGCCGGATTGCCCCAGATCTGCCATGCTGTTTGCAGGCAACTGCTATTGCCCATCTTGGTGTGTGGCTCCACCATGAGTGCTAGAGCTACAGGTTTTAGATTAGGTTCTGGAGCATAACAAAGGGTTGGCAGGTAGGGACAGGACAGGACTGTTAGGAAGGAGGTCTTGTGGTTGAAATACCTGCAGTTTAATAGGATCCGCCACAGTCAATGCGATTCAATTAAAATGAAAATTATTCACTTTTTCTCTGGTTTGTCAAAAACATGACATTTCTAAAATGATGAGGCCCGGATTCTATGATAGTATATATGGTATTTAGAAGAATTACTTTGCTAAGCTTAAAGGACTAAATGAGTTTAGTCTCACAAGGGATGCAAGTTTTTATTTAGGTTTACAACTTTTAGCAATTTTTTTTGGAAAAGAATCTCCTTTACCTGCTTCTGGACCCGCAGTTCATGTGAATCCCTCAGAAATCAATTCCTCCAGGGCTTATTTAGAACTGCAGTCTGTAGGAGGCTGAGGTCCTCTCTTCTGTGGTAAACCTGTGTTCATTTATGAGGAAGTTAAAAGAGGGTGAAACCAGAGAAATGGCCACAGGCAAATCAGGTAGTGTGTTATGACTGGTGCGATGGCAAAGGGAAAACTGAAACATAAGAATGGTCCATCCAGCGCAGTATCCTGTCTTCAGACAGTGACCGCTGCCAGGTGCTTCAAAGGGAATGAAGAGATCCAGCTCCTGTCATCCACCCCCACCTTCTGGAAAACAGGCTAAGGAGACCTAGAACATGTAACTGAATCCCTGACCACCTTGGCTAATAGCCATATGGAAAGCAATCTATTCACCGTAATCAAGACATTTTCAATTTCATAAGGCTCCCATTTTTGTCAGTGAGGACGATAAATTATTGGAAGAAAGTTCCAAAGAGGAAGCCGTGTTAGTCTCGTTCAGCAAAAAAAAGTAAGGAGTCCTGTGGCACATAAAGACTGACAGATTTATTTATTGCATGAGCTTTCATGGGAGAAAATCCCTCTTCATCAGACGTTTTGTTTTTCAAAGCGTCTGACAAAGTGGGATTTTCTCCCATGAAATCTCGTGCGATAAATAAATCTATCGGAAGAAACTACCCAAGGAAGTGATGAATTCTCCATCTTTGGATGCTTTATTTTGGAAAGATCTGTTCTAGTTAAAGCCCAGATGATGCTAGTCAGATAAGTTATTGAACTTGGTAAGGGGGTCAGGGGGTGAAATGAAATGGCCTGTGATGTACAGAAGGTCAGGGATCTTCTGGACTTAAACTCATGAACCTCTGGTGTTGATATTTAAGCAGTTGTCACTAGCTAGTTAAAAAAACCCTAACAAATGATTCCTAGCAAGTCTTGGCTACCTAAACAACCCTTAACGTTTTTCTGTAGTGTATTTGCTTAGCACTGGTGCTTTCCAGTGTATTAGGAAGTTGAATCTGTCTCATTTTCTGAACTGACCCACTGCTCACCTTAACTGAAAGGGAGAAATCTTCACTAATACAGCAGCACTTTTTCATT
Source organism: Podocnemis expansa (assembly GCA_007922195.1). Classification (NCBI taxonomy): domain Eukaryota; kingdom Metazoa; phylum Chordata; order Testudines; family Podocnemididae; genus Podocnemis; species Podocnemis expansa. Next base: position 20,358,136 of record ML682019.1, read on the forward strand.
AGGAAATTATTTTTCTTTCTGTAGGTTGGATGTAGGAGAAGCACTAGCAAACCAATTAAGAGTGGAGCAATCTGTGCCCAGTCCCGGTTTAGGCATGATATTAGCATTTTATTTAACAAAGCTGTTGAATATTTAGTCTAACGCACCAAAAGATTTATTGGGGAAGTTTTGTGGGTCAGCCGCATTGCTGTATGCCATGGGCTGTATTTAGTTTTGGGACAGAGATCAGAGAACAACATGAATATTTAATTATATATGTAGTTATAGACATGGAATAAGTGGGAGTATGTTTAAGTGTCCCATAGCAAAACTGGAGCTATTAAAGTATTTGAATTTTCTTAGTATTTAAACTAAACAAGCCTTGGTCAGTGTTCCAACTTTTTATTAAAATCTGCACGATTCAGATTCTTTATCCCCATTGCTACTTTTTGCTTTTTTTAGATCTTCGTATTTATAAATGTCATCACCTAGAGCTTTCCCATGAACTTTCTTGAAGTTCAAGCAATGGCTGTGGTTTATTGTTATAAAAAAAAATTGAATTACAGAGTCTAAATGTGGCTGTTAAAAATGTTATGTTGCTGGAGAGGCGGTGTATTTCAGTGGATTAGGGCACTGGACTGTGTTTCACCAGACCAGGGCTCTCTGGTTGACCTGCTCTGTTACCTTGATTCTCCTTCTATCATTTGTCTGTTTTCTCTATTACTTGTATTAGTCATGAACCCAGAACCCATTACACTGTACAGAGATAGAGCAAAAGGCAAGTAAGTCTCTGCCCCAAAGAACTCACTCAGATTGTGAGTGCTTGAGGATAGCAGTTTTTTTGTTATGTTTTGGGGGCATAGATATGGGTGGGTTTGAGTGGGCCAGGGCAGGCCCACTCAAGCTCTGCTTAGCTGCCTATTCAGCTTTCTCCACCAGTGGCTTGCTGCTTGGCTTCCTGAACTTCCTATTTCTGGTCGCATGGCTGGAAGCAGGAAAGTCGGGTTGTTCATCTGACCCACCCCTGTCCACCAAAGGGCTTGCCCAGTGATCAGGTCTGGCTATGCCTTTGCTCTGTGTGCATGCATGCGCGATGACACTCTAATTTGAGCAATGGTCTTTGAGAGCTACAACAATACCCATAGGAATAGTTTAAAGGGACATCATCAAATTAAATATCACCAGGGTTGATTTTTCACAGCCTGGTTTTTTGTGCTGACATTTGTATCTCTGGAAAGTACATGTAAAATGAGAACATTCAGGTCTGATAGACTCTTGCCCCCAGTTTTCCGACGTTTGTTAAGGCTAAAAGAACCTCACAAATCTCATTTACTATTCATTCATGGAGGTCTGCTGTTACTGCCCTCCGCCTCCCCTCCCGCCCCACCAGCTTGAGAAAGTCAATGAGGGCCATTTCAGTTTTGCTTTTCGTCTCTTTCTTTCACTTTCCATTTTTAATTCTTCTTGGGTTCTTAACTGTTGTGGCAAATTCTACAGAGACTGTTTTTTGTCTAATGCCCCCCATCCCCAACTTTCAAATGGAATTAAAAATATAACTCGTACCCTATCTAATTTTAGGGCTGGCAGCTATATTTTAGAGCTAATTGAGTTGATGCTGGTCCTTCCTCTAAAAAAACAACAAAACCACTGAGTCCAAAATAGGCGCCTTGCTATAGAGCTCAACAGTTTGCCATAAAATATTGCCTAAAGCTATCCCACTAAACTAATGCAGAATCTGTGCTTTATAGTGTTTTATGGTCATTGAGAGAAAGCAGGTACTGAGCCAAATCTTTCCTCTTTTCTTTTGGAAGCACAGTGTTTAACGAAATTGCTTGGAATTTTGCTAGAGCAAGGACTGCAGGATTTGACTCATTCTGTTCAGTTGCCAACATGTAATGAGAAATGTTGGCAGGACTTTAACCACCCCCTGCCCAGCTCTTGGAAGGGCTGAGATGTAGACTAACTTCACTGGGCAGCAGCAATTTTTCCCAATTTCTCCTACTTCACCATGTAGGCCCTTGCTCTGAGCTCATTTTAGTATTATAAATGAATAAATTAAATAACTCATGGCTTTTGTGTCCCTCTTCCCATTAGTTTGCTCAGATAACTTGTGCTTTGGCATCTTCCCTCCCATTGGTTTGCTCAGATAACTCCTGCTGACATTAACAGCAGTTATGCTGATGCCTTGAGATGAGACTGTACCTTAGCAGGGAATCTATCAAAGGATGGTTTCTGCTCTCCTTCACACTCTCACTCACACAACATGAAGTCTGTAGCTGGCAGAGAGGAGAGAAAGCAGTGAAAAGTCATACTCTTGTTCTGACTTTCTGCAGATTGCTCAGGTACGCCTGGGTTGTGAGAGTGAAAACCTAGGCCCCAGTCCTGCCGTTTGATTAGCACATGGATGCAAGCATTTTCTCAAACTGATTCAAGGGCAAAATTGAGGCCCATGATAGACAGGCATTACACTGATAAAAGTGGGAACAGAAGTAAGGCCCATTGGTGTTGGCCACGCTCTTGCATTTGCGGTTCTTGCCACTTGACTGTATTTCCAAGAGTATACGTGAAAGGTTATTTTACATCACTTTTAATGGAAAAATGTAATAAATATACCTAGCCTGCACAGACTTACAAATAACATGTTTGATATTTAATTGCTTCATTACTGTTGCCTCTGTGTATTGGGTACCTGGTGTTTTCTTAACCCTCCTGGATCATGTGGAGTTTTATTTTCAGCATGAGCCTTTTTTCCTCCTCTGTGCACAAACAGACAAGATAGCTTAAAAGCTCTTATCTGCAAAGGGGGGAGGAAAAAAAAAGCCTTAATCCCCATTTAATAACATAATGTCAGCAGGTAACATGTTCAATATGGCAAAGGATCTTCAGCACCAGGTCAATAGGGTAGCTAGAATTTTTAGCAATAAACAAAGCCTGTTTCTAATTACTTCTGTGAAATTGCTTGATCTATGCATGATTAAATATTCATTATGTATAACTAGACAGTTTCTTTGTATATAGATCCATATTAAATTTAGCTGGCATCCTGCCCAAATAACACATCTAATAATGTACTGAAGCTTTGAAGAAATTTCTCCACCCTAGCCTGCCCCCATTTAATTTAGATAAATAGCTGCTTGCTCTCGCTCTCTCTCACCTGTGGGACTGAGTGTTTTGGACACACATGGAATCTTTTAGGAAGGGGAAATGATGGAGGGTTTGAGGTAAGCATGGGAAAAATAAACAATCAGTTCACTCAGAAAGGGATATGCCTGCGGGGGAGAGGGAAGTGCCTCTCAAACCTTGTTTTTTTCATAGGCTTGCCAGCTAACTAGTTTGGCAGTGTGCAAAAGAAAAAAAAAAATCCATCCTTTTAAAGTAAAGCCAGGGCTGATGTCAATATTTATGTAACATTTTATTGCAGTCTGAATGTATTTCTTGATTGAAAATATTTCCTAGAGACCTTTTGGAAAATCAAATTAATATGTAATTCATTTCTTGAAAAATTTCAATAGTGATTTTGCCACTGATGTTCATAGGTAGAGGGCAAGCATTCGGGCTCTAGAGATGTAATCCATGGGGGAGTTTGATAAAGCTGATCAAATCTCAGATTGTCTCGAGTGGAGTTAGAGAGACAGGCCTGTGCAAAACACCACATCTGGCAATAATTGGTTGTTTTCACTTTTATTTTGTAGTGAGTGTGAGATTGGTGTCTTAGAAAGACAATGGGTCTGCAGTTCCATATTGGTCTATGGTAGGGCGACCAAACAGCAAACATGAAAAGTCAGGACAGGGATGGGGATAACAAGTGCCTATATAAGAAGTAGCCCCAAATGTCAGGGCTGTTCTATAAAATTGGGACATTTGGTTACCTGAGATGATGGCTCTAGTAAACCTCTTGATCTTGTGACATTGCTCTACCAAGTTGCACTGGCTACAAATTGCCCGAAGTCAGGAACAGAAGGAAATTTTGACTTTATCCCAACTTTATTTTTCTTCCTTTTTATAATTATATAAAGATTTCATATTAGATTGATCTGCATGTTATGTTACATTGACCTGTGCCAAATGTGAGGAAGCAGTAAAACAGACCGTGAGAGCATTGGTTAGGTTAATAGTACAATGTGTGGTTCACTTAACCGAAATGAAATTGAGCACCCAGTTTGAAATATTCAGCATGAGAACAAGATTAGCCACTAACACCAGCTCTGGCCTTGCATTGGAGAAATGTCTTTAAACTCTGTGTAGCTGTGCTGGGCTGCCCTGTTTAAAGCTTGTGTCGTTTGCACCTTGGTTATCCAAGCCCTATTCAACCTGTGTAAATATTTGTATAAAAAGACATGGTGGTTATGCCTTAACCTAAATGAATAATGACAGTGCATTGAGAACATGCGTGTGTGTGAGCGCGCACTCATGTGCGCGGCCGCAGACGGAAAGCAGATGAAAACCACTGGAAGTAATTTAACATATGTTAACGTTCCAGAGTCTTCATGATCAATCTACTATCTGCAACTGCCAGTGTTTCAGAGGTGCTCAATTTAGGAGTTGGACTCTTACTCAATTTTGCAACTTTTCAATTATCCCAACATAAATGAGTCCATTCTCCAGTCTGCAGTTGGATCTGGATGAGGGAGTTGTGCTTGTCTGGAGCTGGCTGATCAGGTCCAACTGCAAGACTGATGCTCATGTTAACACCACATGCAGCATCCCATCGTCTATGCAGTAAAGCCTAGTTTGTGATGGCATGATGTTATGACATTTGGGTCAGGGTTTGGTTTAAGTAAAGGTTCCAGATGAGGGCCAGAGGATTCACGTTGCAAGCTGTCCTCAGAAAATTATAGCCTCAAATAATCGCAGTGTCATAGGATTCATGCACTTCAAATTAATAAATGTTAATTCCAGAAAGAAACGTTAGACTGCAAGCGATGGAGAATCTCTGCGTTGGTCTGAGGGTCAATTATCCTTGTGGTTAAGAAGAAGAAGCTGCTCTCAAAAAATCTGCACCATCCCAGATGAAAATCTTCTGAGAAGAGCCAGTTTCCAACGTTTTGGCTGCCTCTGAACTGGAACCAGATTATTAGCACCTTCCAATTTTTCATGCAGCCTGAAATGAAAACCATAAGGGGTAGATCTAGAGAGACAAATCCAAATATTCCCCCTTCTTCTAGAAATTCAGAGGGATTTGGACTCAAAGTTCTGTTTCTGGATGAAGACTGCTAGTCTTCTTTTTCCTTTGAATTTATAAAATTGTCTGTACAAGACCTCAAGAGAAGTAGCTACAACTGCCTGCAAAAAGACACAGGCCATTTCTTTGACACATTGATAGCAGTTGGTCATGCCAGAGAGAAAAGAACACATTTGTATATTTAAGATATTTGGAAAATACACACAGGTTGGTCCATTAGAGGTTAACAGCCCAGTATTTACCTGCTAAGGGAGTTACTTTCAGCTCAGGTGAGGCCTCGTGGTGTGCTATGGTGCTGAATGCTGTGGGTTCAAGCCCTGCTAATAACCCACAAGAAGAGTTATTACATTTAAAATCTCTCTAGTGTCTTCCACCTGTGGAGATAGGGCTAGCTGAGATTATTTTTTTAAAAATTGAGTTTCAATTAATCTCTATTAATATTCTAGTCAGCTTAGCACAGAAGAGGAAATGTAAATTTTCTCATGGTAATTAAAGTCAGTCATCAGCACTGTATTACAACAGTAGGCACAGACTCCTGAAGTGTATGTTGCCCCCTGGATTCACTTCTTTCTTGTGAGCTACAAATTTGAAAGGGCTTGTGCAATCAAACATAATCGTTTGAAATGACTTAAGAAAGAATCTTGCCATCATTCGCTAAAAGAAAGAATAAACACAATGGCTTTTCTTACTCCACACGGCATCTCAGATTGGTCTGGAGTTTAATTTGAAGTGCAATATTTTTAAATTCAGTGAGTATGATTGTTTCTTAGGAAGCTAATTTTATTGTACAAACGGGCCAGGGAGTGGAGGTAGAGGCTTGTATTGAGAAAACTTTTTCCTCTTGACATACAGGGGAGGATGAGAGAGTTTGCATCTCTAACAATTACATGTGAGCCAAACTTGCGCTCTCTCTGGACTTTGGAGCTTCCCTGCTCTGAGTCCTGTGACTTACTGGTACAGTTCACTTTGCTGGCTGTGTGAGCCTGTAAGGCCCATCGTGTCACAAAATTGTCAAGCATCTTCCTGAGGCCAGAGGACCAGTCCTAGGAAAAACCGTCCTAAAGTAACACCTTTGGGAAGCTCCCAAATCTCATCCTAGGGAGCAACTCTACTGTGGCTCTGTCACAAAGCTTCTTGTTTGTCTCCAGCAGAAGGCAGTCCATTAAAATAAAATATTCCAGTGACTATGGCCAGGATTTTCAGACTAGGGTGCCTAAATTTAGGGATAGACCACCAACCTCCTCAGCAGCCGTGAATGCCTAGCACCATTACATGGAAGGGGCCTTATTTTTTATGATCCCTAAACAAGAATTTAGCAGCCAATGATGCTCTCTGGTGCAAAACTTATGCCAATATTCAGAGAGACTTGATTTCCCATTGCAGAGCTTTGCAATGGCAGTCTACCCACCCAAGCATGTTCAGAGCTCCCTTGCCTCTGGGTGCTAAGAAGCTTAGGGTCCGAATGATTGAAAATTGTGATTTTTCATTCTGGTGTCAGGGTTGCTGTTTCAAGGAGCAGGGAAGTAATAAAATGGCATCTGCTCCAGCTCAAAGAGTCTCTTCCATAGGTGATGGTTTTTCCTGCTTAAAAAACTTGACTGGGTGCAAAAGTGGGGGGGGGTCTTGACCTTTCATGGCTGGGCAGTACCTGCTCCACATCCTTTGGAAGGGGTCTGTTGTCTGCGGCAGGAAGCTTTTTCCCGTTACTGAGGACTGAGCAATTCTGTATGTGTTCTAATTGCTGCTGTTGCTGCCAATTTCTCTCCATTAGTCCACGGTGACAGGAAAGTTATCCTCATGCAAATTTTCTCTGGTGTTTACATTTCTGCACTGCTACAACTCACAAGTTCTCGATCCCCAGTAAATTAAACTTGCAATCCAGGCCATGAGTGCTGATACTTGTCCTGTGTTGTGCTTCATTCACACATGGTAAACGATGTCAGGAGATGGCTGGAAGACTAACTGGGGTTCTGCAGTCACTGTTCTCTGCCCCAGCTGATGGCATACTGCCATTTTGAGGCACCTTCCTGCTCTTCACGTCAACACCAAAGCTGTATGATGCACGCTTTTACGTCAGTCCAGAACTGCAGTGTAGCAGAGTAAGGGGGGAATGGATGTCCCTTGGCCTGGTAATGGGACACAGTGTCCTTCAGCTTTAGGTCACCACTACTTACTGCTAGCTTTGAGACTGAAAGTTGTGTTTGCCAGGTTGTATGCAAAACGAGCAGTCAGCCCGAGTCCAATGTTCAGCGGAGCAGTCTGAGTGACATGCATCCATCTCCTCACAATTGACCTACATAAGCCAGGCAAGCAATGACTTGTCATGTGCTCTCATCCTAGATGCTCTTCTGCCAGATACTCCTGTTCTTCTCTGCAGCCTGCTCCCATCACATGTTTGGTAGGGTGTGCCCTGGGGTTATGGGAAATCCTTGCTCTTCTGAAAAATGATACTGTTTTTTGAATTACCAGGTGTATTTTCTTGCTTCCCAGCTCTAGAGTGTGTCACCTTGTTAATTCTGGTCACTGGAGATAGCATTTGGAACCACTTTATTAAAGACTGAAAGGAAAATATTACATACCCACTAGTAGAGAACAATTGCAATACATTTCATAGGAAGCCTCTTGGACCCAGACAATGAAACCATAGTCTACCCACCCAAGCTTCTTCCCTTTCTCTCACCATCCTCCACCTAACCCAGCACTTTCCTTTTGTAATCCATGCTTAACTTCTCACCAGTATGTGTTCACACAATCCCACACGAGTGTACACAGCTGTATATTTGATAGCTCAGATGAGTCCTGATGCGCATTTTCACTCATTGTGAAAATGCCTGTTTGCTTGTACAAAGGCAGATTTTTGAGTATACAAACAAGTGCTTGAACTTTTTGTAAGTACCTCTTTGGACCCTACCAGGCAAACCTTGCTCATTCTGTGCTTCTTATTGAATAGACAAGCACCTGGTGACCTCAATAGCTCTCATTCTCTCAATGATACCTGAATATATCCTTCTGTTTCTGCTGCAAACCTCTCTGCTGATACTGCAGATCGAAAGAAATAGCTAAAGATTATAAAATTAATAAAATATTTGGTTCTGTCATCAGGACTGCATTGTTCAATGGAGTCTAATTGAGCTGAATGTAATTACTCAGTACAAGAATTCCTAAAAAGTCAAATCTGCACTTGTAAAGCTTCAACAAATTGTCTTTCCAAACAGATCAGCCGAAGGAAGTATTTGGTTCACACTCTGAGCTCTGTGTAAGCCTGACTTTGGTGATGTCTTGATGACTAATTGAATAGAGCAAGAATGCCATATGTGACTGAGAACGCCAGAGGGGGTTCAGGTGAGGGAAGAAGGAGAACAGCAAGATAGCATGGACAGACCTTTGGTGCTACAGATATGTGACACCACAGACATACACTAGTTCAGCACCTGTGGAGCCACGTATGAGGCTTCTCAAAATTATCCTTGCAAAAGGGCATGTATCCTTGACTTGAACAGGCCAAGAGAAAGACTGATGTCAACTGCATCCATAAACAGCTTGTAAATGGGAGTGAATGGGGTTTAGCAGAATGGCCACTGAGGTGGCGGTGGAGGTCATGAGTTCTAATCCTGACTCCGCTATTAGTTTGTTCTGTAGCCTTCAGGAGATCATTTCATTGTTTCTCAGTTCTGTCTGCAGTGGGGGTGATTCTGTTTGTAAGAGTTGTAAGGTCCATTAATGTTTGGACTGTGCTTTGAACATGCAAAATTCTATTTAAAGGGTAATTATCATTAAACAGGTTTGATTGTAAGATGGGATAGGTAGGCCAAAAAAAGGCATGTGTCTTCAGTCAGCTTGAGGGACACCTGTTGGTCTGAGGCTTCCATGCCAATGAATCACAGTAATGATCAACTTCCATGCCAGTAAATCATTGTAATGCCACATTGCTGTGTGGCTGTGAAGACCCATGTTCCAGTCCTCTTGTCAGGTTGCTAGACCATCATGAGAGTGGAGTGGCTCATGCACATGAAATTTTCACCCCAGGAAACTTGTCTTCAGTCTGTTGACTTTGCCGGATTTGCGATGAATAGGTCAATTCAGAACAGAGTCATGGTCAGTGACCTTTGGTGATCCCCTTGATGCTGAAGGCTGCAGATCATTAAAGAGGAAAATGCCCTCTGCCATTAACCGGTGAACTCATTTAATTGAAACGAAATGTATCTCAGGAATACTTTGGTTTCTGGTTGAATTCACACTATTAATTAATGAGCCTGTCTTTCAGAAGAAAACTTTATTCTGCTTTATCTTTGCGGTGAGTGATTCTGCTAAAGGCTGTCTCCTCCTCCTCCTCCATCTTTTTTAGTTTAACAATCAGTGATTTCCAAAGGAAATAAAAAAGTTATTCTGTCTAATGAAGAACAGATGCCACAAGAACTTAGGTAGCATTATTTTTAGTGTGTGGGTGCAACAAACTCAAGCTATGTAGCCCCCTGATGCTGTAGTACCTTAATGTAGAGTGTGCAGTCTCCTTTTAAATTTGCTTATAAGAAAATCTAGGAGTTGTAATGAGAAGGCAAGCTCCACCAAATAACTAGCAAGCCAATTAGCTTGCTCAAAGCTGTTGTATTCATTAGCATGAAAACAAAGCCAAACTTTTTAAAGATAATTGCATCTTTTAAATATCCATGTTCTTGATCCACAGTTGTCTCATAAATATGCATTATTTTATAATCCTTTGAAAACATGCTCCCATTAATGAGAAACACAAAAAGTATGTGAAACGTTTCAGATTGTGACACAAAACACAACAAAAGTAAAGAGATTCCACTTAAAAGCTCCAACGCCGTCTTTAGCTGGTTCCCTGTTGCGCCTGAGAATCATGGCATGCCTTGTGCACCATATGGAACAACCGCCCTAAGCGGAGACCCCAGGCAGTACCAAAAGCACAACAGTCCCTGTGCTGTGAAGTGCTGAGTGCTTCCTATTCCCAGGGACTGAGGATGTTCAGTATTACACGGGACAGTTGCCTGCCTTGGTTATTTATCCTCCACAAGGCTAGATCCAAGGGAGTGAGGAAGAATTTGATTCTTTATTGTGAATTGCTCTCGTGCAATCACATAAGTGAGGCATTCCAAAGGGATGTGGTGTTAGTCTAGTTCAGTAAGACAAATAAGGAGAAAATCAAATGTCTGATGAAGTGGGATTTTCTCCCATGAAAGCTCATGTGAGAAATAAATGTGTTAATCTTTATAAGTGCTGCAGGACTCCTTGTTTATACGTGAGGAATTGTTTTTGTTTTAACCAACCAGCAGTTCTTTTAAATATCTTCTTGCAGATACATAGCAAGACATCAAAATAAACATCCTTGATGTTTGATGACGAGTTATTTAAATGGGAAATGAAGAGCTAAAATAAAGGGAGACTGTAAGTAGGCCAATGTAGAAAGTGCTGGAGTTTGGATTTTATCAGCACTCCTCGTCTCTGCTTTTGCAAGATGCTATTTTATGACACGAGTGCTTATGGCCTTGGTTTTACAAAAGTAACACTGCATACTTGAGTCCCTTGCCGGGACGCTGCTGGAACGCCCAGAGAAGAGAGGAGCATGTGATGGCACCAATTCCATCAATATCCACTTCGATGCTTTCCAGAAGCAGGCCAGGCTCCACTGAGCTTTACTGATGAGATCAGATCCAAGCACAAATGATGATGGCTATTTTTCATTTAGTGTTTTTCACAGGTTCATAGACTGCCAGGTCTAAGGAGGCCATTGTGGTCATCTCATCTGACCTTCTGTTTATAGCATAGATCTTCCCCAGAATTCTGAGAGCAGATCTCTTCGAAAACCGTCCCGTCTTGATTTAAAGATCATCACTGATGGAGAATCGCCCATGACCCTTGGTAAATTGTTCCGGGGGTTAATTCCTCTCACTGTTAAAAAAGGTATGCCTTATTTTCAATCTGAAAAATATAGCTCTTTCTGCTCAGTTCTGAGCCAGGACCCTTCCACAAGTGGGGGTGAGGTGACCAGATGTCCTGATTTTATAGGGACTGTCCCAATATTCAGGGCTCTTTCTTATATAGGTCCTATTTATCTCCACTCATCCCCTGTCTTGATTTTTCACACGTGCTGTCTGGTCACCCTATGGGATGGGCATGATAATCATTACATTACACGGCCTTCATGGGCTAAGACTTTGGATTCCAAGTTTAAGTCTGGATTAAACCTTTATCCCTGCATTAGAAATTCTTTAAAATAGTGAGTTACAGCAAAAATGTTAAAAATATCTTAGCCCTAGTGGCACAATCAGGATCTAGGATGATATTTAAGACCAAGGTATGTTCATTGACCATTTCATTTATCTGTACTGAACACATCATATGATATTTTTGCCTTATCCTTTTCCTGCTGAGGGCAGGAGTGTTGGCAAATTGGAGGTGACTTTTGCATCACAAAAGGCTTTGACCTTTCCAAGTTGCTGAGGACCTCCCCCCCACCTAAACACCAATTTTACAGTGTTTGGTTGATTGCCCATGTGAGGATATTTTCACATTAAAAACAATTAGCAGTAGCAGGCTCCATTCATTTTAATGGGGCAGGATAGGTGACCTAAACCTTCCTCATCTTCACCAGAGCACAGAGAACATGAGTAAGGATACACGTCCATGGCAGGGTCAACTCTTCCTCGCGTGGGTGGACGGTCACCAGCTAGCTCTAGTGGAGCAAGTGATCCAAAAACAGCATTGTGGCTGCAGCAACTTGGACTAGCTGCCTGAGTATGTATCCAGAGTTTGGGCAGGATTGGATTAACTATACAGCTGTGGCTAGCCAGCTATTTATATTCACCTGGGTAGTGTGAGTGTGTGAACATGAGCAAGAGGAATCACGTCCCACATGTAAAGCATAGCCATAGCCCATGAGTATGTTGACGCAGCATGGGGTTGACTGACTTAGGTTCTTGGAGCTCATGTTACAGGGCTAAAAGGAGCTGTGTATACGTTGCAGCATGGGGAGTTGTATGTGGGCAGGGAGAGGCTTTAGAGCCTCACTGCAACTCAAAAGTGAGCCCAGTAGTGTGAGTCAGTCAACCCGGGCTTGCTTGGAGGCTCACTGCCATGGGCTGCAACTTTCTGGGTAGACATACCTTCAGGATCTACACTCACCGTGGTGTTCAGCTTTATAACTCAATATCACAACCCAGCTTGACTGTCCCAACACATTCCTTCCAGGACCTGCCTGCCTCTATCCCTCCGTGCTCGCTCCCACCTCCACTGCTTTCAGTTTGGAATTCGTGAGTCAACAGGAATCTGTCGGCACCTCCCCTGCAGTAGGCCAGCTGCCCCAGGAATAGAGTCATATAACCCAGATGAGGTGGAAAAAGCTGAGGTATGCAAAGCTTTTTTTGCTTCTGTCTTCACAGACAAGGTCAGCCCCCAGACTACTGCACTGGGTGGCACTGTATGGAGAGGAGGTGAGCAGCCCACCATGTTCAAAGAACAGGTTCAGGACTATTTAGAAAAGCGAACATGCCCAGCTCCATGGGCAGGATGCAATGCATCTGAGTGTGCTGATGGAACTGGCTGGTGTGATTGTAGATCCATTGGTCATTGTCTTTGGAAACTTGTGGCCATCAGGGAGGTTTCAGATGATCAGAAAAAGGCAAATCTAGTTCCTGTCTTTAAAAGGGGGAAGGGGAAGGACAGGGACATACAGACCAGTCAGACTCATCTCACTCCCTGGAGAAATTAAGAAACAGGTAGGTCTTCAAGGAATCATTTTGAAGCACTTGGAAAAGAGGAATATAGTCTGGAACAGTCAACCTGGATTCATCAAAGGCAAAGCCATGCCTGACCAACCTGTTTGCCTTCCATGAGGAGATACTTGCTCTGTGGATATGGGGAAGGTAGTGGACATGATAGACCCTGACTTTAGCAAAGCTTTTGATATGGTCCTCCACAGTATTCTTGCAAGCAAGTTATAGAAGTATGGGTTGGATGAATGGATTATGAGGTGGATAAACCAGGGTGTTAGGGTGGACAAAAAGCTGGATACGAGTCCACAGTATGCCCTTGTTGCCAAGAAAGCTAATGGCATGTAGGGCTGCATTAGCAGTAGCATTGCCTGCAGATCGAGGGAAGTTATTATTCAGCACTGGTGAGGCCACATCTGAAGTGTGGTGTCCTGTTTTGGAGCCTCTCTACAGAAAGGATGTGGACAAATTGGAAAAAGCCTAGTGGAAGGGGCACATGATTTCAAAGGAGACATTGAGGGAACTAGGCTTGGTTAGTCTGAAGAAGACAAGAGTGAGGGGGGATTTAATAGTGGCCTTCAACCACAAGAAAGGGGGTTCCAAGGAGGATGGAGCTAGTTTGTTCTCAGCAGACGGAGACGACTGAATAGGGAATGATGGTCTCAAGTTGCAGTGATGGAGGTCTAGCTTGGCTATTAAGAAAAGGGTGGTGAAGTGGTGGAATGGGATACCGAGAGGTGGTGGAATCTCCATCATTACAGGGTTTTAAGGTCCAGTTTGACAAAGCCCTGGCTGGGATGATTTAGATGGAGTTGGTCCTGCTTTGAGCAGGGGATTGGACTAGATAACCTCCTTGGGTCCCTTCCAACCATCCTCTTCTATGACCCTAAACCCAGAGCAGCTAAGTGGCTGTGGTACTTGAGTTGGGCTGTACTACTGATGTGCTTCAGGATTTGGCACTCTGCTCTGCCAGCGAATTGTGCTGATTCAACTGGCAAACATCTGTTTGTTAGCTCTGCCAGCAGGGCCTCAGAGATAGAGGAGATGACAGGCTGCCATCTTCTGCTCAGACATGAAGGGGAAAATGAATGACTTCCCCACACCACAGGCTCTATTAGGTAAACTGAAGTTCAGTGTGACAGACCCTAATTTCAATGTTATCTGCATGCTTAAACACTGGGAGCAGTGTAGATCCCTCCTGGCTGTAATGAGCATGGAAGCAAGTCTGAAGTTTTGATCTGGGGAAGTGCTGAGAAGCCTGGTGTCTTCAGGCAGGGGATCTGAACCTGCTGAATCTGGGCACTGGCTTCCCCGGAAGATTTCTGCTATTTCCTTTCTCTGTTCAGACTGTTCTTAGTGTACCTGTGGCCTTTTGCACCATACTTGGTCATTTCTGCTTTTAGTTTTTGCCTTGAACAGAAAATGCTGATGGAGCCGAAGGACAATTTCTGATTTTATCTAGCACATTTTGACCAACCTTAGCATTAATAGCTTTTTATTTTTGGTAAGCACATGCTAGTCTTTTCTGTGTCACACCTGAGACTTGACACAGCACCTTGCAAAATTGTTGCTATCCCTGGAACATGCATGTACACAGAAAATGCAGGTAAAAAACCCCTTCCTTCCCCCGGGGAACATTTGCGAACAGATGTGGCAGAGTTAGTTACTCGCTGCTGTACGGGTGTATGGAAACACAGGCATCGCACATATAGTGTGTGGTAAATGTTGGCAAAGACTGATTTTTTTAGAAAGGAAATACAACTACTGTATGAAAGCACGGGAAATGTAAGTTTATTTAAGCCAACCAAGTTAAAGGGCAGTTACTATGGAATCCTCTGGAATCTGATTAATTGGCGTGGGGCAGCATTGTGTGGAACAATAAGTATGTTTTGCTTTGGATAAATAAGATTTTTAACCTTCTGCCTGGTTCAGTCAGACCATTTCCTGGTTTTACAATTTATCACTTACCAGAGAGTATATGACCCAAAGTAAGTTTTGGATCACCTTAGTTGCAACAATGCCAAAATATTCAAAAGCCTCCACATTAGTCTGGCAGACAGAGTAATCCAATGTTGCATGTGCTTAAGGAGAATGTATACAAGAGCAAGACAAATTAAAGTGTATGAGTGGAGGGCTGGATGGTGCATTTCTTCACTGAAACATCATGGTTTATTGTAGTGTGAAAGAAACGGTGTTCTAGGGAGATTTTCATTTAATCTTCCATCAGTAGGTCTCAGTATATCAGTCAAATGCTGAACCAGAAGCACTTAAATAAGGAATAAGAATGGAAATGGAAATTTAACCTTTTCTCTCTCTCCCCCATTCCTCTCAAGGTGTTAAGTGCTACTTATGTGTGTACTTTACTGAAATGTAACACTTAGAGCCTAAACTAATAGAAGTTGCTAGCATGTGCAATTTAACGCTTATGCTATAAAAATGTAAGTTAGTTGTCCCCCGTGGTTTTATTTATGACTCTAGGAGAATTAGCCTGTCAAATGAAGAGTTTTGTTGGAAGAAACAGTGATCCGTATTTAGTACATTACTTGCGAAATGGAGAAATCAATCTTACATTACAGTCTCTGAAGGGAAATAAAAAATCCACTCGCTGACCCCTCCCTGGTTATTAATTGAAGCTTTTTTTTTTAAACAATCCCTCTTTGGTTTCAGAGTTATGTTTTCTGTCCGTCTTTTCATCGTGGCTGCCCTGCTGTGAAAGAACAAGCAGGCTGCTTCCTGGGGGTTCGGTGATTTTGGTGGCTATCATAGCTGAGTACCTGCTCCCAACAGCTGTCATTAGGTCTCTGCTAACAGCACCAAACTGACGTGACACGGAGTCTGTGCTACCAGTCCGTCCTGTCAGTAACACAGGGCCTGTTGAGCGTACAGGAATACAAGCAGCTAATGAGTAACCGGGCTGTGATATTCTGAGACCTAATGAAGGGATTAGCAGAGATTTGGGGTCAGGAAAGGCCTGAGTCAGGTCTAGCTTTTGCAGTTGTTATCACCATCTTGGGAGGCAATCAGTGGAGAGATGTGGGCTGTGAAGTGCCAGACGCCGGGAAGTCACTGTCAACAGTTAGCCGGGCGTTGGTAACGGCTCTGCTTGGGTCAGGGAACAGGCCAGTTTTTCTTCTAGTGCTGCTCACATCATTCAGTTACGGGTGTCTACGTGCCACAGCGCACGGTGGCTCGGAAAGTCTTTAGCCTTAGCTTGTCAGGTCAGGGCACATGGCCAATGCCTCCTCCGTGCCACGACCACGGCTATATAGGTGAACCTGACCCTGGCGGTCCCAGTCCCATATACCTTCACCGGCTCCAGTTAGCGGGATGGTGGGAGGGACCTGAATGTATGTGAGCCGCCCATCTCGAAGAAGGACGGTTATGGGAAAGTAACCCACCATTCTGTAACAAATACATTCTCCCGCCAGCTCCTCTTCACGGAATCGTAACAATACAAAAACCCTCCCACCGTTGATAGACTGTAAGCAGGCTAAAGCCTGTAAGTAAGGCACAGGGGATACCACCTGCTCTGTTCAAGTTAAGGCCATTATACACATGGTGCCACATAGCCAAGTCCTCCACGTAGTCAAAGCCTCGATCCCCTGAGGTGCTAAGCACCCTTGAAATCAGTAGGTGCTCGGCACATTAGAGCATCTTGGTCCAGATTCCTTGCTGGTAGTGAGTGAAATTCACACCTGTGCAGGATGACAGCTGAGCGCCCAGTTAGGCTGCGACGTGTGTTTATCTTTAGTGGTTAGGCCTCATCTTGGCCCTTGGAACTGGGGTGAATTTGACCCGACGTGAAAACATCTCAGGAGCATGACACGTGTGAGCATGATTTTCCTGTCTGCTATCTTGAATTTTTCTTCAGACACAACAGTCTAATCTCTTCTGACACAGGCTGTGTGCTGCGTCTTTACTGAGCCTGTTGCAGCAAAAGATTTTGTGGCTGGGTAAGGCCTGCTGTTATAATGGTAAAAAAGAAAATTGCCATTGCTGATAATCTTTCCCATGTTTATTCCATGTGTTTCCAAGGAGTCCCTTCTTTTGCATGAATGCTTCCCCCCCATTATGCCCTTCCATTATTTTGTGGAGGCTATATTAGAGGTAGCACAGAGGGTGACTATTTGTGCTCCTATATAAAGTGCCAGGTAATTTTATATGTAGACAGGGTGTCGTCTTAATATCTTATCTGCAAGGTAACACTTCTAAGAGTTCACTAACTCTTAGCACTATGCTGACAGAACATGAACAGACTGGTCTCCTGATATATAGGGGTTGGGTTTTTACCCATTCATCACTCCAGTAATAGCACTGTAGACAATAAAGATTTAGGGCCAGTTCACCCACAAAAAGCATTTGGCTCTGTGCTAAAAATCACTCCCAGGGCCATGGAGCAAGCCCAAGGCTCATATGTGTGCACTGGAGATTGGCAAATACAGCAAAGCCTCTTTTCCTGAATACGTGTTAGAGCCATTTTTTGTATTTGCTTTCCAAAAACAGTCTAGTGAGCATGTTGACTGATAGAAACTTCCAGCACAAGAGTTCATTTCGAGCAAACATTGCAGGATGTTCACTGGGTGAAATTCATCTGAGACGTAGGTCTCACCTGTGTCCTCTCTGCACAGGGAGAATTTCACCAAAAAAGAAATGCAGGTTCACAATCACAACATTGGCACTGGAACCGTGACTGCGCATATCCAATCAGGTGCTGGAAAGCTAGCATCTATCCCGTCAACACCAACTGTTTTTCCAATATGACGTGAGCTGGTCGCCCAGAACCTAGAGACCAAGCATCATTTGAAGAAACTCTTTGGTGGATAATGCCAAATAAGAAATGCAATATGATATATTTCCAAACAAGAAAAGTGACAGTCCCAGAGAAAATTTAAATAATTTGGTGTGGGTGATTTGCCCATCTCTGTTCAACAAGGAAGTCCTTCAGGTCACCGATCACATGTGCTGTACTTGTATGGGATACATTTTGGACTTTCTTCACATGCATTAACGGCTGTCCAGTTAGGCCTTCAAGATCACAAAACATCTGGGTAACAAACAGAAAATCCCCAGGCACGCTAATTCCAATCTCACACCACAAAAAGCATCAAGAAAACCAGCTAGGCCTGGTGAAGTAAACAGGGAGTTACACTAGCAGCACAGTAATTCCTGATTTCTAATCCCATTTTTTCCACTGACTCCCTGTATAGAGGACCACTCTGGTCTGTTTCTTCACTGCAAAATAAGGATTAAAAGATTTATTTACCTCTCGCAGGAGTGTTGGGAGAACTGATTAATTAATGTTTGCACAGTACTTTGAAGACATAGAGCACCTCCGTTAATAAATTATTGCTACATTATGGCAGTCAGGCTCTAAATTTAAGGTAGCAAATACTGCCTAGTGTAGCTTTGGTGTACCATAAAGCTAAAATAGAAGAATGTGCCTGATTTTTATTTTCACTGATTACTTCTACAGTAGGTTGCAATATGAAATAACAGGAAGAGAAGAGAGTTGGAAAGCAGCAATTTAAGGGAATGCTGAGACCGAATTTTTCTGCCATTTTGCGTTCTTGTTCCAGTCTTTCAGAGGGTAAATGGGTTCCTGCAGTTCCTTTCTTTCTCCCTTCATGCCAGTGAAGCCTCAGAATTGACTACCTTGTCTATTCAATGAATTGTAGCAGTGTGCAGAGCTAATTTGGGCATTTGCTGTGTTATGGCTGGTTGGGTGGTGATCAGGTACATGTGCTATTATACACGGGTCTCCACGTGCCACAGTTATGTTCGTATCTTGGGGAGATTTGTGTTCTTTAGTGTTCCTTCCAGAAGTTCTTGGTTTGTAAGAGCCTAACGATTGAATTCTGGTCTCAGCAACATCAGGGAAACCACTGAAATCAGAGAATTACCCTGTGGTGTGTTGGTAAACGCAGATAGTAATGAGATAGCTCTCTACTTCCAGCAGGAACAGACTCAAATATACAGGAAAAATTAATCATTCAAATTATGTTAGCAAAATGCATGCATAATTGCCAGGTTAATTTCCATATACAATCACCAGAATTTCATATGAAAATAAAGTAACTGTGTGGAAAAAATTACCACAGTTCACCTTTTGACCCTAATTACCTGATTTAAGTGTGTAAATTGGTTGCACAGTTGTACATACATCTTTATACCGAACTTTCTGTAAATCTAGACAACAGCAGACTAATACTTTTCACTTCTGTAGTAACCTTCTGCCCAGGGACCCAAGAGCAGGTCACTTCATCACTGTTGGGCAAAGCTTGGGTTGTGGTAGCACCAGCCAGTTTGAGCCTGATCAGGAACTCCTCTTTCTCGCTAGGTACCATGCAAAGCAGACACAAGTTCCTGCTGCAATGTCCTGGAGTTCAGCTTTGCAGTACTTCAGTAGGGTTGGCTAGTATCACCATTTGCATCGTACCAGTGCAGAAACTGAGGCAGGCATGGGAAAATGACCTGTCTTGGCTGTCAGTGACAGCGCCAGGAACAGATCCCACATCCCTTGGCTGTCCCCTCTGTCTCAGCAGCAAAACTTTCCTTCCACAAAACGGTCTGCCCAAGACAATGGTGCCCAAGCAGTGATGGCCTTGTTTTGTCAAAAGCTCATCAGGCTTTGAGTTTTCAAAAGAAGGTGCAGATGAAACCAGGACAAGGAGGCGGCGCACCTTTCACTTGAAACACACGTTTAAAGTGTCAGATAACCACTGCAATTTTAAGACTCGTCTTTAGGAAGCAGTGTGCAGAAGGGAACATGCCATATAGGATCAATTAGCCATTACCATTCTGAAATTGCTCAGCAGAGAGACTGTCAGTCAGCTAACAATACAAAAGTAATCATGTTGCCAAAAAGTCAGGAGGAGTTTTGCTTGGGAAAGGACCGAGTAAAAGCAAGCTGAGGTCTTTCGGGACTTGCCTGTGGCCTTGGAAATCATCTGAACTTTCTATAATTACATTTATTTTTCCAGAAGAAATTGTTTTAATCATCTTAACTTCACTTACTTGTGTTGCCAGATCATTGCTAAAGAAATAGCCAGGGTGATGTATGATGTTACTTTGGAAAGGAGTGCTAGATTAAGACTTTATTTCAGACCCAAAAGCAAGAACCATTATGCCAGTTTCTAGTCCAGAGCATATTTTTCTGCCTTCCTTAGTTATGTCCTTAAGCTGTGAAAATTGGATTTATAATAGAAAGGCTAAAGCAACCTTAGCTACAGCTTTGCTACCAGGCAGTGTTACAATGCATGTCTAATGCATCTCATTTCTTTAAAAAAAAAAATCCATTTCCTTGGTATTCCCACCAATGCTGGATACTAATGCTGATATGTGGTATTGTCTTTTAATGCCATTGATTTCACCAAACAGCGTAATATACTTCTGTGTGAAACACCCAACAGACCTAGGCAAAAGTATGTCCCACTCTGGAATTCTCCATGGATTTTCTTTAATTTTGACACTACTGGGTGAGTTGGGGTGTGGGTTTGTTGCTTTTGGAAATGTCTATAAAGCAAGTACTTTATTTCCTCAGGGAACGCTCCTATTGATTTCACATAAATACATTCCTCTTCCCCCTCCTCACACACCCATAGTACCAGGATCAGCTAAAGTGCCTCAAAATCATTAATGAATTTTGTCCTCCTGTGAGCCGAGAAAGTGCTATCCCCGTTTTAGAGATGGGGAACCAAAGCCCAGTGTACAGTAAATGAACCACCCAAAGTCCAACAGGAAGTTTGTGTTTCGTCAGGAAACTGAGCCCATGTTTTTTTGGATCTTAGGCTCATTTCCTCTCCGCTAGGTCCAGGTCTCAAGGTTTTCTAGATGTCACCACTTTCTACAGGCTCTTGAAGAGAGAAGCCATGGGGCTATACACCTGACGATTGCACAAGAATGTAGACCTTTTTTTTTTCTAAATCTCTCTCTCTCTCAAGGAAACAATAGATCTATGAGGAAGAGAGCAGGGGCTCTTCCTGCTAATGAGGAGACTTTACTGATGAGACACAAGAAGTAAATCATTGTTGAAGACAGGCACCTGAACTCTTTGTCTTGTTGCTTAAAAATGTAGGAGGGAACAAATGCCAGAAATGGGTTTTCCAGAGGGGTGAGGTTACAGGGAAGGACATCAGGATTATGAACTAACAGGTGACTGAGGGTTCATCTGCAAGTGAACTAAACTCCAAGGCCGGCTCTGAGGTACTCGGATTCTAGAGGAACTTGTATTGTATTCTAATAATGGAGCCTCAAAAGATTGGTCCATTCAGCTGGTGCCAGGTAAAGAGGAGAAAAAGGAGCATGGAGACTCGAAATGGGAGTCCTTACAGTATTTGGATGCATATTTGAATTCATCCAGGTCTTCTTAGGTTTTCCCTCGCTCCCACTCCATCGTCTCAATCCAAGTCCAATTTAACCAGCAACGTTGCCATTCCTCCTCCTTCGTGATACATGAAAGCCTAGCAAAACAAGCAAGAAGTCCTGTGGCACTTTTAAAGACTAATATTTATTTATTGCATGAGCTTTCGTGGAGAAAATCCCTCCAGCTGCTTCTTCCTCTGTCTTTTGGTTCTGTTCTGTTCCAGTGGGCTGAGGTCTGTTACCTCTCTGCTTGGCATTGGCTCACTATTCTGCTTCAGTTCTCCTGTGTGCCAAGGATGCCTCTCATCAAAGATGCTCTGGAATGAACCAGTCCAAAAAATTGCCAGACTTCTTGAAAGTTCAGAGGAAATTTCAGATAGAAGGTGCACTGGGGATGAGAAAAATTGCATACGTGTGCTGTGTATTTCCAGTTTCACCCAAAGCAGAAATTCAGGCTTTGTCCAAAGTTTGTACTGGAATTTACTTTCTCCAAGTCACTTTCCGTAAAACAAACCTGCATTTCCTGCACCTTGATGCTCTCCTCTCTACAGATAATAAAATAGCTCCAGGCAGCTCTGGGAGCTGACACAGCCTTTCCATTCACTGTCATGGCCCTCCAGAGAGGGTGGAAATCCTTGCAGTGCAGAGGGCCAGCACAAGGCACCATTTAAAGCCCTCAAAATAGGGTTTAAGTGAGATGTAAGTGGTGCACAGGCTGTGTGCAGGGAGTTAAATACAGTGGAGATAAGAGAGGAAGTAATTTTGTGCCCTTACAAACAATGGAAGGCTGATTGCTTGGGAATCTAAGTTAATACCTGCATTAACTTCAATATGAGCAAATGTATGTAGAATTATGTAAACATATATGCAAATCATATGCAGCCCCTGGGCTTTTGGCAAGTTGCCACTGCATGGTTTGGTGCTGCAGAGGTTGTCTATCACTGCAGCGGAGCTAATGATGAGTCTCAAGATATCATTCAAAACTAGAGAGAAGAACCCTCATCCATTTACTGGGCAATGGGATACTGTGATTAATTTCTCCTCTTTGAAAGCCTGAGGCCCTGGTGATTTGATAGGGTGATGGGGGTGCAAGGAAGAACATTCTGCTTGAAGTTTACCTTTGAGTTTTAATAATGTCTATTTCTGCTTGCCTCCCTACAGTTTTTCCTCCCTGACCCCACAATTTGCACAGGCGAGCTCCAAGTTCTGCAAGATGCTAATCCATCTTGTAACATTGGGCCCAAACCTTCAGTTACATCATCAGTGCCCTTTATTCTTTGGTTTAAACTTCCGTGAAGTACATTGGCAAGAAAGAACAACCGAAAGACTTAGCTTACGTGCTGAAAGGCTATCATCTAGGTTTTGTGAAGTATTCTGTCAAGAGATGCATTCCCCTGCTGAATGTTTGCTTGTCAATTTAATAGCTAGCCACTTGGCCCAATTGTTTAATGAATGCATAAGTAACTTATTAATCTGCAGTTACCATAAAGAATGATCTTTTTCTAAACTCCTAGTGTTGATGGAGATACAATATCAGGTTTACTTTCCAGGGACATTTTACTTTATAGTTGGATTCCTAAACTGATATCACTAAAAAAGATCTAACAACTTTACTGAATGTTAAGTGGGACCTGACATTAAGGAAATGCTGTTAATCTTTTTTTAGAGATGGCAGTTTTAATGACTCTTTTGATTACATTGTATACTTTGTTCTCCTGTTTGACCAGCAAGAACACACACTTCACAAACATTACATACAGAGTTCCAATGGAGGAATGGAAAATGGGCTAGAAACAAACCCTAGAGCTGTTAAAATTTGTGTTACACTGAAGAAGTTTTATAGCATGGCATTTTCAGATGGCAAGAGAGGGTTACCCAGAGTTAAATAGTAACAAATTTCAATTGTATTATGTCTTTGTCACGTTGGACCTGACCCAGTGTCCACTGAAGTCAGTGGAAAGTTTCCTGTTGATTTCAGGGCCATTGCCTTATGGTCTAGTGGTTAGGAGTTCCAAAGGAGCAGCTGTGTTAGTCCAGTAAAGCAAAAAAAACAAGGAGTCTTGTGGCACTTAGACTAACAAATTTATTTATCACGAGCTTTCATGGGAGAAAATGCCACTGTGTCACACTCTTTGATGAGGGAGAACTTACAGAATGGCTGTAAGCTCCCTCCCTTCAAAGGATCTGAGAAGGTGGGATGTTCTCCCACGAAAGCTCATGTGATAGATAAATTTGTTAGTCTTTAAGTCTTGCTTTTCTTGGTTAGAAGTTGGTGCTTTCACTGCTGGCATGTGTATATATACCTCTCAACTGCAGTTGCCATTTCATGCATCTGATGAAGTGGGTTGGAGCCCACAAAAGCTTATGTCCAAAGAAATATGTTAGTCTTAAAGGTGCCACAGGACTCTTGTTGCTTTTGCTATACACAGACTAACACAGCTACACCTCTGGAAATTTTCACTGCTGTGGCAGGGGTTTGAATCCCAATCTAGGAAAGATTTTCGTGGTGTATTCTCCTTCACTGGCAATTTATAAATCACAATTGGCCATTCTTCTAAAAGATCCGATCTGGGAATTATTTTGGGGGATGTTCTCTATGGCCTGTATTATGTAAAACAAATGAGGAGTCCTATGGAACTTAGACCAACAAATTTATTTATTGCATGAGCTTTCACAAGAGAAAATCATGTTCCCCCATCTTCAAGGCATCCGACCATGTAGGATTTTCTCCCATGAAAGCTCATGCAAAAAATAAATTCGTTAGTCTTTAAGTGCCACAAGACTCCTTGTTTGTTTGTTTTACTGAGCTAGACTAACGTGGCTACCCCTTTGGATCCTGTAACCCAGCGTGACTGCAGCTTTCTCCCTATTCGCCTCAGGGCTCTTTGTCTTCGGTTCCCCTATAAGGGTGCCTGGTGCCTGCACCCAAGGAAACCCCTCCTAGTGCAGAGAGCACAGAGGCCCGTCCCTTGGGAAAATATCCCACACCCAATCTCACAGAGGAGCGTCTGCCAGGGCACAATAAAATAGAATAGCTGTCCGGGTTCCCAGAGTAATAAAATATTAACTGGAGCTTTATTGGGTATGGGGCTCTCAGGATAGGGGACAATGGAAAAAAAAATCAGGATAATAGAAGACAAAAACGATCCATAAACCCTGCCCCTCCCAATGTACAGCCAGCGCCCACCAATCTGGGCTCCCCCCAGCACCAGCCTAGGCAAAGCTGAGTTTAGGCTGAGCTCAGGATTGACAGTGCTGGTGGCCGTTTGTGAACAAAATGCACCAACGGGGCTGTTCTTACAAAGCAGCCACCACAGGGATGATCAGTTTGGGGCTCTCTGGCCTAGATTCCCATGTGCAGTTAGGCTGGCTTTTGGTAGCCTGATTGGGGCACCCCTTGGTTTCCTGGGTTTCTGGGCTGTGCTGAGATGACACTGTCCAGTGTCTCAGAAATCGAGGCCCAGGAGGACTCAGTCTTTTCCTGGGTGGGAATGTGGAGGCAAAAGGGTCCTTGCTGGCTGTGGTGTGACTTGCTCTGCTCCACTCCTCCAAACACAGCCAAAACTGAAAGTAAAACCAGACTTTTGTGTGGTTTCTGACTGATTCTGGTAGAGTTGCTAGCTTGCTCTCTCTCTCTCGGCAGGCTGGGAAATGGAGTCCTGAGACTGCAGCCACGGCCGCTGTAGTCCAGTGTGAGTCCTTTGGGTGCTCGGGGTGCTATTTCACAAGCTCTTCCTAAAGGGGTAATACTTTGTTCCTGTGCCATGTGACATAGAGCCTCTTAAAGGCATGACGCGGCCAGATCCCTCAGGCAGGGAAACTCCTTCCCGTCCATCTAACAGAACCCATGTCCTGAGTAAAAATAGTGCTCTGCAGGGGGTAGACTAGATGTACTGACATGCTTTATTGTTGAATGGATACGCATGCAAATGTTTACTGGCGTTACATGGGCGTGTGCAAGTGATCAGTACCACCACCATAGTCATTGTGTTTACCACTCTGCTATGCAAGCATATACGTGGTTTGGAAGAAAACAGCTTTATAGATCTTTCCCAGAGCTAAATTCTATGAGCCCTTTCTGCACAGCAGAGGACACTTACAATGGCCTTTACGTCAAAGGACTTGTTAGTGTCTTGTCTGAATTAATAGTGCCATGACTTTACAATTAGAAAAAGTTAACCCACTGTTTGGCAAGGCCTCACTAGAGTAACGTTGGGAAATTCTTTCACTGCAGTTGTGTGTTTGGTGTAGAATCAGAAAGCAAGTAAAACAGGGAATAGATGGGATGTGATATTGTGCTTCAAGTTTTGAACTTGGGAAAACAACCAGAACCTGAACAGTCCCCTCAGCACTATTGCACATTGGAAATGTAGGCTACTCAGGTTTAACAATTAACCAGGTCTTCATTTAGGTCCATCACTGCGCTGTACCTGTGTAATGACTCATCAGATACATGTTTGTAATGTGTACATTGCAATTCTTATTAGATGGTACTTCTCAAGCTTCAAACACATCTTTGGTTACTAAGTATTGAGTGTCAACACACAGACATAAAACAATCTCTTTTCTTCTCTTGTAATGATTAACCTATCTATCAACAGGGTCTGTTTAATATCTGTCTCTATAAACAGTTGCTATTTGCAAGCGTAACCAGATGGGCAGATAATTAAAAATATAATTTAGACTTTGGTGGTCTGACTTCTACAGAAATGCCCATGCAATCACATCTAATTTGTATGTATAGCTTCCTTGATTGCATGTCTATTTGCAGTAATTGTTGCTGCAGATGGCAGTTACATGTGTAAATGGTCAATTTGTGCATGCAAAATTGGTCACCATGTACCACCAGGGTAACTGGGACAGCAGATTGGGAGTGTAGTTGCGTATGCAGTGGTCTGCACAGAATTGCATGGCATGCTTTTTACTATTGGGCCTGTAATGACTGGGACCAGCCCTGCCACTATGGAATAAGTGTGAAAATTCAGATCAAGTGAATTGTGAATCCCAAGGGCAAATCTCTGCATACCTTTTGTGGATTGTGTACCATGATCTCTGGTAGCAATTAGATGTCATTCATGAAATATTCATATCAGTATGTACCTAGATAAATAATACGCATATAGCTCTGGAAGAACTTCAGATAGAGCGCTATACAATCCTGCAGCATTCAGTCTCATCCGACAGCTCTGCTGGCATTGTTTATTGCTTTCTTCTCTCCCTAAGTGAATCCCATCACATCTCAGCCTTTTCTCCTCTCACGTGCATCTTCAGGCTGGCTTTACCTATGGCAGCCTATGCCTGGCTCCTTTCAAATGCTTCTAAAGACCTCATTCCTCCTACAAAGCCCGTGATTACTCTGTGACCCTCTAGCACGAAGAACAGAGGCAGGGCGGGGGAGGTTATATCTTTTACAGACCTACTTCTGCTGGTGAGAGAGATGCTTTTGAGCCACACAGAGGTCTTCATCAGGTCTGGGAGAGGTTCTCCAGCCATCACACTGCAACATTTCCTAGTGTGAAGAAGTCAGAGAAAGCATCGTGAGATGAACAGTGCAAGGTGCCAGTGTATTTTATGGTGCCCACCTGCTCAGGAAACGTGAGCTTCTGGGGCAGAGGTTGTGACATTTTCTGTGTCCTGCACAGTATGGAGTATCACCTCATCAGCATTTTTAAAGTAACAAGTCTTTCTTCAACTGTCCCTTTAGAACCCACCTCTGCCGTGATGCCTACGAGACCCTGAACAAAGGCCGTGCAGCTGGTATGCTGTGACTGCTGCTTATTAAATGGGTCATGGTGCCCCACTGTTATTTTGTGCTGTCTTTGCTTGTCTCCGCCTGTTCTCTCACCTTGTAAACAATCTGAGGCACCATCCATCCTCTTGTTATAGGTGTGCAAGGCTGGGCTGAGGGCACAATAACAATCTACACTAAACAATAATGATTGTAGAAAGCCCTGGCTCTTCGAAAACTGGCATTCCTTCCAGTTCCTTTTTCTGCCTGCATGCTTTGTTCCCAGCGAACGTGTATACACAGCTCTTCTGGCACATTTCCCCTCCCTCGTGCTCTGGTGCAATAACCGTGAGGTCATTGACTCTGCCTCCGTTTGCTGCATGTCTCTCTTTGGCTTAGAAGAATTAAAGATGCTTGATGCTGTATTTACCAGGGGTAACAGGGAGACACTTAGGAGGGAGTCTATCTAAAAGATATGATTAATTTTTATTGCTGCATGGATTTGAAGATTTGAAAGAAGATAAATTCCAAACAGACCTCCATTACTAGACCGAGGTGCAGCTTAAAAATAACATTTACATTCTTATGGTGTTTATATATATCTGATCCCACTCAATCTGCCCCCTGTTCAAACTTTTCACCACCTTCAGCAGGATCAATACCTACATCAAAGGTTATGTGAAGGTGGCCACATTCTTTTAAGCTGTTTGCATAGCCCTCAGTTTACTTTGCTAACACAAGCTGGTACTTCTTCCAATAGCTCTGTTTGTCTTGTATTAGGACTGTTTGCTGAAACACCTAGCAGAATCCAATAGAGAACAGACTTTCTAAACATTTGGTCACATCTGTCAATCAATAACACCAATCAGTTTCCTGATACAAACAGCAAACTCTGCCAAATCTAATATTTGCCCAAACTTTTACTGACTCTTGCTGGTTTAAAACAGTAAAAGGCAACTGAATAGACATTAGTGCATAAAGGTTCTTGGTAATGTTTAACTCTAGGCAAACAGAAAGTATAATTCCAGCAATGAAACGAGCAAAAACAAACAGTGTAATAATTGCCTCTTTTTTATTTGAGGTAATTTGCTTAAATGTACAGCTATTATCTGTTAATATAGCAGGGTATAATTAAAAGGGACAAACTACAGGTTCAGTTGACACATGCACACAGTGGGGCAGATTTCAACTCTTGAACATTGACCTTCATAGTCGGGATCATGTTTATGCAGGTGATATTGGAACAAACATTGTGATGTTATCAGGCAATGGAAAATACCTGACTGGGGGCATGGGGGGGGGGGGGGGAGTATTCACAGGACTCCGTGCAATTTTCGGTTCGGATTGAAACAAAAGAAAACAACATGGGTGCAGTCCTGGAGTGACCTCCAGGCTGAATATGGCCCAATATCTTTTCCATAAAACTAGAAGATATTCTAATTCTGTATCCAAAAGAAATCAGAGATGAGCCACAATCAACACTGCAGAGCTGTAACAGACCAGAGTCAAGCCGTAAATCCAAAGGCCGTGGAACTCTGGGGAAATTCTGGACCCAAACCTAACACTGAGTCTCAGGCCCATCTCTCGAAGGAATGCCATACGTTTTTCTCATACAGGTCACAATTGTCAAAAGGCACCTTTTCTTTTCTTTTTTTTTTTTTTTGCTCTAGTACATTTGGTGCATTACTTAATTGCACATGCAAATCCTGCCTCTTCCATGACTGTGGGCTTGATTTGTGCACATGAGTTTCTGGGTTCATATGAATGCAAACATGAAGTGAAATCATGTGATGGGAATCTGCTGGAAAGGCATGGATGAAGCAGGTGTGATGCAAACCCAGAGGAGGGTTCCATGCACTTTCAAAGTGAGGCAGTAAGAGGGTGATGGTTGTGGCAAAAACGGAGCCAGTACCAGAATTCAGGAGTTCTGGTTGCACATCCCTTACTCTTGGCACTAAACCACACTTCCTCCCCTTGATTGGTCTAAGGCCCTGATCTAGCAAGACACTTAAGCATGTGCAAAATGAAGTCAGGGTCTGTCCTTACACATATGACTAAGTTCACATTAGTCAGATATGTAGGTACCTTGCTGAGCCAGGCCCCGAAGGCAGGCTGTGTGAGTACTCATGGTTTTGTGTCTACGGGGAATAACTAGATCTGTATAAGACACAAACTAGAATTGCCGCCGCACATCCTTTTTCTAGTTTAATTTATAGATTTCCTATTTGTGCAGCACTCTGTCAGGGCTGTTGCTTGCTGGACAGTGGGAGGAATGAGTGTGTTCTTTAGGCACTAACAATGAGACCCAAGAGGACCTGTCTTTGTTTCTGGCCTCTACGGGTGACTTTTTGTGTTACCTGGGCTACTTCTCGGCCTCAGGTGTGGACCTGTCAAATGGGGATGATGATGTTCTCTGCTAGGTGGTTGGGTTTGTTAATGGGTGTAGTGGGCTTGGATGGTACGGTGAGGAAGGCTGTCAGAGTAAACAGAATGTTCTTTTTACCAACCGCCTGAATTGTTTAATAGTCAAACCCTGTTCTGTGTCTCTGAATGTCCATACCATATATTCCCCTAGTGCCCATTTTCCTTTTCATGTATTGGATGTCTCTGAGCACATCTCTTATAGTTCAGACTATATTAAAGCGATTAGAGTGGATGGCCCCCCAAAGAAAGACATGGCTGCTTGTCTTGAATAGGTATCAGATTTTTGGTAGTTGCATTGAGAGAGTCCGAAGCAGTGAAGTTCATGTTTAATTCATCATGTTGTGGAAGAAGAAGAACTGGGACAGATAATGATGAGCCTAGTTTTTCTTTTTGGGAACCAAATTTGTCTTTCTGATAAGTGACACAATTATTTTAAAAGCTTCTCTTTGCAGGTAAGCCACTTTCACTCAGGTGTATCAAACAGCAATTTTTATAGGAAAGAGCATCTAATTGGAGACTGTGACAGAGCATGAAATGTCTAATGGGTGCACAGAACAATATTTTATACAGAT
This sequence comes from Podocnemis expansa, assembly GCA_007922195.1. Taxonomy (NCBI): domain Eukaryota; kingdom Metazoa; phylum Chordata; order Testudines; family Podocnemididae; genus Podocnemis; species Podocnemis expansa. Next base: position 20,388,112 of record ML682019.1, read on the forward strand.
AACAGGTTTTTCCCTTTTGAATGCACACTGTCTAAGATGCTACAATCAACATATATTCTCATCTATAACATTTTGTTGATGATAATGTACCGCTAAATATTAGATAATGGTGAAAATTAGTGAAAAGATCCTTTCTCCATGGGAAAATGATTGATGCAGCAGAGAGATCTGTTGCCTGGGATAAAGGGGAAATAGCAAAGTCAATAATATAAGTGACGCGCCAATCACTGCACCTAATTAGGAAGAGCAGGAAATCAGTACGGGTAACTCTTATTCACCCTAGAGTTATTCCTTAACACTTAACCTTTATCCCCAGATTGAGCTGTGTTCTCTTCCTCCTCCTCCTCTTTATTGTCGTCTCTCAATCTCTACCTGCAGAGCCTTATGGCCACATTAGCCCACATGTTGTCTTTCCACAAAGTGCACAGGGTGCCAAAGTCACACTCCTCAACAGAGCTGTGCAGATAAGTTTTTTTCAGTTCAGTGGCTAAACTGAAAATTAAAAATCCAAAAGTTTCAGGTTAATTTGAAATTAAAATATTCTGAATTTTTCAATAAACTGAAGAGCTTGAAAAATAAATCATTTAGGGTTTTTACTTTTGGTCTTTTATATCTTTTTACCTTTTAAAATAAAAGTGAAGTAAAATTCAAAATAAGTCATTTTGAATAAAAAATTGAAATTGAAAAACATTTAATTTTTTTGATTTTTAAATTTTTTACTAAAATAATTCAATGAATTTGAAATGAGTCGAGAAATGTTTTGATTGACTTTGAATCTGTTTTTTTCATCAGAGGAAATGTTTAGCCCAAAAAATTTCACCCAGTACTAGTTCTGAATTGCTTTTACTATAGCAGCATGGTAATGGGCTAAAATCATGTCTGTTGTGACAGTATGCATTTAAATAGCTCTGGTGTGCCCCAGAGTTTTAATCCTAATCAACCTGTTCAGAAATGCATGGAGTGCTATCTGAAATCTGATGTTCAGCATTTTTTGAGAACTGTTGATTTCTGGATACATAGACGATATAGCTTATCCCTGGAACAAAGTAAATATGGGTGGTTCACAGTAGTAGTGAAGCCACCTTCAGGAATGATTTCCATTTGCGTATTGTTTATATCTATTAGAGTAGCACCTAGAACCGATAGGCATGACCAGATGCTGTGCAAATATTTGGCAGAGACAGGGTCTGCTTGAGAAGTTTAACAATTTAATTAGACAAGGCAGACATAGGATGAGTGGGGAGCCAGACGCATAGAGATGTAAGCAAGGCCACATGACAGGTCAGTGGCCAACCCCTTTCTCTGTATTTCCAGAAGAAGCCCAACATTCTTTCCACTAGTCCACACTACTTCCATGGATTTAACAAAAAGGCTGTGAATACTTCTATGCCACTTTCCAAAGGGGCAGCCATGTTAATCTAGTTCAGCAAAAGAAGCAAAGAGTTCTGCAGCACTTAAAGATGTACAAATTTATTTATCGCATGAGCTTTCATGGGAGAAAATCCCACTTTTTCAAATGCTTTGAAGATCTATTCCACTTGTTTCTTGCATCCTTTAGATCTCTTCTCCCCCATGTAACTCCCATGATGCACGCTGAGGTGGGAAGTTAGACCCCTTTGTGTCTTGTTTATGAACACATTTAATAGACTGCATTCTGATTTCATTTATGTTGGTACAGGGGTTAAAATATAATTTGGGGGGCCCTGGAATGCTCCCACACTGGTGGGCCACCCTCCAGTGCTGGTGGGCCCCCCGGAATCCAGCTCCTGCCATCCCTCCATGCCAGCACCCTACCCCTGCCCCCAATTCTCTCCAGTGCAAGCTGGCCTCCCCTGCACTCACCAGGTGGTGGCACAGCTGGGGAGGCGGGCACGGTCAGCCTGGGCGCCGTGGCTGTGGCCGAGGCAGCAGGCCCCAGGTTGAGGCAGGACCTGGAAGGGGAGGGGTTTGGGGCAGGGCTTGAGCCCTGCCCAGGAACGCCCCTGGCCCTGCCCCTGACCCCCTCCACTTCCCGGAACGCCCTGGAATGCCGCTCTGGAGCCTTCGATTTTTAGGGGCTCAACATTCAGTCCCCTAAAAATAGAACATGGAACGGGAATACTGCGTTCTGGAGCCTGCTGTTTTTCAGTGGTGGGCCCCGGAACGCAGCGTTCCAGCTCCACGTTCTATTTTTAGGGGTCCTGGAATGCAGAGCCCCTAACAATAGTGGGCCCCAGAACTGTGTTCCGGGGCATTCTGGCGTACTTTAACCCCTGTGTTGGTATAAATCTGGATTAATAGTAGGTTTTACTACTAAAACTGAGCTCAGAGTCTGTCCTGGTGTATTTTTCAAAAATTAACCTGTTCTTCCAATTTTGGGAGCCATTCCAGGGAGAAAGGATTGTGAGCAGGGGTGTCACTGGTGCCAGGCTTATGGGGTTTGAGCCCCGAATGTCAGTTCCAGAGCCCCGAGTCTGCAGTGGTGGTGGCTGCAGTGGTGGCATGCTTAAAGCGTGCAAGCCCTGAATGTCCATGCCTGAGCTCCAGATCTTTTTCTGGCCAGGGGTGTTCCTGATTGTGGGAAAACTCATGGAGGTGGTGTTAGAGGTTATGATGGGTTGGTCTGATAGATGGGCACATGTTAAATACCAGAAAAGCTTTTGGTGTTTCAGTAATAAATCAAACACTCATAGATGTGCTAGATAGAATAGAATTTGACTACTAGATATTTTTTTTTAAGGTAACAAGAGATATGTAGCCTGTTTGTTATGAAGACAAGCTGTGTGAGATGGGCAGAACAGTCTGTCTAGGATTGAGGCCCACTGGGCAGGGGAAGCTACCAGGAAACTGCCAAGTTACAGATCCTCTCACTGATTTGTTCAGTGACCATTCGTTTAACCTCCCTATACAAATCAAATCAAATCAAATCATAGGGCTGGAAGGGACCTCGTGAGATCATCGAGTCCAACCCCCTGGGAATTGAACCCAGGACCTTCTGCATGTTAAGCAGAGGTGCTAGCCACTAGTTTACAATTATGAAAAATGGGTATAATGCTTACACTGTCTCCCTCACTGGAGCACTATGAAGATGCATTAATCTTGTTTAAAGGGCATTGAGAGTATTGAATAATAGAGGTCAATAATTAATGTATCAAAGTGGTAGTCATTAAAGTTCTGTATAAAGTTGCAGGATGGGCCCAGTGCATGCTTATGGGTGAAAGGGCTCCTTTTAAGAAGGTCTAACTATTGTAGAAATCTGGCAGATTTCATAGTTCAGCTGAGTAGTTCCCAGACATTTTCCTTGCATAACCCCCTATTCAGATGGGTTGTTTCCCACTACCACAGACAGCCTGGAAGTTGCCATTTCAGTGGTGTCCTCCCTGCCGTATGACCTCACACACACTGTACACGCAAGGTCATGCCACAAGGAGGGTGCCATTTTGCTTTACAAAATGGTGTCCTCTGGACTGAATTAGCTCACACACAGAAGGTGCGTGCGCGCTCGTGCTGCATGGAGGTTGCTGTTTTGCAGAACAAAATAGCTTCTTCCCTTGTGCGCCGTGACCTTCCACATGTGAGGGCTCACTGTGTAGAGGAAACTCTTTTATAAAATGGCGTCCTCTGCATGCTCCCAATTGCCGTGACCCCATCTACTGATAAAGTGACCCCACTGGGGTCATGACCCTTTGCTGCATAGTTGGTTGGTTTTTGATAACCACTAATTGCAGTTGCAGCTGTGAAGACAAACAGTAGATGGTGCTAGTGGTATGTTAGTAAGTTTTGTGCCCAGCACAGCCTAGCTGTTCAATAGACATTTGTGGCTGATTACCATATTAAGTGCTCATTGACTTGCAAGATTTTAGACTTAGTGATCTGAAATGAGCTATCTCCTTTTCATGTAATGCCAGCATAAAATGTTTGCAAGTAACAGTGTCACTTGCAGTCTTGGATTTGTGAACAATCAAAGATTGTTGAAAAAGGCTTTAATTGCAGGAAAATGCAACTTGCATTCACTTGCCAGCCGTGTGGCCTCCGGGCTGGAAGTACTTGTGCTTCACGGAGGATTTGGATGGCTTGAATTCAGACCGTATCGGATTTGCAAGGGCTGTAATGGCTGGAGGGACACCTCACGCTCGATTTGGGCTGCCGTAAAGTCGAGGCAATGTAGCATGAGAATCACAGTCCCACATGTGGAGAATGCTGACCAGCACTCAGACAGGCTTGGCTGGAAGGAGATACATCCGAAGACTGATTTCTGAGCTTGTGAGAGACAGATATAAATGGTGACAGTGGGTCTGTGAAAATTATCAACTGAGGAAGGGTGAACCAACTCAGCTGGAATGAGAAGTGACCCAAGGCCTGGCCAGAAGCTGAATGGAACGTGTTCTGAGATTTGGAAAAGTCCCCTGAGAACTCTCCCAACACCCCCAGGCCCCTTTTTGCTCCATGCATCCTGCATTTTCTGGTTCTGCAGCTCTGGGGGCCATTTCTAGCAGTATTTCTGGTCCATCCAGCAATGGGAAGTAACAGGAATCTCATGAGAAAGGAGCAGAGGAAAAGGGTGAAACAGCCTTGCAGGGTTCGATTCTTGAGGAGGTTTGTGAGATGAACCCTGCAGTTGCTGGGCTTGCAGGAGATGGAAATAAGCCAGCTCCTACAGGTTCAGGTTGCACTTAAGCTGCCCTGGAGCTTGCAGTTCAATCTCCGAGGGGTCAGCTCAGCGAGCTGCACCCTGCCCTGCCCGGCAGCAGTTTGGCAAGCCAGCAAGTCTGAATACCTCAGCCCTGACGCTTCACAGGGAGGCAGCTGTGTCCTCCCTCCACCAGGAGAGGGCCGGGGAGGGAAGGCTGGAAAGATGCAGACTGGTCCGTGAAGCTGAGGGGCGCGTCACCGCTCAGCACCTCCTGGGGCCCGGGGGGAGCCAGGTATACTGCTGTGTGTGGTAAGGCGGGAGGTGGATGGACTGTATAAAGGAAATTTCTCTCTGGTCAAATTCGCTCCCCACCCCGCACTACCGCCCACACCCTTAATTTGAATACACAATCATGCTCTTGGTTTCTTGAGGGTTTTGTTCCTGTTCTGAAAGTGTCACTTCTCTCTTTTAATGTTTGGGAGCTGAGACAGAACAAAAGGCCCCATATGTGTCTTCTTGCAGATTGGCAGCGGCGTCGACATACTCGTCAACTCTATCCCATGTCGAATCTTTGTGTTGTATTTTTGTTGCTGCACTGAGAAGAGTTTGTTAGCGCTACCCGGCACAGTGGCCTGCACGGATCCCTTTTAGGGCTGCAGAATCTGGTTCACCTGTCTGTACAGCGTTACACACCTAATATCAGAACTAGACAACTCCAGGTAGAGCTGTGAACTCCTCACTGATGGACATGGTAGAAATACCAGCCTGCAGACCCCAATCCCTGCATCTTGAATGCACTTGACCTTTGGGTAGTCCATAGCCAGACTTCAGCGTCTTGGCTTGTCCAGTCTCCAGGGAGAACAGATTTTTTCTCCTATAGTTTTATACCATGCTTACCCTTTTTAATGGCTTCTTTTAAGTCAAGAACCATCAGTGTTATGTCCTGCTTTGTGCTGGGCTGGAATGCATTTCCTACAGAATTTTAAGATTATTTATCATTACTAACAACTAAAGTAAACTAAAGCAATTGATCAGCTGATCCCTCATTTGGAATACTGTATCCAGTTTTGGTCACCCACGTTCAAGAGAAATGAATTCAAGCTGGAACAGATACTGAGAAGGGCTACAAGAATGAACGGGAGAATGGATTACCTATCTTGCAAGAGCAGACTGAAAGATATATAAGGAGTTGTGTGCCACTGGCACTTAAAGACTAATAGATTTATTTTTTCATGAGCTTTCTTGGGAGAAAATCCCACTTCGTCAGATGCTTCGAAGACCCATCTTCGAAGCATCTGACGAAGTGGGATTTTCTCCCAAGAAAGCTCATGCAAAAAATAAATCTATTAGTCTTTAAGTGCCACACAACTCCTTGGTGTTCTTGTGTGGGTTTTTTTGCTGGACTAGACTAACACGGCTATCCCGTTGGAAACTGAAAGATATAGTCTGAAGAGACTAAAAGATGGGCTTATTTAGCTTAGCAATATACAGGCTGGAGGAGGGGAACCTGATTGCTCTCTGTAAACAGATCAAGGAGGAGGAAAAGCTATTGGAGCTAAAGGACAATGTTGGCACAGGAACAAATGGGGATAAATTTAGGCTGAAAATTAGAAGAAGGTGTCTAACCTTCAGAAGAGTGAGATTCTGGAGCAGCCTCCCAATGGCAGGAACTGGGGCCAACAACCTAATTTGTGCTAAGATGGAGCTTGATGACTTCATGAACTAGATCATATAGCGTGGTTTTCTGGGACGCAGGGGACTGGATTTGCTGACCCAGGCAGTCCTTCCCACTCCTAGGTCCCGAAGCAGGTAGCTGTGGTGGGAAAGAAGCTCGGTCCTGCTCTTGGTTGTGAGACAATCCAGCATCGGCAGGTTCAGAAGCTGTCAGACGCAGCACTTTAAGAACAGGCCCGTCTGCACTGGTATGAGAAAGCTGGAAGGCATTTGGGAGAGAAGCCATTCATTGATTTGTTCCTGGAGTTTTGACGATAAGCTGGCGGGTCTGAAACTTGCCCAAAAGGACAATACGCTGCTATGACTCAGCTTGTTTTTGAATGTCACTACCTCGCCAAAGGCTGAGACAAACACTTTTTGGACTGACACTCTAAAAGCTGTGGTGATTATACAGTTCAGTGACCTTTTTCTCCCTCCCCATCTCGTTTCTCATGGGAAGACGTTAACACTGACTCTGTCAAAGCTTGTTTTGCCGAACAGGACACAGTGGTGTATAAATGTAACCCTACCTGGCTTCCATAATAGCTGTGAGATTAATTGGGTAATGTTTATAGAGCACTTTTAACGTGTAATGCTCCAGACAACTCCTAGGTATCAGCTGCATGGGTTGGCACCCTAAGCAACAGAGTCCTTGCCACCATGGGTGAAATGCTGGCCCTGTTTGTGTCTGTTGCAAACCCCCCTTTAACTACAGGGCATCCTTCATTTTCCTCCATGAACATTTTAGTGCCCTGTTGTGCTTCAGGAAATGGCAGATAACCACAACAAATTGTGGTGCTGAGCTGTTATGGGACAGCCTGAGGCAGTCTGGAAAGGTGTCAAAGAAGCCTACATCTTCTGACTGGTACTGCAAAGAAGACATTTTGGAGCTCACTTTGTAAAGCCAAAGGCTGCTTTCTTTCCCTCCTGCCTCATTTTTGTAAATGATTTCTCAGGCAGCTGGCATTTTTAGCAGTGGAAGAGTGAAAATAGCTGATGGGAGTACAGTGAACATGGAGGTATCATAGAATCATAGAATCCTAGGGTTGGAAGGGACCTCCAGAGGCAGGACCACTCCCACTAAACCATCCCAGTCATGGTTTTGTCCAGCCGGGCCTTAAACACCTCCAAAGATGGAGATTTCACCACCTCCCTCGGCAGCTCATTCCAAGGCTTCACCACTCGCCTAGTAAAAAAGTTTTTTCTAATATCCAGCCTCGACCTCCCTAACCGCAACTTGAGACCATTGCTCCTCGTTCTGTCCTCCGTTACTACCGAGAACAGTCAAGCTCCATCTTCCTTAGAGCATCCCTTCAAGTAGCTGAAGGTTGCTATCAAATCCCCCCTCAATCTTCTCTTCTGCAGACTAAATAAGCCTAATGCTTCCAGTCTTTCCTCATAGGGCTTGTGCTCTAGCCCTTTAATCATTTTGGTTGCCCTCCGCTGGACTCTCTCTAGCATGTCCCTGTCCTTTTAGTAGTGGGGAGCCCAAAACTGAACACAGTATTCTAGATGTGGCCTCACCAGTGCAGAATAGAGGGGAATGATCACATCCCTTGATCTGCTGGTAACACTTCTTTTGATGCAGCCCAGTATGCCATTGGCCTTTTTGGCAGCAAGAGCACACTGCTGACTCATATCTAGCTTCCCATCCACCATGACCCCCAGGTCCTTTTCTACATTGCTGCTACTTAGCTGAATGTTTCCCAGCCTGTAGCATTGCATAGGGTTTTTTGGTCCCAAATGCAGGATTTTACACTTATCCTTATTGAATCTCATAAGATTTCTATTGGCCCATTGTTCCAATTTATCTAGGTCTCCCTGAATCCTGTCCTTGCCCTCCAACGTGTCTACTGGTCCCCCCAGCTTGGTGTCATCCACAAACTTACTGAGAATGCAGTCTATTCCATCATCCAGATCATTGATGAAAATGTTGAACAGAACCGGCCCCAGGACCGACCCCTGGGGCACACCACTCGTGACCGGTTGCCAGCTAGACATGGAACCATTGATTCCTACATGCTGAAACCGTTGATCTAGCCAGTTCTCTATCCACCTTATAGTCCACCTATCCAACCCATACTTCCTTAATTTGCCAATGAAATTCCTTAATTTGCCAATGAGGTAATGTTGCAGCATTGTATATCATGGGATAGCCAAGGGTCAAACAGCCACCTCCAGAGTTAAGGAAGGAAGATCAAAGTCTCTCTCTAATCTCTCCCTTTTCCTGCCCTTCCTTCTGTATGTAATAGAGTAGGTGTGTCACTCGTCTGTCTCATCCATGATTTGGATTATTGGTAGAGTTTATGGCCAGAAAGGGCCACTAAAGCAACTAGACTGAGACATCTCCCAAATTTCCTGACCTCCCGATTGTAACTTGCTCATGGCAGGGCCCAGTCATTTTTGTGTTTTCTGTGACTATTTGGAACCCACCATGAGTACTTTCAGGGCCAGCCCAGCCATACAAGGTGAGCTAGGTGGGCACCTAGGGCACCAGGCCTTAAGGGGTGCCAAAGTAGATGGAAATGAATTTCTCTCTCTCTCTCTCTCACACACACACACACACACACACACACACACACACACACACACACACACGCACACACACACACTATTCTCCTATAACATGGGAGGGGCATGCCAAAGTCATAATTTGCCTAGGGTGCCAAAATCCCTAGGGCTAGCCCTGGGTGCTATAAAATAATCAGTTCTAACTCACAATTGGGTCTCCACAGGGACTACACACCAAAGCAGCCATGACGTTTGCTGCATTTCTGAGTGTCTGACAGTGGGTCACGCACATCATAATCAGCAGATCTGGCTAAAAAACTTGGGCAGAAATATTTCAAAGTGTTTTTGTACCTTTAAAAAACTACCTTCAATGATACCTTTTTTGTTCATCAAAATTTTCAACCATCTCCACAAATGGCTGGAAAAGCTGAACCCATTCAATTATTATTTTAATCTGTTTAAAAAAATACCCCTGAATTTGAAGGAAAATTCTGTCAAAAATTTGAAATGTTGAAAATTTTTGCCAATTTCTACTGACAAATGCCGTGAGTCAATGGAGTCAGTGGATACCAACACCGCCCCCCCCCCCCAGCCTGTCATATGACAACAGTATTAACTTCATGATGCCTGCCCTATGTGATGTGATGGAAGACAGGCTTTAAAGACTGGTCATTCAGCTGCTGTGTGTTACATTCTTATTACTGTAAGGGTTTGGTATTTTGGCTCCAGCATTATTCCTGTTCCAATTTGAAATTGTACTCGGGAGGAAAAGGGGTGACAAGAATATCCTCTAGCTGATTAGGAAATGTCTCCCAATGAAGAAGGTTTATCATGAGAGAGAGGCTCAAGAAGCTGGCATTTGAATGCAGACCATGGTCTGAGGGAGACTGTCCAGTGCTGGTTTCATGGTGAATCAAAGCCATGGTTTGTGTTTAGATTTGACATTGCTGAAATTGCAGAAGATTTCAGTTTGAAGATGAAAATTTTATGAAATCAATTGGTCTAGGGTGATTCTCTCTGTCTTGGTTAGAAATATTTCAACAGCAGGTGCTGTAGAGAATTTTTAGCCTAATCTGAAAATCGCCGCTTCTGGTTTTGAACAATTTGTTCAAAACTGCAGGTGTACACTTAGAATCAGACACGTGAAACTGCCCGGTCTCCCATTCCTGAAATTCAGAGGGGGTTGGACTCAATGTTCCAGTTTTGGCCCATCTCTGTTTGTGATACAGTCACGCCTTGCCCATCCACAGCTTTTGAAGCTCCTGTAGAAGAAGGGTGGGTTGTTTTTTTTTTTTTTTTTAAACTGAGAAGGCATGGGATAAGGGTACTAAATGCAGATCTGAAGTTTGCTTGCCCCGTGATTTTGGTTAGGGATTCTGCGGTTGTGTGCATGGATTATCAGAAACTGAATGTTAAAACTGGCCATAACATCTTTGTCAGAAAGACTGTATAGCTTTAAATATTTCTTAGCACTAGCTTAGGCTAGTGAATGCCCCCAAGTTTCTGTGGCTAAAAGTGATCAGCATAAATCTGCTCTCCTTACAATTTTGGTCTCCTTGAGTACGCCTTGCATGCCCTTTGGATTATGTAATGCCCTCGCAAATTTCCAGAGACTGACATGCAATATGCTGGAGTACTTTAAATTTTCAGGTACTGTTAGTTTCTTCAGGTGACTTGTTACTTTATGCCAGCATATTCAAGGATTACAGAGATCCTTTATAGTAGACAGGGCATTCATTGGGTTGGAGGAGGCTGGTTTTAAAGCAAAACATGCGATTCTGATTCTGCAAGGATGGCCACAGTACAAGAACCTGGTTAGAAAAGAACACAGTGAGATTTCTGTGGTCTGAAGGGCCTTTCCTGATCACCCTTGATGTCCACATGTGGAGTAGGCAGAGGAGGTACAAAAAGTAAGTATGTCCAGTCACAGAGTAGAAAATACCAGCCTAAATAAAAGATTTTAAAGATTTGCTGCTGATTTATGGAAGGTTTTTCCAGGATGTTGGGCTGAATTCTGGACCAGATCCCTCATTCGTTTTGAGTAGCACCTTACAGCTTCATGGAGTAAGGTCCCATTCAGCCTGACTGAGGGGTGGCTCAGTCTGGCCTTTGGTAAATACCAGGAGGAGAAGGAAGAAGCTGGGGCCTGACATTTGGAAAAATGCTGCAAGGTGAGTTCTACAAAAGCCCTTTCAACCATCTTAGCTGGGTTTCTGTTACTCTATAGCAGACCCAGTCTAGGGTATGTATGTGAGATACCAGCAGGTGCTAGTTAGCTCTGTCATGTATAACCTGCTGTTCCAGCAGACAGGTGTGTGTGAGCCTTGTGGCGTCAGGAGTTCAGGATGGTGGCTGGAGAGTGAAGGCATTGTCTGTTGAGCGGTAATCCAAAGCCTCATGAGATGGACCTGTTACTGTTATCTGGGGTGAGATGGTATGAGGCGGTAGGAGAACAGGGAGCCCTAGTGGTCCTGGGTTACTCTAAGCACAGTTACAGATCCCATGAAACATGGCCTCTAAAGACTGTGATTAGTGCCAAGAGGGACACAAGCTAAAAGAAATGAAATACTCTAGCAGTTGCTGGTCCATTACTTTTTTACATTGGGATCCTGCTGAAGAGATGGCTGGTTGGATGTACAGTATACATCAGTACAGCTCTTAGCCCTGGGAAACATGATGAATTTCAGGCATGTCATTGAGTCAACATGGAACATGGGAGAGAGTGGACAGCAAAGGCCCAGTTTAGCTCTCCGTGATGCCTAATACCTCTGTAGTGAAGTCCGTGAGCACAGTGGAGCTGGATCATGTTTTATTGTGGGGATGCTGAGAGCCGCTGACCTGAACTGTAAGCCCTGTACAAAATGGAAACCACTTCAAGTATTTTTTATTTTTGCATAGCTGTGTTGCATTGCTGCATTAATAAGCTGATGGCCTGATTTTCAGATGTGCTGAGCGCCCTGACTTCCCACCAAGTGCAGTAGGAACTGTGGACACCTGGAGCATCATCTGAAAGCACATCACCACAGTGGGAATAACTAGATCCTGGTGGAAGGTCTAATCAGCTTGCTTGACCCCCTTGAGACTGTGTTGCACGGTCTCTGTGTTAGTGTTGTAGTCCAATGCTGGGTTGATCTCTGCCACTGATTAGATGGTGACAGATTTCGCTTGGTAACATGAAGAATGAATTGGAAGAGAAAGCTGACGGCGATGTTATGCTGGCAGAGGAGACATCTGTAAAGCTGTAACATGACTCAAGAATAAGTGTGGTGGGTGAAGGCTCCATCTCACTGCTGGCTGTTAGGGCACCCTTCTTCCTCAGGCCGGCAGGCAGAGCTAGAAAGTTGCTCTGTTACAAAAGCTTCAGCGCAGGACAGAGTCTTTAAAGGCAAGCCTGCCTCAGGTGCTGACAGGCATTCCTGAACTGTTTTAGGGGCCTGGTTCCCAGTTATAGTCGCTGTTGAGCAAACATGTTTTTTTCATGGTCAAAACAGCCCTGTCTCATTGGCAGCATCCTGGCCTATTTCCCTGCTTCATCTCTTGGCTCATGTACTGCAAAGTCCTGCAACAATCCAAGAACGCTTCACCAATTCCACTGTCACAGGCCTAAAGGGTGTTCTTCGGGAAGTGCCGAAGATGAGAGATCACAGGCCAGATTGTCTTGTGCCAGTATCAGCTCCTCTGCCAGCTTGGTTGCTGGCTGTCTCTTTACAGACACTGTCCACGCTAAGTTACAGAATGAAAGTCCCTCTTGTAGGGCAAAGATGAGACCCAGGGCTGGCAAGGTTGTGTGGATGCAGGTATCTTACACAGATACCCACAGAGAAAAAATGTACCAGCATCATACTCCCCTCCCGCTATCATCCCTGTTCCTCCTCAGCCTCCAAGGTATAAATGAGATGGGCAGCTGTGTGAGCTGGGAAACTTTCCAGATTCATTTCTAAGAACCTCAGGCTCTCCGTGCTGGCTGCACCACACAAGCAGGGCTCTTCACTCTGCCCTAGTGCTACCGGCTGCACAGCAGAGGAGTAAACAAAGCAGGAGGCCAGAGAGGTGCCCATGTCGGCTGCTTGGGTCCCAGCTCCCTACATAATGTCCCAGGGCCCTGTAGCTTAGATACTTGAGGAAATGCTCCTGGCCTAGTTATTTTCAGATGCGGGGGGAATTGTCTGAGTCCACCCAGATGAATGTTAAAATCCAGGGCTGCAGAAAGGGCCATTCCCTTTTGCTATCTTAGACTCCTGCTATTTCAAGAAGAGTCTCCTTCCTATTCCTCTGAACTGTTAAAGAATATTTAATGTCACTGCAAACCATATTCATGAATGTCGTGCTTCTGAAAGAGAGGGACTGATAGCTTAGGAGACTCTGGACCTCTCTTTATCCATAGGGCAGGTACAGCATGGAAAGTATCAGGGCTGGCCTTCCCGCCTGCCTCCATAATTCCTCTGTGTGGGTGAGGGTGTAGCAGTAGGCAGCAGTCCTTCCTCAGCAAACACATTTGGGATTAAAGTGCCCGATCATCCTGGTAGCTAACTCGTCGCTTCTCTGCTGAAGTTGTCACACAGACATCAGCCAGAGCTGCATTTCCAAACTCTGTTGGTATGGCTTTGAGGAAGGAAATGCTACCATGTGGCTGGAGATTTGGGGGCCTGTAAACTCCTGGCTGAGCAAGAAGTGAAACTATTTTCCGGGTAGCTGCTAATTATTAGAACCACAGTGATTCTGGGGTTTCCTTTGACAAACATTTTGCTAGAGATCAAACTGTGAAAGGCACGTGACTGATCATCTGGGGCCCTGGCTGGCTGAACCTTTCCCTGATGACCACCAGGGTCAGCTGTGACACTTGAGATCAGGGTCTTGTAGAAAAAGGTTGTGTTTAGCTGCACCCTGCAATCCCAGTGTGTATAAAAATGCCAGAGAAACCCCCACATTAAAATAGTTCCTGTATTTTTTCACACACACAGTCCCGTCTTTGTGGCAGGAGTGAGACAAGCAAGGACCAGAGGCAGCAACAGGGGGATTTCCTTTTCTTTTCTGCCTTTGGCACAAATTCCAGCATAGGTTGAATGTGTGGAAAGCAGCATGAGATCCTGAGATGAAAAGTACCACGTAAGTACAAAGTATAATTGAGAGCTGTTCTGATGGACTTGGTAGAAATGCATATGTAGTAACAATAATAATAGACTGCTATTTATTATCCAGCAGACTTGAGGGCTTGGCACACCCAGCGCAGGACTAATAAAATCAAGTACTTCAGTGTGCATATTATTTCAGCCTACTATTATAACAGAAATTCTGACACTGTCTTGCTCAGTCAATTATTTAGCCTCTGTGGCTCATTTTCGCCATTTGTAAAAGAAAAATACGGCAGAATGATCTTTACCCACCAGTTTCATCAGATATCCTTCTGAGGTCAGGACAGTTGTGCAAGTGGTCCCATGGAAACCCGTCCTAACAGGCAGAGGGATGCAGCGGTGTCACTGATGCCCTCTCCATGACATTCCTAAAATAACAGGTGTGGCACACTAAGAACACGTGATGCTGCGGGATGAGGTCAAGGTCTCATTGGCACTTCTTTGGAATGACGTAGGTGACTCACTAGCAGCTTTGTCATTCCTGAAGAACACAGCCATGCTATAAAACTTCTTTGATCCTGTATTTTCACATAGCTTTAACCTGCGTTGGTCCTGGTGTTGACAAACCAGTCCAAATTAATAATAGGACGCATGAGTTCGATGTTAGTGATGGGAGAACCTCCAGGATAGAGCTGTAGTTTAGTTAAATGTCCCACAGTTTGAATTCTTAACTACTTGAAGCCTTTGGTAGTTGCAGAAGTGGGCCTGGAAGTTTTCTGAGGTGCAGAGACTGGAGGCCATTGGGACAGGGAGTCATGTGCTTCAATCAGGCAGGAGTACATGTGCTATTTTGGCAGTTGTGCTCTCACAGTGAATGTGGAAGTGAAAAAATGAAAAATGATGGTTGGGAAGTGGTGGAAACTAGCCAAACTTTCCCCAGCCTAGAATGGTGAAGTGTGAGTGTGTTTGTATGTTTTCCAGCAAGAGGAATGGGGATTCCTTTTGGTCAGACCCAATCCACCCAACCCTAATGTACAGGAGAAAAGATGCTGTGTTCCCAGTAGAAGACTTCCCTACTGGAGGCACGCACACAAGGCCGTGCACCAGAGTGTTTCCTTTTGCTCATCTCTTCCATGAGGCAGGAATGTCCCTCTTGAATATCATCTCTGACGACGACCAAACTGAAATTATTTCATTTCTAATTTGAAGTAATTTAGCAAACCAAACTTGAGAGCTTCCCTCTTACTCCATTTGCCTCGTTCACTGCATGTGACCAAGTGACATTTTGTGGGAGGATTGGCATCAGTGCATTTTGGGTAAAATTGACTCTTGAGCACCTCTCAAGCCCTAATCTGAGTAACTGTGCTGGCCCTCTGCATTGGGGTGAATTACACCATGTGCATAAATCTGTGAGCACAGGTGTTTGTATGTCTGGTGATGGTGAATCAGCCAAAGCAAACAGACAATTTATGCCTCGTTTCCTTTCCCCAACATAGCAGTTGACTAATGATGGTTAGCTCTTTGTTTCATTATTTCACAGTAATTTATGATATAAAACCTGTTTGCCTCTTTTATATTTAAACATGCGGTTGGTTCTCAAGTGTTTCCTCTTTTTGCCTTCTGTCCACATACAGAGACAACAGGCGATAAGGTGCTCTTCTCTTTGTCCAGCATAGCTACAGCTGGCAATCCAAAAGGGGCCTGATTAGTTAAAATAATATTTTATAATAATAATAGATACATATTTAATCCAGAGTGGGACGTCCAAATAGGATGTAATCACTATCTAGCAGAGTAGAAGGGGCCTGCCATGGTGACAAGTCTACGGACCTAAGCCATGTAATTAATTTAATAGGAAATGAGAATTCAGTGGACCCAAATCTTTCTCCCGTTTTTCTTAAGTTCCTCCTCTTTTTTCTTACATGTATAGCAAAAGAGCTTACAAGCATGTCTCAACCAGAAGTAAAATCCCATTATGCTAGGTGCTGTCCATACAAGACAGACAAAGGGTGGGGAAAATGAAGTTCTACAACCCCCATTCTTTTGACAGAGAGAGACCTGCAGCAGGGAGAGGTTAAGTGAAATGCTCAAAATCACCCAGGAGGCTGGTGGTGGAGCCAGGAACTGAACCTCAATTTTCTGAACCCCCATCCAATGTCTTAGACACTCAATCATCATTCTCCACCAGGTGTTGCTTGCAATGCTGGTTCAGTGATGTCATCACACCACAAAGACTGCGGAGGAAATGTTGGCACTCCCATTATCTGAAAAAACAAACCTCCCAGCCCTTGAGGCCTCGTTAAGGGGTTAAATTATTTGGCACCAGGAAGAGCATCAAACTGGTTTTTCTTTTCCCTACCTTTTCCACCTCTGCACTGCTGTCCCTGTTCCAGCTGACTTCCCGTCTTTTGAGCTTTCTGAAGTGGTAAGACAGCAGCACCTGAGACAAATGATGGTCTCAACAGCAAAAAAGTCCAGGTGCATTCCTCTCCAAATGGCATGCCCAGAGCTCTCCTGTGCTGGTTGTATGTGGTGAGAAGGTACCTAGGGTGTTATGAAGGCCAAGATGATAACAGAATTAAAAACATGAACTAGATAAATTCATGGAGGCTAGGTCCATTAAAGGCTGTTAGCCAGGATGGGCAGGGATGCAAAACCATGCTCTGAAATGTCCCTAGTCTGTCTGTCTGTCAGACGCTGGGAGTGGACGAGAGGGGCTGGGTCGCTCGATGATCGCCCTGTTCTGTTCATTCCCTCTGAAGCACCTGGCACTGGCCATGGTCGAAAGACGGGATCCTGGTCTAGATGGATCATTGGTCTGACCAGTTTAGCCCTTCTCATATTCTTATATTATAGCCCCTAGAGATGAATAGCTTCAAGAGCCCAGGAGTTTCTGGGCCTTGGACCATTTGGTACATCTCTGCTTGGCCTATTCCTTTCCCCATATATTACACTGACACAGAGACCAGTAGCTGCAGAGAATTACAGCAGTAAATTATCGGCCTTTCTGTCTCGCTTTCCTACAGTGTGTTTGTGTTCGCTCCTGCTGTGCACCCTAGGACTCAGAGAGGCCTTTCATCCTAGTGGTTCTCCCCTCCACCCCAATTATTACGTTCTGTGAGATAAGGGGGCAAATGTGTGAAAGCTGCTTTGGACAGAAATAGCAAGAAATGAGGGTACCAGCTCTTTAGTTATTGTCTGAAATGTGGGGCTCTGGTTAATGTCTGGAAATGCCCTTAAAATCCAAGTCAGGGATCAGGGCTATAATAACCCTTTAATTTTGCTGCTGGAAGCCTGGAGAGGTAATGAACATAACAGCACCAGCATCCCTGAAAATGCAGCTTGGTGTTTTTTGTCTTTGGCGCCTCTTAACTATGGGCCATACCAAAGGAGGAGTAAGAAGCCAGTTGCCATTCAGCATAGACTCTTGGGGACTTGAAGTAAAAAGAGGAATGTTAACATAAGAGAGGATCCAAGCCGCGCTGTTACCAACCCCATGTGTTCAAAACTTATGAGTCAGGACCCCTAAACAAATTAGATTGGTTTGCAAATCATGGGATTTAAGCAAATTATAAATGGTGGCTTTGTTTTATTTGCCTACTGATGCATCTGAGCTTTTCTGTATAACCGTGAGTGGTAGACCCTTACTTTAAGAAAAAATGAAAGCAAAGATTCTGTTTAAACACTTGATTCTATATCCTATGAGGCAGTATGGATTTCCTCTCGCAAAGCTGCATGGTGGATTATGGGAAATGTAAATGGATCTGGACGCCTGGGTCATAAGGGAGGGTGGGGGCCTCAGGCTCCCAAATTACAGATCCCAGAGGACAGTGCTCCACCATAGGAAAATGCAACATATTATTGAACTGTTCAGAAGTGAAGCGTTTCAGGTCAGTTCAGTAAACAAAACTGAATAATTTTGTCTGATTTTTGGGGAATGTTGAAATATTTCATTTTGATTGAAAATGTTGAAATGTTTTTGGGGAATGTTGAAATGTTTCATTTTGATTGAAAATGTTGAAATGAAACATTTCTAAATCTAAATTTTAAGGAATTTCTGAAAATGTTTGAAATTTCTACTTTTTTATCCTGATTTGGGATGAAAATAAATGCTGGAATTTCTTGTGGGTTGGAAATTCCTCAGCTCTACTTAATGTGCTTTGCAGGCTTACGAAAGGGAGCACTGAAAAAAAAATTGGAGTTGTATGTTTGCTTGTTGGGCCTGATTTATTGTTTTAACATGAAGAGAGCAGATTACTGCAGATACAAGATAGGAAATGATTGCTCTTTGCATTTGTGGAACCCTGCTTTGTACAGACATTACTGTTGAAGTTACTGGATTCAGGTGGGAGGTAAACAAGGCAATCACTCTGGTTGTGCAATCTAGAGTGAAACAAAATATATCTATAAAGTCAGTTCTTAACTGAGAACTAAATTAAGCACAGTTAGCCGGGAAAGAGAGAATAGTGATCAGTGAATGTTCAGCTAATGTATTTTCTTATAAATATGTGGCAGCAGCTTTGATTCTTGATATTATAGCTGGAGAAGCAATGATCTGAGTAACAGAAGCTTGGGACTCTTTCATGCTTGTATCAAACCCTCTAAAAATTGTAGTATATGTTGAAATTGGAGGGCAATGATTTTTACTAGCAGTGACCACTAATGCTTTGCAAAGGGCTTATTTGGCTTGCTGCTGGCATGACCCAAGAGTTCAGTGACTGCTATACTGACCCTTATCTGGGCGTAGCTTTGTATTTTCTGGGAAAAGAAATCCTACTATGCTTTAAATCACTGCTGATCTCCTGTTGGGCCCGCACACTCGTTCCTTGTGATTTCCACTCCGTAGAACTGACACTGTTTTGCTTCCCACTAGACCGAGGTATTGAGATGGTACATATGTGCTTTAGTTTATGTTCTCTCAGGATAATGTTCACTAAATGTTGCCAGAAACAAAGCAATTTCGAGGCCCCACCTAGAAATGACAAGCTGAAATGTAACCTTTTTGTTGCTCGTCTCCGAGTGTTTGCTTTGCATGAGTACACAAAAACACTATAACCTTGGATTGTTTGAACTAACCAGGGGTGTCGCTGGGAGCGTTACATTCAACAGTTGTACTTGACTGAATAAGCAGATGGGCTTTTTCTGTCATAATGGTGCTCTCCCACGCAGGGGTGATGGATTGCTTTTCCTGTTGCACATGCTGTTATCACTGTGCTGTTCTAATGCTAGTCAAACATTATTGAGAATAGCCAAACTCAATAGCAGCCGTGTCAGGCTGGAAAGTCAATATTGGCTGAGCAAACACAGCAAATAAAGAGTTGCTATTTGCGTAGCTATGAGTATTTGTGTGCTTTGCTGCTGAACAGGGCAATTCGAAAGGGGGGAAAAGGTGGGTTTCTTCCAGTCAGTGAATGTTTATATTTGGGATAAAAGAGTCGGCTTTTTAAAAATTCACTGACTCCTCGTTGGCTTAGCTGTCCTTTGGCATCAAAGCTGATTCTGGAAGTGTGAGATGGCTACTGCAGACCTGTACTGATGGCTGGTGCTGTCCAGTGACCCTCCCCACCATGCCTTTGAGTGTGGGAACCTCCCAGAGCAGCCCTAGGCGGGCACTGAACCAGTAAACCATGCAAAGTTACATATTAAAGAAACTCTCTTGAGAAGCAGTTCTGGGTTTTATTGGTGTCTCCCTGTAGACCTTTAATAGTTCCTTTGGCTGCACTCCTCTGCCTCAAGGATCCTCCTCAGCAATTTTGAGAGCAGCTGCGTGTGTGTGTGTGTGTGTGTGTGTGTGTGTGTGTCTCTCTTCAGTTCTCATTTAATTTGCATTTTACTGTTTCTTGTTAAGTTTCCGGCAGTTTTCATGGTTCATTGCATGACCTTCGAAATGACACATGCCTGTTTATAACAAGCTGGCTATGGCCCACTGCCACTTTGAGAAGCCCTGGGAATGAACTCCTATAAACTCTTCCTTCAATAATATCATATATCTCAATGTATGTGTCCAAGGTGCCTTGTAAAGAGGGTGGTGATGTCACCCATCTGGATTTGTGGCTTGTTTCCTTACATAAGATGTTGTTGAATACACATGGGGAACCAGGCTGTCTGGTGACAGCAGCAAGGGCTTTCCAGTCCTGGCCTCGCTCCCTTTCGTTGGGGAGTCTTGCAGTGACAATGTCCTCAAAGTGCATTTCTCATCTCAAGAGCTGTCCTGCGGCGTCCTTCCCCCTTCCCAGCTGATGATAACTAAGTGGCACCAGTGGACTCTGGAGGGTTCAGTGCATTACGGCTGGAGTTTCTGTAGCATCTTTCAATGCCAGCGCCATCCCAGATGCTTCCCAGAGCTAAATAATACAGTTAGGGAGTTAAATAATTAATCTGAAAGGCAGAGAGAAGGGAGTAGTATAGGCCAGGGACAAAATATCTCCTGTGGTTTTGGCTGAGATTAGAAATAGGCAGAGAGTGACTGAGGTGGGGGGAATCAGGGGCATCGCTGGTGCCTGGCACACAGGGCACGTGCCCTGAGTCCCAGCGCCAGTGCCCTGAGAGCCTGGGGCAGCCCCTTCCTCTCCCAGCCCCGGCCTTGACCAGGGATCCAGGACCAGGCTGGTGGCAGCAGAAGCCCAATGCTGGATCAGGACTAGGTGCCGAATCGTGGCCAGGGGGTCCTGTGCCCCATGTCTTTCCCTGGGGAGAAAGCATGGAGGCCGTCCAGTTTGAGGGAGATGCAGCGCAAGGCTGTGGGGAAGGGTGGGGAGGAGGCATTGCTAGAGGGGCTGAGGAAATCAGGACAGGTGACAAGTTCAGTCAGGATCTGTGTCCAGCCCTCATCGGCTGCAAGAATTCTTACTGCCGTGCAAACTGTTTGAGATGTCTGGAACGATCAGGTGCCAGCCAAATGAGGGGAGAGGAATTGGTCCCTCAGTGCATCTTGTCCTGTAAAATAAACAGAGGGGCTGGGAGCTTGCTGGAAACCGCAGTCTTTGCCTTGTGGAAGGTTTTGTCATGGCCAATTTAGCTGGAGCAATTTCCAGGAACTTTGCAGTGAAGGCCTCTTCGCTTTGCGAAGCCACAGGGAGGCCAGGAACTAGGCTGAAAAAGTTGGAGGCTGGCTTCTCATTGCCATGACCTGCCTTGGCAAGGTAAGACAGGTTGCCCTGATAATTAGCTGCCCACCCTCAAAAGGTGGGAGAGCTGAGAGGGATGGATCACGCTTCTGCCTATAGCAAAAGCAAAACACACCAACTAGGCTACATGAAGACTCTCCATGGACAAGGGCACCAGAATCTGAACCAGGCTTAGTCCTACCTGCAGTACTCCTCTGCACCCTCTACTCCCCAGCACTGCAGAGTCCTTTTATTCTTACAACAGCCCTGTGGGGCAGAGAAATGTATTATCCCCATTTTCAACAAGGGGAACTGAGGCAGGAAGGCTGTGGTAGAGCAAGGAATTGAACTCAGAGCTCTTGTAGCCAAATCTAATGCCCAGCCTGCTAAACTACTCTTCCTGGACTCCTGTGGAGTAGGGCTGGCAGTGATTCTTGGCTCTCCAAGGGAAGTTGGGCTGGACTTCTCCTTGGCCTGCTGCCCTTGTTAGGGGTAGGATGGGAGCCGCTCACCTCCAGCACTGCCAGAACCACTGAGGTGGTTTAGGTCTGGAGTCTGCCAGAGCCACTGCTGAGGAAATCTCCTTGCTGCAGGTTCTGGCTGGAGAGCCAGGTCTTCCCTTGAAGCCTGTGGTTGCAATCCTACTGTGTGCTGAAGTATGGAGGCTCTGGATTTGTCTCCTCCACACTGGACATCTACAGTTGGCTGTCTATGAAGCTACACCTGAAGGCAAAGACACATACTCTGTTCCCATCCTCCATGGCCTAAGAGTCAGGTCCCCAACCTTTTTAAGGTTGGGGACTCCTTTCTAGTGTAAAAAAAAATTTGGCCCGCTGGGGGTTGTTTGGCACCGCTGTGCAGGCAAAATTGGTCCTGTGTTGGGCAGAATCAGGTCTGCGCAGCTCTCCTGGGGAGCTGTGGCCATGGCCTCCTGTTTGTGCCTGGGAGCCATTGCAGCCATGGCCCCCTGCCCATGCCGGGGAGCTGCCGCAGACATGGATCTCAACCCAGGCCGGGGAGCTGCCATGGCCATGGCCTCCTGCCCTGGATGGGGAGCTGGAAGCGGCATGGTCCTCTGCTCCCTCTCCATGTTTCCCACCTGCCTGGTTCCCAGTCTCCAACTCCCCCCACGCCCTTTCCCCCATTTTACCTGGCCACCGGTGGTGCTGCTGCACATGGCCACCCCCCAGGCTGCTTTCCCTGAGCATGTTCTGCATGCTCCGGCAGGATGGGAGTTTACAAAACTCCCTGCTTAGGGAACCAGAAGCCTGGGTCTCTGTGGGAACCGGAGACCCAGGCGTTGTCTGACTCCAGCTCCCAGCCTGTCTGCAGACCCCCTGGAGTCCCTCTGCAGCCCACCAGGGGTCCGTGGACCACAAGTTAGGAACCACTGGCCTAAGATTTGCTTATCAGTCTCTGGGGCCAGTTAAAGTCCAAATCTTCAAGGCAATTAAAAGAGGAAGCCCCACCTACACAAAAGACCAGATTTTGATCTATGAATCCCCTTGGCAGCTGCACTTCTCTCTAGGGGTATATCTACACTGGAGGCTCTGTTAAGTCAACTTGACAAGTTTGACTTTAAGTTGACTGAAAGTTGACCTTGTTAAGTCAACTTAGAGAGTCCACATTCCAAGCTCCTGTAGACCACCCACTTCCACACTGGCAGGTGCTAGGTCAACTTAACGCTTAAGTCAACCTTATTAAGTCAGCTTAAGCCAGTGTAGACCCGGCGTAGCCCTTAAGTCGACTTAATTAGGTCAATTTAAGGGCTATGCCACATCTACATTGGCTTAAGCTGACTTAATAAGGTCAATTTAAGTGTTAAATTGACCTTAAGAGGTGGTGTTAAGTGAACTAAAGGAAGAGCTTATGTTGACTTAATAAATTCCCAATGTGGACAGAGCTTTCTTTAGGTCGACTTAAGAAATAATAGAGATGGAAGGGACCTCTAGCCCAACCTCCTGCTGAAAGCCAAACCACTCCCACTAAATCATCCCAGCCAAGGTTTTGTGTAACTGGGCCTTACATGTTTCCAAGGATGGAGATTTCTCTGCCTTCCTAAGTGGCCCATTCCAATGCTTCACCACCCTCCAAGTAAGAAAGTATTTCCTAATATCCAACCTAGATCTCTCCAGCTGTGGCTTGAAACCATTGCTCCTTGTTCTGTCCTCTGTTACTACTGAGAACAGCTGAGCTCCCTCCTTCCTGGAGCATCCCTTCCAGTAGTTGAAGGTTGCCATCAAATCTCCCCTCATTCTTCTCTTCTGCAGACTAGATAAGCCTAGTTCCTTCAGTCTCTCTTCGTAAGTCATGTGCCCCAATCCCCTAATCAGTTTTGTTGCCTTCCTCTGTACTCTTTCTAATTCATCCGCACATCCTTTCTGTAGTGTGGAGCCTAAAACTGGACACAGTATTCCAGATAAAGCCTCACCAGCGCTGAATAGGGAGGAATAATCACATCCCTCGATCTGCTGGCAGCACTCCTGCTAACGCAGCCCAATATGCCATTGGCCTTTTTGGCTACAAGAGCACATTGGTGACTCATATCCAGCTTCCCATCCACCATAGCCCCCAGGTCCTTTTCTACAGTGCTGCTACTTAGTCGATCAGTTCCCAGGTTGTAGCAGTACATGGGATTTTTCCATTCTAAGTGCAGGACTTTGCATTTGTCCTTGTTGAACCTCATGAGATTTCATTTGGCCCAAAGCTCCAGTTTGTCTAGGCCTCCCTGAATCCTATTCCTGCTCTCCAGCGTGTTCACCATTCCCCACAACTTGGTGTCATCCATGAATTTACTGGGTGTGCAATTTATCCCATCATCCAGATCATTAATGAAGACGTTGAACAGACCCAACCTCAGGACTGACCCCTGAGGCACTCCGCTGGTTACTGGTTGCCAACTAGACAGTAAGCCATTGATCCCCACCCACTTAGCCTGATGATCTAGCCAGCTTTTTCTATCCACCTCTTACAGTCCATTCATCCAAATCATGCTTCCTTAACTTGATGCCGGTTAAGTTGACCTAAGGCTCCAGTACAGACATATCCTAGGAGAGAGCAGATCACAAAGCATGTGAGGACTGGGAACAAGACAGTCTCTGCCGAGGGATCTGGTTGTGGAACAGTCTTCTGCAGGACACCAGGTGAATCTAGAGCCTGACTGTCGTTCAGAAATGCTGCAAAGCTTTCCTCTTCTAAAAGGTCTTTCCACCACAAGACTCACTGTGTCACCTTTTCCACCTTACAATAAAAACACACACCCCCAAACCCAAACAGTGCACTCAAAATGACAGACAAATTAAGCAGACGATAGTAACTCTCCCGGAAGCATGGTTTATGTATCCCTAAAAGGTAGGAGAGCTGGAAATGCTCCAGGAAGGCTGCCAAGGACTTCACTGTTGCTAATCACCAAAAAGGTGCTCAGATACTGGAGTGATGGGTGGAGGTGTAAAACCCTAAGATAGATAGGATGTGAGCTTGGGATCATAACCAATGGAATGTGGTTGGACTGAGAGTCAGAAGAGGAAGGATAAGAGGTTGGAAAAGGGGCAAAGGATGGAAAAGGAGACAGCAGAAGTCTTGACAAGGTCACCTCCAAGATTTGACCATCACTGCACTAAAGTTCATCTCCTCCCCCACAAGCCAGCAATACAAGTAGGCAGTAGATTACTTCAGCATGGCACTCAGCATTTCTGCATTGAATTTGGCTCTGTGGTTTAATATCCTGTGATGCTGTTAAACAGAAAATTGGGGGATGTGTGCATCGTAATTTTCCACAGCCATCAACTCTTTGACTTGTTGCATTATTGGTGTGTTGTGTCAAATCTCAGTTCTTACAACAGTTGTTCTGTGGGTCTGTGTGCAGATGGTGCAGGTGTTTTAGAGTTACACACAGGTTGGTGGGTGTCTGTAATGGTACTCCGGCGCCATGTGCAGTAATCTCATCCTGTCATTTAGGGACTGTGCTTCTATGGAGCTCCTGAAAACACAAAACTGCCTGAGAGTCTGGATATCATGAAGAACATTTACTGTACAGCTCTAGCCTAGGCTAATGCCATTTGGAATAATTACTTTCACCCGACAAATGTAGTTGCATGACTTTTATTTATCTTGAATGGGCTAACAGGAACTAGCCATGGCAAAACTAATTATTTTGCTTCTAGGGCAGTGGGGTTGCTGATCTGGAAACATCTTTGAGACATATTCCTTACATGGGGAGCAGCAGCATGTGAAATGCATGGGGAGCGAATGCAGTGCATAAAAATGAACATAATTTCTGAAAAATGGAATTAATGAGGCAATGAAGCTGTTTTAATGAGCACAAGGTCTGCTGTAAATGTCACCATTCCAATATCTTTATTGTAAATTACAATGTGCTTTCTAGAAAACACTGTCTTGATAGGAAGGAAAGGGGAAACCTTGTAGGCAGGTGAGCTCTGCCTTCACAAGGGGAGACGCACTGTTGGATGGTCTGGGTTGTGTCGTTTCCTGTGTGTGATGTAGCCTGGCCCCAGATACTCAAAGAAGTATTTATGGCCATGCAGACCAGGAAGACACATTGCCTGTAATTCACAGGGTAATGTTTCAGCATCCTGCCTCTATTTGCTCAGGTGCAGATCTTTCACTTGCATTTTCAGTGTGCAGATACCTTCAAGTGCCCTTGAAAAATTCTAACTGGTGCGCACACATTAAAATTAGGGTTTCCTATCCATGCTGTGCTTCCCACCCCAGAGTCACTGGAAAATTCACCTTGGCTGTGGCACCCACAGTGCTCCAATAACAGCCACTAATGTCTCTCTTTTCATCTTTCTTATTTTTCATTGGCTGTGCAGGCATGGAATAAAATATAGTCCCTTCCCCAAAGAGTTCGTATTCTCTATTTAAATTTATACATGGCCCTCCAAGAATTCGGTGGGGCCACTGAGATGTGTACACGCTTGGGCTGAACAACAGAGAGCTTTGAGGATTGTAACCCTCCACCTCCATGTGATTTCCCCTTGCTGCTGTTCGTGACGTCCTGCGTTCTGTTTGCCCAGAAAATGGGGCTGGGACAGAGGCTGTGCTTACACTGCAGCACCCCGGCAGCTGCGCCGCTGTAGTGCTCCTGGAGAAGATGCTCTAAGTCGACAGGAGAGACCTCTCCAGCTGCCTTAGTAACTCACGCCTCCGTGGGAGGTACTAGCTGGAGGGACGAGAGAGACAGAGCTGTTTACATCGGTGCATAGGTTGGTGTAATTTATGTCATTTGGGGTGCAGGTTACTCCCACCCTGAGCGATGTAAATTTACAAGGTAGATGTAGCCTCAGGCTCTGCTTCTTCTGTGAAAAGCCCAGCGTACTTGGAAGTAGTCAAGAGATGAAACTAGTCACTGCTACAAACCCTTGAGGGATAAATGAGCTTGGAGGGTGCAAAGACCTCAGCCCCAAAGCAAAGCACTTGCTAAATATCCCTCTGCAGCCCTAGTGTTGCCCTGAGAAAGCAGGTGACTTGCAGAGTGTCCCAGCAGCCTCAGAGCCCGGATTCTGGTAGGCTAAGGCGGGAAGTGAGTTCCCAAGCAGAAGGACTCTTGCTGGGAATGAACCCAGGGGCTGCCTGCTCCCACTGCAGCAATCCCTTCAAGCCGGGGTGTCAGAACCAACATTCTGGAAATCATCTGGAAACCAGTGCCGAGCACATCACTGTTACCACCTGCTCCCTCTGTGGATTTGGGAGGGTTGCCCAAGGGAGATTGTGAGCTGCTATTTAGTGGCATATTACAGTCCACCCCCCCAGCACTGGGACTGCAGTTCTGCCTGCTCCTGAAATGGTCCATGCCAGGGCATGTGTGGGATTCTAGCGCTGCTCACCAGTGACTAAGGACCGAGGAAAATCTTGCTCTTGGTGAAGGACTCAGGCAGGCAATGCTAGCACACTGCCAAATTACCGTTACCTTTGCCTTGGGTCTGGCTTCCACTGGTGTTTCCAGTCTCAGACCAAGTGAGGGTGAAGAGCACTGGGAATTGCAGCCCAGGCTGAAGTGGTAGAAGGGTTACTCCCTATTTTAATCTCTTGCTTCCAATGAGTTTTGACGAAGTGGAATTTTCTCCCATGAAAGCTCACGCAATAAATAAATTTGTTCGTCTTTAAGTGCCACAAGACTCCTTGTTTGTTTTGCCGAACTGAACTAACTCGGCTGCCCCTTTGGAACTTGGCAATGAGTTTGACTCTCAGATGGGTCAAGTATGTGGAGCTTGTCGTGCGAAGGGCTATAGACACTGATGTCCTTTCACAACTGCCTTATTGTACCACCTTTGGTAATTTTTGGGTGGGAAACAGATTTCTTCTGCCATGAGTGTAGCTGATCCTTTGGCTGGTAGCTTAGTGGGGAGAGAGGTAGGGGGCCTTGTTTGATGCCAGCAAAGAATAAACAGGTTTGTTTGGCTTGCCTACACTTACCCAGTAGGTGGACCCCTTGAACAAACAGCCTGTGTCAATGTTGTGTTTCCGCCTAGGGCGGGAGGTTTGCTGTGCAGCTTTAACAGGAAAAGGGCATCAATCAAACACAGGTCGCATTGGCCAGGTCACTGGGTGATTTCAGGGGAGGTTGGTTTGTAGAAGCTCATGCAACTGTTGTTTAATGTCTCTCATTAAATAAGCTAGATGAATGGCATGGTCAATAAGTGTTGTATTGAACCTTCTTGCTGTAGCTGAAGCTAGTGGCTGTTGAGTTAAATGGCAACTGGGTGGGGCCCCACAACTTCCCTGCCAGCTAGCTAAGGGCCCCGGTGGCAGCTAAGTGGGTGAAACCAGGCTGTCACGACGCCTTCCAGCGACCTCATGCAGGAACATGAGAAATGACAAAAAGGAGTCCCTTGCCCAGAGCGGAAGAGGAGCTCTGTCAGCTCAGAGGCTTCTCTCTTTCACCAGTAAGAATAGGTCCAATGAAAGATATCCCCTCACCCAGGTCTTCTCCCCTAGAAGTAGAAAAAGTAATCTGTGTACCTAGCATATCGGTGCCGGATGGGCTGGGGTCAGGGGAGCTGGACAAGAACTCTAGAGATTTGGTTCTGCAATAGATGTCCTCTTTCAGTGTGACCTTTGGGAAGTCGCATAGGTCCCAATACAGGCAAGCACTCAGATGTGCGCTCCAGCTGCCCCTCTGACGTAGGTGAATGGTGACCATATCATTTCAGGCAGCTTGGGGCGGTGGGGAGAGCTGGAGGGATTTGGAGAATGAGCCCACCCCACGCTCACCCTGGGCAGTGGCGGCTCCTGTCCCATTGGGATTGCAGAGTGAGGATGCCCCACCTGTCCTCACCCCCAGCTCGGCTCTGTCAAGTGATGTCCAGCTCATTGGCTCTCTCTGTGTGGATCCTGCCACGCCACATGGTGCGTGTTTTTTACAGAGCAGGCTATATGTGCAGGGGGAGGCAACTGGGCAGTCAGTGAGCTGGTGGGTATATTTGGGAGACTGAGCACCCACCAACCCTAGCCACCTGCAGCATAACTCCCATTGCTCCGTGCTTGAGTATCTTGTTAAACAGCGATGCTTTCCTTAATCTGTCTGCGCCTCCGTTCCTCACGAGTAAAATGCTTTACAGGCACGTGAGGCTACGCTTGCGCACCTACGTGGGGTGTTGGACACTGTGGCGATGAGCATTGTAATATAAACTGTCAGAGAAAAGTGGCATTTCTGATGCTAGATAAACTTCCTTTGACAATTTTCCCAAGCCTTTCCAGCAGCGAGGCTAACCAAGTATAATATCACTGTTGCATGGCTGGGGAAAGTATTGTTTTCCTTCACCACAATATGGGGTGTGGTGGTGTTTGTGTTTTACTTGCTGTCGCTGGAGTTTGAACCAAGATTTGCCGACTGAGCAGCTGACGGCAAAAAACGAGTCTCATCGGCTCGGAAGTCAACCTGCTTTTCTCGTTAGCAGTTCTCATGTTGTCCTTCTGCACTGTTCTCTAGCCAGATTAAGCACAGGGGAAATTTAGAGTGTAAATTATAATAATATTATTTACAGTCTCTGTCTCTTCCTGAGCACTTCTAGCCAATAGCAACCCTGCAATTATTAGGTTTTCTAATTAATCCACATGTAATTAGTCCATATTGTTGTTCCATTAAATGCTGTACAGAACAGCTATGAACCTTCTATGGCTGTGGGCCTTTTAAGCCATAATTTCTTTGACACTATTTTCTATGTTGACATCAGAATATCCCAACAGCAGGCTGTGCGCCAGCTCTTTTCCCTTGTTGATATGATATAATCCATACCTTTCTGGTATTTGACAAGTTTGTTTGAGCCATTCCTTTATGGAAGGAGGTTCCTTGATGGGAAAGGAAAGAAATGAGCATCACACAAAAAGGTCTGTTCAGTCTGCATGTACTGTCGCCTTTGCAGGAATAGGTGTTTCTATGTCCCTTTTCTAGTAGTCTCTGAATGCACATCAGCAAATGTCAGGCCGTGGGTCTGTATCTCTCCTGGGATGGAATCGTAAAGTCCTTCCATTACCAGATGAGACCCTGGGCTACAGTGTCTTGTGTATCAACCATGCTTCCCGACAAGTCTGAGAGGGTGCAGCACCTGTGGTCCTCCCTGCTGGTGAAGAGACTCTCCCTAACCCAAAGTCTTGTTTAATCTTAATGGCAGGAGTAAAGTAGAACATAAGAGGGGGAAGAGAGATTTTGAAACAACAAGCAGTCTATATGTGCATCTACGTTACTTAAAGGCCCGTCACCCTGTGATGCTGACTCAGGCTGGCCTAGCTTCTTCCCAGGTGTCGGTGTGAGGAAAACTGAACAGCTGACTTTTTAACTACATATAGTCCTTTAGATCGGCTGGAGTCCAGAGACAGGATCTTCATGGGGAATCGCTCAGGCATGGTCTCCTAACCAACCTGAAGTGTTTGCTGGGGCAGCTTATCTCCAGCTATTGTTTTGTTTCCTGATTGTTTTTTCAGTCACTTGCTATT
Organism: Podocnemis expansa; assembly: GCA_007922195.1. NCBI lineage: Eukaryota > Metazoa > Chordata > Testudines > Podocnemididae > Podocnemis > Podocnemis expansa. Next base: position 20,418,081 of record ML682019.1, read on the forward strand.
AAACTAAACCAACATATTCAGACAACGCGCGTCTGAACAACGAGGCCATGTACAGCATTCATAAATCATTACAGAGCAGCCCCATGTCTGTCATATGCTCATTTCCAGATTTGCCTCTCCAACAGATCCCCAGTTCCTCATTAAAGAGGTGAAATTGAAGTCTAAGAGGCAAAACCTCTCATTTTTAATCTGAGAATCAGGGCAATGGTGGTTGGAAATCATGGCCATCTTGGTTGCTCCTTCTATGCTTAAGTTCAACTTCAGCTGACAGGTGTGAGGCCTGACAATGAAACAGGAAAGTGCTGGTGGCTGAATACAGGCTACAAAACAAGTTGGATTTTCAGGCCAGTGTGGATGGGCCCATTTGATGAAATGCTTTTGTCTTGTGTTTGTGTTAATGTGCACAGATACAGTATATCTAGCCAGTGTGTTATGAATGGGTGTTTTTGCGAATAGTAAGTACAAGAAATAATGTTTACAGGGCAGTCAGTGGTAGCATAAATGTACAACTGTAAAAAGGTCCTGCCAGGGCACAAGAAGCCATGAGCAAGAGTGACCAAAGGCAAAAAGAAGAGTGAAATCCCTGCTGCTGCAGCAGTGGGAGAGGACGGTGCAGAAGTCACGGAGGGAGGAATCCTGCTCACTGTAGAAAGAGAGAATGGGCTTTGCAAATGCAAGCTGAATTTCATCCATTCACTGTGCTGTCCTGTCACAGAGGTATGGTGCGTGGCATCTTGTAGCTCAGGAGCAACAGTGTCTTGTGGGGCGGTGGGTGGCATCCATCTTGGATTTGCTGCCTTGCGGATCTGGAGTCTTTTAAATGCCTAAAGAAAAGCTTAACATGAGTATTTCCAATCGAAAATGCACTGCTTCTGACCCCTGCGTGGAGTGGCTTTGCCTGAATCCAAGATGGCTGCTGGGAGCACCCATGGAGACACTGCAACCTTTATAGGATTCATTTTGATTGCAAAACCCTGCAAGAACATGTATCTTTCAAACTGAAAATTAAACTTGTGTGTATTGAAAAGAACAGGATGGCTTCACCCCTCAGAGAAGTGAACTCAACGGGCTGAGTAGCTCTCTTGGGGCCTGACACGACCTGGTGCCCCATTTGCAGCCCTTTGAAAGTAACGGCACTCAGTGCAGAGAGATGGAAAGTGAAGAGCGTTTCTTTAGGTCCTTAAGGAGGTGGTGCATTGAAACAGAGTTTCCTAATCCCTGAAGGATGCTGCAGACTAAGAAATCCCTCACCGCCGCCTGGGCAAAGGACATCTTTTCCCCTAATTTCTAATATGTGCTTTGTCTGATGAGCAGGACAGATGCTCAGCTGACATAAACTGACCTCACTGAAGTCAGTGGAACTATGCTGATTTACTCCAGTGCCCAGAGCTTTTAGGGATAAACATCTGATCAGGGGAGAGGCAAAGCTGGCTAGGTGAATATAGTCGTTGGCTTCCTTCACTTACTGGGACATACTCAGCTCTTCGTTCTCATGAAGAAGCTATGCAAGTAAGTTGACCTGCGGCTTCCCACGGATAAGCTAAAGAAAATAGCCAATGTGACGTGTGGCCAGTGCCACGCCTAAGGGGAGACGTTTCTTCAACAAACACTGTCTGAACGCTGTTACCTCGACTTTACTTCTGTTAGGCAACCCTGCAGTTGACTGACCTGTGTCTGCTGGACTGTAGAGATGCCAACCTGTTGCTTTTACGCTTCTCCCTTGGCTGTCCAGCAATGTATGAATAACACATTCAGATATGCCTCTGATACAAGTTCACTGACCCACTGTGTGCCATCTCCTGCATCCTTCTGCGGTTTGTTTTTCATTTCTGTGAGGAAATCATTAGATCTCTGGCAAATGGGAACTAGAAAGCTGCTATATTAATTCCTACTTGTCTAATATGTTGGAGCAAATCCTGACCTATCTGCATCAACTTAGCCACTGGTGATCCCTTGGCTCTTCCTTCTTTGAAGAGATCTTCTACAACGTTTCTGCAGGGTTTCCTGAGAAAGCTTGGGCTGTCAGTCTGCACCTATAGCAATTTTGAGAACTGTGCATGAGTTTTCAGGTTCCTTGGGAGGATCATTGTGTAAAGTTGGTCCTCATGCTTCAAACTTGGGTGATCTGGGGGGCGATGGCATGACATTTGCCTTGTGAGACGTTCTGTTTTGGCTGCTAGCAGGCTATGGGTGCTCAGATAAAGTGAGGCTGTGATGACTGGCCCCATCATGGTGTCTGTGAGGGCTCGCTATTCACAGCACCCAACTCTTACCTAGCACTTTTCATGAGTGGCTCTCAAAGTGCTCCACAGTGGAGGTCGGCGTCATTGTTTTTATTTTACAAATGGGAAGCAAACAGAGGGAAATGACTGGTTTAAGGCCACCCCATCAGCTGCAGTAGAAACGAGGTTTCCTGAGTCACTGTTGGGGGTTTTAACCACTCGGTCACATCAGGCTGTGGTATGCAAAGGAGACCATTCGTGGGTGCCAGCAGCCTCTCTGTTTCCACCACGGGCAGGCTGTGAGGGGACCTGTGGGCTTGATAGTAGGACTTCTGCCAAAGCCTTCCTCCACTGGCTGCTCCACCGTGTTGTCTCCAGACACCGTAGCAGGGAGGCAGTAGAGGTGGCAGAATGGGTAGGGCCGTGGGAGGAATGGGGAGGCTGAGCGCTGGGGATTTCTGTGGAAGAGCAGTGGGCACAGAGCCGGCCACAATACAAGCCTGAGCTCACTGCAACAGACGGCTGCTGTCTGCAGCAACAGGCAGCAAGTGAGGCTCTGGGCTGCTGGAGTGAGCAGGGGCAACTCCACTGGCATCCTCCGTGGTGCATGTGGTCCTACCTGGCTGTGGTCTTGTCAGAATGATGGTTCATGGGGCCTCACTACCTGGTCTGACTGGCTTCCCGCGCGTAAGCACCTTCCTCGTTAAACCTGCTCAGCCAGGGGCACCCAGCAAATAACAGAGCAAACCAGATGGGCTGCATCAATGGGCTGCGCAGAGCCATCAGAAGACCACAGGGGAGGCACCACTTGCAATTTGTGACTGCATTTCCTTGGTGCTTTTCCAGCAACTGAGACTTAACCTGGGGCCCTGATGCTCCGGCAGCAGAGTTCCCCCTGGCAACAGAGCAGGAGCTCTGCAGAGCTCCCCACGGTTAGAAATATTTATTTCTCTTCTACCTCCCTGTAGGGCAGGGGTCTCAAACTCAAATCACCATGAGGGCCGCATGAGGACTGGTATGTTAGCCCAAGGGTCGCACCACTGAAACCTTTTCATACAACAATATTGCAAATACTGGTAACAATAGTGTCATTGTGGGCCGCAGGAAATAGCTTTAGGGGCTGCATGTGGCCCATGGGCTGCGTGTTTGAGACTCCTGCTGTAGAGGCTTTTGGTTTTCTCTCTGGCACAGGCTTGAATTCCAGCACCCTCCAATGCTTGTGATATTGGAGCAATTCACCTTTAATGACAAGTCCCTGTCTAGTGAGTGGAGGCCTAAAGAGAGAATGGAGATGTTGTTAGTACTGTTGGCTAACCGATGTTAGATTGCTGTGATTTTGAGTCCTAGCATGGAGTGATTCTTTGCAGGCGCCCTTACAAGCAGGACGTCATTGGGAGCTTTTGGATTCTAGTGTCATGGACATGTTGGAGTCAACATCGTCTAAGAATGCTTTATTGGTCAAAAACTCTCTAACTTTCTGGAAACCCTCCTCCCACCCCCACATTTCAGATTCTCATTGGTCCAAGAAAAACAAACAAGTCACTATGGCTTCTCAAGATAAAAAGAAAAATAATCAGCAGAGACAGATGTACTAACATCCCAACAGCCCATGGGAATGCATTTTCCCCAGTCTATCTAATCCCAACTGCAAACTATTTTGCCATTTATGTCTAACAAATCATTGTAAGAATCCATGAACCCAAAGAGGCTGCCGGTCACAAAAGTGACAAAGAGACAGAACTAATCATGTCCATCCCGTGTGACTTGGGGAAAAAATCTCCAGGAAATGCTCTGAAAGGAGCCAGTAGTTCTAAGAAGATCGTTGAGGCACTCAGAGAATAAAACCCATAAACATATCCCAGGTAATTGTGTTCGTATGAGGGGCTTGATCCTGCACTGGTGTCGCTATCTAACCTGCAACCGTTTCGTCTCTAACACACCAATATTTACATTTAAGAATTATGTACATATTTTATTTTTGGCTATCCGTCCAGAACGGAGGGTCAGAAGTCAAAATGTGAACAGATCCTATAGTGATTCTACGGCCATGAACACATGGATCCCCACATCTACCTGCACAGAGTCGAGGGGGGTTCCCATCAGGTACGAGGCTTCCCTGCATTGATCCAGCTGCAGGGTCGGGGCCCAAAAATCTTAAAATGAGGTGCTAGAAAGGGGATCAAAGATCTCAGTTAAGCTCCAGAAGGCCATCAGGCAGACACTGTGTTTTGTTGACTACTTTTAGTCACTGTTTCTGCAGAGAATATAGGAAATCTCATCTGTCATTGTTTCCTGTTCATTTCTCTCTTTTTAAGGGCCATGTTTACATTTCAATACAAAAAGGATTTACATGCCTAAGTCCAATTACTGTTGTTAGGATAAAAATAAAAACCCATCTTTTTCTTCAGCTGTCTTGTGTGCTCCTCTCTGGCTGATGATGCCAGCTTTCTCAGTAAACATCCCCAAAATGTTGCTGCGGCTTGTCAAAGAACTTGACGTGTTGTAACCCTGTCATAACATTAATGCCATACACTGGACACTTACGGCTGTTTGGTTTTTTTTTAAAGCACTTTCACAGTGGTGGGTAAAAGAGTGTAGCAGCAACTAATAGGTTACAGAGGTTACAGCCATTTGACAGCTGCCTAAATGACATGCAAGGAACTGTAAGTGTCTGCTCAAACACCTGATGGCATAAATTAGCCTGTCTGCCTTCCCGATTTTTAAATCAAGTATTTTCAGGGCAACTCATGTAAATAATTTGAGGGATTTTTAAAATGCACCTCTTCCCAACTCTTTTTACTTGCTAAAGCATCAGGCCAACAGCTTGGAAGTCTTGTATTGACCAATAGTGCAAAGGTTAAATGGACAACAACAGTGAAAAACTTTTTCTATCCCAGCCCTGCCTCATCTTTGGCCTGCAAGGTCAGCAAGTAGCTCTGGATGAAATGATTTTTCAATAAAAAATGACTTTTCAATCAAAGCTAAATTATTTGTGGAAAAAAATACATTTTTGGGTAAGAAACCCAAAACCGGACCTAAAGCACACCCATTTTTTGGGACAAAGTTTGAAAAATTTTCATTTAGAAAGTTGTTCTTAACTTTGATTACTTCCTCCCCTCCTCCATTCTCTTGCTTGCTTTTTACTTCTTCCTTATTTTTCAGTGGAAAAAAGACTGGAAAATAAGCAAAGAATCCCATTCACTGATTCAGAGCAGTCTGGACTACCTGTACGTAGTAAACGGGGCACAAGCAAACAGTATTTATATAATAAACATGTGCATCTAGGAACAAAGAATGTAGGCCATGCTTATAGAACGGAGACTTTACCTTTGGAAGCAACAAATCTGAGAAGGATTTGGGCGCCTTGGTGGATGGTCAACAGAATACAAGCCCCTCAGTCTGACTGCAGCCAAAACAGCTGATGTGATCCTGTGATGCATCAACTGAGGTGTCTCAGCTGGAGTAGAGAGGTTGTTTTACCTTTGTGTTTGCGCAATCACAACTGGAATGTTGTGTCCAGTCTGGTTCCCACAGTTCGAGAAGGGTGTTGGTAAGAGTTCGGTTCAGACAAGAGCCACAGGACTGATTAAAGAAGTGGGAAACATGCCATATAGTGCTAGATTCAAAGAGCTCAGTCTAGTCAACTTGACAAACAGAAGGTTGTGAACCGAGCTGTTGCAGTCTGTAATATCTCCATCAGGAATAAATAGTTAATAATGAGGCCTTCAGTCTAGCAAGGAAAGGTCTAACACAATTCAATGGCTAGAAGTTGGAGCTAAAGGAACTCAGACTGGAAATAAGACATACATTTTTAATGGAGAGAGGGATTAATTGGCATAGCTTATCAAAGATCATGGTGGATTCTCCATTACTAAGAACTTTTAAATCCAGATGGGATGTTTTCCCAAAAGACTTGCCCTACGAATTATTTTGGAACAGTTCTGTGGCCTGTGTTACACATGAGGTCAGACTAGATGATCACTGTGGTCTCTTTTGGCCTCGGAAACCGTGGATTTGTGGAAAGAGTAAAAAAAACACACACCAAACCACTTCAAATGAAACAAAACATTTTCATTTCTTGGAAAATCTTCAATGAAAATTCAAAGGACACTTTCAAACAGCTGTGGTAGAGATCAAGCTCCTCACAGGGTACATATTAGGTGATTAACAGATGTTACTTGAGTTTAGCCAGGCGGCAGTGACGCTGAATGTGAACATACCCATTTCTCTTAATGTTGTGGATGTGGGGAAAACACAGCACTTTCAGAAACGTTGCTGGGGTGGTCAAGCAGGCGAAGTACAGGTCAGGTCTCAGAACCTCCATTCTATTCCAGGCTCCGCCATTGACACGCTCTGTGACTTTGGACCCATTGCTTTTCCTTTCTGAGCCTCTCTTTCTTCTCCCTTGACTGCTCTGTCTTGTTTAGTTTGTGAGCTTTTCAGGGCAGGAACCATCTTTCACTATGCCTTTGTAGAGAACCTAGCCCAATGGGGTCTGATCTCTGTTGGGACTCTAGGTCCTGCCACGATAGAAATAATGAACTATTAATTGTTGGCAACAGTTTGAGACATGTGCCAAAATCAGCATTTTTACAGACTGAAAGATCTCCCCAGCCTGGCATGATTCACATCGCACTACCATGGTGTAACTCCCTGATCTTCAGGGCAGGTGCTGCTGAGTTGCACTAGTCTGAGAAAAGAATTAAATAATCTCATCATCGCTATGAACAGGGATTGCAGAGCTGTTTCTCTGCTCCATTTCACTAGTTTCACAGCGTCATTTGTCAAGGTTTTGAGATTTCCTTCGTTAATTGTAATATGCCAAATGACCACTTTTGAAGAAAGGCTGGCACTAATTCTGACATTTTTAAAAATCAAAAGAAATAAATGCTTCAATTAGTATCTTCCGGCATTTAGTTGGTTGTTTACAGACGTGTAAATAAAAAGTTTACAATCGCTATAAACCTGATTGTGCCACATTCTCTGAAACCAGTTAGACTCTAACATCTGCTTAATGTTTAATTACTTTTAGATGAAGGAAATGGAAAAATTGACAAATAAGTTTAACCCATCAAATGTCAGCCCTTTGCGAGCATGTTTGTGTAAAGCTTCTATGCCAATGTCTCGTAATCTTTCTTGCTGCTCTGGCAAAGAAAGAGACAAATATTTATATTCTAAGCACACAAGATGGCGTTCATATTGTTTTCATGTTAACTCGTTTCAAATGAACTAAGATGGCTCCTAATGTGGTTACAAAAATTTGCCATTAATTTTCACTTAAAATTGGATCCAGCTTGCTGTGCGCCTGCATTGTATTAAAGTTAATAACCATTTGTTTAGAAAATGCAGTGCTCACTGCTGGCCGATGGGCACATGTTCTCTTGGTGGGAACGTAGGACTCCTGTTATAGTTAAGTGATAACTGGGCTCAGGATATTACTCCTATGTGACGGGGCAGCTAACGGGAGGTTTGTGAGGGAGTTCTCCAGCGGAAGGAGGTGAGACTATGGGATCCCTGGCGGGCGGGTGTTTGTGGTGTGCTTTGCTGCTTGACTGAAGTGTATCGTGTGGTCAGCAAGAGCGTCACGGCTGCTGGGCCCGCAGGGCTAAAGCCCTGCCTGTCTCTGGCCCTGCCCCGGCAGTGGCAGGGGCTAGATCCGGGCTGGGGCTGGCAGCAGCAGGGGTCGGATTGAGCCCTTTTTTCAGGGCTGGGACATCCCTGGTGATCAGTTTGTTTGGGGGGCTGTGTGTGACTGATCCTATTGGCTGCTAAGCAAGGCTGAGAGTCTTAATAAGGCTTTGATCCCCAAGCTCATTAGCACCCAGCTACGCTTGACGAGGGGCAAGGCTGTTCTTGCAGAAGCAGCATTTAAAAAGCCCACTTCTAAGCTACCAGGGGCAGCTAACAGGAGAGCCCTATGTGAGAGAGCGGAGGGTTAGATACTCTTCATTTATGCCCCCAGTGAAATCCAAAGGAAAGAGCCACAGGAGTAAAAAGTGAATGCAGGCAGCACAGCAGGGGCTATTCAGTTTATTGCACTGACGGCAGTGTGTCTGATTACCTGCCCTGTGGATGGGTGGCAAATGTGGGCATTTGGTTCACAGAGATCCTGGCCTCGAAGACCAGGGTGGCGGGACTGGAGGAGTCGAGGGACACCCAAAGGTGCACAGATGAGACTTTCCGGACACAGGAGAGGGGTGTCACCCCCCGATGCCAGGCTCTGTACTGTTGAGGTGGAGGAGGAGGAAAGTCTCAGGGAAGGAGAACATCAAACTGGAGTGGAGAGAAATGCCCCCATAGTTGGGGCTGTCCTTCCAGATGAGGTCACGATATCCTCGTGCACTGAGGACACCTCTCCAGGGGAGGGAACCCCCGTTATGAGGAAAAGGTAGGTAGTAGTGATGGAGACTCGACTACTGGAAGCATAGGTAGCAGGGTTTGTAATCATGGGGAGACCCGCATGGTGACAAAGGATGCAGATCTCTCAAGGCATCTGGACAAACTTGTGTGCAGTGCTGGGCAGAAACTGCTGGTCATGGTACAGTGGGTACGAATGAAATGGGGAAGGATAGGAGAGAGGCCCTGGAAGCCAAATTTAGGCTGTTGAGTAAGAGACTGAACTCCCAAACCCCCAAAATAGCATTCTCTGAAATGCTTCCAGGGCCATGAACAGGGCCAGTTAGACAGCAGAACTGCAGGGTCTCAGTGCATGGATGAAATGATATAGCGTAGGGAGACGAGGTTTTGATTTGTTAGGTACCTTTTGGGAAAGGGGAGATGGGGAGCTTAACAGGAGGGATGGGCTCCGCTTAAACTAAAATGGAACTGGATTGGTGGCATGTAAAATTAAAAAGATCGTAGAGTAGTTTTTAAATTAAGGGGTGGGGGAAAACTAACAGGTGCAAAGGACATAATACAATTTAAATACTTGTGGGGAGAGGGGCAGGACCATAGTTTTAGCCAACTTTCCTGGTACTAAAGTTAGGCTTACCAGGAAGAAATAATAAAGAACAGTGATGCTTTCCAAGAAAGAATAGTGAGGAACAGAATTATCAGGCACATAAATGAACACGATTTGTTGGGGAAGAGGCAACAGGGGTTTTGTGTGGGTGGATTAACAAGCATGTGGGTAAGGATGAGCCAGTGGAGATAGTGTACTTAGATTTTCAGAAGGCCTTTGACAAGATCCCTCAACAAAGGCTCTTACCCAAAGGAAACTGTCAGGGATAAGAGGGAAGGTTCTCTCCGGGATCAGTAGCTGGGTAAAAGATAGGAAATAAAGGGTCAGCTCTCAGAAAGGAGAGGGGTAAATAATGGTGTACCCAGGGGGTCTGTACTGGGACCAGGTCTGTTCACCATATTCTTAAATGTTCTGGAAAAAAAAGGTAAACAAAAAAGTGGCAAAATTTGCAGATGATGCAAATTTACTCAGCATAGTTAAGTCCAAATCAGGCTGTGAAGCATTACAAAAGGATCTCTCAAAACTGGGTGACTGGGCTCCAAAATGGCAGATGGAGTCACGGTTGATAAATGCAAAATAATGTGCGTTGGAAAAGAGAATCCCAACTAGACATATATAATGATAGGGCCTAAGTTAGCTGTTACCACTCAAGAAGGATCCTGGAGTCATTGTGCATAGTCAGAAAATTTACCCGAATACTGGGAATCATTAGGAAAGGTATAGATAATAAGAAATAAAATATCATATTTCTTCTGTATAAATCCATGGCACTATAACATCTTGAATATTGTGTGCAGATCTCATTGCCCCATCTCAAAAAAAATATTGGAATAGGAAAAGATACAGAAAAGGGCAACTAAAATGATCAAAGGTATGGAAAAACTCCTATGAGAAAAGATTAATAGAGTGGGAACCTTTCAGCGTGTAAAAGAGATGACTAAGGAGGGATGTGATAGAGGTGTAAATCATGACTGGTGTGGAGAAAGTAAATAAGGAAGTGTTATTTACTCCTCATAACACAAAAACTAGAGGTGTCCCAATGAAATGAATAGGCAGCCTGTTTAAAGCAAACAAAGCAAAGTACTTGCTCACATAACACTCAGTCAATCTGTGACACACCTTGCCAGAGGACATTGTGAAGGCCAAGACTTTAACTGGTTTCAAAAAAGAACTAGTAGATCATGGAGGGTAGGCTGGTCAATGGCTGGTAGCCAGGATAGGCAGGGTTATCACTTTGCCGGAGACTGGGAATAATCAACAGGATGGATCCCTTAATGATTGTCTCATCTATTCATTCCCTTTGAAGCACCTGGCACTGGCCAATAATGGGCTAGACGTACCATTGGTCTGACCTCGTATGGCCGTTCTTATTCTGGAATGCTTAATGCACAGTATTTTTGTCTACATTACAGGCACATAGTACATGGGACTCTCGACAGTGGGCATAATGCACCCAACTTTGTTGCTCCATCCTCTTCTACACATTGCTAAGTGTCACTTTGCTGTTGGAAGCATTGGATGGAATATATGACAAAACAAATGTATTTCATATTTAAAAAGAAGAAAAAGCTATAATTTTTCATGGCGTCTTTATCAAAGAAATGGGATGACCTGGGATATGTTACTCTGTTCTTGCACAAAGCAGAGGAATGGGGTGGGGCAGGGGCAGCAAAGGTGGCTTAAGGTCACTCTATATTTTGTGCCCCACTAGAGGCCTTCCTAGTTCCCATGTGTAAAGTATAAATTGGAGCAGCCTCAAGGCTGCTGTAACTTGCACTTCTTTTCCCATGGTCCTAGCGGGCTGGGGAAAGCAAAGCATAGCTGGTGTGTTTTAATACTCTGACTGCGCCCCTTCCGTCATCTTCAGCTCACACCAGCACGCTCCCTCTTCTTGGCTGGGAGGGGACTGGCACAGAGTGCTTGATCCAGCTACATGCTGGTCATGGCACCCTCTGTGCTGATGGTGTTCCCTTGGGAGCATTTCCGTCCTCTTTACATTGCCAGAGCAACACAAAGGACCTGGAGGGGAACAGAACGTCAGCCTTTGCCATCCAGAAGATCTCCTTGTGTTAAACACACTGTCACATTTCAGCCACATCAAGTTAGGAACACCAGAGATTTATCTGGACTTGTGGCATGAGGTATAGCTTTTGGTGCAGTTTAACATGCATGAAGGATGCCTCTCTGTGGTGCAGCGTACATTGAAAACAAGAGGAACTGCTTCATTTTTCTAGGGAAAGGCAATTCATTCGGCCGGTTCAGAGCAGGTCACCAAGTTCAGCTGCAAGCTGTCTGAAACACTACAGGAAATGTGGCAACCTGATGAATCCCTTCTCTTGCAGAATTAATTTCATACCACTTTTTTGTGCAGCGCTAGCCTTGTCATCTAGAAAATCAGCTTTTTTAAGCTCCTTAGCAGGGCTTGCCAGTGACCCTGTGAAGACTTGGATTTTCAGTATCAGGTAACCGCTTTGGACCCAGAAGAAGTGGATTATTGGTAGTTGCTGCAGGACGGCTGTCACCCCCGTGCTTTGTGGTAGACATTCAAGTTCACACCGATGCTCTCCCTATGCGTTTGCAGCTGAATACCTCCAGATGGGGTCAATGTCAAATGTCTGCTTTGCCTGTCAGTGACAGGGCATCACATACCAAGGAGTCTGGTAGCTCATCCTCCTCTGCTGAAACCACTTCACAGCTCTCCAGTTGCGGTGAGGATTCTCCATGCTTTGAAGTCTCTGCCTCTACCATGAGATCTCTGGGCGTGTCTGCACTTGGAGCTGGGGGGTATTTTTCAGCTCAACAAGACCTACCTGCTGTAGCACTAAACCAGTGTGCCCATGACCTCACGAGGGGCCAGACACTGTCCGCGATACTCAAAATATTGGGGCAGCTGCCTGCTTCTACCGCTTGCATGGCTCACTCTTGCTCTGGTTGGTGACACGTGCTAGCTCGCCATTTCGGCAGGGCTTTGAATGAGGTAGGGAGTAACTTGCTCAGAGGGTTTGGTGGAAAATACAGAAAAAAGCCACAAAACCTTTTAAAAGAGCTATCAAAACACAAGATTTTACTCTAAAAAGACACTCGCCCTGCCCAGTATTGCCAACTCCCATGGCTTAATGGGATATTTGGCATGCCTTATAGCCCCTGCTCATGCAGTCACATGAATCCAGGAGATACTCAGCTTTTCTTTCCAAACAAGAAGTTTCTTGCTGTCATGGCTGTAGCAAAAATGTTGGACATGACCCCCCAGAGATTCAAATTCCACAAAGCTAATCTCCTCTTATTATATTTTAAAAGAAAGATATGTAAATGACCCTCAGGATCAGGGGCCCAATTGGTGGTCTTAAAATGGTTCTTAAATTTTACTTTTTTGTAACTTTTAGAAAATCATTGGAAAGGCATTGGGGAGGCTTTTAGGAGGCCTTAACTGTGGGGGATAAACCTGCCCATAGCGGTCTTTGCTTCATATGGCTTTGGTTTTTATTGATTTTATTTCTGATACATAAAATGAGCTGAGAAGCAGAGGCTTTGTGCAAAATGCAATAGAAAACAGAGACTGTATGCACACACCCCCACTCTCAAATAGATCCAAACCATCTCCTTAGCAGAATCATCCTCTCAGGCAAAAGCCACTCTTTACTATTGCTCAGTGCCTCAGTTTCCCTGTCCATGAAACCTGCCTCTCTTATGCAGTGTTGTGACATCGCCTGGTAAGGGCTATGTGAAAGCCAGGTATGGCTGGTGTTTCTCTTTGTCCTTTCCACAGCTGCACAGCCCAGGCAATAATCTGGCCCAAAGTGACAAAGGGCCCAGTTCCAGAAGATGGTGAGTATGCTGCGAGTTGAAGGTGCTCACATGCACCTTGCAGGGTTAGGCCCACTATCTCTTTGGTCCACATCATGGCCTGGGCTAGGGAAAGGAATAAGCATCTTCCTTACACCTCTGTGTGGCTTGGCTCACCAGTAAAAAAACAACAAGGAGTTGTGTGGCACTTCAAGACTAACAGATTTATTTTTTGCATGAGCTTTCGTGGGAGAAGATCCCACTTCCTCAGATGCTTCTTCCACGAAAGCTCATGCAAAAAATAAATCTGTTAGTCTTGAAGTGCCACACAACTCCTTGTTGTTTTTTTACTGGACTAGACTAACACGGCTATCCCTTTGGAAACTGGCTCACCAGGACTTCAGCTTGACTGTGCAGAACTAAATGGGCAAAGTTCACCGGCTACTCCTGCCCGAAGGAGCCTAGATCCCTTTTCTCCCCAGCCCTGGGTCATATCACCCCCAAGGGGAGGGAAAAGGATAGGGTGCTGGCATGGGCCAAAAGCAGGTTTTTCTGCTGGAGCTAAGAAGGAATTGAGCCTTGATGATGCACGAATCCTTTCTGGTGTGTTTTAGGGCGGGGCAGGTATGTGCCACTCCCTGCGTGGGCCAAGGTAACCTTTTAATGTCTAAAAAATCAAGCTGCTCCTCTCATGCATTCTGTGAATTCAGAGAATAGATGTAAACTAACCCTTATTCACTCCACTGGGGTAAACTTTCCTTCCTGTTGATGCAGGGACGTGGGGAATGAAATTGGCCCATTACCTGGATGGAGAGGGGGAACTCCTCTTTGGGTTTTACATACACATTAAATACAAAGAATAGACTAACAGAAATTCAGATGATGAATGTTTAATAATTCAACCTCTCCTAGTTGTTTCATTACCTAAATATATGCAAAAATTGCCAGCAGCTTTTGACACCTTTTCCTTTTCTCTGTCTCATCCAATAAAGCCCCAAAAGGAGGTACAAGTATGTTCCCCTGCCCTCATTATGTTAATCACAGGTCTGCAAGCATTACTTGTAAGTGTCCTCATGATGTGTGATGGGGAAAGAACTGTAACATTTGGCCTAAAATAGACATTGGGTGGGAAAAATTCGCAAGGCTTTGGAAACCTATTGATCTTACTCCTAGCATCTTTGAGAATGCTGTTATTAACTGACAATAAATCTAACAAACTTTATAATTGGGTTACTTCTTTCCTTTGAACTCCCATTCCCAGACCCATTAGTTGCTACAGTGCTGTGATTTATATCTGAGAAGAGGCACAAGCTTGTCACTTTATCGGTTTTTATTTTAAAAGACGTTTGTTTTCCAGTCTCACAGGAAACTCAGCTTCACCCTGAAGCTTTATTGTAAGGAGTAACGTGGGTTTTTTTCTTTTTTTTCCTGAGACTGCCAACCAGCATGCCGATTAGAGCAAGTTGTGATTGTTTTTGTGATGGGAACTGCCCTCTGGGAAATGGGCTGAGAATTATCAAGTTTGTTTCACCTAAGCCAGCAAGCATGTGGCAGATAGTAACAGATCTTTTTCATGACTGGGCTAGACTGGATGCAAGCAGGCATCAAGAGGTGAAATTACAGCCAGTGGAGTGGGGAGGGAATTGTGTAATATTTCCCCTCTTTTTAAATTTGAACTGTGATCAGCTCTAGAACTGGTGAAAATGTTGCTGACAAATTTTTATTATAGTTTTTGAGCTTTGAAACGTTTTCAAAATTTGAATATTTCTCCCCAAAAGGGCAATAGTGATGGAACCATAAAGGTTCATTTTGCAGTGCTTGTAGCTCTTCCATTTCCGATAGTTCGTATCTTGTCCGTAAAGCTGCGTGCGCCTTAACATTTGTGATATGTTACATCGCTTGATGTACGTCGGTTTTTGACAAGCTACATTGCAGCAAGGCTGTTAACATCCAAGAATAGCTGGAAGAGACTGACAAATGGCTTTTCACACAGCCTCCTGTCCTACCTTATTTTCTGAATGTCTGAAGGCGCTGAAAAAAGAAATGAAATTCCCCACAAGTCCATCACATAAGTTTGTCCCCGTGGGAAGGATTCTGTTGAGTTATCTACCTCATGTGGCACTTGCTTGGATTGTCTCACAATGCCTCATGACAAAAGGAAGCTTGCAAAACTGCTTTGTTTGGTGACTGCAGTGAGGTGGATTTGGGCCTTGGTGAGTTTCCCTTTGATTCTTTTGGTTCACAAGGACCCAGAAACTAAGGCCAAGTTTTCTGCTTGTGGAATGGTTAGTTCCATCTGGCTTTGGGGCAAGACAAGGACCACATTCACAAGCCTGGCACTCAACCCGAGCTAGCGGTATGTTTACACTGCCTGGGCTGTTCTGGCACCGCATGATCAATCCTGCGGGATCAATTGAGTGGGCAATGGAGACCCACTCAATAGATCCCAGAAGTGCTCTCTGGTTGACGCTGTAAATCCACCCCTGCAAAAAGCATAAGGCTGTGTCAACCGGAGGGCATTTCATGTCAGCGTAATGCAGTGGAGATGCCACTTTAAGGGAGTGTTGGGGAGCGGATGGGACATATGCAAGCCATACTACTTAGCTTGCAATTCTCCTGTCCCCGGATGCTGGCAATGTAGACTAGGCCTAGGTTTCCTTTCAGTAGCCCAATGTAAAAACAGCTTCTCATTGGTTCAATGTAGTGTTGGGTCTACTGACTAAAATGCTACATATTGCTAATGGGCAAGTAGACACATGGCTGGTGCAACAGCCCCTGACCTGAGTGGGCAGGTTGCTGAAATTCTGAAGGGCTGGTTGTGAAAACAGAGTACTAGAGCACTACTTCAATTTGCTGCTATCGCTCACCAAACTGAAATACTGCTCCAGGGGCATCTTTAGTGTTGGCTCCATGACCATCCTCTCGTCTGACCCCAGAAAAATTAACAACTTTGCTTCTTGCACCATGCAGATATTTAAATAGATCTGAGCTCTTCGTGTTGGTTTCCATCCATGCTGTAATTCACCCTTCCTTTCCAGGATATGTTCATTAACCATGGGACATGATTTTTTTTTTATCACTTGGCATCTTTGAATCAAGATTAGCATGGATGGATTAACACGCAGGCCTATGGGGCCCATGTCCAGGGACCCATCTAATGTTGGGGGCCTCTGCTGTCTGGTGCTGGAGGGCAGTGGGACCTTCCTGGGCCAGAGGCCAGGCTCTGCTCTTCTGCCCCGACCCTGGGTCTTCTGGGCTGGCCGCTGTGCCATGCAGTACGGCCTCTGGTGTGGCCAGACTGCACCAAAAGCTTTCTTGAGTGCGCCAGTCAACCCCGCCATCCTGGGGGGTCGATCAGCCAGGCTGGGGATGGCCTCAGGCCCCAGCGACCCCCCACCCAGTGCCAGCCCTTTTGCCGGGGGCAGGCCCTAGACTGGAGGGAAGGCTACAACCCCAAACAAGGGTGGGCAGATTAGCTGTTTGTCTAAGAGAGATAGGTATTCACAGGTTACTGGCAGTGAGGCTGTAGCTAAGGGCTGGGGGAAACCAAGAGGTGTGGAAAAGCATGTGGTTTGGGCAGAGACATCCTTCAGGGGAGGATCTATTCATGGAGATTCTCTTTATTCTAGGAAGGAGGAGACGATGGATAGGATAAAATATGAGTAGGATCTCATGAGAAAGCGTCAAATAAAAGAGTCCCATTCAATTGCATCACATATTGGCAGATAGGTAAAAAGGTATAGTTTTTTAAAGTTCTTATATACAAATAATAGACATCTAAATACTAAGATGGGTGATCTTGGGTGCCTCACGTTAAATGAGGGGATTGACACAAAAGGCATCACGGACACTTGGTGGAATGAGGCAATCAATGGGACACAGTAATGCCAGCATATAAAACATATTGGAAGGACAGAAGGTTGTACTGGGGGAGGGGGAGAGTGGCATTATATGTTAAAAAAAAAAATAGAATCAAATGAAAAAAATCTTAAGTGAACAGGTGTACCATGGACTCCCTATGGGTACTAAATCCATGCTAAAATAATAAGAATATAGCAGTACAGATGTACTACCGACCACCTGACCAGTATGGTGAGAATGAATGTTACTGAATGAATCTGCTCAGAGAATTTAGAGAGGCTATAAAAAATAAAGAACTCAATAACAATGGTGGATTTCAACTAAATCTGTATTCCTCAGGATGGGATATCAAGACAAAGTTCCTTGTCACCTTAAATGACAG
Source organism: Podocnemis expansa (assembly GCA_007922195.1). Classification (NCBI taxonomy): domain Eukaryota; kingdom Metazoa; phylum Chordata; order Testudines; family Podocnemididae; genus Podocnemis; species Podocnemis expansa. The sequence goes on from ML682019.1 coordinate 20,435,290, forward strand.
CTTTTTGGATCAGTGAGTCTTGGAACCCACAAGCGAAGAGATAATTCTTGAGTTAGTGCTAAGTGGAGCACAAGGGCCGATCCAAGAGATGACTATAGCTGAACTGCTTGGAAATAACGACCATAACATAAAACATGACCGGGGGAGGGCATAGCACCAAAGCAGCCTACCTGGGTAGCACTTAATTTCTGAAAGGGAAACTACACAAAAATGAGGAAATTACTGAAACAGTAATTAAAAGGTACAGTGTCAAAAGTGAAATCCCTGCATGCTGTATGAAAACTTTTTGAAGATGCCATAAGAGAACTCAGTTTAACTGTGTATCCCAAATTACAAACCCTAGTAAGAGGACAATAAAGTCCCACTGTGACTAAACAGCAAGTTAAAAGATGCAATTGGATAAAGAATATCCTTTAAAAAGTGGAAGTTAAAGCCCATTGAGGAAAAGATAAAGGAGCATAAACTCTGGAAAATGAAGTGTAAAAATACAATCAGGAAGGCTATAAACGAATTTGAAGAATGGCTGGCCAGAGACTCAAAAAGTGACAGCAAAAAAATGTTAAAGTACTTCAAAAGCAGGAACCCTGCTAAACAACCAGTGTGGCCACTGGATGACAAAATGCTAAAGGACCAATCAAAGAGGCTGAGGCTATTGTAGAGCAACTAAATTAATTCTTGGCATCAGTCTTCAAAGGCTGAGGATGTGCAGTTGATTCCCAAGCCTGTGCCGTTCTTTTTAGGTAACAAATCTGAGAAATTGTTCCAGAACGAGATGTCGTCAGAGGAAGTTTTGGAACAAATAGATAAATTAAACACTATTAAGTCACCAGGACCCGATGGTATCCTTCCAAGAGTTTTGAAAGAACTAAAATGTGAAATCGCAGAACTACTACCTGTGGGATGTAAGGTATTATTGAAAATAGGCCTCTCTACAAGGTGACTGGAGGATGGCCAATGTGATGCCAAATCATTAAAAAGGTTCCAGAAGCGATCCTGGCAAACACAGGCTGGTAAGCCCCACTTTGGTACCAGGCTAATTGATTGAACCTATAGTAAAGAACACAGTTCTCAGAAACATAAATGAATACATTTGTTGGGGAAGAGTCAACATGGTTTTTGTGAAGGTAAATCGTGCCTCACCAAGCTACTACAATTCTTAGGAAGGGTCAATGAGCAAGTGGGCAAGGATGAGCCAGTGGATATAGTGTTAGATTTTCAGCAAAACAAACAAGGAGTCCTGTCACACTTTTAAAGACTAACAAATGTATTTATCACATGAGCTTTCACGAGAGAAAATCCCACTTTGTCAGAGCTTTGAAGATTTTCAGAAAGCCTTTGATAAGCTCCCTCACCAAAGACTCTTAGGCAGACTAAAGCTGTCATGGGACAAGAGGAAACATTCTCTCCTAGATCAGTAACTAGTTAACAGATAGTGGGGAAAGGGTAGGAATAAATGGTAATTTCTCAGAAAGGACAGAGGTAAATAGTGGTGTCCCCTAGGGCAGTGGTTTTCAAACTGCAGGCCAGCACTCAGTACTGGGTCACAGACCCTCGGGTAGTGGGTTATGGCATCCCCAGCTGCTGCCACCAAAAGACTTGAATGGAATTGCTGGTTCGTGCACATAAATGATTTTTTTAAATGGGGTCTTGAGGGGGAAAACGTTTGAAAACTACCGCACTGGGGGTCTTTACTGGGAATAGTACTGTCAACATATTCATAACTGATCTGGAAAAAGGGGAAACAGTGAGGTGGCAAAATTTGCAGAGGGAAATAAAAGCTACTCAAGAAAGTTAAGTTTTGAAAAGACTATGAGGAGTTAAAGAGGGATCGCACATATCCGGGTGCAGGGGATTGCTGGCATTGGGCACATGGGGTTGGGGAGGGAACAAGCCCCTTGTGTCCAGGCCTGTTTCCCGAGTCCTGAGCTGGCCTGGTTTTAATGGTGGCAGCAGAAGCCAGGCCAGGGCTGCTGGCAGGAGCCAACCTGAGACCCAGATCTGGCCTGGGAGTCGGGGCTGATGGCAGTAGGATTGGGGGCTGGATTTGGCCTAGGAGCAAGGGTCACCAATAGCAGGGTCTGGGAATGTGTGTGTGGAGGGTGTGTGGCTTTGGATGGAGGAGTGGGGTCAGCCCAGAGCTGTGCCCCAAATGGATTTTTTGGGGTAAGGATGTGCCTGTTTGGGTGACTGAGCTACAAAATGGCAGATTAAATTAAATTAAATGTTGATAAATGCAAAGTGAACCACATTGGAAAACAGAATCCCAAGTATCCATATAAAATGATGTGGTCTAATTTAGCTGTTACCACTCAAGAAAGAGATCTAGGTGTCATGGATAATTGTGTGAAAATACCCACTCAATGTGCAGCGGCCATCAAAAAATCTAACTGAATGCTGTGAATCAGCAGGAAAGGGATAAATAATGAGAGAGAGTATATCATATTTCCTCTATATAACTCCATGGTATGTTCACATCTTAAATACTGTGTACAGATCTGGTCACCCTATCTCCAAAAAGGTATATTGGAATTGAAAAGGAAGAGAAAATGGCACCCATAATGATTCGGGGGTATTGAAAAACTTCCACATGAAGAGAAATTAACTAGATGGAGACTTTTCAGTTTGCAAAGGACACAACAAAATGGGGGAAGATATGACAAAGGTCTATAAAATCATGAGTGGGGTAGAGAAAATAAATAAAAATGGGATATTTACTGCTTCTCATGACACAAAAACTAGGGGCTACCCAATGAAGTTAATGGACAGCAAATTAAAGTGAATAAAATAGCTGTGCACAGTCAAATGTGGAACATCCTACCGGAGGATGTTGTGATGGTCAAGGCTATAATGGGGTCCAAAAAGAACTGAGTTCCTAGAGGATATTAGCTAGGATCAGCAGGGATTGCTGTTTGCCAGAGGTGGGGAATGGGCAATGGGATGGTTCCCATGGTGATGACTTGTTCTGGTCATTCCCTCTAAAAGACCTGGCCCTGGCCATTGTTGGAAGAAAGGCTGCTGGGTTAGATGGACCATTGGCCTGACCCAATATGGCTGTTCTTATCGTCTTAATCACTGTGTGAAATTTCCAGGCTTTTGTTCTGCAGGCTCACAGCTGGTCCTAACATCTGTACTGGTCCTGGTGAAAGTCACTGCGCACTGGTAGGCTGATCCTATGTTTTACACCCCCTTGCATTTAGTTTCATTCCTTTCTGTAAGTTCACCCATCTTCGAAGCATCTGAGGAAGTGGGATCTTCTCCCACGAAAGCTCATGCAAAAAATAAATCTGTTAGTCTTAAAGTGCCACACAACTCCTTGGTGTTTTTTCACTGGACTAGACTAACACAGCTATCCCTTTTAAAATTGACAGGAAATACTCCGACTCTAGGTAGTGATCTGTTATCCAGTTTACTTGCTCTGCCCCAGCATGTGCTTTCCACCAACTCAATAACTTCTTTCACCTGCGATAACTTTGGAGAGCCTTCGATAGTTCCCCTCCCTACTGCTTCCAGTGTGTTGGTGCTTTTCATGGTTCCTTGTTTTTAGTCTGCAATAAATGCCCATCTAATAACCCAGCTTTCCCTGGGGCTAGCAGCAGGATAATATTTTTCCATGTTAATTATCATTATTATTTTTATCTGCTTCTTGCTATAAAAAGCATTGGCCTGGCTCAGTGTTCTGCCTGGGTTGGCCTGGCTCAGTCTCTTTTGTCTGTTAACATCTCTTGAAATCAGCCATTTTCCTCCAGGCTGTTTTCTGTCAGGTCATTGCGCAGGGAAAAAAAGCAGCCTACATGAAACGGTTCGATTTACACAGCCACTTGGAGGGTTTTCCCATTGCCTGTCCTGGCAGAATTTTTTTTTTATTGTGCGTCAACTACTTTCAAGTGAATGGAAGACATTATGTTATGAAAATCCCACCCTGGCTTTCTAGGTGCTTTTAGTTTGTATATTTAGGTTTAAATTTCTTCTGGGGTGCCAAACCTTATATTTGTTTTCTTCAGGCTATTTTCATTTAGGTTTTGGTAACTGTCAAAGCCTGAGACCTAATTGTAGCTCCCAAGGTTATCTTTCAAAGTTGACTTACATTTCTGTGGAGCCAGTCCTTGACTGCCTATCTTTCTGATAAGTGTAGATTTTGACTCTTGTAATTATCCTTTGACTTTAAGCTGATTGTGTAGAGTTTATAGCCAGTGTTTGTTTAATTTACCCATAACGTGTTGTTTGCACAATGGCTGCGTGAGTAAATATGAAACTGATTAAATATCAGTGACTGCTCACCAGTGCCATTTTCCCAAAGATACATTAAAATAAACAATGCAGGAGGCTGTGTAAGGAAAGTGGCGTGTCTCTTGCATGCTTGAGTTTGTGTGAGAAATAATACCAACTTCCTTCCCAGTGCCATCAGCAAGGTATTTGTTTTTCTTGATTCTTCTTCTAAATATGGCCTATGAATAGACTTTGTGGCTGGTTTACTGTAACGCTGTCTCACAGATGCATTGTTCCTTGTCAGTCTTTTTTGCATGGCACAAATCAGAAAACTAATGCTACAAAGGCTGGTGGGACTGCTTCTGAACATCTAACCCCATCACTACTGCCGGATGTTTGCAGAGCACAGTGAGATCTTTAGATGGCTCAAGTGCCCGCAACTGGAACAAATCAGTAGATTATAAAGGCAGAAAGGGCCATTTAATCTGACTTCTCGGGCTTCGCAGTGTCATCCTTCGCTAATCAAAACCTCACAGCTGGCTGGGATAGACTTGTGTTACCCTATTCAAACCCACTGGAGCCGAAGAAGAAATCTCCACTGGGGGTATAGTACAGAGCCTATGATGCACAGTTAAGAAGTTCTGATTGTGTGCAGTGGAGGGCAGTATTTGACAAGTTCTCCCAGTGCAGTAATTGCAGTATTATAAATTGCCCAGCACCAAGTGCTAAGATACAGGTCTGGCTGATGATGTATGGTTTAAATGGGAACAGTGGCACAGCTGAATTTTTCCAAGTGTCCTTTTGTGTAGTAGAAAAAGACCGGAGTCAGATAGAGATGATCCGTGCTAACTGTAGTTCAAAGAAAGAAGGTTTTAAAAATGGCATCCAGCTTCATGTGCCTGGATTCACCATTATCTACAAAATCAAAATATGCTAATTCCGTATCTTTTAGCAGTCATTGGTGTTTGCAGTAAAATGATGTGTTCCTGTGACTTGGATGACTGTGTGCTTTGGTAGCTCCCTGCCTCTGGATAACTCCTCTGATGTATACAATTCAGCTGTGGAGCCTTCAGCGTGATGCTGCAGGCTATAGCGAAAACCCACCCCGGTTTGCTTTGCCTGAGTACAGAAGCTGTGATTTTGCTGTGTGTTTCTGAGGCTGGGCAGACCTGATTCAGAGTGATTTGGTGGGCAGTAGCCCCTTCTGATGGGGCAGTGGCCAGAAAGGAGACAATCCAGGGACATTCCTCGCTGCTGGAAAACTGGCTCCATTTCCCCTTGGCTCATCCCCTCCTTCTCCAGGCACCCATCTGCTCTCTTCTCCCCACCCCTTAGATCCCCTTTTAAAAGTACACCCTGCTTCTTCTTCCTGCTGGTTGAAGAAACAGAGCTCAAGGGAGGCAGAGAAGGATGTAGGTGATTGCACACATAAAGACTAAGGGAAACTCGGACTGTACGTTCCTCGGGGCAGAGTGTCTTTTTGTTCTGTGTTCATACAGTGCTTAGCACAGCAGGGCTCCAATCCCAGCTCGGAGTGCCTGGGCGCTACCATAATATAGACAATACCGACATCCTGGGCATACCTGTGTTCTTGCTCTGGGACACAAGGCCCAGTCATGGTGGCCCAGGTGGCTGATTAGTTTGGTCTGGTCTAGTTGATGTGCCGATGTGTTTGGCCACTTCTACAGACTGACCCATAGTGAAAATTAACACAAATTGAGGAATGTGACTGTAGTGTGCTAGCACCAACCAACTAACAAAAACTCCCGCCCAAGATGCCAGCTGCTCCCTTGCTGGATGTTTTGCATTAGTTGATGGAAGGAATCCAGCATTCCTGGTGACCCTTTTTGATATTTGTTTGAGACAGTTTGGAAAACTATTTACCCTCTGTCTCCTTGGTGGATAGCTTACACAAGTCTGATTACTGGGCCCTGCAGTGCTGAATGGCCTCACTTAGTTTCCCATTCCCATGACTAGATGTTGCTGCTCTGTGTGAGTGAGACAAAGGGGGAATATGTGGTTTGCCTACCCAAGTGTGCTCCAAAGGTGGGCCAGCGAGATATGTGGATCTCCTTCTCCTCTGAAATCAGTACGAATTCTGCCGTCCACTTCCACGTTAGCAAGATTCCTCCCTTGCTGCTTTAATCCCATGTGATTTGTACTCTGTGCAACATTTGACAATGTTCCTTTTCCTGGTTGGCAGGGAAAACTTTGAAGGGATTTCTCTGAACTTATGAAAAAATTTAGCAAGATTGTGTGAATGGTTGCTTAGTTGCTCTACTATGGCTGAGGAAGTTGTTGGGGTTGTTTCTCTCTTTCTTTTTTTCCTTATCAATGCGGCAGGTACTCTCCCTATTCCCAGGGCAGTTGTAACTCGAGGACAGTGTTTTAGCAGCAGGGATTTTGCCCAGAGGAAGCATTTGGTGGTCTCCCACAGCCAAGGCATGGACAAAGCCCTTCTTTAAGGGAACTTCTTTTGCCTATTTTATAACAAAAACTTCAGGCTACTGCTGGACAGCCATAACTGATACTGTGGAGGTTGAAAAGGCACCCACATCGGTAGGTCCTGCTTTGTTCCGAGGTCAGATTAAATTCAGCAGTCATCTCCCCAAAAGCAAAACAACCCATGAAGGAATATTCTGGCTCCATTGGCCCAATCGGGAGAGCGCAGCCTCCAGGTTGCCTAATAGGGAGCTCTCTTGCAGTGTTCTCGGGAGACAGAGAACCCAAAACGGTGCTCAGAGCGGGAGCGCACGAAGCACTTCCCCTTCCACTTCCCCATGATCCTGTCTCCACCAACTGTGCTGCACATGGCAAAAAATAACATCCTAAATGAGGTCCAAAGGGGCAGTCGGGGCAGTCGTGTCAGTCTAATCCAGCGGAACAAACAAGGGTTGTAGCACTTTTAAAGACTAACAAATTTATTTATCACATGAGCTTTCATCAGAGAAAAGCTCACTTCTTGAAGGATAACCCTCAGCAATGACTCGCATGAGGCTGGGAAGCCCTGGCAGGGTGAGTGGGGGGAGTTCAATCCAGCCCACCTTTCTCCTGAAGTTGTAACATATGGTTTAAATCCCTTAGAAGTTCTGGAGCTAAGGAGGAGGAGTTCCTCTTCACCCCTCTGGCATCCTTCCCTCCACACCCAAGTCTCTGTACTACTTCCTCTGTCTCCAGCCCAGTCTGTGCAATCCTGCAAGCAACAACTTTCCCGAACCAGAAGTGGAGGATTAATAGGTGTAAATGAAAGTGTATCCTGATCCCATGTTTTGCACTGCCATACATTTATTTTCATTCCATGCTGTAAGTTCCCCCATCTTCAAAGAATCTGATGAAGTGGGATTTTCTCCCACGAAAGCTCATGCAAAAAATAAATCTGTTAGTCTTTTTGGGCCACTTTGGATCCTGCCATCAGCCATTCTGAGATTGTGTTGCTGCAGTTTGTTCCTGTGGAGAGCTGTACACCGTGCTCTCTCTCCTAGGCACTTGTTGCTATTTATTTGTATTATGACGGTGTTTGGGTATATGGCACTCGGAGACCAGAGTGTCTGTGTGTTCAGCAGGGGAGCACTCTAATGGCTGGTCTAGCTTTGAATCTATTATGTCTTACACTCACTAGAGTGGGCCATTCAACCATGGAAGTTTTAGCTTTCATCACTAGGTTCCACGTTCAGATGCCGTTCTTGGTCTAAGCTGGATTGGTTATACCAGACGCTGTTCATGCGCTTATTGAAGGACCGGCGCTACCTCAAAAAGCTTACAACCCAGAACACTTTACTTCTTGTTCTTTTTCAATTACTGCTTGTCTTTCACCTGTAATACAATCAGTCTGGAAGCTTGTCTGTCTTTCAGTGAGTATGGAAACGTAAGTGGGAGGTGCAGGGTGCCTGATATTCCACTCCCACTAGAAGGGCTGGATTTTCTCGGTAGAAGGATTGTTACAGCCTCTTAGGTCACAGAATGCTTCAGGCTGTGAAACAGCCATGGCCAGCATGTTAGGGAAATATGAAGAAGAAAAGGAAGACTCTTGTTCTCAGAAAAAGCCTCCACAAGAAACTGTGCATTTGGAAAGCATGGTAGGGCTAGTAGTTTTCTTGCCTGCAACCTCAGAAGCACCGTCAGGCTACACTTTTATCCCAGCTGTGCATAGTGTGGTGCATGTCTTGGAAAAACCTAGGAATGCCCAGAGTTGCAAAATAGACAATCTTTCCAAGTAGTTGGCATTGGAGACCAATAAGTCTGAATGTAGAATCAAGCGCTCTTTAGTTTTCAAAAGGCTGAAAACTAATAAAATCTTATCATCCCCCCTGCCCGCTCCATACTTTCCTAATCCCCCAGTCATATGATATAAACCTCTATCCATAGAGATGGACACAGACATAAATTTTAGAGCATAAATTTAATTTTATTGCAGTCTTCAGCATGGGCACAAGCATGACAAGTGCATCACCAGCTTGACAAGCACTCCTGGTCAGTAATAGCCCACCAACAGGAACATGGTTCTTTGATGTATTATAATGGTACGTCTTCAGAACAATGATGTATTGGATTAGAATAGAATCAGAATGAGGGTGCTCTGATATATTATGTAAGTACACCATCAGCGTGTTGGTGCCTTGACATATTACCTTAGTAGGCTGTCAGGGTGACGGCACTTTAATGTATTTCAATAATACATCATTGGCGCTATGGGGGTTTTTAGGAGGTTCTGTGCCACCAGCTGGCAGGGGACTTTGTATACGCTGCAGAACATCTTCTGTCTTTTAAAGACTTAATCAGCTTTTATGAAAGCCAGAGCGTTCTGAACAATGTGCGGGGAGAGGGGAGTATTGCTTGAGCAACCTTGCAGGCTCTTGATGAGCCCACCTTAAGTTAGTGTTGACTTGGTGGTGGTGTTATCAACAGACTAGGTCGCTTGTGGTGAAGTGGCTTTAAGTTTTGACGATGTTACTCTATTGGACTCATCTTTAAAGGGGGTGCCAGCAAACATGGGAGAGTGACCTCATGGTTTTTCAAAAATTGATGCCAAATTTCCATGAGCCACCTTTTTTATTGTGCGGGTGCATTCCTGGAAACCCAGCATTCCCCTGGGCCAGACAGAAAACTGACTTTCAGCAAACAGACCTTGTGATTTACCAGGGAAGCCCTGAACTGATATTCAGTAGATCCCAAGGGCTAGAGTTTAGGCCATACCTCCTGACACTTGACTCACTGTGTGATCTTATCCTCTGTGTCTCAACTCCCCATCTGTAAAATGGGTTTAATGCTTTGCTCATGGGGGTCCCAGGAGGATTAGCTAGTATTTGTGTGGCATGTCAATAATGTAAGGGTTAATGGCTCTTATCAGTGAGAGAAGATTCCTGCGTTTTCCTTCTTCCTATCGTCCTTTTATCCTTTTCCTTGTGAGTGACATGAATTCCTCCGCTTGTGGGTGGTGGGTAGGACTCTGTTCATGCTTATCTCAGCATGGTGGTGCCATTAAATGGGGAGTCTAACGTACTGCTGTTGTGTAGATTGGAAGCAGCGTTTGTCACATTCCCAAACTGAGAATGAGAAATATCACAGAGAAAAAAAACACCTGCAGGCAGGGAATGCCCGGTGGTTCCTCCTGCATCCATGTGGCTTGTGGGAAGAAGGACATAAATGCCAGCCCTCTAGCCAATATTGTTGGCCACAGCAGTAGTCTGAGTGCAGACCGCTCCATCTTCTGGAGGCTCATCATTTTGTAGGAGGTACTCGGCCTAAAGAGAGGCCTCCATCCTCAGCGCTGCAACCCATTGTGACACCTCTCTCGGGCTGAAATTGGAGTCTCTGAGCCACCGACCTGGGACGGTGGGAGATCTGATGTGCCTGTGAAAGGACTTGTGTGGAATAGCCTCCCATAACTGAGCAAACCAAGGTTGGTTCCCTCTTCTCATGGAATCCTCTTTCCTTTCCCTTTTCACTGTCTCCGACTCTTCTGTAATATTTTGACACATGTGCAAATGTAGCTCAGACTAGAGGTTGTATTGAAACTGTTCCCTTCAGCATCTTAGGCTTTTTGTTCTTTGTTTTTTGAGGTGGTATGATTGGTCTGCAGCATCACATGGTGGTGTTTCTGCTCTCTGATTGGAGGACTGTGGCTTTATAAATGGATAAGGGCAAGCACTCCTGTAACCATGTGTTTGCATGCAGGGCTGGATTTTGGTCTTCGTAGTCCCTAGGCACTTTCACTCTGAAATGTGCAAAAAGATGGGTAAATGCCAATTGAATTATGTTGATTGACCTGATGCAAAACCACATGATTTTTCCTTATTTTTCCTTATTTTTTCTGCTTTTCTAATTTTTTCCCTCCTTCGTAGGCCCTAAAAATTTTGTAGGCCCTAGGCACTGTGCCTACAGAGCCTAATGGGAAATCTGGCCCTGTTTGCATGTGAACACAGGCATTTGCATGCAGAAGAGGCTTTCTAGCATCCATACCAACAAAAGCACATTAGTGAAAAAAAGAACAGAAAGGAGTGAGAACCAAACTCAATTCAGAGCTCAGAGTGGGAAATGGCATTTCCGATGAACCAGCTGAGACTGAGGGTATGTCTACACTGATGGCGGCAATTTCGGTGCTGTCAGTTCACCTTTCTGGGAGCGGATAGCAGCAAGTATGAACTAGCAGTGCTGCTCCAGGAAGTCAGCCCTGGGAATCCTGGGGCCACGGGGTACAGGGAAAGGCTGACCGCGAAGGCTTGCGGTCAGATTTTCCCTAACGTGTAGCGGTGGCTTTCAAAGTTGCTGCTAGTTACATAAGGAATTTTGTGTTCCTTGTGTATCTGGCAGTTGACTGCTGCTGAATTTCCCCTAAGTGTAGGGCTATGTCATGCCCTAGAAGTCTTTTCACTCTGGCTTCCTGTTCCTTCTCGGGCACCTGTTCCCTTGGCTCACTGCTGTTGCTGCAGGTGTTTCTCCCGCATCATAGCTTGACTCTTTTTCAAGTCACTTCTTGGAGCAGATGTTCCTCTTTCCCCTGAGACATGTTTTAAACCAATAGCAGACTGTATCACCGCTACCCAGTTGATCTGGAGAAGGGAAAAAATCCTGCACCACTGGTTATGGATTTCTCCTTCAAGATGACTTAACAATGGTGCATGCATGCCTCACTCTCACTCTTCGTCAGCCTCTGGCAGCTGTGTTTTCCATGGGAAGCCATGATGGCTGGAAGTGAGCTTTTACTGAATGGCGATACTCAGCAACTTGATCTTGTTATTTCCCAGGAACAGCATATAGGGCGATTGCTACTCTGTGGATAAGGGTCGTGCTTCTTTCTCAAGCAGACTTGAAGCTGCTGAGCTCTAAGCAATTGCCAGCGAGCAGTATTTTTCACCCCTGTGTAAAATTGTACCATCCATCCTCCTCGCTGTTTATAATTTCTGCAGGTAAGCGATTAGGAGCGTCGAGGGCTATTGAGCACTGGGCATGATCGCAGTAGCTCAGCACAAAGCTGTTTAGCGCAGGTGTTTCTGTAATTGTGATACATTGGGAAAATTTGCTGTTCAATGGGCCTCTTGCTTGCATTTCCACCTGTGTCATTGATGGTCTAATGGTAGTATGTCAGGCTGTAATATGGAAGCATGGTGTCATTCTGGCTGGCTCCAGATCTGCTAATGGTTTTTTCCTAAATTGTCTCTGTTTCTTTATCTCGGCCTCATGTTCCTCAGCTGCTACCTTTGTGGTTAATCTGTGTTAAAAACCATAGAAGTGAAAAAGGCAAAAGCTCAGTTTGGTGGTGTTGGATTTGGGTCTCGGTCTTTCTCAGACAATAAACAATTTTATGTGCTGTGTTTCACCAGTGTAAATGGGAAGGGTGGGAAGTGATTCCTGGGGTTTGCTAAGTCTGGATGTCTTCCCAAGGTACACTTACCTGCTTTGTTAAGAAAAGCTAAAGAAGCTCAGTCTATTTAGATTATCTGAGGAAAACTTAAGAGGTAACTGCTTCATGATCTATAATTATCCACCTGAAGACAAGTTCCAGAGGGCCAGCTGCCGTTAGTCTAGTTCAGCAAAACAAACCAGGAGTCCTGCGGCACTTAAAGGCTAACAGATTTATTTTTTGCATGGGCTTTTATGGGAGAAAATCCCACTTTGTCAGGTGCTTGAAGGTGGGGACCTCACAGAATGGGAGCAGAATAAACACAAGAGTTTGTATGTCATAGGATCAGGTCAGACTGTTACAGCAAATAGGTGCAGTTCTTTGGATTTAAAAAATGGAGTACAGCAATTAGCGGGGAAGTGGAGGGGAGGAGCAAATTTACCTGTTGTAATGGGAAAAGAACCCATAGTCTTTGTTCAGCTCAGAGTTCACTGTGTCAAATCTACATATGAGTTCCAATTCTGCATTCTCTCTTTGAAGTTGTGATTTGTTATTCATTTGCCTGAATGTGATTATTAACAGGTCACTAATGGAGAAGGTTTCTAGCAGTAAAACAAACAAGGAGTCATTTGGCACTTTTAAAGACTAAAATTTATTTATCATGTGAGCTTTTGTGGGAGAAAATCCCACTTTGTCAGGCGCTTTGAAGATGGGGAACTTACAGAATGGGATGAAAATACATGCAGAGAAGTGTAAGTCATAGGATTAGGTCCAATTGTTACAGCAAATCAGTGCAGTAGTTTAGATTCAAACAGTAGGGGACGATGAGGTCAAATCACCTGTTGTAATGAGAAAAAAATACAGAGCCCTGAAAATACATTGTCAAATTTCCATATGAATTCCAATTCTGCAGTTTTTCTTTGAAGCCTTGATTTGTTTGAGCACAGCTATTAGCAAATCATCAATGAAGTGTTCACCTGCTGTTTTTTTTAATGTTGTGATTCCTGATGTCAGATTTGTGTCCATTTACTCTTTTGCTCAGAGATTGTCCTTTTTTTTCCAATATATACAGCAGGGGGGCATTTCTGGATCATGATGGCTTGAATAACATTGACAGAAGAGCAAGTGCATGAGCCCTTGATGGAGAAGCTGGTTTGATTAGGTCCTATGATAGTGTCTTTTCTGCAGATATGTGGGCAAAGTTGGTAATGTGGTTTGTTGCTGGGATATGTGCCTGCTTTAATGGTTCTGTTATTAGGTCTGTAGTTGCTGGCGAGTATCTGCTTAAGGTTGGAGGGCTGTCTCCCAAGGCTTGAGAGGGTGAGGGGTTGTCTCGTAAAATAGGCTGTTGATCCTTGATGATGTGCTGTAGGATCTGACTTGGGAGTTGTAGGTGATGACCAGTGGGGGGTCTGTTGTTTTCTTTCTTGGGCTTCTCCTTTAGTAGGTGACTTCAGGGTGCCCACCTGGCTTTGTACGGGGCAAATTTCTAAGTGAGAATAATTAGCCAGTGGGACAGCCTACTTAAGGATGTGGTGACTGGACATTGTTAAATCAAGACTGGATGTCTTTCTAGCAGCTCTGCTCTAACTTAATTAGAGGTTTTGAAGGTACTGTAGAAATAGCTTGGTGAAATTCTGTGGCTTGTGCTGCACAGGAGATTGGATTAAGTGGTCACAATTGTCCCTGACAGCCTTAAAATGGATTAATCACTTTGGCCCTCAGGAGAGGGGCAAGGCTATTTTGACTCACTCCTGTTTATTTGGGATGATGTGCTGGAACATTGGAACCAAAAATTTTCAAGGCAATTAGATGAGGTTTCCCCAAAAGTTCAGGCACTGCACTGATAGCTACTGGAGAGGCATAAGCAGGGCTGGCCTACTGTAAAACATCCAGGCAAAATCTCTTTCCTCTTTCTCTACATCTGCCATGTAGAAGGTCTCGGGAGGCTCTATTTGGGAGGAGTCCGTTGAGGACCACCAAAGAGGATGAGGAGACCCTCACAACTGGGAAATCATGAGGTAGATGGTGAACAAAGCAGAAACAGCAGAGTTTGTATCTTCCTCACAGCCTTGAGGGGCTCTAGATCTACCATTGCTGCCCAGCAACGAAACATTGCTTTTTCTGAGTCAGAATGCACTGCACTTAAGTGGTAGATGGCAGCCTCTTTGAAGTTATTTTTCATGTGCTCTCTTACCAACAACTTCATTCATTTTTAGGAGGAACACTGGGTTCAGATACAGTGGTTGGTCTCTGCACAGCATTGATCTGGTCAGCCATGTTTACGTAGCAAATCCTTGCTTTGATCTCCCGCAAATGTCATGGGCAACCCTAAACCGTGTCCACCCAAGCCATGGCAGATCATAGAATCAGAGAAACTGGAAGGGACTATGAGAGGTCATCGAGTCCAGTCACTTGTGCTCATGGCAGACCAAGTACGTTCTTAAACCATCTGGGGCAGGTGCTTGTCTAACCTGCTTGTTTCCAATGATGGAGACTCCGCAACCTGCCTCGGCAACTTATTCCAGTGTTTAATCACCCTCACAGTTAGGATTTTTTTTCCCTAATGTCCAACCTAAATGTCCCTTGCTGTAATTTAAGTCCATTGTTTCCTGGCCTATCATTGGCAGTAAAGGAAAAGAATTTTTCTCCCTTTTCCTTGTGACAATCTCTTAGGTTCTTGAAAACTGTTATCATGTCCCTTCTCAGCATTCTCTTTTCTCAAACAAACAAGGAGTCCTGTGGCACTGAAAGACTAACAAATTTATTTATTGCATGAGGTTTCATGGGAGAAAATCCCACTTGTCAGATGTTTTGAAGATGGGGGAGCTTACAGAATGGGGTTTTCTCCCACAAAAGCTCATCTAATAAATAAATTTGTTAGTCTTTAAGTGCCACAGGACTCCTTTGTTTCACTGAACTAGACTAACATGGCTGACCTTCTGGCTCTTTTCTAGACTAAACAAACCCAGCTCTTTCAACCTTCCGTCATAAAGTGTTCCAGATCTCTAATCATTCGTGTTTCTTTTTTCTGGACTTTCTCCATTTGTCCACATCTTCCTTGAAATGAAGCACCCAGAACTAGACACAGTACTCCAGTTGAGGCCTAATCAGGACAGAGTAGAGCAGAAGAATTACTTCTTGTGTCATACTTACAATACTCCTGTTAATACATCCCAGAATGGTATTTGCTTTTTTTGCAACAGCATTGCACTGTTGACTCATATTTAGCTTGTGATCCACTATGACACCCAGATCCCTTTCCACATTATTCCTTCATAAGCAGTCATTGCCCATTTCTGTATGTGTGTGATGGATTGTTCTTTCCTAAGGGGAGTACTTTGCACTTGTCTTTACTGAATTTCATTCCATTTACCACAGACAAGGGGCATCGCTGGCGTTGGGCACTCCGGGGCATGTGCCCTGAAGCCCAGCGCTGGTGCCCCGGATCTCTGGCCCAATTGGGCCGGAGATCTGGGGCCCAGCTGCCGGCAGCCGTGGTGGCCCTGTCCCCGGCTGGGGATCTGGGGCTTGGCCGCCCGCAGCCGCAGCGGCCCCGTCCTCCATCAGGGATCCAGGGCCCCGTCCGCAGCCAGGGATGCGGGGCCCAGCCTCCTGCGGCCTCTTCTGGCCCCGTCCCCAGCTGGGGATCTGGGGCCTGGCCGCTCATGGCTGCAGCAGGCAGTCCTGGGCCCGGATGCAGGGCCTGGCCACTTATGGCGGCACGGCGGTGCTGGGCCTTGTCCCTGGTCAGGGGGTGTGGCCTGGTGGCTGGGGGCGTGGCCAGCGGGCTCGGGGTGGTGCTTGGGCCCGTGCCCCAGGTCCCTCCCCCAGCCAGCAACGCCCCTGCCACAGACCATTTCACAGGTTTGTCCAAAGTCTGTGGGTTACATTGAGAGGGGAAAGCAACAAGGGGGATGTTGTGGTGGGTGTCTGCTATAGACCACTAGACCAGAAGCAGGAGGTGGATGAGGTGTTCTATGGACAACTAGCGGAAGCTTCTAGATCACAGGCCCTGGTGCTCATGGGGAACTTCAATTACCCTGACATCTGCTGGGAGGCCAATACAGCAGTGCATGGGCAATCCAGGAGATTTTTAGAGAGTGTTGGGGACAACTTTCTAGTACAAATGCTAGAGGAACCAACTAGGGGCCTTGTACTTCTCGACTTGCTGCTCACAAACAGGGAAGAATTGATCAGGGACGTAGAGGTAAATGGCAAGCTAGGCAGTAGTGACCATGACATGGTTGAGTTCAGGATGCTGATTAAAGGAAGGAAGGAAAGAAGCAAAACAAAAACCCTGGACTTCAAAAAAGCAGATTTTGGCTCCGTCAGGGAACTGATGGGCAGGATCCCTTGGGAAGCTAATCTGAAGGGGAAAGGAGTCCAAGAGAGTTGGCTATATTTTAGAAAAACTCTGCTAAGGGCACAGGAAGTTGCCATTCCAATTAGGAGAAAGAACAAACATGTGAGGCAGCCAGAATGGCTTAGCAGGGAACTCTGCTCTGAGCTTAAACAGAAGAAGGAAGCTTACAGGAAGTGGAAGCTTGGTCAGATGTCCAAAAAGGCATATAAAGATATTGCTAGGGACTGCAGGGATAAAATCAGAAAGGCCAAAGGACAAATGGAGTTGCGGCTAGCGAGGGATGTAAAGGATAACAAGAAGGGGTTCTACAAGTATATTAGTAACAAAAAGAGGATCAGGGATGGTGTAGGCCCCTTGCTGAATAGGGCAGGCATCCTTGTGACAGAGGATGAGGAAAAAGCTGAAGTGCTCAATGCATTTTTTTTCTTCAGTTTTCACAGGCAGGGTCAGCTCCCAGCCCACTACCATGGGTGTGGCAGATTGGAGAGAAGATGACAGGCCCTTGGTGACAGAAGGTCAGGTTAGGGACTGCTTAAAGAAGCTGCAAGTGCACAAGTCCATGGGGCTGGACGAACTGCATCCAAGGGTGCTAAGGGAATTGGCCGACGAAATAGCTGCACCGCTGGCCGTTATCTTTCAAAACTCATGGAGAACGGGGGAGGTGCCAGAGGATTGGGAAAAAGCAAATATAGTGCCTATTTTCAAGAAAGGGAAAAAGGAGGATCCAGGGAATTACAGACCCGTCAGCCTCACCTCAATCCCTGGAAAAATTATGGAGCAGATTCTCAAAGAATCCATCCTCAAACACTTAGAGGAAAATAAAGTGATCAGGAACAGTCAGCATGGATTTACCAAGGGTAAATCATACCTGACCAATCTCATCTCCTTCTATGATTGGATGACTGGTTTTCTAGATGCAGGAAGAACCATTGATGTGATATACCTTGATTTTAGCAAGGCTTTTGATACAGTTTCCCACAGCATTCTCATTGACAAATTAAGGAAGTATGGGTTGGATAGGTGGACTATAAGGTGGATAGAGAACTGGCTAGATCAACAGCTTCAGCGTGTAGGAATCAATGGTTCCATGTCTAGCTGGCAACCGGTCACGAGTGGTGTGCCCCAGGGGTCAGTCCTGGGGCCGGTTCTGTTCAACATTTTCATCAATGATCTGGATGATGGAATAGACTGCATTCTCAGTAAGTTTGCAGATGACACCAAGCTGGGGGGACCAGTAGACACGTTGGAGGGCAAGGACAGGATTCAGGGAGACCTAGATAAATTGGAACAGTGGGCCAATAGAAATCTTATGAGATTCAATAAGGATAAGTGTAAAATCCTGCATTTGGGACCAAAAAACCCTATGCACTGCTACAGGCTGGGAAACATTCAGCTAAGTAGCAGCAGTGTAGAAAAGGACCTGGGGGTCATGGTGGATGGGAAGCTGGATATGAGTCAGCAGTGTGCTCTTGCTGCCAAAAAGGCCAATGGCGTACTGGGCTGCATCAAAAGAAGTATTACCAGCAGATCAAGGGATGTGATCCTTCCCCTCTATTCTGCACTGGTAAGGCCACATCTAGAATACTGTGTTCAGTTTTGGGCTCCCCACTACAAAAAGGACAGGGACATGCTAGAGAGAGTTCAGCGGAGGGCAACCAAAATGATTAAAGGGCTGGAGCACAAGCCCTATGAGGAAAGACTGGAAGCATTAGGCTTATTTAGTCTGCAGAAGAGAAGATTGAAGGGGGATTTGATAGCAACCTTCAACTACTTGAAGGGATGCTCTAAGGAAGATGGAGCTCGACTGTTCTCGGTAGTAACGAAGGACAGAACGAGGAGCAATGGTCTCAAGTTGCGGTTAGGGAGGTCGAGGCTGGATATTAGGAAAAACTTTTTTACCAGGAGAGTGGTGAAGTCTTGGAATGAGCTGCCAAGGGAGGTGGTGGAGTCTCCATCTTTGGAGGTGTTTAAGGCCCGGCTGGACAAAACCCTGACTGGGATGGTTTAAGTGGGAGTGGTCCTGCCTCTGGCAGGGGGTTGGACTAGATGACCTATGAGGTCCCTTCCAACCCTATGATTCTATAAATCATTTTGAATTATGATCCTATCCTCCAAAGCATTTGCAACCCCTCCCAGCTTGATGTCATTGGCAAACTTTATAAGTGTACTCTCTATGCTATCGTGTAAATTATTGATGAAAATATTGAACAAAACCAGACGCAGAACCAGTCCCTGCAGCAAGACCATCACTGCCCCAGGGAAGGACCCGGGGCACTTTCCCAGGCCCCGCCCTCTGGCTGCAGGCCATCCCCCTGGCCCTGATTCTGCGCTCGGCCCGACCCGGCCTTGGGCACCTGCTGCCACTGGCCTAGCCCTGGACCCCTGGCCGGGGACAGGGCAGGGAGTGGCAGCTACGACCACAGGTGGCCCAGCCTGTGACAGGGCCAGAAGCAGCTGCTGCCACTGCCAGGACTCGGGGCACTGGTGCTGGGATTCGGGGCACGAGCCCCATGTGCCAGGCCACAGCAGCGCCCCTGCTCTGCAGTACCACGCTTGTTATGCCCTTCCAGCATGACTATGAATCGTTGATAACTACTCTCTGGGAGTGGTTATCCAACCAGTTTTTCACCCATCTTAGAATAGTTCCATCCAGGATGTACTTCCTTAGTTTGTTAATGGGGTGATACAAGATGGTATCAAAAATCTTTCTAAAGTTTAGATATGCCACATCTACTGCTTCACCTATATCCACAAGGCTTGTTACCCCGTCATAGAAAGCTATCAGGTTGGTTTGACATGATTTGTTCTTGACAAATCCATGCTGAAAATCACTTAGCACCTTATTCTCTTCTAGATACTTGCTAATGGATTCCTTAATTATTTGCTCCATTATTTTTCCTGGTACAGAGGTTAAGTTGACTGGTCTATAATTCCCTGGGTTGTCCTAATGTGAATATTTACTGACAAATGGAGAATTAAAAACTCTCTGATGCATGACTGTGGTGACCCACAACAGACCATGGAACATAGAATGACTCAAGTCCCTGATTCACAAATAAAAAGGAGGCATTACAGCGATATGTGCCGCTATTCCTGATGCAATTATCTGGTACGGTCACCTAAATGTAAAATTAAAGCTGTTGTTCTACTTCTATATCAGTCGTACAAAGAGGAGGAAGAAGCAGCACCACACTTGGGACTTAACTCAGAATTGGCCACCCCTCGTGTATATGCCAGTTAGATTTAGCATATTCAAGTTCCCAGCTTTTCTTTGAACCGTTTTTGTACTCATCTGGGAGGCAGCTTTTCCATAAGAACACCATCCCGTGTCTGTGTTGCTTTCAGTCAGAAAGTGAGGATTACCTTTGCTTCTACCAGCTACGCTTTAGAAGTTTTGTTGTACATCAAAAACATCATGCTTGAAAGGAAACACTAGCATTCACCTGCTAATGGTCTACCACCAAAAAACACACAACCTGGAATGATACCGGGACATAAATTACCTAGAACTGGCAAGAAATGAAAGTGTTGCTGGGTCCCTTGATAGCAACGGGATGAATAACTGATGATGATTAGTTAAATCATAGCATTGCTCACGCCATGCATAAATGATGAGCCAACAGATTGGGATGCCCTGATGAGATGCAGCATTCTTAGCTTTCTATCATTCCCACTTTGTAGCCCCAAAGAAACTACCACATTTCTGCATTTTTGTGTTATCTGGCACATCAAGCAATGCGACAATGAATATATATTGACCTTATTATAGCAGCCGGCTGCTCGTGCCAGAAGCAACCAAGCATACTTTGCACAAATTAAAGCTGTCAGCATGTAATTTATGGTTCATTGCAAAAGAGGAACAGAACTCTGAGGGGAACATTGTGCTTTGGGAAGCAGGTAGGTAGGCAGATGAATTGCATGATAAAATATCTTGCTAATGATGTGATGTTAAAGCTGAAGTGTCATTTTCATTCTGTTTTGCACATTTTTTAGTTACTCCTTGCTCAAGATGATTTTTTCCCCCTCCACAGTTTTTTTCATTCCAAAAGCTAAATTACTGGTTATGCCTGCAAAGGATGAAGCAGGTATGATAATTTATGGCTAGACAGCAGTTGTCTGAAGACAATGTGGTGTCATTGTAAGAGGTGTTAGAACCCATAATATAGAGTCATTTTACTAACACAGCTAACAGGCTTGACATCTAGTCGGGAGAGTGTGTGGAGCATGAGGAAACATCTAATCTTTATAAGAGAATAGATTTGAGGGAAAAAATAATCTCTTACTGTGCACCCAGTGCTGTTGACACACACAGCACAAAATTATGCATCAAGACTAAGTTAGACATCACAAATAACTGACTCCGGGCCTGCCAGCTGGTAAGATATTTTCAGTTTCATGGATGCTGGATCTTTCTTGCCATTTTGCTTCCAAATCATTCTGTTTGGGCGGGGGGAGCGGGAGTGAAAATATAATTCAGAAAAGGAGGTGGGAGAGATTTGTGCACAGAGCGTTGTGCCATATTTGCTAATGGTTGGTGTTAAGCAGTCTTAGGGCTGCAGTTGACTCCCCACAGGCTTGAAGGAAATAACTGCCTTGTGGCCTGAGCGACGAGAAAGGAAAGGGGGCTTTTGGGAAATGCAGGCTCATAGTCTGCTAGCTAGAATCATAGAATCATAGACTGGTTTTAGACTTTGGGCATGGTGTTATCAACAGACAACAAAGTTGCATGCTGTCTGGATTACCACTGGAGCTGGCCAGAGGACTGCTCCTCCATTTCCTGACAGCTTTCAAGGGTTAGGCATTTGTTTTTATTCCACACTGGTACAAATCCCAAATTTTCTAAGCATTCTGTTGGGATCATAGTTTGGGGGTTGAAACAGATGGATTTTTGATTATGGTGTGAGGGAAGGTTGTGGGTTTTGTCATTGAACCCCAAAGATAGTTCTGAGTGGAGGCTGGTGCTGATGGTGTGCAAGCTGGAGGTGAAGCAGAAAGTGATGATAGATTTTTGTCAGTCCTCATGCTCTGGCTGGAAATGTTCTAGGTGCATTGTAGAGAGGGAGTTTTAAAATTGTGTTTGTGTGTTTGCACAGTGTGGAGGAAGAAGTGTGCACACAAACCTATCTCATGTGATCTTATCTTCCTGCCCTGAGCTCCCTTTTGATTTCTCTTGCACCCACTTGTTTCGCAGATCCAAAGGGGCAGCCGTGTTAGTCTAGTTCAGTAAAACAAACAAGGAATCCTGGGGCACTTAAAGACTAACAAATATGTTTATCACATGAGCTTTTGCGGGAGAAAATCCCACTTCATCAGACACTTTGAAGATGAGGGAACTACAGAATGGGAGGAAATAAATGCAGGGAAGTATAAGTCATGGGAACAGGTCAGACTGTAACAGCAAATCAAAACAGTCAAGATTCAAACACTGGGGAACAGCATACAGAGGGAGATGAAATCATCTAATGAGAGAAAAATCCAATGTCCCTATTAAGTCCTGAAGACATACAACCTAATTTGCAAATAAGTTCAATTTCAGCAGCTTCTGTTTGAAGCCGTGATTTAAAATTCATCTGCCTGAGCTCAGCAATTAGCAAACCATTAATGGAGTGATCAGGAAGATTGAAATGCTGACCCACTGGTTTTAGTGTTGTGATTTCTGACGTCAGATTTGTGCCCATTTATTCTTTTGTACAGAGATGATCCTGTTTGTCCAATATATAAGTCAGGGGGGCATACATCCTATTTCCTCCTATTCTGTAAGTTCCCCCATCTTCAAAGCGTCTGATGAAGTGGGATTTTCTCCCATGAAAGCTGATACGATAAATAAGTTGTTAGTCTTTAATTGCCACAGGACTCCTTGTTTGTTTTACATGTTTCATTATCACTTTTACCATCTTCACTCAGGGCCTGCCTCAATCCCTGACCCCGGTCAGTTGTGCTGAGACCTCCCCATGAGGTAAGAATTACACTGGAAAAGTCCTTCACAACGTGAGACAGGGCTGCCAGGCTACTGCGGAGGTGAAATCCTGGCCCGACTTTCACTGATCTTGGTGATTTACTCACTGACACGCTCTCTCGGCTCTGCGCCGTTCCCTGCTCTCAGGGGTAGATGTTTATTTGATGTACAGAAAGAAACCTTGGAAATGCTCGCTCTGTGCCTAGGACTATATGGAGGTGAGGGGGCAGGGACAGATGAAGGAGAAACAGTGTCAATACACATCTAGGGAGATGAGATGATATGAAGGAGGGTGGGCTTGATGTCATCACATTTTACTGGAGGTGACATTGCAATGCGAGGAAAACCACATTGAGGAGTCTGGAAGAGCCTGTGGAGATGCCAGCAAGGAGAGACCTAGGAAGGGCTGGCTCTGCTAATTCTCTCTGCCAAAGGAGAGCTCAGGTGGCTGATCATCTTAAACCTCTCCATTCTCACTTCCAGTGAGATAAATTGAATAAAGAGTAAATTTAGTCTGAGAAACATAGGCAGGGTAGAAGTTTCCCAACAGCGAGTTATGTTAGACTGGATTAGTTTTCCCCGGGAGACCGAAGAAGCTGGACCCCTGGGTGACGTGAGAACTAAAGCTGCAGAACTTGAATAAACGCTGCCAAGAACAATCATGGACTGACCGGGGGAGTGGGACTGGGTGACCTGATGAGTCACTTAATCTCTGGGATACTGTTAAACAGCAATTTCACTGCACACTGTGCTCTTCTCCTGGCAGACAACCCAGATCTCCTTCCCAGTCCCATGTACGAGTCCAGGATTCCACGACGACCTTCGTCCTTTAACTGTATCCCATCCTCCTTGACAGTTTCCGCAGGTATCTCAGCCTTGCGGATTGGCGGGGAGTGCTAAGCCCAGTCAATTCTGCTGGCTGGTCTAAATGAATCTTGCTGTTTGAGGGAACCGTGGAGTGCATTTTGAGAGTACCTGCAAGCAGTGGGCAAAGGCATCAGGGAGATGGGGAATGTCTTTAAATACTTGCTGGAAGGCTGTGACTGTAATAAAGACAGACATGTTCTTTGGCATCGTTAAAATGAAACGCTCTTGCTTTCTTGAACTCAATAGATCATATGTAGCTGGAAGTTAAGGTGGCAAGACTGGCTGTTGGGAGAGCAGTACGCTAACGGGTTAGATTAATAGAGACAAACGGCTCTAGTGCGAGGCTGCCCCCTAGATGTCAGATGTCTGGTTGTATGACTTTCTGGGCCTTTGCACAATCCAGGCAGTGATCGCGAGAGCTGATCTGTGAACACTTGGGCTTGGCAGCACTGATTTTCTTTCTCAAACGCTTTAGTTACTGTACATGAGTTCTGTACTGGCTGGCTTGGCCTCTTTGTCATAACAGGACTTCCTGCCACAGCTGTAATTGATATTAATTGCATGAGATTTGCAGTTGGAACTTGTGCTTGTTACATTGGTTGCTGCTAACTGCTGCTTCTCGGAGTTGTTTAAGCATGACAAGTGTATGGCCACGTTGTGTTCTCACAGGCACTATTTGTGCGTTTCACTGGGGGCAAGGAGAGCACATGGACACGCGTACCGTGTGCACTTCCTGTTCAAGCCAGCTGGGGTTTTGCAATGTCTAAGATACCAGTGACACCTGGGAGCCTCAGGGACTGGCAGACCTTCTGATCAGGCAGGAGATGAGCCGGAGAACAGGAAGATACTGGCGATGCATGAGAGTCACTATATGCATGTCACAAGCTGAGATTGCTCAGGCATGGAGAAGAGCAGGATTGAGTAAGAGGTCGAAAGAGCTGAGGGGAAGGGAAAGATGGCGTCCAGGGTGGGATTAATTGGTAAAACAGAGAATAATCTTTCTAAATGTTTCATCACAAAATATCTTCTTCCCTTTCCGTCTTTGTCAGAAATATTTCTGCATACTTTCCAGCCAGGTTGAGGAGAGGGCAGAGGAATGATCTGGCAGATGGTGATGTTCAGGAAGGGAAGGGTGAAGAGGTCAGAAAACTGAGATAGGTGGATTTATCTGAGATGAGATTCAACGTTTTGAAGTTCATCCATCCATTTGAAATAAGAGGTACAGAGGGATTCATTACATGCATTGAAGCAGTCAGGGAAGATGTGAGATATATTGCTCCTTCGGACCCAACGCTAAGCAGTTTTGTTTTGTTTTGTTTTTCAGGTTTTTAAAGCATTTTAATGTTATTCCTTGGTTTTTATAAATGTAAGGGAAAATCACAAATGAAACATCTTTTGGAAATGGGAAGTCAAAAATGTTTCATTTTGGAGATTCCAGAACAAACTGTTTTGAAGTTGCCAGCATTTTTTGTTGTGGACTGAAACTACTTGCTGAACTCTACAGTACCTGAATTTACAATAGTTTAGTACAGGGGTCTCAAACACATGGCCCGTGGGCTGCATGAGGCCCCTAAAGCTATTTTCTGCGGCCTGCAGTGACACGATTATTACTGATATTTGCAATATCGTTGTATGGAAAGGTTTCACTGGTGCGGCCCTCGGGCTAACATGCTAATCCTCATGCGGCCCTTGTGGTGATTTGAGTTTGAGACCCCTGGTTTAGTATGACACAAATCAGAAATATTTAGGAACCTCCCATCCCATAGTCATGAAAAAATTCACCCAACTCTACTCAGAAAGTCTCTATTTACTTTTTACTCTTCCACTTTAACATATTCCTTTCTTTGTGATTCATAAGTATTTTGTTAACAACAAGTGTCTTCTGTTCTCATAAGGCTTTTTCCCATTGGCATATCTCTACCTTCCATGTAGCCTGTTCGGGCGGGAGAACCACACAGTGAAATGGAGTCATGCTAACCAGAGCCATGACAGATGCTCTGGTGTGACTAGTCACTTGGGCTATGAAGTTCCAAAGGGGCAGCCGTGTTAGTCTAGTAAAGCAAAAAAAGCAAGGAGTCTTGTGGTACTTAAAGACTAGCAGATTTATTTATCGCATGAGCTTTTGTGGGAGAATATCCCACTCTGTCAAATGCTTTGAAGTGTGTTTTGGTATCAAGCATTCACATAGTCAATAATTAATCTTTACTTCAGCCAAGCTTTCATTTCAGGAATAGAAAGTACAAAGAGAAAGTCTGACTCATCTTTACAGGTAAAGCGAACCCTGAACTATTTTGTTCAGCTTGTGGGGTAATTAATAGAGCTTGTAAAAAAAAAAAATTGGAAAATGTGCTTTGTGGAAAAAATATTGAAATTTGGGATTTTTCAGCAAAAAATTAGTTACCCTCTCCTTTTCTACTCTTTCGTTCTCTTTTTTTCCCTTTTTCTCTCACCCTTTGGTGGTAGGACTATGTTGAAAATTTGAACATTTTTGGGGGGAAAAAGAATTTTCACAAAAATGTTCATTTCTTTTAAAAAGGGGCTCCAATATTTGAGGATGGGCACACTCTTCTGAGAATGGTGGAAGGCAAAGTATAACATGGATCAATAAAAGATCTAGTCCCCATGTTTCTGGCAGGAGCTTGGGAAATGCAGCATCATCCCATGTGTAGGGTTTGGGAATTTTACTGCACACTGGGGGAGCTTTACCACGCTGGGGACTCTCACAGACAAATAGTCAATGCGGTTCCCCTTGGAACTCAGCTCCAAGCTGTGCTTCCTCCGGCTTCAGTGGACCATCCTCCACTGCTGTATGTCACTCTAGCTCCCGCTGGAGTTGAAGATCTGACCCCATGAATTTGTTCAACATAAGAGTGCCACATAACCCAACACCATCACCTTTCTCAGATAATACACTGGGCAGCTGGCTGCCTGGTGCTGTCCTACGGGTCTTGCCCATTGCTAACGCAGGGTTAGGACTCTCTAGCTGGCTTCAATAAACTGACCTCCCCCAACTCTATTCTTCACCGTGCAGAGCTTCCCGTAGGCAAGCCTCGTGGCCTGAAGCATTAGAAGGCAATGAACTCTTTCTTGGTGAGCAGGGAGAAGTATAGCTGGAGAGGGCTTCTTTTTCATAGCCTTCTCTCCAGAGTTTCTCCAGTGATGCCTGGGGAGCCACAGGACCTTGCGCTAACTCAGAATGGGCTCCTGTCACTCCAGCCTAGAGTGGGAATTAGATCGAAAGGTTTGTATTTAATCTGAAAGTGGTGTCACACGCCCTTCCAAAGGGCAAAGGTAGCTGGTGCGTTCATGTTGCCTATTAAAATAGGTGCGTGTAAATGCCCTGATGAGTGGCTCTTACCTTGGCTATGCATCTTATAGTTTTTTTCTTCACTGACATTTAAAGCTATTGCTTTTCCACTGATTTTCCAAGCTAAAGATCAGTAGCAAAATCCTGCCTGTCCCATGCCACCAAAAAATGTATTGTCTGCCAAAATTTGAATGGGAGCCATGAATGTGAATTTGGGCCTGAAACAATGGAATGGCAAGAGCCTCTTCACTAGCTTTGCCCTTATAACCAAATTGCTGCTCTGTCCAGTGAGAATTGGGGCAGCATTCACGATCTGTGAGAGTTAAATTACTCCAGCAAAAGCTGGGCTTGATGGCATGCCGAGCTTGGTAAGGAGGATGCATCTGATGAAGCTAACAGCTGTGTTTTCCAAGAATGATTCCCCCTCTCCTCCATCCACACTGCTGAGTGAAGTAGCCATCTTTGTGAAGAACACAGTTCTGGTGGCTAACAACAAACTTTGAAGACTTGTGATTTAGCAATAGTACATTTAAGAAGAGCTGGCTCATTTATGATCATAGTTGCTTTGATTCCCGTATTATGTTTTCAATATTACCACTGTGATATGGATTTGCTGTCCTGATATGAAGATGTTCTTGCCTTTGATTAGGCTGTGTTGATAACCCAACAACTCTATTCTGAGAGAATTAGATGGCACAAAACCTCACCTGATGAATGACCCCTGGGTTCAGCAGTGCTTTTGGCTCTCACTTTTTTGTTCACATGTGAGCAGTGTGCAAGTGTTCAGCTTATATATGGGGAGGGATGAGGGAAAGGGAAAATTGAGAATCTGGCACGAATAAGCAAGTCTCAAGAACTGTTGAATGAATGGAGCTGCCAGATGTATCTGTACTTACATGTGATAATTCATCCTAATCTCTCTTTGCCAGCATTAATGGTGTAATCTTTGTTCAGGAACAATATTCATCCCAGAAGCTCCTCTTCAGTACCAGCCATGCATGCCTTTATGGTCCGCTTCAGTAATGTGACCAGCGAGTATGTTTTTGGGACCTGAATCCAGGCAGCAGGCTTAGCAGCCCATAGGCGTGTGGTTGAGTCATCGTCAGCCACCTGTTCAAGGCAGGAGGAAGCAAGGGAGAGCTCCGCTGCCAAGTTCAACTAGCAAAATCCATATGGGAGCGGGAAGGCAAGCCATGAAATCTAAAGCTTCTGCTGCAAACATATTGGTATTGAATGAGAATGTGGTGTTCTTGAAAGGTGTATTATAGCAGCACTAACATCAGCTGGCCACAAAGCAAGGTACACTACAGCTTGTTTCCGACTGATGGGTCTCAGCCTTGCCCAAAGAAGCAGCCACCACAGCCAGTCTTCACCAAGAAAATGAGCTATGGTGTTAACTAGCTTGTGTTAAATCTTGGCGTAGATGCGGGTACCTTGCAGCTTTAACAGGTTAGTTGGGCTTAGGTTACTTGCTAGGGTTTACCTCAAGTGGGTATCACACATTAAAATTTCCACTGCCTTGACTATCCCAGGATTTTAACACAAGTTAAAAACACGCCTTTGCCCTAATGCAGGGGAGACCTAGGGGTGAGGTGGCAGTTCAAGTCGCAGGCCTCTGCCCACATTGCCAGAAAGGTCCCTCGTGGTGAAGGTGGTTTGGAAACCAATTGTCCCAGTTCAGGCAACTGCACCTGTGTTCCCTGTGAGGTACAGGAAGGGCACAGCTCTCAGGCTCCCGGCTCTCCTCCTGTTGCTTTTCTTG
Organism: Podocnemis expansa; assembly: GCA_007922195.1. Taxonomy (NCBI): domain Eukaryota; kingdom Metazoa; phylum Chordata; order Testudines; family Podocnemididae; genus Podocnemis; species Podocnemis expansa. The sequence continues at coordinate 20,463,594 of ML682019.1, forward strand.
GGTGAAGATCAGCATCGCCCCTCACTTCTGGCAGGGATATTTCCAGACTGAACAGCTCCTTGGCTTCCCTGGGTTCTTCTGATCAAGAGGTTCTGCCCATGCACACCTGCTGACTTTCTCGTTAAACTAGAGGCTAACAACAGAATAATACAGCACTCTTTAGCAAGCTTCATTTATTCTTACGGCAAAAGCACTACAGAGAAAACAAAAACAATAAAATGCCTACGTGCATGCTAATAAACTTACCAGAGCTCAGTCCAACCCTAACAGAGACTCTGGCAAGGGGCAGGCCTTCGGAAACACATTCCAGGGGTGTCCCCTTCATTTCGGTTTCATCACTGTTCCAGTTTAAAACATATACTCATCCTATGGGGCCTCAGTGGGCCAAATCCTTTCCGCTGTAGCCTAAGGACTGGGGCCCTCTGAATGGGGGCTCTCTCCATTAGCTGTATCAGGATGAAGGCCCTGAGCCTGTTTTAAACCAGCCTATTGATTCAAAATCTTCTCTCTGTCCGGTGGTCAATGCATATGTCTCCAGGGAGTGGCATCTAAAGGCTGATCACAGGAGGATCTACGTTTGCCTACCTGAAGCTACACACACTATCACAATAACATGTACACAATTACATTGTTAATACAATGGAGCATGAAGGCATGGAGCTTAATTCGATAATCTTTATCTTCACTCCGTAAGTTTTGTCTGTGATACTGTTGGTTATTTTCATATCTGTCACACCAAGTTACTTCAGATAAGCTACTGAGCAGCAAATAGATTGTACTGACTTTTGATCATGGTGAGCAGCCTATGTTGAATCTGAATTAGTATAGATTAAGGCGAAAGGTTCGCATCTCATTTCCAGACCACTGTCGCTCCTCCCCCCGGCTCATTCAGCCGCCTACCAATAGCATGGAGACGGTAATTAATTTATGGAATAGTTCTTTACAAAAATGGCCTTCTTACCCTATAAATTACAGACACAGGGAGGGATGTGTCAGGTCCCTTCTACTGGGGATGCTAGTGGCTGTTCTTAGAGTGTTCATATCAAGGTGGATGTTTAATTAATGTTAGAGGAGAACCGGACAAATAAAAAGAAATTGGCTAGACATTTATCAGAAATAACTAGATGTCATTAAAACAGATAACTGCCCAAAAAGGATCCTTGAGTTTAACAGAGTGACTTTTCCTCTTGTTTGCTGGGGTTGGAATCTCTCCATAAACTTCTCATTCCTGTCTCTGCAGCGTGAGACAGCATATACAGTTTGGAAAATAAAATGCTCCAAGAACAAAGAAGCAGCTCTTTTCATTACAGATTCCTCCAGCACAATGTTGTTTTCTTCTGTTCTACGCCTCTGAGTGCTGTGCCCAATGCAGTGTACATCCAGCATGGTGACATTTTGGCGCAATTGAGTGTTCAGACAGAAAGCGGCTTCTCTGACATCCGGAAACAAGAAAAACAGAACCTCAGCTCCAACTCCCTAAGACTTATGATTGAATTTGTATCATTGGATATTGAGTTTGGGGCTAAAGTGGTTTGAGCTGAGAAGGCCTGACAGGCTGGAGATGAGAGAAGCACATTCCATTTTCAGCTTAATAAAGATAAGATGGAAAAGAAGTTTTGTGGTGGATTAGCACCCTTGAGGTATTTTAAGCTGTCTCTTACAACATGCAAGAGCCACTGCTTGGCCACAGCTGAATATTAGGCATATTATAAGATTCCTTGTCACAAATCTGTGGAAACTCCACAAATCGACTCCTAAAACACCCGAAATCACTGGCAATTAAACTGGATTGTATATTTTATAACCTTGCATTGCAAAATCTATAGTTTAAAATTAGACCCCCATCTGCCTCTTTCAGGGGTTTATTAATAGCAAGAATAAAAGTTTGTGGTTCTCTCATCTGGGGACAGCTGGAAGGGGGAAAATGACCTCAGTGTGAAGCAACTTTGTTTTCTGTGGCCTTCTGGTTTATGCTGGGAATCTGTTACATGATTAGCACCTACCGTCAATAACCACGCAGTGTGGGCTGGAAGTTGTAGAGTGGAACGAAGAAACCCTGTGAAGCAAATAGCTACAAATTTTGCCTGACAGCCCTGGGTTGATTACAGGGAGGCAGCTGTCAAAATACCAGTTATTACAGGCATGGAGTGCCATGAATAGCTAGGAGGAAACGAACACAGGCAGCAGTAAACATTCAGTGTGATGTTAACACCCACAATGCTCCTTTCCCTGTGCTCGGGCACTTAGAGATCATTTATTTATGGCAAACCTGGGTTTCCTATGGGATGGAGTCTGCACTTACTATATCTGATTATGCTGACTGGATTGTATTCACCATGTTTATTAAAAAAAAAGAATGTGTTATCAGTAGTATTTTTCCTTCCTTTGTGAATGGAGTAACAGTTGTCAACAGTTTTTAATGAAGTTTTTAATTCTCTGGCACATGAAGAAGCTTGTTTGCTTTTATAAAAGAAACTTTACAGGTAAAATGAAGTACCTGATCTGCCTTCATTTGCCCAAGGGTGTTTATGAATCCCAACAGTCTAGATGAAGCACAGTAAAGTGTGTGTGTGTGTGTGTGTGTGTGTGTGTGTGTGTGTGTATATATATATATATATATATATGGAAACACAAATTTTATTACCGAGCTACGTAGAAACTTCTGAACTGTTGCTGGAGCCCAATAGAAAATTTCCAAAAATGCCCATTTATGTTCTGAAAGAAATTAAGCTCAACTGTTCATTTGTTTTTGTTTTTCACAAATATTCTAGTGAATGAAGCTATTGGCAAAAAATAGTTGTTGAAAGAGTACATTTAAGGCTAATATCAGCAAACAGTTGCAGAAAGGATATTATAAATGAGGAAAGTGGAGCATTCACACAGATAACGTGAGCCTGTGAGTTATGTCAGTCAGAGGATGGTAACATGCCATGTGACTTAGATCTCTAATCAAAGCTAAGTTAGGCAGGTTGAACATTAATTAAAAATTTGCAGCTATCAGAGTGATTAACCACTGGAATAGGTTGCCTACAGAGGTTGTGGAATCTCCATCACTGGAAATTTTTGAGAGCAGGTTAGACAACCACTTGTCAGGGAAGGTTTATGGTACTTGGTCCTGCCATGAGTGCAGGGGACTGGACTCACTGACCTCTCGTGAGCCCTTCCAGTTCTATGATTCTGTAAGTTAAACTAGAATTCCTTATGATGAGCTGATCAAAAACAATCAAATACCAAGGACCATTCACAAATGCTATAGATCAAATAATTTTGAATTTGAGATAAACTTGAGAGCAATTAATCGGCTTGCAGCACATTCACAAAGAGAATGAGGTGAAGTTCACCACATTTTTGTTATAAATTATTTGCCAAGCTTTACTTAAAGTATCTGCATGTCATAATCTTCAAATCGCATCCGCTTGCTGTACTAATTGTTTTTATCATTATAAGTAAAATGTCAGAACTAACTAGCATGATGGAAGATTGGTGTAGAGCCAGGGGTCTCAAGCACGTGGCCCATGGGCTGCATGCAGTGCCCAAAGCTATTTCCTGTGGCCCGCAATGACACTATTGTTACTGATATTTGCAATATTGTTATATGAAAAGGTATCAGTGTGTGGACCTTGGGCTAACATACTAGTCCTCATGTGGTCCTCATGGTGATTTGAGTTTAAGACCCCTGGTGTAGAGTCTATTCTGCCTCATGCATCATCATCAATACTTTCAGCTGACTTCTGGAGTTACTGGAATCTGTCTTTCGATGGCAATGATGTAAGAGGCAGACAGGAAACAGTCAGATTTTCAAATCTCAGATTGAGGAGACAGAGCTAGCAGTTGCAGGGTAGGTGGCAGAAAAACATTTTGTAACTAGAGTCAAATTTCCCATTTTCAAAAGAAACTTTTCGGTTTATAATTACACTATTGGTCCCAGAGTCTGCCATTTTCTGAAATACTCGGCAGTGGTTATTTACATCACTTTAGTTCTTGAGGATGACGTCTAAGACTTACACTTCCCTACATTTATTTTCCTCCCTGCTGTAAGTTCTCCTTCTTCAAGAGACTAACAAAATGGGATTTTCTCCCATGGAAGCTCATGCAATAAATAAATATTTTAGTCTTTAAAAGTGCCCCAGGACACCTTGCTTATCTAAGATCCTGTGAGTCACAGGAGGATCATGGCAGGCCAGTTACATGATCTCCCCAGACAACTGCCTAGAAGAGAGCTGCTCAAAACATATTTTGATGGAAAAGTTTTGTAACAGAAAATACATTTTCATTGAAACTGAAATATTGTGTAGGAAAGTTAATTGTGGCAAAAATTTCCAGTGGTTAAAAATCGCCATGAATCATTCTAACTTTCGCATTTCATTTCAGTGAAGTCAGTGTTTTCTCTTGATAAAGGTAAAACCATTTTGTTTTAATGTCCTCATTCTGATTCATTTTATTTTGACTTTTTCATTAAATTAATATTCTTTATACATGACATATTTTATGTTATGCATAATAAAGTTGGCTGGAACACCTTGGACTAAATGTATTTTCATTGAAATGTGATGTTTTTTCAAAGCTTGACGCGTTTTGTGAAAACATTGATTTTGACAAAGTTTTCCATGGGAAGATTGCTAAGATCTGGACTCTTCAGTCGCTTCTTGTGAAAGAGAGAGAGAAGAATGCTACATAAGCTCGAAAGTTTGTGTCTCCTACCAACAGAAGTTGGTCCAATAAAAGATATTACCTCAATCAGAAAGACTTGAATTGAAAACTTGATCTTTTAGTTCTGTACACAAACATTTCAGTGTGATTTTGCAGTGCAGAGCAGGTGAAAGTTTTGGTTTTGTTCCAGTGTAATGCAAAAACAAATTTTGGAACCTAGAAAGGTGAAATAAATTGAAGTATTGCCTTTCAGCAATCCTAATGTGTATTTAGGATGCTATGTTATGTTTTGACTTCATTGAAACAGATCATTTTTACTTCGACAAAATGTCAGTGATGCTTCGGAATCTAAACATTTTGGAATATTTGTTCTGTGGGCGATTTCACAATTTTGCCTTTTCAGTCTTGTTTGGCATGAAAACAAAGTTTGCAATATCAGAATTTCCTGTGCAGTGGAAACTGCATTTTCTGACCAGCTCCGCTCCAGCATGACATAGTGGTAGGAATGTCCATGGTTTGCTGAACTGGTTTGGCCTGAACTAAATGAATCTGTTTCATTAGGGAGTGAAAAGCAGTATTGTGTAGCGGCCTAAACATGGGACTGGGAGCCAGGGATTCTTAAATGTTAATTCCTCCTCCAGTGTTGGCTTCCTCTACAGCTATTGAGAAGTTGCCTTCTGTTAGAGAATCTCCAGGCATTAATGAGCTAAGCCTTGCTGCTGAACATCTGATGTAGGTAAAGAAACTGGTTTGGAGCAGATGAACTTAAAAGAAAAGTTATCAGAGACAACTGATGTTGCAACGTGCTGTGCCCTCCAGAACAGGTGCTCATGTGATTTAATTTCTGTGCAGGGAAGGTCAGTTAGGTTACTGAAGGGGCGGGAAGTAGAGGAGTTCCTCACCCATGATTTGCTTTGTCATTTTTCAGCCTCCCTTCCCTGCTCAGGCACGTCTGAAGAGGAAATTGTATCTTTGGAATGCAGCAGAGCGTGCCAAATGGCATTCAGCCCCACCTCGTCCCCAAAAAAGTCATGAGCCTCCCTTCCAGGGCTTTTCCCATCCTCCGCACATTGCGCAGCTCCATGACCAGGTCAGATGCTTGGTACGGCGGCATTATGCTCCATATAAGGGCTTTAAGATCATTTCACCAGTCATAAGCCTTTTGGGAAGAACAGTTTCTTTATGACTGTGAAGGAAAAACTCCCAGAATGCTCATCTTGTGATTAGACAAGGAGATTTATGTTAAATGGTGCCCATCACTCACCAGGGCTGTGACCTGTTTGGGGCAATGCTGGCAGTCTGACTCCATTGCATGTGGTGCTCATGAGTTGCCTTTAATCTGTCTTTTGCCTTTTGAAATGGAGGCGTGCCCCACCAGCGGTCTCTCCTTTTGCACTGGGTTATTTGTCAGGTTTCAGTTTCTCTCAGCTTTCCTTTTAAAATAATTAAAGTGTCAACTCCAGTTCACAGGCTGGTCAACGTTTTAATTCTTCCTTAGCTTTATAAGGCAATTTCATGAATTATACAGTGTGGTAACAGAAGGAGCTAAATAAAGATGCAACACTAGCTGTGTTTAATAAATACACCCTTGCTATCCCTGGAAACTATTTGCAAGTCAAAAATATGGTGCCTGATGATGTAGCTGTCAATTGCAAATTTTTGAAATTATGGCTGGGTCAGCACTATTTTATGCTAAACCCCCTCAACTAAAAATAAAGGCAGAGCTTGTGTGCTGGGAGCTATCAAGCAGGGTCAGCTTTTCATTGGGGTTTTGTGGCTAGGCTGACCTAACAATCACTGTTGAATGGGAGACCTCCTAGTCCCTTTCCAGAACGCTTAACCACCTCCCCGGAAATCAAGAGCCGCATTTCCTAGAAGTCTTGAAGCATTCATAACAAAGGTGAACCTGTCATAGGTTCTTATCCTGTGGCTTACTTTCCTTGGAAGCTACTAGGAGTTGAAGAAAGGAGAAATGGGTGATTAGGAGGGTGGAACAGACAAAGTGAAGCTTTAGTATGAAATTCTGCGTCTTCAAAGAGCGAGTTTGTGTGGCTCATGCTCTGTGCACCCTTTACATTCAACTCTGCTGCTCAGCGTAGGGTTGAAATGGTACCAGAGTATCTGAATTTCTCTCCAAGGAAATTCTGGACAGCCTCCTGCTTTGCTGTAGTTTGCATAGTCTGAGTGTGACTGTCAAGGTTGATGGTTGTGAGCACGAGTGACATACTTATTGATGTACTTTAAGAGAAACCAAACTGCAAACCATTGATATGCTATAATTAGTGGATTACAGCAATCAGCAAGAGGGATCACTCCACGAGAGGAAATGCCCTTTGCTTGCGTCAGGGTGGACCCTGTTAGTCAGAATTGCTGGTTCTCAATGGACAAGAAAATGGTTTTAAGGCAGTGCTTCAATTCTCACCTGTCCTTTGTTTGTTCTTTCCAACACCACTGAACATCAACGCTCTACAAAGTAGAGTTACTGCTGTGCTGGGAAATTCGTGGGTTCAGTGTAACATTTGCCGGGTGAAATTCTCTTTCCTGGATTATTCAGGTGCTTAGATTAGAGGGTCATAGTGATCCTACTATAAACTATCCTTCTCCTTTGGGATGCCCAGTGTCCTTCAAGGGTCTTTTGGACTCCTTGGCACTTGGGTATTTCATCCCACCGCTTCCCCCTGTGGATCCACCCACAATCCACCTCAGCTCTGTCCCGAGACTCACCCTCTCTATATCCCTTCCCCTGCTTGGTCCCTTCCTCTCTTACACATTCCCCTTGCCCCCCAGGCAGGGAGCGACGGCTGGGTGGGAGAGGATAGATGCAAACAGTAAGCAACAGTGGGGAGGCCGAGTGGGGTGGGGAAAGGAAGGAGCAACATGGTGAGCAGTGAGCGGCAGAGCTTGGGTGAAATGCGGGCGGGATTCTGGGCACATGGCCCCTTTGATCAGCAGGCCTGTGGATATTTATGACTGAATTATTACTGAATGTTGTATCTATTTTCTTAGACAATGTTCCCTGCTGCTATTGAATAACTATACAGTTTAAGAGCAGAATCAGTGCATAGATTCACAAAGTACAAATTAATTTTAAAATCAAATGGTCTGGAGCTGGGTTCCCCAATGCAGGCTTCTGACAGTGAGCCCTCACATTTTGTGGATGGGTCTACACCGCCTGCCATTTCTGGTGGCAGTTGAATGGAGGTTCCCTGCGACTCGGTGCTACTCCAGTTGCTGGGGTGGTGTTCAGAGACTGGAGTGTCTTCACAGACCTGATCAATCAATCGAAAGGTCGATCTGATTAGTGATTTTTCCGCCATCAGAAGACTAGTCCTGTGTCTTTGTAGTTATAGGTGGTAATGCCACTCATATTTGAAGAGCTTGGTTAGATTAGACATACTGACAGTACCAAACAGTGTTTAAAAAAAAAAGCCAGAAGTCTGGGGAGAAGAGGGGTTTTGCATTCAGGTTTTGTCATTCCTGTACAAAACTTGGAAGTGCTATAGGCCATATGGAATGAAACCCTGTGCTGCATGACTCTTTCAACAAGGAAGTACTCTGCCGCCTAAGATTTGGTGTAAAATAATCTCAAAGAGATTAAGGATTGCTGTAGGTGGAAATCACCCATACCCTGTAGTCTTTGATGGGGAATCCCTTCAGCAGCTTTCTTTCAAAGGACAAGTCATGCTCACCAGGACATCTCTGAAGGAGTGTTTTTGTGAAAGCAATAGGGGAAAAGGACAGGCTTGGGCATCAAAAAGAGCAAGGGGAGAGTTGCACTTAATTAATCCAAATTACACCTATAGACTGCTTTCAAAGTTAGCCATCTCAAGATTTTAGTATGGCTAATAACCCATACAAAATATGTGAAGGATGAATCACAGGCAAAGACTATTATTAAAATGATAACGCGTTGCTTCAAAACATCTTGAAGAAGCGTATTTTAACTCAGGTGACGGCCCTGCTGTACTCCACTGTTTGACTCCAAACAACTGCTTTGATTTGCTTTAACGGTCTGAGCTGGTCCAATGATTTACACTCCCCTACATTTATTTTGCTCCCATTCTGTTCGTTTCCCATCTTCAAGTGCCTGACAAAGTGGGATTTTCTCCCATGAAAGCTCACGTGATAAATAAATTTTAGTCTTTACAAGGGCCACCAGACTCCCCGTTTGTTTTCTAGTCTCAATGCTTGCCCCTTTACTTTGCATAAATAACTGGCAGCTAACATCCCATTAAGACCCCAGGAAAGCATTTGAGAATAAAACAAAGCAATGCAACAGTGGGACAGAGCCTGTAGTGGTAAGCCAAGCAAACAAAACAAGTGGTGTGACAATCACACACCAGCCTCTGAACTTGCATCAAGTGTGTAATGTGCAACTAGCCATTGCACCTGCAGAAACAGGCCTGCAACTGTTCAGCTCAAGGGGGGAAGAAAAAAAAAAAGGCTGCTTGAGGAGCACAGCGTATAGGTTGCTGGTCTCAGCCTGTAAAATAAGCATTTGCTCATTTTTTGCATATGCCGTTAATTGACATCAAAGTGGGTGTGCAAAATTAGAAGATGGAGCTGAGGACTTGCCCTTAAAATTTGTAACCTACATAGAGTTCGTCTTGTCGCAGAATGGGCCAGCACAACATGTAGGTATTATTCATGCCCCCCTTTAAACCTGCATGGGATTTAAATGGTAAATGAGCATTAGAATACATAATGTCATACTGAAAAATCACACAGTATGCAGAAAATTCCCTCATAAATGGATCTAGCCAAAGCAGCTCCAGAGCTGTGCCTTGTTATAACTCCTGTCTAGACTCCTGACTTTGTTTTCTGCTACAAGCATAGATTAGCTGGGGGGTAGGAGGAGAAATGATGGTTCTCTTTTCTGTCCCTCTCTCTGTGTGCACGAGGGATCGACCACTGGTTACCAAACTGGCAAATGAAACAAACGTAGGACAATTGGAGACTTAGTGTGAATTAAAAGCTTTCTCCTGGGCTCATATGCTTTCAACCAAAGGTTGAGAACTTTTGTAGTGGCAGCAGGCATGACAGCAGCTGTATGTGGTGCCTGCAGGAAACAGCCAAGCCATGGTGTTAATGAAGATATATTTTGATGTTTTCTCCACAGCTGGAATACATGATCTGAAAAATAGTTGGCTTGTGTGCATAGTGTTGCCGTCATCAATGATCCATGAACTGTAAGAGGAGGCTGTTACTGCACGTAGCGGTTTCCCAATTAGGGACCATGAAAGTCACTTGTAAGTTGTGGGGTGTTGCTAGCTGGATTTGGCCCAGCAGAGCCCAAGTGTTCTGTACATCAAGTGCAGCATGGTCTGTTCTGTAGTCCCAGCCATGCCATTTCTTCCAACCAATAGGTAACTGATTTGGAAAAAAGCTGAACAAATGTCTAGCACATGTCTGCAAAGCCAGACAAATATTTATAAGAAGAGTGCTAATACTAGGATGAAGCAACTGAGGAACCTCGGTCAAGAGTGGAGAATAGTGCATAGTGGAGAACTTACATCCTAGATCAATGATTTTTAAGGCCAAGCATTGTCCTTGGATTTTGCTCATCTGTTTTGTTTGTTTGTTTGTTTTGTTTTGGGGTTATTTTGTGCTCAATAAATTGCATCTGCAAACATGAGGAATGAATAATTGTCTTTTGGTAAAGGCCCAGGATTGAGAACATGGAGTGGACATTCTGCCTTATGCTCTTCCATGTGCTGCTTGTGTGACCTTGAGCAAGGCTCTCCACTTTCTTTGTCCATTAAAGAGCGATGACGCTGACTTACCCCTTGGGTGCGTTGGGAAACTAAATTGATTATTGCTTGTGAAGTGCTGTAGGGTCTTTAGACAGAAAGCTCTCTAAGGGTATGCCAAGGGCAAAAGCACACGTGTAACCTTCTGTCTTGAAAAGAAAGATACCCAGCTCTTGTTAGATTTGTGTGGGTGTGACACAAAAATCCACCACTGAAAACCCTGAAAGAATGGGGAAGTTTGGATTTAGTTCTGGATCTGAACTTCATCACTGGCTCTGTCTTGAGCAGGCCAAATCAGAAAAGCTCAGATCCAGTTCTTGGCAGCTCAGGCCCATCCCTCATGCTTGCGCTGTCCAGTACCCCGGCCGCTTAACTGGTGGTTAGAGTTCATTTGCTTCTCTAAATGTGTCATCAAGCATAGACAGGTGTCTTTATGCACTATGTGCACGCTCTGAGTTGGGTGAGGGCTGGGCCTCTGGACAGTAGGTCCACATTTTGTGCCAGTGCTTTGTTTCCAAAGCTTGAGTGAGCATGAACAGAGTCATTATTTCAGCATGCGTAAAGCTGTGCTTTTTTAACTCAGTGACATCAGTCTTGGCACCTAATCGAGCAAAAACCCATTTTTCCCCTTCCGTGCACATTCAAGATATCCCAATCTCATTTCTAACGTGAGAGCCAAAAAGTGGAAGTACGTACTGGGACAGAACCAGCCTGAAATTGCCTTCAGTCCTAGCTTAGGAGTATGTCATATGTTTCATTACCTGCTGAAAAGACAGTTGCTGCATATTGGGGAACATTTATTATACCAAACTATTTACAGCTCTCGGCCTTTTCCTTACTGCATGAATGCAGCCAGAAAGGCGTTAATAAAGTAGCTGTGATGATCTGAATGATTTATAGAGCAGCAATTCTGTAAATAGGCTTTAAACTTTTAAAGATTTATTTGTTTTCCAGCTAAAAGCCATCCTCCTGGTACGCAGTGTATACCACACAGGTTAATTATGCTATTTCTGTGTAAGATAAATTGGCTAATGGGCAGCATGCCAGTGCAGCAGCGTAGCTTAAACCTAATGTTTTCTAACAGACCTTTTTCTCCCCTTAAAGTTTGTAATTAGACACTATCGCTCCACAGGATTTCACGAGATGCATTTTCCTGAGCTAGGCATCATACCACTCCAGTCCCCCTCATTGTTGGTTTCTTATTACAAGTCCTCCTTTGTTCCTCTTGGGTCTGCTGTTGGGCCCTCCCTGAGTTAAATGTTTGAAAAGGTAGAAGACTATGGCAGAGTCTGAAGTACAGACAACTTGCTTTTCAAATGGCTCATTTAAAAGCACTTCAATATGGCAGCCTTCTGAATGCCGTCTTTCCAGCCTGTCCTTTCTTTGTCCTTTATGCTATTTCTTTCAAGCCTTGTCCAGCCTGCATTATGTCTGCCAGAGCAATCTGAGGTCTGAAAGATCTTACAAGAGACACACTCTTTCTTCTCTAGATTTTAAGTCTGATCTGTGCTTATGATCATATCTTTCTTGTTCCCTCATTCATCCCATCCCTGCTGGTAAGCTGCTGGGCTCCCCACATGGGTTAGAAATAATGTAGGATGCAACAGCACATGACTGATCAGCTCGGTATTGCGCTCACACATGCACCTATGGGCTGAGTGTGTGCAGTGGTCTTATCTAGGGATCTGGAGACTTTTGGTATTGCTTCAATTTGAAATCTGGACCAGACTGATCATATTGGCTGTCAGAGATTCATGATCTTTGGATGCAGTGGGACAAAGTTTCCTAGCATGTTGGCTTGTTGAGCACAGGCCTGGCATCTGCACACATGGCTCCTTCAAGGCCCCCAGACAGTTTCAAATCCATCTGGAGGTAATTTTGCAGACTGAATGTTAGTATTTTCCATCAGTGCAATGCTCGCTCCATTTCCTATTCAAGCTCTGAATTTTACGTACTCTCTAGTCTTGAAAATTTTGTCAATGTGCATAAGTAGATTTTTATCCTTTGCTTCCAGATGCTGCAGCCATAAGTGTCTGTGAATGTTTTTTTATGGTTCCCAAGTTAACAATGTTTTGAGTATCACTACTTTAAAAAATCCTTGCAAAACCATATGTGATTTCTCTGCTCTTGTGTGGTATAATCAGATCATACAGTGGTATGGTTTTTTCATATACCAAAATCCTTGATCTACTTATGATCAAGTCACTACAGATGAAAAGTTTGAAAACCAAAATTAATGAGGGTTTCTCTGAGGGCTCATATTATCAGGTGGGACAGTCCCCTATGGTTATTTTTTTACCTAACTTCGCTCCAGTGGAGTTTGTGTAATTAATTGTTAGTACATTCTGTTATGTGGCACCTGTCTCCCTAACACATTCTCCAATCTAGGTTTGATCCTGTATGTTCAAAGTAAATTTTCATCAAAACTCTAATTTAACCAAAAAGTAAAACTCAGTTAAGAGAATACTTTGGATATTTCATTTTCTTGGCCCTTCTGTTTTTCACAAGGCTATACATATGTGACCCTTCCAGGCTATACAAGTCACTTCTTCACATATGCGAGTTATATCTTATTCCTGTGTGAAAGTGCTGGTTTTTAGTTTTGGAGAATTCCCAAGATAATGAACTGAATGCCCCAAGGAGCTGTGGAATATGTTCAATGCTAGTTTATTTTAGATCTTAGATAATTTCCTTAAGGCATCCCAATGTTATTTTATTTTCTCAAAGTCCATTTAGTTGTGGTTAATAGTGACAGAATGACAGCATGAGTTCTACCAGTGCAAACTACCTTGCACTTCCTAACTTCCTCAGTTGAAGAGAATGTAATAATTCTAATTTATTTCATCAAAAGAGCTCAGAGCTCTCTCCTGCGAGATACTGGAGGGTTGTTATCTCCATCGTACAGGCAGAGAAGCTGGGCATGGAACTTGGGAACCCACCACCCATTGATTTGCATTGCTCTCACACACCCATGGATGGAGGGGGAAATGTGACTTCTATGATTACTGCTTTTTGTTCATTTTTATTCCAGATTGTCATGGTCTTTTATGTAAATTGATAGGCCGTTGGGTAGCTGTATTGCAGTCAGTCTTGTCAACTGGAAGATTATTTACCTCTTGGGTACTGAGCATCTGCCAGTCTATTTCAGTCCAGTGGACGTGTTCTTGGAGGGCTCTGCCAAATATATAATGAGTGTATTATTCTAGCTACCCACTAACACAATGAGAAACGTGGAAGCATCATGCCATATTTCTGTAAGGGTCACATGAGGCCCCCTCTTGTGTTTTCTACCATTGCAGCACTTTGACTTCTTTGAAAACATATAAGCGCTTTGAATGGGGAACAGTGAACTGAGCTACTGGATTCTGAGGACTGTTATGATGTCTTTTGTACTGTTTTAGCTGATGGCATAGCCTTTCATGTCATAAAGATCTGGGTAGACCTCTTGAGCCTTTTCTGTGCTTGTGAATTGCCCTGGTTCAGTAATTGCAGCTAGCAATTGCTGTTGCTAAGCTGGTGCTGACTGGCAAGGATAGGGCTTGCATTAATTGACCTAATCGTGGGTTTCTCTCATAATGGTTTCTTGGAGATGTCTGTATTAGAATTAGAGGGGTGATTGCAGCACGTATAGATGTGCACACACTAGTTTTAAGCTAGCTAGCTCAAGGACCACTAACATTGAAGCTGTGGTAGCACAAACTTGCACCCCACAAGAAAGTCCCCAGAGTCCATGGAGGCTTACACAGTCACACCGTGACCATTTCACTTCATATTGGTCCCCTTCTATCTAGCTCGCATATGTCTCTTGTGGCAGTGCAGCTGCACCCTCGGAAGCCAACACTTTGCATAGTGTCTGCTGATGTTGGCTTATTCCCAAGCATACGGAAGGCCTTAGTTTGTTGTTGGCATTTCCGAGTTGGAAAAATCTTGCAAAATTAGTTTTTGCAATGTGGGAAGAGGCAGGAACAAACCTTCAGAAGCCATACAGCCAGTGGGGTTGGAGACAGTGTTGTAAATGCACTTGACATTATTTTCCTAACCAAAAAAAAACACACCACGTCTGGCATTTGACGGTTTGAATGCAGTGATTGCCCTGCAGCCCATCTCCAGAACAGACAGCCACAAAGCACATCTTTCCATCTTTTCCTCTCTCATCTGAGGAGTCATCAGGAATCATTTGCTGTGGTTGGCTGAAGCAGCGACAGCCATCCTACTCACCTGATTTATTATCTCTGCTCAACACACACAGGAGCAGATTCTTCATGGGGAGAAAAGCTGGCAACTTGAAACAGTCCCCTGGAACCAGTGACTGTTTGGTCTGTGAGAAGCAGCTCAAAGGAGTGATGAGAGAGGAGGGGAAAACATCACCGCAAAGGACAGAGATAAAGAAAAGACAAGTTGTGGCCACTTATGGTGTCTTTGACACAATGAGGTGACTCATATTTTTATTCTGGAAGGCTGGGATGGATATATACTCTGGGTGGATACAGCTAATGTGAAATTGGTTTTGAAAGAAAACCTAAGACTCAGGCTTGTTTTTTTGCAGAGCTTTTACAAATTAGAGATGGAAGAGGCCTATTAATTTATCTTCCCATCCCCTCTGGCTAGTACAGGGTTGTTTCCTACAGCAAATTATTTTTAGTACCTTGTCCAATCTATTTTCACTGTCTCATGAAACGAACAATTTTGTCATGCAGTTTGTATTAAAGAAGGCTGAAATGGGTTTTTCTCAAACAAGAATTGACCCTCAACTTCTTGGCCAAATGTGGATCAAACCCTTGTTTAAAGTTCAAGAATGTTTAACTACATTTTTAATTCTAAAATGCACGTGCCTCCTTGTACATTCTGTTATTGCTCTGGAAGGAAAAAGAGATAAGGAAACATCATGAAAGAGCTCCTCTCCAGGAAAGTTTCTTGTCACTGAAATGAAGAAGTACTGGAATTCCCATCATGGAGTTTTTCATAGGAATCTTTCCAGCCCAGGGAAATTGGATTAAACATCTAACCACTTAATGTCCAGTTGAACTCTAACAACTATGCTTGGGGACCCATTAATAGATGGCCCTGAGACAGGCTAAACCATGCTTTGACTACCCGACACTACATGTTTAGTGTAGGTGGGATCTAACCATGTTTTACATTTGTCCTAAACAGTTCCACAGCCTGTTGTGACATGGTTTGGTGATATAGATTCTTAATTTCATAGATTACAAGGCCAGAAGGGACCAGCACATCTTAATCTGACTTCCTCTGTGACACGGACCAGAGAAGTTCCTCAAAATAATTCCTAGAGTAGATCTTTTACAAAATCATCTAGTCTTGGTTTCATAATTGTCAGTTGTCGAAAAGTGACCATGATACAAAGGAAATTGTTTACACCTTATTTTCAGTCTGATTTTGTCTAGTGTCAATTTCTAGCCATTGAATTGCGTTACATCTTTCTCTGCTACACTGAAGAGCCCATTATTAAACATTTGTTCTTCAAATAGATACTTACAGACTGTAATCAAGTCATCCCTTAACCATCTCTTAGTTAAGCTAAATAAGGGGTCTCAAACTCAAATCACCACTAGGGCCACATGAAGACAAGTAGAGGGCCACATGAGGACTAGTACATTAGCCTGAGGGCCGGACCATGGAAATCTTTTCATACGACTATATTGCAAATATTGGTAACGACAATGTCATTGAGGGCCACAGGAAATACCCTTAGGGGCCGCATGCGGCCCGTGGGCCACATGTTTGAAACCCCTGAGCTAAATAGATTGAACTCTGAGTCTCACTATAAGGCCCATTTTCTCTTCCTTTAATCACTCTCATGGATCTCCTTTGAACCTTCTCCAATTTGTCAGCATCTTTCTGAGTTTCAGGCACTCTAACAAGACACAGTATTCCAGCAGCAGTTGCACAAATTCCAAAAATAGAGGTAAAATTACCTCCCTACTCCTACTTGATATTCCCCTGTTTTTGCATCCCAAGATCACATTAGCTCTTTTGGCCACAGCGTCACACTGGGAGCTTAAGTTCAACTGATTAGCCACCGTGACCCTCAAATCTTTTTCAGAGTTCCTGCTTCCAAGGATATAGTCCCCCGGCCTGTAAGCACGGATGACATGCTTTGTTTGGAGATGTGCACATTTACATTTAACCATATTAAAACACACATTATCTGCTTGCCTCTAGTTTACCAAGTGATCCAGATTGTTCTGTATTGCTGACTTGGACTCTTCATTATCTACCACTCCCTCATTTTTGAGTAATCTGCAAGCTTTATCAGTGGTGGCATAATGTTTTCTTCCTGGTAATTGATAAAAATGTTAAACAGAGTAGGAACAAGAAATGTTCCTTATAGGACCCCACTGGAAATGTACGCTCTCAATGACAATCCCTTGTTTTCATTTAAATTTTGGGACACATCTGTTTTCATCTATTTATTGTATGCCATATTAATTCAGTAGTATTCTAGTATTTTAAGCACAATGTTGCATGGAAACAGGTCGAACACCTTACCAAAGTGTAGGAATATTACATCAACACTGTTACCTTTATCAACCCAACTCGTAATTTCATCAAAACAAGACATCAGGTTCACTTGACAGGATCTATTTTCTTTAAACCCATGCTGTGTTGCATAAATTCCATTACTCTCCTTTATTTCTTCATTAACTGAGTCTGGTGTCAGCCGCTCCGTTATCTTGCCCAGGAGTGCTTTTTACTCTCCCCATGTGGAAGCGTAACTGTTTGGGGCAGGAATCAGCAACCTTTGCTGACCCCTTGACTGTCAGCCAGTGCTAGTGGCTCCCTCCACAGAAATAAAATCAGTGACTGCCTGAAAATTTGGTGGCAGCCATGGCTGGAGGTTGAGGCCTGGGAAAGGGGCACTTCCCTGGCATGCCATTGAAAGGAGCCACTCGTGGAAGAAACTATCTGCAGTGGGTCCTCTTGGCATCATGCCGAGGGAGAGGGGTCCCCAGGGATGCCGTAGAAAGAAGCTGCCTGGAGCAGCTCCTCTCGGGAGGTCCCCAGGCATGCTGAGGAAAGAAGCTACCCCGAGTGGCTCTTTGGCAGCCGCACACTGTGGAGAGAAGCCATTCCAGGGATCTTCTCTCTGCACCATGCCTGGACATGGACATTGTGGGGACCCTCCGTGCCCCCGCTGCCCCTGAAAGAAGCTGCCCAGGGTGGCTTTCAGTGGCAGGAGCCACAATTTCTGTGGCATTGCAGAGGGTGCCACGTGCCGCTCTGAGTGTGGTCTCGTGCCACTGTTGGCACACATGCCCAGGGTTGCCTACCCCTGATTCACAGAGTCTTTAGCTGCTGCCTGGTTCTCCTATAACTATTTGCAGGACATTGAAAAGTGCTGTATGAGTTCTCAGCTCTGCCCAGTAGCAGGGCAAAAGTTTAGAAAATTGTTTTGGTGGCTGTTTTATTTAGGAGCATTGGGAAGTAAAACAGCATTTGGATGCTTACTTTAAAGTGGCTATTTGCAGACCAGTAATTCAGACTATAGACAAGGCCTCTATTGACTCTCTTTAAAGGCTCAGTTATTTAACCCTGGAGAACCAGCTGTTGTGTATGCCAGAGACACACTCAGCAGGGCATTTTTACAGGTTTCTCTGTGTTGACAGCTTCAGCAGCATTTGCTGGAGTCTAGTGGAACTTGTGGGCGCTCTTTAGGTTCCAGTGGGACTGTCGGTATTTTGAAAGAAGCATGGTTGGTATGTCAGGCAAAAGTGACGGAGTGTTTTGTCTGATTTTCCTGGTAGATGACGCAGTTTGGCTCAGGAGAAAGGTTACTTGCAGAATGTGGAGTTTCTGAAGTATAATTCCTTTGGATTTATGGCCATGTTTGAGAGGTCAGCAAAGACAGAAGGGGCTCTCCACTACTGGAAATGTCTGTGGATCTTGGAGCACCTGCATGGAGGATTTCCATAGAATCACAGAAGAGTAGGGCTGGAAGGGACCTTGGGAGGTCAACTAGTCCAAAGCCTGCTCAAAGTATTTTGCTTCCTTTTTACTGATCTGTGCCTGGCTCCCTTTCTTCTGGCAGCATGTGTCATTCGGGAGAACTGCTGGCATTGGTTTCTGTTTGACAATTGCATCATAAGGTCTCCACTCACACCCCCGAAAGGAAACAAGAAGCTCTGTTTGATAACTAAGGTGCACTTGAGCAGCATGTAGGTTACACGGGGGTGGCTGCCTGGAATACCATAGATTCATTCAGTGAGCATACTCTGAGCTCTAACCTATTCAGCTGACTTCCAAAATCCACCTAGCCCCAGCCATGCAGCATTATTCAGGGCTTCCGAAGGTTAAAGAAGAAGCCAGAGAGGGGGAGAGAAGGGATGCCCTGGTATTGTCTCCCCAGGTTCCCCAGGGCTTATGCCAAGTCATAAATTTAAGATTAGCTCTGGATAAGTCAGCAAATGTGGAAAAATCTACCATTTTCTTTTACCCACTTTTCTCACACCTTTGGAGATGCAGTTGGAGCTATGCTGCTATTTTACGATGATTTATCGGTGGCTTGAGAAGCTGAGTTTTTAAATATTGCATCTTTGGGATGCTGGCAGCCT
The DNA here is from genome assembly GCA_007922195.1 of Podocnemis expansa. Lineage (NCBI taxonomy): Eukaryota > Metazoa > Chordata > Testudines > Podocnemididae > Podocnemis > Podocnemis expansa. The sequence continues at coordinate 20,482,567 of ML682019.1, forward strand.
TGCTTCCTATAAATCTTAACTAGTATTTCTTAGCCCTTTTATGCCAGCTGCTTTCATGCATTCAGAACCTTTTCCGTGCAGTAGCCTATGAAAATATTGAAATGATGCCCAGAGCAACACCAGCATATGAAAGGGAAAACTTTAAGACGTTTTGTAACTATTTTTAACGGAACCTGCCAAATCTTAATTTTTCCAGTTTACAAGTAAGAGCCTCTAACCATCTGTTTGCTGTCAACTGCTGTTTGTTTGGAGAGCGATTTTATTAGTTTTTTCCATCTCGCACTCCTGTTCTTACAAGTAGTTTACTGAACTTCATAAATGTCAGCTTTCACAGTCGTTTTGTAAGCAAGTTATGATTTAGGATTTAATCAAACTGGAACAGTCACTGTCTTTAATCAATCCGAATGGAGATCAAAACCAAAGAAACATAGACTGAAGGTGAAACGTTGAATGCATCCCAACCGTCTTTCCAACAAAATATCTACCGAGGATCATTATGATAAAGACCACTACCCCCAAAATAAAAAGCCAAACCCTCAAGCTGCTTGCTGTTTTTTTAAGATGGAAAAAGACTCGGGCACTTCAGAGCTTAAAAGCAGTTTTAACCTTTATCTCATTATGTATTAAAAAATAAAGCCGGATCAGCCACTCTGTATTGCTGGAAGCTAGAGTCATTAAGGACTGGCGTCGTGATACCCTTCTGTAAATTCAGTAATGTCTTGCTCCTCGGGCAGGCTTATTGCCATCAGTGGGGCCATGCCTGGTGAGACGTCCTAGGGTACATGTGTAGGGGTAGGATTTCAGTTTGGGCCCTCCTCCCGTCTGTGGATGCAGAGTGACTAGAAGGCACCTGTGGTTCTGCTTTTCACCTAGCTGATGGGATGTCAACAATATTTTTTCTTTTTTTCCGCCTTGGGCAGTCTTCCAGAAAATCTGGGGAATTTGGGGCAGCTGATAGGGTCTTCAGATACTTGACTCATCTAGACAGTCATGGCTGGTATGTGCCAAGGGAGATACATCATTGGACAGAGGGGTAAATCTGTTGTATATGGGGTCCTGCTTTTTAAGAGCCTCTGAGCCCCATGGACTGAGCAGCAAAGTATTCCAGTATTATGCCTTGGACAGATGAACAAATGACTCTGTCCTTGTTGGGTTGGAGCCCATTATTCCTGGGTAGCTAGGCATTTGGAAACTGATTCTTAGATTAACACAAACAATCCAGGGGTAATGCAACCCTGCAAATCAAAGCATGGATTCTTTTACCTTCCCAGTCAGCTCCACACACCATACTGCCCTTGCCTCCTTCTGTTGCTCTACCCCCATTCTTCTCATTTGGCATGAGAAGCTGTTGGCTGGTCGCTGTGACCTCAGTAAGTAATCAGCCAAGAGAGCACTTCAGTCCGTTAATGCATGATAAAAGACACCTTTGGTTTGCATCTCCATTTCTGTAAGGGATTCTGGTTCCTGTGTGCTGAGTGTAGCATGAATAACTTGTAGCTAGGGGGTATTTGGACCTTGTGGTGTTCAGGCAGTGTCACAGTGCCCAGTTCAGAGTCTCTGTCCGGGATAGTGAGCCTTTAAAGGCACCTCCTCCAATACTAGCGGCCTGCCTGAATTTGGCAAGGAAGGCTTAAACCGACAAGGATGTCCCTGGCTTTCGGGGACTCTCCCCAGCCTTCGGGACATCTGATCTAGGACCCAGGTAAGGTGATGCTTAGACATTTTGCAGATCATTGTACATGAATAAAAAAATTTCAGTGCATCCCCTGTATGGTTGGAATTTAAAATGCACAGAAATAACGGAAATCAGTTATCGTTACCACGGCAACTGTAGTATGTGTCACACTGCACATGTGCTAAGGCATAAACTAACTACTGGCACCTGCAGGGTCAAGAGATGCTGCTGCAAGACCCAGGCATTTGTATTTCCTGGCGTCTCTGCATTTAAAATCTCACCCGTAAAGTTCCATCAAGACGGGTTAGTTTGCATTTAGTTTATATTAGACTAAAACGAGCCTCGCTGCCATGGAAAAAGCAAGTCATCCTGATGGAAATGAAATGATCTAGCATCGCCTTTCATTTTGGCAGGATTCCTTAATAGCTAACATGATCAGAACCGTGTTAATGATACATGCTGCTCAGTAAAACTGATATGGGTCATGAAAACCAAATTAATTGGGGTTACAACTGGAGCAATACCCTGCTGAATAATTAAGAAGTAAAACAAAACTTGGAGTAGCCTAGTGGTGCGTTTGAGCCTAATTACACTGAAGAGTGCTGTAGAACTCCATCGCTCATGGTGGGGAGTGGCACAAATGAGCCTCGGAGAGAACCGAACATTTTTATGAAAGGACACAGCAACAAATCCGAGAAGTCAGGTTGAGAAGCTTGAAAGGGACAGCAGGGTTTTAGCTAATAGACCATTTCCTGTCCAGCAATTCCCTGCTTCCTTAGTATCATATAATCAGATTATATCTGACGCCAAAAAAACAAGATAAGAGATGACTAGGAATATAGTGTGTGCAGTCTAGCCACATATTTTAAGAGGAAAACCATTAACCAGGCATTTATTGGTTTTTTAATACTTTGTGCTCACAGGAGGTCTCCCGTAGGGTAGAGTTCACTGCAAACAGGTCCAAGCAAAGACGCCTACGTGCACTCCTGTGGTCTGACTGGCAGCAGCTATATATGGGACAGAGCAGAGTGGGGGAAAGGTGCGTGTTTCTGTGCAGACATGCATTGCCCAAGCAATAGGACTGGTGAGCAGCGTGGCCACTGCTGCATCCCCAGAATAGTGGATGCCCCCTCTGTTGTCTCTGCCCTACTGACATGATTTTGCATGTGTGGTGCGTATGAGGTTAGGGGGGGTGGGCGGCGGCATGTTCTGCAAAATGGCATCCTCCATGCACGAGACAGACAAAACCACATCCCAGAAGGGAGATGCAAGTTCTCCCACAATTCATGGGGAAAGAATTCCTAGAGTCTTACTGCTCATCTTTCTGGAGATGTGTCCCCAGAAGTCCTAGTGCCACATGAGTGTGGACACCACAGCTTGAAAGATGTCACCGTGCAGCCGCTCTCACTGGCATGTGGAGAATTCAAGTTAAGGCTGCAGTTGAGGCGTACACTAAATCTTGAAAGGAGCAGCTTCCACAAGCTCTCAGGACCACCTCACCCCAAACTGGCTGCATTTAGCTCTATCTGCTCCTGTGTCCCAGCAGTGGCCAGGACCAGCTGCTTCAGGGAGAGAAGCAAAAAGCTCTGTACAGTACAGTAGTGGGGAAAGTTTCTTGTTTTAACCCACATCAAGAGGTTCCTCCCTCAAGCAGGAAGGTTTATAGCTCTTACAAACCCTTTTAAAATTATTCCGATTATACCTCTGAGCGTTCTGATTATCAGACAGCAGTCCAGTCCGTGTCTGAATGTTGCTAAATTCTAGGCTTCAAAGGTATTTTGTGTCAGTTTTCCAGGATAAATATGTATTTTATGAAGAAAGAAAAAAATATATATTTTCCTGTCATCAGTTTTCAATTTCCTGTCTTTCTATTTTAATTTTCATCTTTTTAAAAAATAATCTGAAAGCAGGTGTGTATGTTTCAGTCCTCTGTCACTCAGAATTTTTGTCATCAAAATCCACTTTCCCCTTCTGGGTTCACAACAGTACTTCTGGACTACCTGGTTTGTGAGTGACGATTAGAAAAAATGATGATCATGCCATTCGTGGAAATGTTTGGATCATGAATTTGGAGTATGGTGGGAAGGTGTTAAGTAATCTGGTTTTTTTTAAGCATATGTGGATGATGTAATTTTTGGGGCCCAAAGCTCTGTAGATTTGGTACCTATGAAATGCAGAATGTACCATGGAGTAGAAAATCAGCCTGTTAATAAAATATATTGGGTACAGCTGGCTTTCATAGTCCCTTCTTAACTTCTTATTGTTCCAATCACCCATCGACATGCTTTATGGAATAGCCACTGAGCCTGTTCTTTCTTACAAATCATTTTTGATCGGGCCATATTCAAGAACTGCAAACAGTAAGGAAGTCTTCACTGACTTGATTGAGTTTAACTAGGGCTAGGTTTCATGCTGATTAAGGAAAAAAGAAAGATGAAGTTGTGCAGTTACAGATTTTAGTGACCAGCATAGTGAGTAGAACCCAGTGGTGCAAAACCAGGAGCACTTGTATAAAGACACCCTTGTGATTCATCCTAGGGAAGTATACGGGACTACTCGTGTGCGTTTGTGGGATCAGGGCTCTTATAATTAGAGCCCTGCAAATATGCAGATATCCGTATTATATCTGCATCTGCAGACACAACATAGGTATCTGTGGACCATTTCTTGTGGATGCAAATTGGATACAGATCCACATATTTGTATCCATGCAGGGCTTTACTTATAATTGCTTCTTGCCCAAGAGCAATCCCTTTGGTATTCTAGTACGGTCTGTACAATTAGCCCAGCCCTTTATTTACCAGTCCAGGAACTTTTCATTGATGCAAATTCCATTCAAAGATAGAAAACCGAAATCATTACAAAACTGCCATGAATCAGGTGTACCCACAGATCGCTATAGGAAATGTGCCAGACAATTAAATTCTAATGAACTTTGTTATTAAAGAGAAGAAACAGATAGATACTCTGTTTTTCTTCTTTGACATCCCATGTGAGCTATGTAAGCACTGGCAGAAACGAAACAAAATTTTATGATGACCTCTGGAGGGCTCTTTTAGATTTAATCTATTAACCAGCTCCTGATCTCTAGTTCAGATGGCAAGATTCGGTCTTGTGCTATGATTTTTGGATTTGGGGGCCCATTTCAGAATTGTTTGTCATCTCTACCTGAGCGGGAAAAAACCACTGGATTGCATCATTGAGCAGGGAAGCTGGCTCCTGACTAAATTTATTATAGAAGTGGAAGGCATGGCGGAAGATGGAGAAGTTCAGTGGACAGTTTTCCTTAGGTGATTGCTAGGATCCTCTGATGGGAGGTGCAAAATTTGGGATTATCACCTATGTGAAGTATTTGGTGATTTAATCTAAATTAGGAGTCAGCACTAGGCACCTGTACGTTCCCTCTTACAGTTCTGTCTGAGCACTCGCTGCCATCCCCCATCAATGGATTTACCCTCCCAGCGCCTCTGTGAGGCAGGGCTTTTATCCCCATTTTACAGATGGGAACAACGATGCTGCAACCTTTCCCTTCCTGAGGCCCACCATACCTCTTCCCCTCAAGTGTGTGCCCCATTTGCTCTTCCACTCCTCTTCCCCTGCATCTCAGTGCTCTTCCCGTGCCCCCTGGGTCAGGAGAGATTCACGTGCAAGGCTGAGGTGGGAGCTGCAGCCTGCCGACACAAAAAGGAGGCAGCCGTGGCTGAGTAGGGGTGCCTCCTCCATCCTCAGTCATGGGACTCTCTCTGGTCCCCTTTTCAACCTGGCCACCCTAAGGGGAACTGAGGCACAGAGATGAAGTGATTTGTCTGCGATTCTGCGCCATAGCTGGGAACTGACCCTTGGAATCTGGATGGCCGGTCTTGTATGCTGACCCCAAGACTATGGGTACCACACCGATTACCTCTCTGTAACGGCCTTAATTCACCACGCAGTGAGCGCCGCTGATGTCAGAGCAGGCCCTTGTGGCCTCCAATAAGGAGATTCAAAAGAGATTAGTCCCAAGGAGAAAGGCTCCCTGTTTTTCTTGATTCAGTAGGAAAACACACAGCGCTTCTGAACCCAACAGTAAATTTTAATGGGCTGCTGGATAATTTTTTTATGAACAAGTTGGCTTCTCATACGCAGAAGCATAGAGCAAATCAATCCTCTGGTGCCCAAGCTAATTAGAATTCAATTGTTCAATTACAGCGCCCCGGACAGCCATACAGCACACGGTGAAGGAGACCTGGGGGACAGCCTGCTACACTTCTAATGCATGACTTTGCTCTGCTTTTTATAACCATTCAGCAGAATAGAACGAAAGCCCTTGGAACAAACGGCTGTCAATGAACAAGCTTCTCTTGTTTTTACAAGAGCATCTACTTCCAAGAAATGTTTTGATTTAGCCTCAATATTCATGTAGTGACAGGAAAACAACATCCCGTGACAGTGTTCTTTTCCACTTAAATTCACTCTTCAAGGAGGCACAGGGAAGAGTGGATTCAAGCCTTAAACCAAACCCCACCAGCATCCTCATGTTCCCTTTGCACCCAGCGATGGAGGAGGCAAGAAGCGGGTGGATGTGGGTGGGCAGAGTGCAGGACAGGAGAGGATGCTGTCTCTACAGCAGCTCACCTTCAGCTTCCCAGTACAGTAGCTCCCTTGGTGAAGGCCGTCGGGAACAGGCTGCAAGGGGTGGGGTGCGGGCAGGTTGAAGGAGGAAGGCAAGGGGAAAAATGGCTGGACAGCTGCTCTTGATGGCACTTTCCTCCCGGATTCCCTTTCACCACGAGGCTTTAGCGGTCTGATAAGAACGTGTTGTTCCTCTTGTGCTCTGGGTCCACTCCCTGCATGTACGTGGCCTCTGTGTGGGTGGCACTTTGCCTCCCTGGCTCCTGCATGATCCAGTGGCATTGGGACCAAAAAAACCAAGGAGTTGTTTGGCACTTAAAGACTTTTTTTTTGCTGGACTAGACTAACACAGCTATCCCTTTGGAAACTGGGACCGAAGTCTTGCTGTCCCTGCTCAGGGCTGTTTGGAAGATGGGAGATTCAAGATTTCACAGCGCTCGGTACTGGAGCAAACTCCCTGGCTTCTCTTGTCCGGTCCAGGAGGAGTGCTGGGAAAGGCAGGTTGTTCCTCCTGCTGTATGGAGTGGAGAAGGAGATGAGCAGGGTCACAACCCATCATTCTTTTTTGAGGTGATTTGCTCCACTGGGTAGCAGACCCTGCTCCTCCCAGAACAAAGGGATGACCTCTGTGTAACTGCACCAACAGACGGTGGTTTCTTGCCTGTTCCCCTGACTCCTCCACCACCTTACGTGACTGCAGCAGAGCCAGGCCTTACATGTTCTCATTCTGTGCTGCCAGTAAGATGCTTCGTTCCCTCTGCAAATTCTCGCCTGTGATGGACCTGAGTTTGTGTCATAAACCTGTGAAACCCAGCCCCTCACCTGTGTGAGAATGACTCAAATGGAAAAATGTGAAATGTTTCTAAAAATATTAATGGAGAAAATTATAAATACTTCTGGGATGTGCTTAATGCAGGAAACTGACCTTTAAAGATCAATACTTTTTTCCCTGCTCTTACTATACTTCACATTTGGAGCATTGTGTCAGGTTTGGGGCCCCGACTACAGGAAGGACGTGGGCAAATTGGAGAGTCCAGTGGAGGGCAATGACAATGATTAGGGGGCTGAGACACGTGACAGATGAGGAGAGGCTGAGGGAACGGGGCTTGTTTTGTGCTGCAGAAGAGAAGAGCGAGGTGAGATTTGACCAGGTCCTCAACTATCTGAAGAAGGGCTCCGGGGTGGATGGAGCTAGGCTGTTCTCAGTCGAGGCAGATGGCAGAACCAGGAGCAATGGTCTCAAGCTGCAGTGGGCGAGGTCTAGGTTGGTTATTAGGAAAAGCTTTTTAACTGAGAAGCTGGCGAAGCGCTGGAATGGGTTATCTAGGGAGATGGTGGAAGCTCCATCCTTAGAGGTTTTTGAGGCCTGGCTTGACAAACCCGACTGGGATGAGTTAGTTGGGGTTGGTCCTGCTTTGAGCAGGGGGTTGGACCAGATACCTTTCGAGGTTCCTTCCAACCCTCATCTTCTGTGTGTCTATGATTAGCATACTTTAAGAGTATGAAGTTATTTGTGTTTATAATAGACATGAAAACTTTGAGAAATGCAGGGAGCCTTATCTACTGGACCTTCTCACCTGATATTGCTAGTGTTGTGTTTATATATCAATGAACTACCACTTTGGGCATTTTTGCTTGTCTAGTTTCCTTCCTGTCTGGGTAACAAACATGTTGGATATCTTTCCGAGTTCTCTGGCTTAGGCTCCAATCCATGGCAATCATTTAAATTTAACTTCAGTGCTTAAGTCTCTCCCTATTCTGCGCAACAATGGAGCAGGTACTTAACTTTAAGCATGTGCTTAAGTTTCATTCACTTCAAGAGGACTCCAGCTTAACTGGTCTCCTGAATAGGGATGGTTTCCTGAATCCAGATCTCAGCCTGTTGGGGGGGATTGTTGTGTCTAATCATCAGTTTCATGATGGTAGAACCCCTCCATTGTTTTCAATAACCCTTTCCATTTCATCTCTGTTAAAGTGGAGCTAATGTTTCCTTCTAACCGCCAGTTCCATCTGGCGTTCACAGTGTAGTAAAGGCTGCAGTTGGCTTCAATAGGAGCCACTGGTGTGGACTACCAGGCAGACCAAGCCCATCAAGTATATGTTACATGCTGTGTGTGTCGTATCCCCTTCTAGTGGTGGTGCACATAGAGGATAACAACCTACTATTGCTACCAGCTAATGGTACTACTCCTTTATTCATCTGTGCAGATTCTTGCCTATCGGTTGAGATGAGCATGGCCAAGCACAGAGGAAAAAGCCAAGTTTCCAGTCCCTTTTGTTTACCAGTTGAGGGTTTTTGTAATGGATTTGCTGGGAAGAATTCCCTGTCCCCAAGACCTGAAGACTCCCAGCTTCTAGAACAACCAGCAGGGGTGAGTTGTAACATCTGCTTGAGTTAGATGAATTGTGTGTTTGGTGAAAGGATGGTAAAAAAATCAGAAGTTGTTTTGTGCCTGAGAGCCTGTCTGGTTGCCGGAGCTATTTTAGCACGCCTGTACAGTGATGTCTGAGTCTCCTGTCTCTTAGTCCTCTATGACTGCTCACCATTACACGTGACTTCAGTGTGAGCAGAGACGGGCTAGTGTCCAACTCGTTGGGAATCAAGGTCACCAAGCACTTCCAGATGTCAGGGCAGCCGATGTAAGTTAAGAGACAACACTGCTTCAGTGGCTGAACATTGCATTTCACAGGATTGGACCTGGGTCCTCAGCACTCCTGTCAGGGGATAGAAGTGCTGAGTGCTTGCATTCAAAGTGGCAATGACTACTAATTTTTTACTAGCTCAGGCAGGCAAAATTGGCCTTCATGTGTGGTTAACAGAGCTTTGCTAAAATTGTTCACCGGAATTCCACTTGGCCAGAATGTGATTTACTAAAACCAAACAAAAACAACCCACCAAACTGGGAGTCGAGGTTCATCAGATCCCCTATGTGTTTGGTCCTTGCATGCCTTATTTTTTGTTTATAATGCATGCACCATGTGGAACTGATAGAAAGTCCCTCCTGTTGAATTCAATAGCCATCTATAAATAGAGCAATTGTGATCTGTTCCAGCTAGATTTGGGGAACTGGTGAGCATTACCCCTTTCAGGAAATAAGGGCTTTTATTTCTTCCTGAAGTCCTGGTTCCATGTTGCCTGAACTTGCTGCAACAAACATCCAGCTTTATGTTAGCTCAACTCTATAAAATTCTTTCAGAATCCAGGGAAATGGATTTTTAAAATCAGTTTTAAAGGCCTCCAGGGTCTCCACATATTCTCACAAGCCTTCCTTTTTATTTGTCCCCTTATTGTAATCCACTCCACTTATGATGTATTGATATAGTCTAACATCTGGCTCTCATCACACCTTCTGTTGACTCGCTGATCAACAAAAGATCTGAGATGGGTCCCAGATGTTTAAGTGTCTCAGTGTTCCATCAACCACATGCTTTATGGTGGAGAATGAATAGAGGTGGGGTTTAAAATCTGAAGATTTCAGGATTGAGATTGTGTTGTGGGGTGGTTGTGTGTGTGTGTGTGGACACGTATTTCTGATGGGCTCCTTAGGGACATTTAAAGATCATTAAAGGCTGCATAAGTTTACCAGAATTTGCTCACAGCCAGCACAGGACACACACATGTTCAAGACGTGCCACTATAAACAAACAAGTTCATCTGAAGTTGCTTCGAAGGCACCTCTCACATCTCTTTTTGCCACTTATTAGCATAGTCCCCTTAATTGTTTTTTTTCCCCCAAGTGAAATTTTAAATTAAGGCAACCCATGTAGTTTCTTTATGTCTGGGATGGGCATGTGTAGTAAGTAGCTCTCTTGTTTCAAAGTCACTCAACAAGACTTAACAATGGCTCTTTAAAGCTGGAGCATCCAGAATAAATGTTAACTTTCACTGAATCTGAAAACTTCTGTCAGCTCAGTCCTGCGAGGTGTGAAGTACCTTCCACATCTGCAGCTATTGGTGGGAATCATGACAGCAATGAACCAGCAATGAAAAGTCTCATTACTTCATAAAACCCAAAGGATTTGCTGGCATCCTATTCTCACAGACTAACATGGCTACCTCTCTGGAAACTATTCTCGGGTGTTTCTCAGGCTCCTCAGCATCTTTGCTAGTGTTCTGGTGGCACATTTAAATTTCAAAAGGGATAGCCATGTTAGTCTAGTCCCGTAAAAAAACACAACAAGGAAATAAATCTGTTAGTCTTAAAGTGCCACACAACTCCTTGTTGTGTTTTTTTTACTGGCACATTTAAAGCCTAACAGATGTATTTATTGCATGAGCTTTCGTGGGAGTGAATCCCACTTTGTCAGATGCTTGTAAGATGAACTTATAAAAGCTCCTCATCTTCAAGCATCTGACAGGGTGAGATTCTCTCCCATGAAAGCTCATGCAATAAATAAATTTGTTAGGCTTTAAAAGTGCCACCAGACTCCGTATTCGTTTTTCTGGACTAGACTAACTCAGCTGCCCCTTTGGGACGTTGCTAGGGTTGTCATCTAGGCTAAGGCAGGAACTGAGGGACTACACAAAAACTTTGAAAGACTGACTGAATTAGCATGACACGCTCTTGTGACGGTATTGTCTGCCAGAAACACAAGAAGAAGAAATTCTTGAAGACTGACACCGCAACCATCCTGGTATTCACTTGTGGTTGAGTCCTGAAGACGAGCGAGTGTCTCATTTTGGTATCCTTTCAGTGTGTCAAAGGAATCACAGGCAGTGCATGCCTTTGTTAACTTGTCAGAACCTCTAATTTTGAGTCCTTTGATACTTTTAAGTCTTGATGTCACTTTTGTTCATCTCTTTATCTAAAAAAGAATCTAGTTTTCATTATCATGGATTTGGGTGTTTTGCTTTGCATGACAATAAGCTAGAAAGTCAGCTATTGTAAGCATCTGTGAAATTCCCCCTTTCTCGAGAGACCCCTCTTCAGAATGCCCTGTGCCAAGATGTGTTTTAGACAAAACAGTTCTCCAGCCTGCAGGCATTTCAATCCATAGTGAACGTACATTCAGAGAGAGCAGCATATCAAAGAGCTGAGATTTCTCTCAGGCAAATGTATCTGTTTTCATCTGGTTTCCTCCTTTGATGTTGTCTGGATGTTCAGGGGTCTATGCTTTCTTTTAATAGTTCAGTCTCTGTCAGAGAAACTGAGCTTTTTTTCATTCAAACTTCCTTCCAAAAAGCTACTGAGAGTTCCTTCCATTGGGGCTGTGGTGTTTACCAAGGCGGTGCGAGAGGCTGAGGAATATCAACGGTGTACCATTAGGCACTTAATTTGTTTTAGTGATTCAGGATTCCTGTGAGAGTTTTAGACTATAAAATATTAACTGAAAAAAATTAATTGTCCAGGTCCAGCACTGTTTGTTGGAGAGTTTGAGGCCATGAGTTAACACCTGCCTCCAAGATCATGGGAGACCGAAGATGGAGGGGTCTAAGTCCTCTGCCCTTCCTAATTGAGAAAGGCCTGTGCAGTGAATTGACCGGACAAATTTGGTCATTAGACAGAATCTAATCTATCCCACATATGTGGTGCTGGGAAGCACGTAGTAAAATACTGCGCACCTTTGGTCATCTAGCTTGTACTTTGCTGGAACTAATGCAAACCACTGTGCAGCTTGAAAAGTGACCACAAATTTTTCCATCTGGCTGGAGAAATATTTCTTTGTTTACCCTTCCATGCAGAAAGATTCCCCTTGCTTGAGGTGCAAGGGGGCAGTATGGGGCTCTGGATCTTGACAGACTTAAAGCCCAACATCACGTGATCACTCCGGGCTAGAAATATGCACTTTGTATCTTCGGATAGCTGTGAATTTCTGCTCTCCAAAAGGAATAAGGCTTTCTCCTCCTCTTCAGTGTAGATTGCAAGAAATCAGGTCTTTTGTTTGTGATGCTTGGCAAAGTGAGGTTGCTTTTGATTCCATTCAGGGTGCTAATGCAGTCTGGATGCACAGAGGAAGGAACAGTAAAAACAGCATGGACATGTGACAAGTCCAGCGCCCTTGATCTCCAGGAGCAGCATTAGTTTGGGATACGTGCATTCCCATAAGTTCCTTAATGCAGAGCGGATCCCTCTTCCTTCCCTCCACATACTAGCCTATAAGGCTGGCTACGAATAGGGGATCCCCACACTACACCATTGTCCTAATTTGTGGGGCAGCTTGCGTGCCCTCAAAAGATTTTAGATTTGGGACAGAAGCTGAGCTCTTACATAGCATGCACGCAGCCTACCTGGCTTCCAGGCTTTTCACCGTCCAAAGGTGACAAAGAAGGAGGTTGGATCTTGTAGGGCTAGTGCTCAGGAGACTTGAGTTCTATTCCTGACTGCCCTAAGCTGCTAATACAACCTCAGGCAAGTGATTTAATCTTCCTGTGCCTCAATTTCCCATCTAAATAGGGTGAGAGTTCCTTTGTCCATTGAGATCATAAGCTCCTTGGACCAGAGAGGGTGTCTTTATGTCAATCCAATGCCTGGTACAATAGGCATCTTCTTTGGACTTCTAGGCGCTATTAGAACAGAAATAATTGCTAATAAATGCAATGTGACACTCTGCATGGGCTGTGGGGAATTAAACGTGGGTCCTCTGAACCTAAAATAATGACTCTACAGCCTGGGCTGAAAGTCTTGGGTCTGGTGGCTCAAAGCTGGCTCATGCTAGTAAACCAGACCACTGTGCAATGCAATCATGAGAGGGGGACAGAGGGTCAGTGTGGTATCTAAAATAGTCCCCAGATGCATGCCTTTATGCAGCACCATCATGTGCCATCTCCAGCCTCATTGTCATAAGGTGTGTCGGCCTTTAGAGAAAACTGCTTCCTACATGTCGCCATCACTTGTGAGCGCAGAACTGAGAGACACGTGAATGTTTAATGCAACTTGGATGCATTGTTAACTGGCTAGATATTTTTAATGGCCTGTTTCTGGACAAATAAACACTTCTTTTTGTGGCCTTCATCTGCTAGCAAGGAGAAAAGTACAAATTCATGCTGCCACGCTACACTGGTAAAATGCAGGCTGACAAAGACAGCAATGGGAGGCCCATTCAGGCATTCCCAACTCCTGGCAGGCTGGTACAGTTGCTTGGGTGGAGCACTGCAGGAGCGTAACGGGGGACTACGTTCCCTTGTGCCTGAAGTCAGAGTTTTTCATCACTCAGAGATGTGAGTGCCAAAAATCTGCAGGCTGGTTTGAGGCTTGGGGGGCTTGGCCAGGATATCTATTTTGTTTGTCTGGACATCTGGCCTGTCAGGGTAACCCTGTGAGGCGGTCAGCTCTTCAAGAGCTTTGCTCCTCATGAATGTACCCATGAGCCAGCTCCCAAAAAGGCAGGCAGAGACACCATGAGCCTGGCCCAGAGAAATCAGCGGAGGGACTCCCATTGACTTCACTGGGCTTTGGGTCAAGGCCTCTACGTCTGTGGCTCGTTGCATCTTCTCACTCATGTGCTGTTTATTAGCTTCTCTCATGCAGCTCAGCGCGTACCTGGGGCTCCTTTAGCAAGCTGTGAAATGGCTCACTGTGACCTTTCCTTTTTCTTCTTAGAGATGAGACAAAGAATGTGAAACTTTGTGCCGCAGTTGCAATAGTTTCTTTGGTCCATCATTAACATGGCATGGGCTGGGCTGGGTTCCTAATGTGCTTTTCAAAAAATATTTTTAAACCTCTGGTTTTCCTTTACTACATTTGTCCATGTTTTTCTCTTAGTTTAGGGAGCACAAAGCTCGACTATTTTTTCAGAGTTAGCTGCATGATCAAGGTTTTTACAGACTTCTAAATTATTAAAGAGAGCTCAGTTACTCACTAAATATTATTGCTTCTGTGCTGTCAGGGAGAAGATCACAGTAATATTTTGTTAATTCAAATGTCTTTCTCTTTCTCTAAGGCTGCTGGTGACAGGCAGAAACCTTGAATAATATAGTGCGCTGCTCGTTACAGAGGGGGAGGTAATTAATTTTGGCAGTAGCAAGAAGTACGTGTGATGTATGAGGGAGTCTCAGGAAAGAGAACCTGAGTGGCTCTGATCACCACTTGGTTGACATTTTTGGCAACTCATTGGATAATCAGTTGTGGAGGTCACAGGTGTGATTTTAAAATGTTAAGGATGTAAGGTTTGCTACTGAAGTGTTCGCTGCCGAAGATGAACAAGCAATTGAAGATCAGTGTTGCGATATCTTTGATAGTATCTCACATGCATGCACACACGCTGATCCTAAGCAGCATGTTCTTAGACCAATACTAGCAAAAACCACCCCAGTGTGCTGAATTTAGCTAACTACTGTGCTTGTTCCATGGAGATTTTCTTGAAAGCTCTGCTACCAATCACCTTCTGGTTAAGAAAATCCAAGGGCATGTCTTGTAACAGAGGTAGTTTAAACTCCTCATTTTTCAGCCTTTCAGAAAGCATTATCTTCGTCAACGTGCACCATCCTCTCTCATGAAGCTTCCTCACCTGCAGAATTAGAGGACATCAGCCCCGAGCAGTCAGTTTGATGAGAAACAAAACCTGCTTGCTTTCCAAAGTTTGGACACCTAACGCTTGCCATGACTTGAAATTTCCCCATATCCAAGAGCACTCAAGGTTGGCTCTAAAGATTAAATAAGGACAAAAGGTGCAGTCACAAGTCAAGGCATCACAACAGAGTTACCAGAATGGCCTGTCTCTACAATGACTGTGTGTTCAAATATACCTGCCTGGTGTTGGTGCTATTGAGTGCTTAAGGGGAATAGAAACCTAAGGGCCAGATTTTCTTCCCAGCAAAGGCCACATACCTGGGCAGCACATGGGGCTCTCCTTGAAGGCAAGGAAGGAGGACTATTCCTTCATTTTCAAAGCCTCTCTGCAGCCGCTCTTCAGCCTTATGGACGAGCTGGAGCAAGCCCCATGGGCTCTGGGGAGAGGTGAAATAAGGGAATAGGATACCAGCCTTTAGTCTCCGGACCCTGTATACCTGCACATATGAGGATGCCCTGGAGCACGGTACTGTGGATGGGGATTGCACCTTCTATGAAAATAAAATCCTCCTCTGGAAAGGTCGAGTGTCGTCCTCCTCCCATCCCCTCGGGACCCAGCCTCCACTGTTCTTGTGATGGCCCAGAATAGTGGCAAGTTATTCATCACACCAGAACTGTAGATCAAATCAAAATAATTCTCACTAGAGGGTTTAAAATAACGCTGATATATGCTTCCTGGCATGCCTTGCCAAGGTCAGAGCATGCTCTTATTTATTAGGAGAGGTTTCTGTATCATCCACCAGGCAGTTCGTGAAAACAGTGTAGTTTTATGTGAGATTCCATAGAAATGTTAGTTACAGTCACGGTTCCCTCTAAGCTGTGCGTGTGTGCACGCGCACACAGGTCATGAAACCTGCGCACACAACAAAATAAAGTGTGCCCAAAAAATTCAATAGTGCTAATATTGGTGCTCACAAAGAAATGTTTTTGTGCACACAAAGAAATTGCTTGCGCACATAGTCTACGAGTAATTAGAGGGAACATTGGTTACAGTGGTGTCCAGCCACTTAGCCAGCCAGCAGCAAGATGGCTTGTGGTCTTGGGCAAATAAAGGTGTTATTTTTGTGTGCTCCTGTGAGTGTATGAGACTCTAGTCTAGACACACCCACAGCAGGGCTGCAAAACAGGAACAGGCAGATAACAGGTCCAGCCTTAGCCATCATATTGTACTGGGGAAAGCAGCATTTGAAGCCGTTCTGTTTTGCACTGCCTGGCTAGTATCAGTTCTTGTAAGGCGCACATTGATGCTGGAGAGTACACCCTGTAGATTCCTGAGCTTGCCTTGGAAATGTGGGTGCAATTCAGCCCAGGACAGTGTGCTCCACTTCAGTCTGGACTCCTTCCAGGCTTGCAAAACTCTGTGACAATTTACCAGCTTTCACAGGTACAAAAATCTACTCCAGCCACCCTTCCAGGGGGACAGACACTTACCTCGCCTGTCAAAACCCTTTACTTATCCCATGATGCTCCTGGGGGGACCAAGGCTATGAAGCACCTCGCTACCAACTGCTCTTAGCAAAAGGGAACCTGGCCTGTGTCTGCCAGGGATCAGCTCCCCAACCAGGGATGATACGTGCCCTCTCCTTTCATCCCAAACTGTTCCTCTGCAGGGTAGCGATAGAGACCTTCCAAGCGTCCCCCGGCCTGATTAGCCCCAGAGCCGTTGGACATTCATAGAATAAGCAGCCCTGCTTTTCCCAAAGGAGCAGCACGTTGCAGCTTGCTGGCAATGTCTGGAACGCAGCCTGGTTTAACACACGGCACTTAGATTTGCATGCGGAGAAAGTTATCTAACAAAGAACAGGGATCCGAATGACAGGGAGCAGCGAGCTGGGGAACAAAGGGTTACATTTAGTGCAAAATCATAACATGCTTTCCAGAGCTTGCCCTTCGTTAAGGAAATGATAAGGTGCTGCTTTCACCAAGCTCCTTCTGACAGCCTCTCTCAGCCAGGAGGCTGAGACCTTTCTTTCAGGAGATAAAGTCTACTAGTAGCTTGTCCTGTCCAGATGAAAGATGCACCCCTAGATAAATCATCTCTGGCCTTGAATCACCTAAAAATGGAGCGTGTCATCCCCCTCACATCACTGTTTATCTCCTCCTGTAATTTTTTTCCCCCCAAAATGCCCCACAAACTTTAACATTTGCCTCTCTAAGCTAATAGACTTCTGTGATATGACATGTGGTACAAAATGGTCAGCTGGGGAGAAAAGTGCCTCCCGTCTCCTGCCTGGAGACTACTGTCTTCTGAGTGACCAGCCTTTACCTACAAGGGCTTAGGAACATGATTTCCAATATACAGATGGCTCTCCTTCCATATTCCCCACACATACATGTCAGAAAGTCTGGGCAAGCTTGTCCTGGCTGTCTGTACCGCCAGGTGCTGGTAGCGAGAGCTACTAGTCAGCTTCATCCAGCCTAGCAATCCTGCGCTCTGCTCTGCTACACCCACACGCTCCACTCCTAGCTCCTTCTCCTCCAAACGCCACACCAAAAACTCCCTCCTTCACTAGCTGCAACAGAGGCTTTTTATCATCTATCCCTTAATTGAGGCCAGGTGCTCCAACTGACTCCAGGCTCCTTAATTAGAGTCCAGTGCCTTAATTGACTCAAGTCAGCCCCACCCCAGCTAGCCTGGGAACAGGGCTTTGCTAGATCTGGGACTAGCATATCTACCCCCCACTACTCTCCTGTAGCCATTAGGCTTCACTCTGTCACAACGAAAGAAAGTTTTTGTGCACACAGCCTACGAAAAATAAGAGGGAACATGGAGTAGGTCTACACTGCAATCACGGTGTGTTTGACCTCACCAGTTCCTGTAGTGGAGCAGTGCATACGTGGCAGGGTGTGCGTCAGCGTGGGGTGTAGAAGCCCACCCAGAGCGCTGGGCAATGGCACAGGGAAGCTGCTCTGGTGGCCGTCCTGTGCCGGACCCTGCCGCCGTGAAATCTGTGCTGCCATGGCGTCAGCACTCTGCTACCTGAGCTAGCTAGCATGAAGCCACTCGCACCCCATGACTGCATTGCAAACATCCTGGCATTGACCCTGCAGAGGCCGAGCAACGCTGCAAAATAAGTCAGGTAGTGAGATACCACAGTGCTGCTTGCACCAACGGGGATTGGTGTGATTGTGTAGCAAACAAGTGAGTTTTTCCCCCAGTCACTACAAGCTAAATAGCTCAAAAAGTCTTCAGGTGAGGCCCGCTTTTCCTGACTCTGGCAGGACATCGAGTCTTCGGTTTTGTAAGTTACATTACCATATGCAGGCAGCGTTCTAGTCCTTTGCTCTGCTGCACATTGTCAACATGAAATACCCTCTTTTTGTGGTTACATCATAAAAATTCTTTAGATCTTGGAAGCAGACTGTGAATATTTGCATATGTATATCTTTAATTTTCACAGAACAGGCTGGCTACCAGATGGGTGAACCAAATAAGCCTCCAACATTTATATGAAAGTTAGACGTTTTCCTGTGTTGTTAACCGCAAAGGAAACTAGGTGGTTTTGAACCATACTGAGCCACTGCCAGCCCCTAACCTTAGAATATTTTCATGGCGGGGGGGAAGGGGTTTTTTCCTCCTTCAAACCAGATGGTGGCATGGAATCAATCAAAGGCAGTTTCCAAAGTTTGTTTACTTAACATTGAATATAATTTGCTTTTGTGGGCCCCTCACACAGCAGAAAGACATGATCTTCCAACCAAGCTAATGAGCACTGAGAACACTGCACAATCAGGGATGCTGCTATTGTTTTTATTTATTTGTATCAGCATAGCATCTAGGAGAGCAGGCCCTATTGTGCTAGGTGCTGTACAAATACACAACAAAAAGCCAGTTCTTGCTGCAAACAGTTTATAATCTAAATACAAGATCAGCACACTGGATCAAGAGTAAATTAAAATTGCCCCATCCCTTTTATAGGGCCTCTTCAGAACATCTGACAAAGTGGGATTTTCTCCTACCAAAGCTCTACAATAAATAAATTCAGTCGTCTTAGTGCCACAGGACTCCTTGCTTGTTTTGCTGAACTAGACTACCCCTTTGAAGGTTACTCTCACAAATTATGTAGGACAAGACCTTGGTTTTCCAGTGAATGCTGCTGGATTTTTTTTATTTTTTAATTTTATACCTTAGTTATTTTTCTTAAAGTTCTAAATTCTGCTGCTGGTATGGGGAAAAAAAAGAGCAGCCCTGTCTTTCAAAGATGGTGGTCTCATTGCAAAAATCTGTTGGCTATTAATTCATTAGAAGTTGATAAAAGAAACTTGGATCAAAACTGCTTTAAAATTTTCCCGATGACACACAATAGTGAACGTCAGCCAGTGTGCCGGAAATGTAACCATAATTCTTTCGGCTAAATTCAACAATACAAGGCCTTCCCTCTGATATTAATTGACTTTTAAGTGGTTGCAGATGTTGTTTTCATGTGTCACTTAGTTCTGTTGTTTGAGCTTTACAGCTATTGAAAAACAAGGAGTCTTGTACTTGTTAAATGGTGGTGAACTGGTATGTTATGTTATTAAGGAACAAATGTAATCTACAGATCTGAGCAATTTATATAGTCCTGCAGATCTCTTCACCAGTGTGACCGATGGTATTAAAAACCAGTAGGACAAAGCATGGTGAATGCAGTCATGCTTGCTAGCAATAAGAGGATAAAATAGCTTCCATTGTAACACCACGTGTGTATCACTCACTGGGCCTTTCGCCTTGGGATTAATGTAATCATATTTGACTCTCACCAAAGATAATTTTGTCTAAGTTTTGAGTGGGGAGAAGTTGAGTAAAAACCCACCAGTGGCTTTTAAGTTACTGGAAAGTTGAAACAAACCAAAACAAAGTCAATTTTTCCTAATTTAATAAACGATTAAATAAAAACCCAACATTTTGTTTTTAAAAGAGCAGGTTTATATCCAAGGTGGCTGATGCCAGGAACTTGAAACTTGTCCAGGGGTTAATCCTCCATGAGCAACTGCGACTCTTCTTAGCTGTAGGAATATTGGTGATCTTGTATTGAAGAGATGGGGGGTTGAAAATTTCTTCTGGGCTTGTGTGGCCAAGCATTTTCCTACGCACACAAGTGCATGATCCTCCACACAGTGATGCCAGGGCATGTTCCCATAGCTAATGAAGTGCTTTAAGGCACAGACAAACCTGGATGAGATGCTGTGAGATACCCGTGATGATACCAAGATCTCAGGCAGCCCTTTTCCATCTTTGATTTCAAAGCACTTCACAAAGGAAAGAAGAATATTTTTCTCATTTCACAGATAGGAAGACTGAGTCATGGGACATGAAAGGGACTTTCACACAGTCACCCAGCAGGCCAGTGACTTTCTTCCATAGAGCTATTGCTTTCATTAGTCTCAGCAAGGACCTCTAAAACCAGCATCTTCTAGCAGCACAGGCAGCCTTTCTCAAAAGCCTAACAAAGAGAAAATTTAAAAAATAAAGCTCTGTGAATGCTCCTTTTATCAGATCAGCTGCAGCGCCTTGGTGGCAGGGGAAAGGTGCTTCTTGTGGGGACATTTTGTTTTCTGCCCATGCTTTCACCAGCCACAATAACATTTTTTGTGTGTTCGTTCATAGGATGCCACTTTTGAGAGGTGAATCCTGCATGCTTCCCTCTTACCCTTTTCCCTACATGATCACAGCTTTCTTGGTGTCCCAGATGGTGGGCAGGGTATAGTATAAGCCTGGATTGGGGTCCTTGGTCTGTCAAAGTGCATCTTGAAGCAAGAGTTTGGTTGCTTGAAATGTAGAGAAGCAAACACTGTTGGCAATGCCTTTATAACAGTGCTACAAGAAGGAAATAAGTAGGGAAAACAAGTTTTTGTGCAAGATTTTAGGATATTGTTTTTTTCCTACAAATTTGACACTACTTTAGTACAGCATTCTTCTGTTCTTGCAGAACGATAGAGCAAGATTGTATGGTATTGGTTATTCCCAGTCACTTCCAAGGCAAATAAGAGGGAGGCTTGTGCTGTGTTACAGAAACTCTTTGTTCTTCTTTAATGGTGGAGTAACCACCCTCACCATTCATTGCATAACAAGTCTATTTATGCCCCAGATTGTGCATGGCTGAGCTTAATTTATAGAATCCAGTCTTTTACCTGACCTCCATTGCTCTTTGGAGCTGGATTCCACAACTCTGTTTGGGAAGTTTGTTGTATAGCCTTTGGATATTTAGCAGAGAGGGAATAATATGCTTGCAAAAGGGGGATAAACAGCTTCATGAGTCGCCAAAAAATGTCATTTGCTCTGTTAAAGTCTTCTCCGTACTTTGAACAAGTAAGGTATTAGAAAATCCTGCTTCAATGATGTGTGACTTTCTTCTGAATTGGGCCCTAAGCTGGAAAATTGCTAAATTTAATTAAATACCTCAATCTACTAGCTTGACATGAAGTCAAGTATAGCTAACAGGCCATTTCTGTAAATTATGAGATAATGAGAATACTGACAATGAGTCATAAAAACAATAGTACAAAGGGGTATTTTAATGTATTCATTGTAGTAGAGCAACAGAATCTGAGTGTCCTGAAACATCACCTACTTCCAGGTGCAAAATGGAGAATTTTACAATGATCAGCATAAAAGGAAAAGTCCTGCTTTATGAAGGAAAGTGCCAGAATGTTTGTTTTCCAGGATGCTCCTGCAGCTAAAGACCAAGATAAATATATGCACTAACAGAAGAGTCATGCTATTTTGTTTCTGTTTTGTGAACATTTGGAAACACATTGCAGTCCATTTGCTGTACTCTTTCCATTATTTACTCTCCCGACGTACCTAGCTGGAAGCTAACAGCTGGACAATTTAAAGCACTCTGTGCTTAGTGGAGGAAGCTGAAGAATAGTCAGGGGTGGGAGGTGTGGGGCGTTAATGAAAAGCAAGACCCAGCTCCCAGAAATGAACAGAAGATGAGGATGTACAGACAGCAGTAAAGCAGCCAGGGCATGAAGCTTTGTAGGCAATAATGGCTCACCTCAGAGATCCACTCTCTTAGAAATTGGTTAACACACAAAAGCAGAGCAGGGTCGCAGGAGCAGAAGAGAAGGCCCAAAGCACACCTTCGGTGTTGCTGATGCTCTTGTTAGGGTCTCTAGCACTCCGTCCTTGCAGCTTTCCAAGACGAGGGGATGGGAGTCAAAAAGAAAAGGCATGGGCCTGAAGCCCCCTCTTCTCTGATCCACCAGACAGCATCTCTTTACAAGATGATGATTTGGTTCACAAGTCCTGCTGCCTTTTTCCAGCTGTTTGCTAAAAGACGCTCATGCACACACACACATGCACGTGGGATCAATTGGACTCCAGGGTGTTTGCTCCCAGCAGAGCAGCTTGTCCAACATCAGCGGCAGTCCTAGGAGTCTTAGAAGTGTAGGACTGGAAGGGATCTCGTGAGGTCATTTAGTCTCGTCCCCTCTATTAATGGCCGGACCATGCATCATCGACCATCCCTGACAGGTGTTTATCCAACCTGCTTTTAGAAACCACCAATGATGGAGATTCCACAGCCTCCCTAGGCAATTTACTCCAGTGCTTAACTCCACTGACAGACAGGAAACTTTTGCTAATGTCCAACATCACCTGCCCTTGCTGCAATTTAAGCCCTTTGCTTCTCATCCTGTCTCCTCAGAAGTAAAAAGAAGATTTGTTCTCCTTCCTCCTTCTAAGAGCCCTTTATGCACTTGAAAGCTGTTCTTACATTCCCTCTCCATCTTCTCTACACTAAACAAAGCCAGTCCTTTCAATTTTCCCTTACAGGTCATGTTTTCTAAACCCTTAATCATTCTTGCTCCTCTTCTCCAGACTGTCTCCAGTTTGCCCACATCTTCCTCGAAATGTGGTGCTTAGAACTGGACACAATAATCCAGCTGAGGCCTAATCAGCACAGAGCAGAGCGGAAAAATTACTTCTCATGTCTTGCAACAGCGTCACGCTGTTGACTGATTTGTCACTTCTGAGGCCCAGATCCCTTTCTCCAGTCCTCCTTCCTGGGCAGACATGGCCCGTTCTCTGTGTGTGCCACTGACGTCCCAAATCTTGGCACATTTCTGTCCGTGCTGCAACTTACCAGCAAAGGCAGCAGCAAGAACGTATTTAATGGGTGCAGCCCATCTGCACTGGCCTGTTTCCCCCTTCTGAGGTTTGGCTGTAGGGAGTTTGCAGCTGTCATCTAACAAATTTTCTGCTTTTGGGAGTCCTGCATCCTTGTTTATGACATCGGGAGCTGGTCTAAACTGGGGGTGAATCCAGCCCAGTGGCTCCACCTGATCCCACAACAAGGCTTTAGAAAAAGAGACAGGCTGAGATTTGTGGTGTTAAAACAGTGGCCACGTGCAATCAGGAAAGTCTGGATTTGTATCTAGGTGATTTCATATAGGCACTGAGGTGTGCTGGTACCTTGATAAGGCTAGCAGTTGGGATTCTCACAGCCTTGTGGGGGCAGAGTTTACCCAGATGCACATCAATTACCCGGCGGGAGAAAAAACTCTCCTTTTCAGGCAGGCAGCATGAGCTTGGTCTTGGTGCATAAATACAACTTAGCAGACTGAATGCAGGAATTTCGTGCAGTTCAAAGCAAGTTCTGGAGTGGACTGTGTAGCAGTCTATGGGTATGTCTGCACTGCGGCCAGGAGGTGTGGTAGCAGGAAACGTAGACGTACCCCATCTAGCTAGCTGCACAGGGTACTCTGCTCACCCAGGAACCTGGGTACATACTGGAGCAGCCATTTGATCAAAACCAGCTTGGGATATCTGCCTGAGCTGCAGTCTGAGCACCTGACTGCAGAAGGGCCTGTGTGATGTTGGGTTGGTCCAGTGTACTTCTGTTCTTGCTGAAAGATAGAGTAAGATTATGGGGGACTGTGTTTGATGCAAATAGAAGGAGGCCTTCTGTGATGATGGGCTGTTACAGTAACTTTTTTCTTCTTTAGTGGTAGAATAGCCACCCTCACCAGTCACTGCCTAATTAGTCTAGTTAGCTAGGAGGTAATTAACCAATGAATGATTTACCCAGCACTGCTGTAGTTCTCTATCACTGGTAGTTTTTAAGTCAAGATTGGATATTTTTCTAAAATATATGCTCTAGTTCAACCAAAGCAATTGAGCAAGAAGCAGTAATTAATTCAGGGAAATCTTATGGTTTGTGTTATTCAGGAAGTCAGATCAGATGACCACATTCAGCCCTTCTGGCTTTAAAATCTGGGAATAGTTGGGTCAGTTCAAATAAGCAGAGCTGGGAAAAATAGACTCACACATTGGATTTGGAGAGAGGAGAGGGAACCCAACAAGAAAGAGTAGAAGCAACATTCTCATGAGAGAGCACAGTGTGAATCTCTCCTCTGTTAACAGTCTGCAGCAACTCTAAGAACAAAATGGCTGCTGCCGTCAGCAGACAAATCTAGTTCCTAGGATTTTAAGAAGCAGTAAGTACCTAGGAAAATTTGGCATCACTGTTTCATTAACAGTCAGTTTGGGAGGTGAGAGTCCATTTCTACACCACTTTAATTGTTTGGGTTTTAGTGTGACTTCACTGCTGGGCTTGACACTTGCAGATAATTCTTAGGAGTGCAGCCTGGGATAGTCACGCTCTGCAGTGGTTTGAAACAGCACCACACAGCAGAGAAACAATTATTATTTTTGGTTGGGTGGCTGGGACTGAATCATTCCAAAGGGGCGGCTGTGTTAGACAAAACCAGGGGGAAAAAAAAAAAGAAAGGCCTCCTTTTAAAGGACCCTAAAGATGTGAGTCAGCAGCTCTTCTGACTTTATCACTTAGGAGGTACAACATTCCCAGCAATATGTAATAACAAAAGCATAAATCCATGGCAGCTCTGAAGTATATGTAGGAATAATGGGTATGTCCACGCACACTGTTTAAATCAAAATAACTCTAGTTATTTTGATTTAAAAAATGGTAGGTCCACACGACGGTCCCTTATTTTGAAATGAGGAGCTCCCTCATTTCAATATAAGGAGAGTTATATCACTATAATAAAACCTAGTATTATATCGATATGACAGTTAAATTGAAATTATTTCAAAATAACACGTGTTATTTTGATTTAACTGTTAAATCGATTTAACACTTTTTTTGCCCCTCTCCTTCCCAGGTGCTTTCCTTTTTCTATATAATGGATGTGGGCATGGCCCAGTGAGAGGGCCATGTTGCCACACCTCCTATGGTGCTCCTCTCCTGAATCGAAATTGCAAGTCCTGTGTCTGGACATGCTATTTCAATTTGGGATTTTTTGGTGTGGACCTGTTAAATCGATTTAACTTGTATTGATTTAAAGATTTTATGTCGATTTTATTAAGTCGATGTAAGTAAAATTGATTTAAACATGTATGTGTGGACTTAGCCAATGAAACTAACCAGATAAGCTGGGTGTGACCCATGAGAGGTCTTTGAAACTTCCTTCTTAGCCATAAAATGGGTGACCATGTCTGGAAAAACCTGAGTTCTTCTCCACATTATGCCCCAGCAGCTGTGTAGTGAAAACCTATTATTTGGGCTGCTGATGTCAGTGCCTTTGTTACAGAGGTAGCGCTTTGTTGGTTGCAGTTGGTGTTGTGCCTCTGACTTACCTAAAACTGAACACATCTGTCTACTGAGATATTTGTATGGCTCCCATCCCCAGCATCTGATTGCCCTCATCTTTGGAAAAAACAGGAGATTTGCTGGTTGATGGACTAGACAGGTAGCTATTAGCAATGAACATAAGTTGTAGGGTATCTGAAATGGGATAGCCCTGAAGTTCCCTAAGGACTTTGATATACATGGTATAATAAACGGGAAATCTACTGCAGAAGATGTAGGACAAACTATTTAAAATTCAGCTGGTCAGGCTACAATTGATGAGTCCAGTTGTTAGGACTAAGTGAGAAAAGCATGATGGAAGTGCTGATGGTTACAATTGTATGATAAGCAGAGGGATTTAAATATTTTAACAAACATCAAGGAGGATTAGACTGCAGGCTTTGGTGAAATAAGCAGACGGATGTTACAGGATAAGAGCAGAAATAAATGCTGAATGGCCAAGAATGTCTGAATAAACAATAAACTTCTCTTCAGATGTATTCCTCATGGACAGAGCATAAAAGAGAAAGAAGTATCCACTGGGTAATTAAAGCAGCAAGAGTCCTGTGGCCCCTTGTAGACTAACAGATTTCTTCAAGCATAAGCTTTCGTGGGCTACAACCCACTTTGTCAGATGCAAGTGCCAGTGCAAGTCTATAAGGTGCCACAGGACTCTCACTGCTTTTGCTATAGACAGGCTAACACAGCTACCCCTCTGGGTAATTAAAGTGTCATTGTAGGGGAGGAAGTAGCATATTTTTTAATCAGTTAATTTGCTTCTGTCTTTCCAAGCAGGGAAGAGATGGCTGGACTGCCCAAGCCAGGCAGGGATCATATTTTGTTGCTATCATAAGGGGGGAGTTAAATAGTTTCAGATATCACGTGTGCGTGTGTGCATGGGTGTGTTCGTTCATCAGTTGGGAAATGCCATAATTCAGGTTGTCTGTGCAAATTTCCTTTCTTTCCATGTGGGTTTGCATTTTGAGGGAGATGGTTTACTTGACCCCTGTTTAACCTGCAGAAGAAGTTGGAAGGTGTGTAATGAACAAGGCAGGGGCTCCAGGAGAAGCAGTGTGACCTTGTGGTTAGTGCTGAGCAGGAAGGCTTAGCTCTCTGTCTGCCCCACCAAAAGCTTCCAATGTGCAGCCTAACGTATAAAGCCAGTATCATGAGGAACAGAATTGGGCCTGTCTGTTTGTTTATATTCTGGTGGAAGACATAATACGGAGCTTTGAAAAATCATAATGGAACAAGTGTCATATAATCTAACCACATTATTAGCTCCTCGTTATCAGTCAGTAGCAATTTGGCT
The DNA here is from genome assembly GCA_007922195.1 of Podocnemis expansa. Classification (NCBI taxonomy): domain Eukaryota; kingdom Metazoa; phylum Chordata; order Testudines; family Podocnemididae; genus Podocnemis; species Podocnemis expansa. The sequence goes on from ML682019.1 coordinate 20,509,252, forward strand.
GTGAATCAGGAATTAACGCTGCATTATTAAATACAATCAATGATCATCCGCAGAGCTGTTTGTTAGCTTGAAGCAGATGAAAACAAACAAGTCTGGGATTGGAGAGAGAGGGAAGAAAGGAAGGAATATAGAACACAGCTGGGGAGAGCACGTGACCCAAACCTTCATCACACTGAAAATCAGCCTGCTTCAGGTTCAGTCAGTGAGCGGTAGCCAGCCGTGGGATATGTGAAGCATTTCCACATCAGCAGGCTTTTGATCCATTCTGGCAGAGAAGAGAGGAATCAGTTATAATAAGGCGAAAGGAGAAGACTTTTGAGGTTCCTGGACACGGGCACCCTGTCATTCTCCTGGCTCGCTCGCTTTTGTAGAATCTATATTTCTCCAATATATAATTCTTTGCCTTGGGCACGGTCTCTTCCAACATTGCAATGAGGAAAATCATGCTCAGCTGTTATGCACAGGAAATTCATTGCTGCTTGGAAAGTGAGAGGAAATCTTTATAACTTTCGTTCCACTCAGAGACAGGAACTGCCTTGCCTTTCAAAGTGAGAGGTATTGCCAACCTCAGGAGCCAGAGTACTTGATAATTGGTGGCTTAGCATTTTCTTCTGATCTATGGATCCCTTATGTTTAGAGGGAGACAGACGTTCTGCACGTAATGGATGTGGCAGTGCGAGAAAGTTTCATTAGCATTGTCCCAGTGTATTCCAATGATACCTGACTGTGGGGGGGGGGGTATTCTGAAGATCTAGGCAGAATAAAAATAAACAGTAACTCTGTTCCTTTGAAAGACTTATTGAATGGAGTTTTATTATTTCTAAAGAGCACTCCTATTACTCTTCTGTAGATGGGTAAACTTCATTGCCCTACTTATGTTAGGGTTATTGCTCTTGCAAGTGGATCCAGACACTGTCCGGTGTCCAAACCCATGAATTCTTTGAAGCATGAAACTAGTCTTGGACTGAAATGCACACACCCGGAAATGCAGGTATTTGCAAACTAGGAGAATGTCTGGGTGCAGCACATTCAGTGGCTAGTTTGATTCTTCTCCTGCTATTGGACTGCAGTGGATGTAAGCGCTTTCTCTGCTGTTCCCAGTATAAATGATACCGACAACCTCACTTAGCTCATAACTCGTGTTTGTATGTTCAGAGCACTGTGGAGCAACAAGGACCCTATTCATGGAGAACTGACCCTATTATGGGTCATCTCATTCCTCAGATCTTCCCTCTTCTTCAAACCTGAGCTGCGTTTGAACATGTAGAGGATCCACTCGGTGTCTAATCTAAAGTATTAGTGAATTGTGGTCCCCAGTCCTCCAGTGGGCACCTGCAACTTGTATGGTTATGAATTCATGGATCATTAGCTTAAACTTCAGATTGCTGTAACTAAATACGCTTTTAGGTTTGGAGAGTGGGTTGTTCCCAGATTGTGGGTGCAAAACGTTCCCAACACACAGAGCTGTGATTCAGTTTGAGTGTAGCTTCATAGGCTCTGCCTCATGGTCAGAGCGAAGCAAATTAAACCAAAAAACACTAACAAGTTTGCTGCCTTTATATATAGCGTCCAGTTTAGACTAATGTCTATCTGCAAAAGGGCATTACCCATAAATATTTTTAAAAGATTGTGTGTATAAATGTGGTCTGCTAATTCCGGTTGATGTTCACCTCAGCAAAAATTCATGTGTCATTTGACTCTCACGTAAGCCTTCTTTTTAGCTATCTAGTCAGCCTTGAGTGGTGCAAAACCCCTACAGTGACCCTCTGCAAGGTGGTGCATTTCCCTCTATGTAGTTATCTGCCTGCTCTAACTAGTCAACTTCATACCACAGCGTGCACTACACAGAGCAAAAATAACAGTTGATGAGAAATGCCCTGATAAGGACGACTTCATTGTAAGTTTACAAAAACAATAACAGACAGTTGGCTGTTCACTAAACTGTGCTCTGTGCAAAGTCTTCTGTTTATGAATAATCTGCAAAATGCCACACATTGATGAGAGGGATTGGCAACTGAATTCCTCTTACGTTACTTGAACAAGCCCACTATAAATTCACATCCCTGGCCCTCCCAGAAATGTTACATCAGAACCACAGTGCTGCCGATAGAATTGGCCATGGTGTAGGTCCTGCTGAAGGGGGATGAACTTCTGTGAAGAGCTGGAAGAGTCAATCCCCCCATGTTTGCTTGAGTTTTGTAATGAGTTCACTGTGGCCTGCCTCATGTGTCTTATTTCAAATAGTTGAGGCATGGTGCAGATTGGTGAAGTAGAGAGTGGAGTGCGAGAGCGTTCACGGATGGTACGTGTCAAGCTAACACAAGTTGGTGTCTTCACCGAAAATGAACAGAGGCTGGTTCGCATCGATGGGTCTGTCTCTAACTTACCAGACCACAGTGCAGTAAGCCTGGGGCAGTTTCTTCCCTTTTAGCTACCAGGTGAGGACTCTTGGAAGATGCAGAATATCACCAGCATGATGGAAGTGGAGGGTACTCAGCATTTTGCACAATCTAGGCTGTCAGCTTTATTTTTTAAATAATCCTAGAAGAATTTGCTTTTCAATTTGTGTGTGTGCCATAAATGCGCACATGCACATATATTATTATGATGGAAAGGCTTTAATTAGAATATGTTTTCTTGGATCACAGAATACTACTTGGCTGTAAAAATGTTATAATTCGTCTGTGGGCAGCATGTGTAGACAGAACTCTGTTCAGGTGGAGAAGCAAATGCACATTTTGCCAGGAATGCAAAATATTCTGCATAACAGAAAACAATCTATCAGACAGTGGCCTATCCTTATATCTTGTCTGATAAAGTTATTAGCATGTCTTTCCTGTACTTCAAATACCCTTTTCAACCATGAAAATAAAATATTTTTGTTGAATAATAATAAAACTACCAGTAATTACAGAGACAGTTTTATTCTGCCACACAGATCTTTATGGTAGATATTGGCTCTCATATTCTGCTCCCTGAATATGCATGAGTGGAAACTGTATGCATTAGGAGAGGGAAATATTGGAGTCCAGGCAGAAAGAAAGCAGAGGAAATGTAAGATGGCTGAGCCCTGCTTTGTTTTACATCTTCCTGTTGGTTGTTTTTTTCTGGGAAGGTCGCTCTGTTCTGCTGTATGTGTACGTAAATGTCACTATGTCTGACCTACCCAATGATTTGTCATCTCTAAATCCTGCTCATCATTTTTGTATGGCACTGTAGAAAGCATCAGGGAAGTGAGTTTGTTAATGATGATATGACCTTCTTTGTATTAATACAAGGTGGCAATGGTTTGAATTTGGTTGTCTAGTATACACTAGCTAGCATATGTATCTATAGATATATGTAAAGCATGCATTAAGCACAGATATCATTAGCAAAAATTTTGTAACAGTGATATAACCTAACCCGGTCTGTATCATAATCCTTTTCACTTACGCTATGTATCCCATAACACCTTGCATTTCTGAAGAAGCATTTGGCATAAGCAGATAAGAAACGTCAAAATCAAGATACGTTTTTCCCTATCTTAGTACAAGTGAGGGAAGTACCTTCACAAAGCTGTACATGGGGTGCTGGTATCCAAGGCAAAGATAAGGAAGGAAGAGAACAGCAGAACAGCAAGTTAGGTTGGGCCGACCAGATTTTTGGAACAGTTTCCAGGGACATCTGATTTCCATGGTCTGAGGCACTGGGCAGCAACCATCGGCTTCTCAGGAAGCAGGGTGGCAACTGCTCATGGTCTGTCCAGTCCCGGCTCCCAGGTGGGGGGCAGGCAGCAGCTGCCTGAGTCCCTGGAAGCTGGGTAAAATACAAGTAAAACCAGCAGCAAAGTGCAAAGCTCACATTTTATTGTGCCTGTCACATTTATTTATTACAGTGTTGCCTCAATTTTAAACCACTGTTTGCTGACAGAGCCAATCGGGGCATTTCTGGGAACACAGTTTGGGGACTGTCCTGAGAAATCAGGGGTCAGCCTGCGTTACAGAGCTGGGACAGACTGAGGCACTGGATTTTAGAGACGTGTCAAGAAGTTGTAACATCACCATCAGAAAACGTCAGCTGAAATGTGTGACGTGGGGAGCACACCTGCTGATTAAAGAGAGTGAAACGTGGCCATAGGTAGGGCTACCAGATACCAAAGCCTGGAAAGAAAGACAGGGAAGTACAAACAGGAGGATGTTGGAGGACACATGGAGAAAATGTAGTACTAACGTAATATTCTTGTGTTTTTAGGGGGTCTTGGAACACCTTCCCCTAAAAATACGGTATTCAGTGGCATTCCAGCATACTTTAACCTCTATAAGTAAAAAGCCAGACAAAATCATGTATTTTAAAACGGCTGCCAGATGGAAGACATGAAGGTAAAAAGAAGGAAATGTCCTCCTTTTGCCTGACATCTGGTAACCTTAGCCATAGGGGATTGCTCCATGTCATCTACTGTATAGAACCTTTTTCCTGGGCCATGTGAATAAATCTGACCGACCTTATGTGATCTCTTGCATGTATGTCAGAATGGGCCAAAGTGTAGTAAAGCAATTGTCTGTACAGTTTATTAACAACTCACATTAAGTTTAATAACTGCATGACCTGCACTGTTGCAAACAAAATCCTGAGTTTGTAATTAGCAAGCTGGGGTTATTTAGGTATAGATTTTTCACTGCAAAATTCAGCATAGATAAATAGAGGAGGAAACAGCATGGCCAGTCTTGGGCTCATAGGAGTTAGGAAACCAATTTTTAATGACATTTGGGTGCCTAATTCTCAGGCACCTTTGTATATTCCAGCCATGTGTATGAACTGTTGGATAAGAAACTCCACTCCTGCTCAAGCAATAGCCTGATTCTTTTTATAGTTTGTTTTACATGAAAAAATGTATTATTTTTCCTCAAAATCGGCTGTTCCGTTTTGAATGATAAATGAGATTTTATGTAGTTATGTTAAACTTTCCTTCAGCCCACTTGTATGCATTTCTTCCCATTCGGGAGATTAGCATAGGGTTTTACAAATGGTCAGGATCACTTCATGTAAAGAAATACGTTCATATTATTTCTGGAAATTTCAGCTCTGGAGCCTTTTGCCATGGTCGAATAGATTCATCTCTACATAGACGTACAAGCACTGGTGCATGTAACACCTTGCAAGTTGGCAGAGACATCACTTGCTTTGCAGTAGGATTACAAAACACTCTGGAAGCCTTGGCTGCTTTGGCTGAAAGTATTTTGAATATCTATAAAAGGAGAAAAAAATTATTTCATCCTTGCAGTATTTTTTCTTAATTTTGGTACAGTAAGTATCTGCTGTCACTGAAGAAAAATGGCTAGGAAACAAAGAAACTGACCCACTATTTGGAAAGTCCAAGACATTAATTTGGAATTATAATTTGTGTTTATAGCTAATGCAAAACTCACCTTTTGCTGTTTCAAGACTGTGGAGTGAGTTTAGCTTGTTTCTCACTCCCCATTCCTGGTGCAATTACCACATACGCATGGTAACTTGTGGCTAGGGGTAAACTACATTCAGTTTTAAATTGAGTGTGCAGAGTGAGCTGTAACTTGGGAGCTGTTTCTTGTGTTCCTTCTCTCCCCATCCTGACAACCAGTTTTACTACCCAGCAGGGAATGGAATGATCACTCATTTACGGCTGCAGTCATCTCCCTGTTACAGCATTAGGAAGGAATGAGCACCAAAAGCCATTATAATTAAGATCTCTTTGGAACTGACAGTAGAAATAGATGGCATGTGGAGCTGGCGCACTGTGGCTCAGCTGTTTCTTTTTTCTAGCTGTCACTGGAAAATTACAGAGGCCGACAATCATATTGTGAACGCAGCAGTGCTAAGTGATAGATATCCACCTTGTGCTACGGGAAGAAGGGGAATGTGGGCTAGGATGACAAGAACATTTTCTCACATGTTCTGCCTGGAGGAGAGCCCTTGCAGTGGGCCAGGCCTCATCCGTAATCTGAGCTTGCGCTCTTGTTTGAATCCCACAGTCTAACCTGTTTGGTGCTGGAGACGTCTCTGCAGTGCAACGCCTGCCACCAGAAGCAAATCCCTTGCAGATCGATGGTTTGCTGAAGATGTCAGGCCAATCTCACATGGCTCAAATTAACGTCTGCTACCAATAGCTACAGATGGGCTAAGAAATGAATTCTCCATTAACCACACTTACATCCCATGAGTGGAACAAAGATGACATCATTCCCCAGAGTCTCCCAAGAGGGGAAATACGTCCAGAAATGACATCATAATCGTGTTGGCCACTCAGTAGTTCCAGTACTACTCTGTCCTTCCTGGAAGGCTTAATTTCAGATCTGGCACTTGGAGGCATATTCTTGCCAACGGATGAAAAGTAGAGGCACGGTCATCAAAATGCCTGCCTTATTAAAGGATTGCCAGGCATCCTCTTAGTGGGGAGAAAGCGAGTCTCTCAACTGCAGCTGTCTATGTCGTTAACACACCAGAACTTTTAGCTTCTCACATTACTTCACAGGACCTCGAATTCTCTGGGGGAGAGGTGTGGTCTGAGTGGATGCCTCAGAGCCACGAACTTCTGTCTTCATCAGAACCATGACTATGGTGGGGCGAATGGAGCTTTGCCGGGGGCACGCCGGAGCAGCTCAATAGAGCCACTCTATTAAAAGGCGTGTTTCGCGGTGCCGGCCCCGATCTGAATGTGCCCCGGGCACTCAAAGAGGGCATTACGGCTCTGGCCTTCGTATCCTGGTTCTAACACAAGTTCTTTCTGTCTCCTTCAGCGAGTCATGTAACTTCTCTCTGTGTTGTGCTCCCTGTGACTTCCCCATGGCCTGCAGGAACAAGCAGCTGGTGCTACAGAAAATTCATAGCGTTGCCTGGAGTGTTCCCACTCGAAAGGGAGACTGAGCTGGCCTTTGTTCCAGGATACAAAGATCTGTGAGAAAACTCAAGTCATAGTAACATAAGAATGGCTGTCCTGGGTCAGACCAGTGGGCCGTGGTCTGCCAGCCTTTGGGCTTCCAACAGTGGCCAGCACCAGAAAGTCTGAGGGGAATGAACAGAACCGGCAATTATCGAGAGACGCACCCCTTATCATCCAGTCCCGGCCTGTGGCCATCAGATTTAGGCGCCTTGGATAACAGCCTTTGATGGATCTGTGCTCCAATAACTTATCTTATTCTTTGTGGAACCCATTTGTCCTTTTGGCCTTCACACAACATCTCCTTCTCATTCCCACTTGCAAGAGCAGTACAGCGTGTTTCCATCAGGCATCGTGACATTAAAGTGATGCATGTGTTTTTATGCGTCAGCCGTATGATGATGGGAGAACGTTAGGCATCTGCTTATCTGACTCATCTTTGAACTTTTGCAGCTCTGTGTTACTTTAAAAGTTGACAGCCTATAATTGCTGATGGTCTACCTCTACAATGGAGATATGCCAGAAATACTCAGACTAGCAGTAGGAGTGGTACCTAACCTTCTGTAGATAAGAAACATGTTAAGACCTCAGGTCTCTGTACCTGAGAAATTGTGTTGCCCAACAGTGATATATAGTTTCTGATAGTATGAGTTGTTTCCCGACTGTTTCACAATATTAAGAGCTTGCTCCTTTTGCCCTGGATAACAAATACCAAACTGTGACTTTTTAATTGTCAAGTGAGTTACTGATTTACTGCTTATGTGAACAGGAGTGCTTAACTACCTAGCCACGTGTGGTGTCTGCAACTTGGCTTCTCCATCCACTCTTACTTTTGAAATATATTTCATGATTTGCAAGTGCTCTGCTGAAACATGCTACCTTCCTTCTGGCACCAACAGAACATGTAGCCTGAATCAAATGAAAATGGAGCATGTTGTCCTTCTCTTTTAGTCCAAATGCTGGACATGGTGCATCTGAACTAACATGCTTTTTGAAGGTCAGCTATGGAGCATCAGAGAGGCTCTATGGTCCAGTGGTTCTCTTTCCAGCTACATACTGACCTGCTGTCTGACCTTGGGAAAATTCACTTCCCATCTCCAGGCCTCTGTTTCCTCATTTATTTTTGTCTTGCTTGTGTGGGTGGCCGAGGGCTATCGGTGCAGTCCCTAGCACAATAGTTCCCAATCTGCTCTGGAGCCCTTAATATACCACTGCAATACAAGGACTGACAATGATTTGGTGGGAAACCTGCTTGTCTCGCTACTAGTTGGGATGATGTCTGGGAAGGTTTTGGACCAAATTCATGTGCGAAGCTGATGAAAGCCAGTGCTCAGTAAGTCTACTGCAGCCATCCTCATGTCCCCACTGGTGTCTTTGTGATGTGATTAAATGTTACTGTAACAAGTTGTAATTAAAGAAAGTTGGCTTGCTAGTTGTTAATTGGCCATTCTGCAGCTCTTTGGGTATCTTTCTCTAAGCATTCTTTCCTTTTCCTTCCTTGAGTATGCATATGTAAAAATAAGCCCCAAGACCTGTTTTTCATAGCAGCTGAGCATTCGCACCTCCACTGATTTTGACTGGATTTAATCGTGCTCAGCAGTGCTGAAAATCAGGCCTCAATGCCTGCCTTCACCTATCTTAGGCTACACCTTCACTGCGAGTGAGGGCTGTGATCCTCTTGCTTGTGCGCAGATTTTCATGCTAGCTCTCATCGGACCAACCTAAGTATAGGTAATGATGAAGCCGCAGTACCATGGGTATTGCCAGAAGAGGCCTGGCTTGGCTGTGCCATATATCTACCCTCCTGGAACCCGTGGCTATCTCTTCTGCACAGCTAAGCCGCATGTCAGCTGCTGCAGCCAAGGCTGTGCTGCTGTTAATACCTACGTTGGCTCAAAGGCAGGCAGGGCAAGTAGGTGTCCACAGGCTGGGGGAAATCACACCCCTAGCTAGTTGTGTAGACAGAGCATTGGGCACTCTGCCACTGCCCACGTTTCAGGTAGTGCTGAATAAAAACACTTACCAAGAACAGTTGTTGTTTTATAATTTCTAAAGGGGTAGCCATGTTACTCTGTGTACAGCAAAAACAAGAGTCCCCTGGCACCTTAAACACTAACAGATTTCTTTGGGCATAAGCTTTTGTGGGCTGCAACCCACTTCATCAGATCTGATTTACTGCTTATTTACAGATCTGATGAAGTGGGTTGCAGCCCACAGAAGCTTCTGCCCAAAGAAATTTGTTGGTCTTTAAGGTGCCACGGGACTCTGGTTGTTTGTGCTTTTATACTACTCTGGAATTTTGAACCAAACTTTATTAATGCTCTTCGTTCATCTGCGGGAGCATTTTAGGGCTGCTCCTACAAGAAAGCATATAAGGTTTAGTTGTTTAGTTTGAAAAATGAATGGGTAGAGTAAAGTATATCTGTTTCTTACAGGTTTTCCCTAGAGGGGTGCTATCTGTTCTGAGTGGCCAGGATTACCATTCTTTGCAGCAAGCAAGAGCTCTTCTTAGACTGCAGCCCTGCACTGGAAACTTAAAAGGGCATGACAGGGCTAGGAGAGTAACAGAACTGGAAGCCATACTTTGGATTTTTTTATTCTTTGGCATATGTAAATCTCTCTCAAATATTGGACTGTGAAAGGGACTCCCATAGAAAGAAGAAACCCTTGTTATTCCCTAGCTGGTAAACTTTACATTTTTTGTAGTCGTGAAGCTCCAGTCAAGCAAAAGCTGCGTTTGTGCTCGACTCCAATCTCTAATGGCCGTCCACCTTCATTTTGCCCTTCCACATTCAGGACGGTTTCGCTGGTGGTGATGAAAGAAAGAAATTAAATCTCCTCCTGGCGAAACTCGCCCTAGAGTCATAGGTAAGTTGGGACGATCTTGTCAACTCCAGAATAGTTTTGCATTCCAGTGGGTCTCTTAATATATTGCCAACTGCCCTTGACAGGAACATAAAAATTCTATTTAGAGAGAGGCCAGATGGTTCAGTGGAACTTCAGATAACAGCTGATGAACCAGAGCTTGTAGGCAAAGCAGGTAGAAGTTTGCTTATGTTGTTTATTAGCCGTTGCAGCGACTGAGGTCATCCGTTTGCTATCTACATTTTTCATGGGCAGACAGCATTAAAGCTATTTTTTTGAATGTCTGATGTTGCGTCTCATTGCAGTGGGTTGCATCAAGTTACTTTTTGCCACATGCTTAGGTGATATCATATGTTATTTAAAGAAATAGCGCTTGGTACATTATACTTCCCAGCATATAACATAGTATGCTACAAAACACTCAGCGGTTTGTTTTTATATGTCGGGGTTTTCTGGAAAAAAAATAAATGCTAGACAAAGTAGTCAGCTTGAATTTATCATAAAAGGAATGTAAAATCTATCTTGTGATCCATTTTGACAAGTTGATATTTTCTGTTCTCATGAGCACAGGGCTAATAGAACTTCATGGGATTTTACAAAGCTTTCAAGCACTCATTTTTAAGTGGGATGCAATGGTGGCATTTTCTCAAACATCTTCCTTTGCTTGATGCGTCAAAATAGTGCTTAAGCATGGTGAGCAGCCGCAGCATGTCTGGGAATCTAAACACAATTTTCAACAGGGGGTGCCTCATGGGGAGATTTGCCCCAGATGCAAAGGTCATGAGGGTCATTGAACTGTAAAGTGTGTTTCCAACCCAGGCAAATAGCAACATGGTACCATGTAGAAGGAAGGCTTCTGAGTGAGTTGACTGATTTGTAAGGGCATCTTTTTATAACCCCTGTTCACATACATCATCTGAGCCATGCCTTTCATCACTGCACGGAAGAGAATCACCTCGATGATAGGTAAGTATGCAGGCACATAACAAAGATATTTAATTGGTGATGGAAGAAACGGGTGGGATGGCATAGCTCATGAGCCTGGATGCTTAATGACAAAATTCTGGCTTCAGGTGAGCTATCTCATGGGGCCGTTGGCAGTTAACAGACTGAGGAACATTCGTTCCTCTGGGGTAGCCGTGTTTGTCTGTGTACAGCAAAAAGCGAGAGTCCTATGGCACCTTAAAGACTAACAGTTTACTTCAGGCATAAGCTTTCGTGGGCTGCAACCCACTTTGTTAAATGCCTACAAAAGTTTATGCCTGAAGAAATGTGTTAGTCTTTAAGGTGCCAGAGGACTCTCGTTGTTTTTATTCATTCCTTTGTACACTTGCTTATGTGTTAGATCAGCTGATTTTCCACACATAGACGTATCTCTTGAAATTTCTCTGCAAAATTTAGCCAAGCCTTTGGAATATATTTGGAGTCTCATACAGAGTCATCCAAATATACATCTCTGAAAACTTCTCTGATTAAATTAATAGGTGAGCTTAGCCCAATAGTATTTGAAATCTGACCTTTTGTAGGCCTCAAGCCTTCATTTTGATTTACATGGATGGATCATACTTGCAAGGTCAAGGCCTGTATTATAACAAGGGACACTGGTGCCTGAGGATATTTTAAAGAAGGACTCCCAAGGTATGAAAAATATTCAAAGGGAAATAGTCCTGGTTTTAATAACTGAAATTCACACAAGGAGTCAGTCCTAAATCTCTTGCCCTGGTGATGGATTTTCCCATCAGTTCGATGGATGAGTGTACAGCTAGTATTGACATGAGTTCGGGATTTGTTTGTTTTTATGGAATCTCACCCTGGAAGCAAGTCCAATTTGGGCTTTGCCAGAGGGGTTGCATGTCTTGCAAGTGTAGTCGTGGTTGGGGCAGAGTTTGAGGTGTTTGGCATTATGACATGCTCTCTTCTGTTACAGAGGCATCTCATGCCACTCCTCAAAAGCGCACACGGACTCTTGACACAGACCTTTCTATTAGGGTCCATCCAGTGCCACAAAATCACAGGTCTTAAAGTCTATCTTGCATGATTTGAGATTGGCCTTCAAAGTGTGCTATATCTGAGGGAAGGTCAACCCTGAAAGTTGATTCCCATGCTCAGATGGATGTAGAACATCGCTTTCAGTATATGGGAAGCCACCATGTGTCCAACCCCATGAAGTTAAGCCCCGAGGAGCATGCTCTTGATGCCAGAGATATGGCACCTCGTAAGGACATTGGTAGTGGAGATCTTGTTCTGCCACTTGATGTTGCAGATGGCTCTTCAGCAGTAAAGGTGGAAGCTCTCCAGCTGTTAGCTGTGGTGTCAGTAGATTTTTGTCTTGGTTCTGAGGCAGGCTTCACGCTCCCTTCATAGCCGGCAGGGCAGCCTGCCAGACTCCTCGCTGGCCTTTGGCAGGTGCTGGCTGATCTCATCATCCAACATGGCTTTACTGGAAAGTATGCTGTCCAAGTAGCAAAAATTGCTGACTGAGTGGAGGGGTGTGTGGTCAGTTGTGATGATGGGATCGTGGTGCTCATGACATTAGTGGTCTGTTGCTGACTGGTAAATGATGTCTGTCTTTTTCAGGCTGATTGTGAAAATGAGGCATTTTGAGAAATAATAATTTAATAATTAAAGTTCTCAAAAGGTATCAGTCCCTAGACTCTATTGTCCCTTGGTATTAAATAATTTATGCCATATTGATTCAGAATGGATCTGGTTAGATTTTCTTGAGGTTTTCATGTAAGTAGCAAGGGAGTACCATAATGTATCAACAACTTACACAATAATTTGAACCACTAACTTTATATTGCAGTACTAAATACTTCCCTCACAATTAATTGAATCTCTTCCCTACAGAGTGGTAATTTGGAAGAAGAATTACCAGTTCTACTATATTGCATGTGCATTATCTAAATACGTTAAATCATTTTCTCAATAATTTTAATTTAATTTGAGTGATTAATCAGTTACTTGGCTACAATTATTTGCTCTTAGACATCTCAGATAGAAAAACAGAGCAGACAATTAGGGATACAAGTGTTTTGTAAATTAACCAGTGCATCTTCTGGTTTACAGTACAGGGCAGGAAGGTGTTTATTGATTTCAGCTGATAGCAACCAAGATAACAAAAGATACTGATGATTAGGGATGTCTGGAAAACAAAATTTCCATTTAGTGAAAAATTTTGAGGTTTTGACATTTGTTTCCATTCTAAGACAGAATAACAGTGGCACATTTCAAAAAGCTTTGTGAAAAAATGAGACAGAGAGAGGGTTGCCACCCCAGAAGAGCTGCTCGCCTGGAGGTTAGGTCACTCACCTAGGATGTGGGACATCAAGGTTCAATCCCTGTTCTACCTGATTCAGACCCAGTTCCTTGTGTCTCAGAGGAGCGCCTCAACTCCCAGCCTGTTGGTTCTTGTTCTTTCCCTCTGTTTTCTTATGTAAATTCAATCCTGCCACGTTCATGGTGAAAGTTTTGTCAAAATCAATATGCTTCTGAGAAGGCTTTGGATTTTGAAAAATCAGCATTTCCTGAAAGTTCCCAGCCAGATATATTGATACTAATTGATGGGTGAACCTTAAAGTTTGGAGACATTGTTAAGATAAGTGTTCAAAATTTTAGTTTCCTGTGGCTCCTGGTTTTGGCTTGACGTGGTGATGAGAGCCAGTGGATAGAGTATGGGATGTATGTGTGTGTTTAATTCTGGCACTTTTATATGTGGTGTTGGGCAAGTTAACTAATGAAAAGGAAATGAAGATGGTGATATTCATATCAATAAGTGTACAGTGCTTTATTAATTTATCATATTAATGGCTGCACAGTGCTTTTATCAATGGTTCTCTGTCAAACTGAGGTATGGGTGGGAAGTAGCTAGTGGAGTACCACAGAGATCACTCCTGGGTCCTGTACTAGTCATTAGTTTTGTTATGACTTGGATAATGGAGGGGAAAGTGTTTATAAAATCTGTCAGTAACTTAAATTTAGAAGGGGATGCTGGCACTTTGGAGGATGGGGTTAGAATTCTAAACAATCTTGGTGAACGGGTCTGAAATCAACACAATGCAATTCAGTAAAGACAAGTGCAAAACAGAAGCACCACTGACCCTGGAAAATATCTGGGGCTCAGCGCACTGAGATTTGGGGCTCGCCTGCTGCCACTGTAGCTACCACTGCAGGCAGCCCAGTGGCAGACCTGGGGGTTGGGCTCTGGGACTTGTGGCTCAAGCCCCCTAAGCCCAGTGCCAGTGACACCTCTAGTGCAAAATTCTCCACTCAAGAAGGAAAAGTCAAATGCATAACTACAAAATTGGGAATAACTGGCTATGGGGTAGTGCTGCTGAAAAGGATCTGAGTGTTATCATGGCTCACTAACTGAATACGAGCCACAAATGTGATGCAAAAAAATTTAATATCGGTCTGGGGTGCATTAATAGGAACTGTTTTATGTAAGACACAGGAGATAACTGTTTTGCTCTACTCTAGTGGTTCCCAACCTGGGGTCCGGGGACCCCTGAGGGTCCATGGAGTTATTAAAAGGGGTCCGTGAATACATCCAGTCCCAGTTCCTGCTGGCCAGTGGTACGCAGCCCGGGCCCAATCAAGCCTTGGCCACTGCCGGCCAGCGGTTGTTGGAGAGGGCTCTAAAATTCTGAATGAATTGTATTTGCCGGCTGTGAGCAGCCTCATCCTGGATATGTTCCCTGCCACTTGGGAGCTCGCAGGGTCCTCCACTGCCCTTCTGCAGCACTGATGCCTGCAGTGAGTCCTCAATAACAACTGTTACCATTTGTGGGTCCACACATTTTTTTGATGTTAAAAAGGTGTCCTCGTACTGAAAAGGTTGAGAACCACTGCTCTACTCAACACTAGTGAGGCCTCAGCTGGAGTGGAGTGTCTAATTCTGGATACCATACTTTAGGAAAGTTGTGGACAAATTGGAGAGGGAGGACAACAAAAATGGTAAAAGGTTTAGAAAACCTAACGTATAAAGAAAAGTTAAAAAAAACCTGGGCATTGTTAGCCTGAAGAGTAGAAGTCTAAGAGGGGACCTGAGAACAGTGTGCAAATTTTTTAAGAGCTGTTATAAAGAGGATAAGCAGTGAGAGTCCTGTGGCACCTTATAGACTAACAGATTTCTTCAGGCATAAGCTTTCATGGACTTCAACCAACTTCGTCAGATGCATGAAGCGGAAACTACAGTTGAGAGGTGTATATACACATGCCAAGGTGGAGGAGGGCAAGTGTTAGCAAAGTCAATACAGAGCAGAGGGGGCCCCATTCACATCAGTAGATCAAAGGGAGAGAATGTGGGAACAGAGGAATCGCTTTTTGTAATGTGCTAACCATTCAAAGTCTCTATTCAGACCCAGCCTGATGGTATCAAATCTGCAGATTAGCTCCAACTCTGCAGTTTCACACTGAAGTCTGTTTTTGAAGTTTCTTTTTTGAAGTATGGCAACTTTCTAGTCTGACACTGAGTGTCCATGGAGGTTGAAGTGTTTTCCTATTGGTTTATGGATGTTGCCATTTTTGATATCCGTTTTGTGTCCATTTATCCTTTTACGCAAGGGCAGTAAGCTTTGCCCAATGTACATGGCAGAGGGGCACTGCTGGCATATGATAGCATAGACCACATCAGTGGATGTGCAGGTGAATGAGCTCCTGATGATGTGGCTGATGTGGTTGGGGCCCGTGATGGTGTCCCTGGAGTCAGTGTGTGAGCAGAGCTGGCAATGGGGTTTGTTGCAAAGATAGGTTCCTGCACTGGTGTTCCTGTTGTATGGCGTTCGGTTGCTGGTGAGCATTTGCTTCAGGTTGGGAGGCTGTCTGTAAGCAAGGATAGGCCTGCCTCCCAAGGCTTGAGAGAGTGTGGGATCATCTTCGGGGATAGGTTGTAGATCTTTGATGATGTGTTGGAGAGATTTAAGTTGGGGACTGTAGGTGATGACCAGAGGTGTTCTGTTGTTTTCTTTGTTAGGTCAGTCCTCTAGTACGTGGCTCCTGGGTACCTGTCTGGCTCTGTTGATTTGTTTTTTCACTTCACCAGCTGGGTACTGTAGTTTCAGGAATGCCTGGTAGAGATCTTGTAGGTGTTTGTCTCTGTCTGAGGGATCGGAGCTGATCTGGTTGTACCTTAAAGCTTGGCTGTAGACGATGGATTGTGTAATGTGTCCAGGGTGGAAGCTGGAGGCATGTAGGTATGCATTGCTGTCAGTTGGTTTGTGGTATAGGGTAGTGTTAATGCATCCATCTGTTATGCGTACGGTAGTGTCCAAAAGTGGATTTCTTGTGTGGACTGGTCTAGGCTGAGGTTGATGGTGGGTGGAAATTGTTGAAGTCTCGGTGGAATTCTTCGAGGGACTGTTTCCCATGCGTCCAGATAATGAAAATGTCATCAAAGAGGATGGAGATCACTTGTTCACCACGTTCATGCAGCAAGGGAGATTTAGATTAGGTATTAGGACAAACTCTCCAACGATTGGTATGGTTAAAGACTAGACTAGACTTTCAAGGGAGGTTGTGGAATCATCACCATGGGAAGCTTTTAAGAACAGGTTGGACAAACACTTGCCGAGGATGGTCTAGGTGACTTGTGTTCTGCTTCAGTGCAGAGGGCTGGACTTGGAGACTTCATGAAGTCCCTTCCAGCCCTATGTTTCTATGATTGTTTTTAGTGACTTGGCCAGCAAATAACACATCAGCTTCTTGTCTCATTAGCGGTCGTTTTCTTCTGGATTTACCTTCATTGGACACAGTTCTGCCCTGCACGGTAGTAGATGCGTAACTTGAAGTGCATAGACAGTCACACTGAAATTACCTCAACTACTCCATGTCCTTCAGGTTTATAGATTCTTCAATTCCAAGGCCAGAAGGGACTGTTTATGATGATCTAGTCTGACCTCCTGTATAACATAGGCCAGAGAACTCTCCCAAAATAATTCTTTTTGAGCTGGAGTATGTCTTTTAGAAAAATCTCCAGTCTCAATTTAAACATGCTCAGGGATGAACAACCCACCACTCCCTTTGGTAAGATGTTCCAGTAGTTAAGTATGCTCACTGTTAAAATGTGCACATTATTTCCTGTCTGAATTTGTCTAGCTTCAACTTCCAGCCATTGATTCATGTTGTATCGCTTTCTGTTCTATTGAAGAGCCACTATCAAATACTTGATTATAAACATTAACCAAGTCCCCCTTTAACCTTCTCTCAGTTAAGCTGAGTAAATTGGACTCTTTGGCTATGTTCACACACACGGGGTTATTTCGATACAAGTTGTTTTGATACAAGTTCTATCGAAATAATGTCTTATTTCGAATTAAGGAAAAAAGCAGGAATCGAAATAGCACGTTCAGACAACAGTTATTTCAAAACGAGTCACCGTTGTTTCAAAACAACATGTTCAGACGGCATTGTTTCGAAACAATCGTTTCGAAACAATGTTGTTTTGTCCCCACATGGGGTTTAAGTTGTTTCGAAACAACAGTGCGTCGTGTGAACATGGCCTTTCTTATTTCGAAACAACCTCTGTTGTTTCGAAATAAGACTGCTGTGTGAACACACCCTTTGAGTCTGTCACTACAAAGAATGTTTTTGAATGCTTTAATCATTCCCATGGCTCTTGTCTGAATGCTCTCCAATCTTCCTTGAACTGTCGAGACCAGAACTAGATGCTGCATTCCACCAGAGATCACACCGGTGCCAAATACAATTGTAAAATAACCTCGATCCACCCACTCAAGATTCCTCTGTTTCTGCATCCAAAGATTTCCTTAGTCCTTTTGGCAACAGTGTTGTACTGGGAGCTCAAGTTCAGCTGAATCTACCATGACCCCCCAAATCTTTTTCAAATTCACTGGTTCCCAGTCTCCATCCTTTAAGCATGGCCAGCAGTGTTTATTCCTAGGTGTATGCATTTACATGTAGCCACATTAAAATACACTTTGGTTGGTTGCACCCAGTTTGCCAAGTGATCCAGATTATTTGATATCATATATCACTCCTTCAACTTGTGTCATCTGCAAACTTCATCTGCAATGATTTTGTGTTTTCTTCTGGGTCAGCTGATAAATGCTAAGTAGTATAAGGCCAAGAACTAGTCCCCAGAAACACACCTGCTTGATGATGATTGCCCATTTACAATTACAATTTGAGGCCCATCATTTAGCCAGCATTTAATCCATTTAATGTTTGCCATGTTAATTTTATATCTATATAGTTTTTTAATCAAAATATCATGTGGTACCAAGTCAAAAACCTTACAAAAATCTAAGTATATTGCATCAACACGTATTTTTACCAAAAAAGAACTTATAATCGCATTAAAAAAATCAAGTTAGCTTGACAGGATCTGTTTTCCGTAGCCATATGTTGGCAGGCATTAAGTTAAGGATGTTCCAATGTGTTTTACTGAACTGGGACCACAGTCTTGCTGGGAATCCTGGCAGAGTTGTGTGCACCAGCTATTGCTGGAAACCCACCTACTACAACTATACTTTAAAACCCCAGACCTTTACTGTGTATCCCTTGCGCAATTCATCTGTTGATACGTTCAGCTGCTATAGTGCTTTGAAATGGTTGTGATGCTGGCTCTAGTACCAGTGATGTTATTGTGGCTTTCATTGTTTCCCCAGCATCCCTCTGTTATTCCAGGAAGAGGTTCATGTCAATTGACGTTATTGGACTAGAAGTTAGGACCACACACTTCTGTTTCCATGGGCTGTCATATTTCTTTTTCCCATTTTACAACACACTTTCTTTCTCCTCGGCATGTGGATTTTGTGGGATTGCTGCACAAAGGACTTAGATGATCCTCCAACATTTGAGGAAACCATATGTTGTGTTTGTTCCTTCATCTTATTGTTACTAATTTAAAGACAGACCCAAAGCCCATTGAAAACCATGGAAAAACTACCCTTGATTTCAATGGAATTGAGATCAGGGCCTGAAGTAACCTTGATGTTTACCAACCTTAATTGGACAAACCCCTCAGTTAATGTAAACCGGTTGAAGTGTATGGTGTTATGCCAATTTACCCTAAACCAGAATATAGCCCACTGATCCCATTGCTGGTGTTGGAACGAGGTGGCTTTAGGTGGAATCACTTTCGTTGTGTTCTAGGAATGGCTGGTTTAGCAGATGTTTTCCAGATCAGTGTTTAAACAAAGCAAGACAAAAACTCCAACAAAACAAAACCTTCCAAAGATTAGTTTTGGAGTCTGACTCTGATTTTATGTGTGCAACTCTGCAGCCCTCAAAGGAGTTACTTCTGATTTACACCATTTTATGTGACATGAAATCACCAGCTCTTTGGGAAGAGTGATGCTGTTTGAAAATAATTGCAATTATATTTTTATTTTTGTCTTCAAAGGATTGATTTAATCCCTCTGAGCATTTTTTCTCTCATGCTATACTTTGCTTCTTTTGAATATGTTCCAAAAAAGACCCCTCCAAAGAAGTGCCTTGAAACAGGGGTCACAATGTGGAGGTACTTGTTTTCTCTGATAGCAGCCTATTTCTCCCATCCAAGTGTGCCTGATGAATGAGAAGAAACTGTGGGCTGGAGGGTCATTTTCTCTCATTGTTTCAGAGTAGCAGTAAGGACTGATGGGGACAATAGGGCCAGGAAAATAACCTTTAAAGAGAAGACTTTGCTGAGGTTTATAACACAGACTCTAAAACAAACAGCCAAAAAGAAATGTGTGCAAAGTGCAGTGACACAGATTGGAGTGGAGTTCCCTTGGTATATTTCGGGGAAGTATCTTCATGTCAAGGTCTACAATAATATCTGTGACCCATGGTCTTTATTCCTCCTTCCCACACAAATCTTTTTTTTAACCCTGTTTAAATATAACCTTACTGGGACCATTTCCCTGAAAACATTGTCCCGTATTTTAGGTCTGCTGTCCCACCCTTCCCATGTTTGCCAGGTTTCTGTAGTCTCAGATCCCTCTGGCCATGGCAAGTAGGTGACATACAGTTATGTAAAGCATATCTTATGCATGGCATGCCACAGGTGTAAAGTATTGTGTATTCACGCTAAAATCTGCCTTTTCCATGTCTGGAAATCTAGGGCATTTGCCAGACATGTGGCTGAGACCTGATAACACTTGGAAGGTATATCACCCTTCCCACATCCAAACCACAATGCAGGAATTAACTAATTAATCCTCGCTTCAGCCTGTCCTGTTGGTAGGATTGTCACTCTTTCATGGTTGGTGAAGTGACGTGCTGGAGGCCAGCCAGTCAGTGGCGGAGCAAGGATTACAACTCATAGCCATCTCTCCGCAGAATCGTTGCTCGTTCTTCCACGCCATGCTGTCCAGTTATGTCAGGTGGCCCGTGGGCCTTTACTTGCGTACCCTGCAGTGCTGTGCATGCAGTCAGTGTTTACCAAAGACCACGAGAGGGACACAGCTGAGGCTGAAAGTTTCAAAGTACAGCAGGATAATTGCTTGTTTTTCTTCTGGGACGTTACGTGTAATGGAAAGGGGAATGAGGGATGTGACACTTTCCAGGCACTCTGTGTTCCGAGTTTACAGCTCAGCTGAAACAAAAGCAGGAGCCACCATCAAGCCCCACTATTCATATCCGGGCTGGAGCACTGAACAGAGACAGATGTTTCTCCCATCTTGAGGCTCGTCTGCAGCAGGCAGCTGTTTCTTTCAGCCAGTAGTTGTGTCAGCGGTAGGAGGAAACAGACGCACATTTAGGTCATGGTGAGCTCCAGTAGAACGAGTCAAGATTTATGGCTAAGCCTTCCATGTGGAATGCCTTTGAGGTCAAGATTTGTTAATAACATATGGATCCCTACAGACAATTCCTTACGCTCAGGTTGGGGCCCTCTGCAGGTTTTTTGGTGACGGCCTGGTGCTGCGACAGCTACCTGGAGCGGTTCTGAGAGCTCCCCGGGGCTGTGGAGGTAAAGGAAAGTGTGAAACCCTTGGAAAACCAACAGGGGCCCTTCCCACTTTCCTCCTTCCCCCAACAGTCTGTAGCGTCCAGCGTTCCTCTGAAATCATCACTGCAGCCTCTCCTCATCCACTGGCCGTGTCACACGGGCTGAAAGAACAACACCAACATTCAGGATGAACATCTTCCTCCAGGCATCATGCCAACACAAACCCAGCCGTGTGTGTGCACAATGCACAGATGCAAAATTCCCTCTTTCCTTTCCCAATGTACGTGTTGTTTCCCCATAAGGATTCTCTGCCTTTAATTATTCGTGTGGGATTCCTCACTTACTGGTTGCAACTGCAGAGAGCACTTGTGTCAAAGGTTTTAAATCTGATTCGCTTTGGCCACTCAGGCAGGTGGGCGATAATTGGCTCTTCTAGAGTTACAGTTAGATTTGTAGCTGCTCTGCAGCAGGCAGGCGAGAGGCAGAGCAATGCCTGCCACTGGCTATGTGAGCAGTGACGCTCTCTGCAAATCATGTTGGAACAGGCAGCTCCTTTGTACATGATCTGAGCGATGACAAGTGTCACTAACCTGAGCTTGCCTCCAGATAGCAGACAGGGCTTTAGCTGTTGCTGGCTGTCATGTGGCCGCACCCGCATGCTGAAAGGAGCTCACGCTGCAAGCCATGCCGGACGCCTCACCCGGCCCAGCAGGGTGTCATGTGCTGGGGACGGCTCCGGCTGAATTTCTCGTTTGGGAGGAGGGGTGGCTTGTCAACACTGGGGTGAAGATAGGACATGATGAGCTCAATCCTGTCTCGATGTTCACCACCGCGCTATCTGGGGTGTTTGCTGGGCCAACCAAGGACTTGGCCCAGTATCCTAGGGCAAGAGAGGTCTTTCTTTAAACACAACATTGGGGAGGCAAACTTCTGGACTGAACATTTCAGGTCCTCAGAGCTCATTCTTCTCCTTGTTCCCAAAGGACACAGGTGTTGAACTAGCTGGAATATGGGATTTAGATATGCATACTCAGAGTCTCAAGGAGTTTTAGGTTTGGAAGATATTAGAAGCCAACGGGCAGACATTGCAAACTGCATTAGAGTCCCGCAGAGCCTTGGACACAGGAGTGCCCCAGCCCGGAAAAAGATCTGGGACTCTGGCGTCAACATTTGGGGCTCGAGCCCTGTAAGCCTGGCACCAGCAACACCCCTGCTTGGACGTTAGACCCTGGTGAATGTTTTGCAGTTGGTTTTGGTTATGATACGGGACACTGAAGAATGACTCCAGTAATCCCAATGTTGGGTGGTTTTGCCCCTTATTGCTGTCCATTGTCCTGGTACTTTTGGCACTCCTTGGCTTAGTATTAACTGCTTCTTTATCTCAGTTCTTTTCAAATGATTTTGCTGATGATGACTAGAAATGGGCAAGTTTGTTTTACTGTTTTTCAAAAGTGAAATAGCAGATCTTTGTCCAAACCATTGGCAGGGCAGTTCATGAATGCAGTTGACAGAGGGAGTCCAAACACATTTACTACCCTGTTCAGTTTACCCTCCCTCTCTCTCTGAGTTGTCTGGGTTGCTCATTCTTTAGGGCTTGATGGGTTGTACACCAACATAACTCCATTGAAGCCAGTGGGTTAGCTCAGAATAAAACAGGTGTAAGGGAGCGGAGAGTCAGTCCCTAACTCTTAAAGTGGAATGATTTGTTGACTTTGGCTCAGATTCAGTGCAGCATTATCATCCCTGGAGTTGCTCCATATTTACCACAGTGCAAGCAGCCTAAGACTCTGGCCCTCTGTTTAAAGAACTGGTGGGCAAATGGACTGTTCTCTCTGTTTGGGAAAACGTTTGATGAGTTCATCTACCACCAGTAACTCTAGCCATAGCTGGTTAGTGCAGCAATTGCGATAAAATGCCTTTGGTGCTGTACTGAACTCTGCCCTTTATGTAGGTTCTTGACGTTCATGTAAATCTGAAATGATTACTGTATTTAGTCAGCTGGTAGCCTGTCAGAAGTGTTAAGAAATCCTGCTTGTCCTTGGCTGGGCAGTACTAGTTACCCTTCAAATGCAATGTGTCTAATAGATGCCCTGGGGAACTGATACAGCTTCTCTTTTTTTTGGATCATTATGCTTGGCTACAGAGCTGTAACTAGTAGTTTTGGCGCCTGGGGCAAGGACCCCAGATACACCCCTTCCTCCCCGCCAGTCCCCAGTCCAACCTGGGGCCAAATCCTTGTGCAGGATTTTAGAGGGTGGAAGGGATGGATCTGGCTTCCCACAGCAGCTGGGGATGGATCCCGATCTGTTCCCAACTGCAATGGGGAGCCGGATCCGTCCCCTGAACCCCCTAAAACTCCATCAGCTGCAATCCAGATCTGCCCCCCCCCCCCCCGGCTTGCTGGTGGCAGCAGAAGCTTTCTCGCTTGTCCGGCAGCAGCTGGGGGTGGATCCGTATTCCCCCAGCCTGCCAGTGGCGGTGGAAAATTTCTGCCGCTGCTGGCAGGCTGCGGGAATCCAGATCTGTCCCCAGCTGCTTCCAGACAAGCGGGAAAGCTTCCACTGCCACTGCAAGGTGTGTGTGGGGGGGTGATCTGGATTGCTGCCGGCAGAGTTTTAGGGGGCTCAGGGGATGGATCTGGCTCCCCGTTGCAGCTGGGAACGGATCCGGATCTATCCCCAGCTGCTGCGGGAAGCCGGATGCATCCCCTCTGCCCTCTAAAATTCCTCGCCCAAGTCTTTGCCCCGGCCTAGTTACAGCCCTGCTTGGCGGGTGCATTGGTGTATTTCCTCCAGTCAGATACAAGAGTAATCCTTGGAGCCCTTTTCTGATAGAATGGGACCTTGAGAAACATCTGAGCTGTAATATTAGACCAGTCATTCCTTCTGGGGATGGCTCTGGCACATGGATGAAATCAGCTAAAGGCAGCCTTCTCCTCCTCCATTATAGAGCAGTGGTGTGTGACCTACCAAGGCATTTGGTAGACAGGCTGTGTTCAGGGGGCTCCAGTCAGGCACAGAAGCCCAGCAGAGCAGAGTTGTAATGAAAATCAAGAAAGCAAAACAACATCATGTTTTCCTGTGAGCCCTTCATGACATACTAATAATCCAGGTCCTTAAAAAAAAAAAAAAAGTTTGTTATTTAAAGAAGAAGCCAGCTCGGGCAATGTGGTATGTTTGAAGGTGGCATCTCTGCAGATTTGCCCACTAAAGGTGCATGTTCTTACAAAAAGAATTGTCAGCTGCATCTGTAATTTGTTAAAGATCTCGTATATTTTCCTACACCCTCCTCCTCAAATTCATCTGTTTGACTAATAAAAATCTCAGCAAGGGATCTCGGATGGTGGCCAATGCGCTTCCTGAAGTTTGATGTTTGATCTGTCCTGTTTTTTATGATATCAGCCCCAGTAAGAGGTGGTGATATCTATGAGAAAAACTCTGAGCGATTCTGTAGGGGCCCCAAAGTGGGGAAACTGAGATATGGTGCAGCAAAGCCATCCCCACTCATGAGGAAGAGCTCAGGAGGCAGCTGTCTGTTTATATTTCCAAAAAAGTCAACAGGATTTGGGTGTCTAACTCCCTTAGGCTCCCTTGATAATCCCATCCAAAATGTGTAAACTTCCTATGTTATAATGGAAAGCGGGTTGGGGGCATGTGATTTACTCAGCACTTTAACATTTCACCAGTTTTGTTTATCTGGTTTTCGTTTTCTAGCTTGCTTCTTGGCTTTGTTCCACTAATACTCTTGCTGGTTGCAGTTTTCTGATGCTTTGCTCTTGAATGTGTTCCATGACACTCTGTATTTGTTTTTTCTTTCTTTTCTCTCCCGTCTCACTGGTTTTATAATGAGAACCAAGAGTACCCAGAGATATAAAGGGTGCACAGGTGTTCTTTGGTCTGGAGGCAGTATGGACTGTGCTCCCTCATTTTTCATCCTTTTGGAGCAGACTTTTGCTCTCCATGGGTGGCTGTTTGGCAGTTTGGTATAGCCCTGTTCATTTCAGTGGAATGCTTGAGGGGGTTAGGTTCACGAATACCACGGTTAGGAAGTATGTGACTGGAAGACAACTGGCTCTTTATTCAGTTACTGTTCCACAAACTCTTCCGTATTCCAAGCTCCTGTGCTCAGCATTTGCTAACCATCCAGCAGAAGCAGACGGGAGCTATGTACCCAGCTCATTAAGTTCACATTCTTTTTGGGTGCTGAAGAGGGCAGGTGGAAGGTAATCAATGCACAGTAACTCAGATCAATCATGTGTTTGCTTCTGTCAAGTCTTTTAGTGTTTTGCAAGGCTCTTTTCTATTGCTTTGTAATTGAGAAGGTAAACTTGACAATAAGTGTATGAGATTTTACCACTAGCCTATGCAGTCATTCAGGAACTAGAGATATTTCTTGTAAACAACAATGACCCTATTACCAACCAGATCTCTAGCTGCCCTTTGTCATTTTCCCTTTGTTGTGGCATCCTTTGGAATATTTTTTAGGGGTGGGTCTAAAATAAACTCTCATTCACTCCTCCATAATGAACAAATTGGAATTGGAGTCAAACTTTGGAGGCTTAGATTCACATTTAATTTTAATTGTGTATTTCTGTGCATATTGTATGGAAATTAATAAGGTCCTGGTGACGTTCCTTCACCGTGGAGTCCATTGCTAATCCAGGTATTGCAGAATGTGATGTAGGCAGTGACAGGGTTAATGGAAGCTGAATTAACCCAGTTGGCAGCACATGGAGGATGTGGGAAGGACAATTCATTAGCGAAGGAGCTGGATCTCCTTCAAAAAGGGAGGAGCACTGAGCAGTGGAGTTGGGAGACTCCAGCAAAGAGCAGGACTTGGGTTCCCCCCCCCCCCCCGGAGAAGGGAGAGGGATGCAGGAGATGCTGAACTGCTCCAGAAATGGACAAAGTTCCTGTGATGGAACCTGGCAAAGGGACAAGACTGTAGACAGGGAGCACTTTTGGGTTGCACTTCCAGAAGAGCACCAGGGAGATGGGGAGGCCCCAAAGAGACTAAATGCTCAAGCCTGGGTTTAAGTTGGATCTGGTTCTGTCATGGTTTTTTGAGTTCTGCTGGGAAACACACCTGGGAGAAGTCTGGAACCCTGCTCTGAAGGGCAAATGAGATAGAAGATGAACACTGGAGGAAGAGGTGGTTAGTGTCATGTGCAATACTGATACTCCAAAGGGTTGGACCTTTGTGTGTGACCTGACCAGAGAGCCATGCCACCAAACCATGGATGCACAGAGGAGAAGAGGAGGCTTTTGTGCAGCCACAATGGGTCTCACCATCGGCCTGTCACACAGAGCATGGTGCCAACAGCTCCATCATGCATAACTGTGATACATAAGAATGACCATACTAGGTCAAATCAATGGCCCATCTAGCCCAGTATCCTGTCTTCCAACACTGGCTAATGCCCAGGTACCTCAGAGGGAATGAACAGAAGAGAGATTTATCAAGTGGTTCGTCCCATCAGCCATCCCCAGCCTCTGGCAAACAGTAATCCTTGCCTATCCTGGCTTATAGCCATTGACGGACCTATCCACCATGAAATTAGCTAGTTATTTTTTGAACCCCGTTATAGACTTGGCCTTCCCAACATCCTCTGGCCAGGAGTTTCACAGGTTGACTGTGTGCTGTGTGAAGTAATACTTCCTTTGATTCATTTTAAACCTGCTCTCCATTAGTTTTATTTGATGAACCCCAGTTCTTGAGTTATGAGCAGTAAATGACACTTTTTTACTTTCTTCACACCAGTCATGATTTTATAGACCTCTATCATATCCCCCAGGTCATCTCTCTCCCAACTTTATTGATCTTTGCTCCTATGGGAGCTTCACCGTACACCTAATCATTTTAGTTGCCCTTTTCTGTACCTTTTCCAATTCTGATATATCTTTTATGAGATGGGGCAACAAAATTTGCATGCAGTATTTAAGCTGTGGGTGTACTATGGGTTTATAAAGGGGTAATATATTTTCTATCTTGTTATCTATCCCTTTCCTGATGATTCCCAGCACTGTTAGCTTTTCTGACTGCTGCACAGTGAATGTATGTTTCCACATACAATGACTCCAAGATCTCTTTCTCAAGTGGTAACAGCTCACTTAGAGCCCAACATTTTATATAGATTGCTGGGATGCTGGCTTCCAATGTGCATTACTTTGCATTTATCAATATTGAAATTTCATCTGCCATTTTGTTTTCCATCACCCAGTTCTGTGTGATTCCTTTGTAGCTCCTTGCAGTCTGCTTTGGACTTAACTTTATCTTCAGTAGTTTTGTATCCTCTGCAATTTTTTCCCTTCACTGTTTTCCCCTTTTTCCTGATCATTTATGAATATGATGAACAGTACTGATCCCAGTCCAGGTCCCTGGGGGATGCCTCTGTTCACCTCTCTCCATTCTGAGAAATGACCATTTATTCCCATCCTTTGTTTGCTATCTGTGTGAAAGCAGCACCAATGCCATCTCAGTAATAAGACATTTACTGTCTTCCCTTTGTCCCAAGAAAATGGGTCTCTTGAGGAAACCTCTTCTGCCACCCTTTAACAAGTTTGTATTAGAGATATTCTCGGATCTGTGCATCTCCACAACAGCCGTGGCAGTGTGCAGAACTCTCCAGTAATCTTCCATGTATTAGCTACTGAGGTTATAAGAATGAGGAGGCATGTCTGCTGTAGTTTTCTCCAAATGGTACTCAGTGTTGCTCAGAGCCCAAGGGAACGTGCCAACAGGTCAAATGTTACTTCCATGTTTAAATATGACCGGGTAGAGTTTTCAGGCAAAGAGCTCCTCCAACCTTTGCAGGTCTTCCCAAATGGTGATTTTTCAACTTAGTCACACCATACAAAAAATTTTCAAGCAACCTGCTGGCTGTATATTTTAGACTTCAATGTCAAGTTGCCAGATTCCTCGACTCTAGAGTTTATGGGTCCCGTGGCCCAGTAACTTTTAGTTGCTGCAAGTCAGTAGTAGGAAGTAAAGCAGAGGAAATGCAGTACCTCAGCTTGCTATATGGCTGACACAGACAAATCAAAACCAAGTGCTTTTAATTTAAACCTTTATTGCACTGGTGTCCAGTAATTCACATCAGAGTCAAGTTTACCAGAAGTCTCCTCTCAGTAGTCCTTAGCACATACAGGTACAATAGGTGGTTAGAGTTCCCTAAAACTCGATAGTTACATGACAAGTCTGAGACCAAAAAACCAAGGAGTCATGTGGCACTTAAAGACTAACAGATTTATTTTTCGCATGAGCTTTTGTGGGTGAAAATCCCACTTTGTCAGATGCTGTGAAGATGGAAGCATCTGACGAAGTGGGATATTCTCTCTCAAAAGCTCATGAGAAAAATAAATCTGTTAGTCTTTAAGTGCCACACGACTCCTTGATTTTTTTGCTGGACTAGACTAACACGGCTATCCATTTGGAAATTGAGAAGTCTGAGACAGTCTTACATGAATCAGTCACAGATTACCAGATGGCTTTTCTCGTACCTGGAGACCTTTCCAAATGTGTCTGTGAAACCAGTCGTCTAACTGAGACTCTCTACTTCCGGGGATACCCCAGAGATTATAGTGACATGCCAATCAGAGTCATGTTATGTAGCTGACCAACCAAATTAATCACTGGCAAAAGCAACCGTTACAGAGACATGGCACTTAAAAAATACTGCTAAGCAAATATTTCTAAACTATTTAGCTTGATAGTTGAGTTTTCCCATACCAACAATTCTAAAATATACCCAGGCTTCCTGGATTGGCCAGCCATTGGCACCAGCATATTCAGAGAGGGAAAACACAGAGAGCCAGACTCACTTCACATGTTCGCTGTTTACCTCCCCACAATTCCCAGCTTGCCTAGTTATGCCAAATTCCTGCAAAGGCCTGAAAATGACTAAAAGCAGCATGCAGAATCATTGGCAGTCCCATCCCAGTAAATGGCAGTGGCTTGGACACCTGGCTGATTGTTAAAATGCTTCTGTTAAATGATAGCTGCTTTAATGCATCCCCTGAACTGGAAATGGGAGAGGGGAGCCTTTTGCATGTAGCTTAGTGGCTTTGGCATCTGATGTATGTCTGGTGACCTGTGAGATGCGTTGTCAGTGTCTGTTTAGCTCCCAGTAGACAGTCACTTCTTGGCAATTGCAGTAGAGTCCAAGGAGCCCATGGATATGAAGACTGAATTTAATGTGGCATGTTGGTGGCACACTCTGCTGCAGCAGTTTTTTTGACTGAAGAGGGCCATGTTCCAAGTCTGGGATCTTCTCACAAACTTTAAGCCAGGGTCTCAAACACGCAGCCCATGGGCCACATGCAGCCCCTGAAGCTATTTCCTGCGGCCCACAACAACACTATTGTTACCAATATTTGCAATATAGTTGTGTGAAAAGGTTTCAGTGGGGCAGCCCTTGGGCTAATGTTCTAGTCCTCATGTGGCCCTTGTGGTGATTTCAGTTTGAGACCCCTGCTCTAAGCTAAAGCAAAACACATGTCCAATAAAGAGAGAGAACTCAGAGGGGCAAACTTTGGGCCTGAGTTCCTCCCTAGTCTAATAGATCAAAACAGATCCCCTCTCTATTTGTGCACATGACTTGATGTGACCAAGTGCATTCCTGTGCGTGCATAATTCAGGTTTGCATATGGATGCTTCCACGTATTTACGTGAAAAACAGCAGGTGAGCATGTACAAAAAAATGCATTAACAGGAGGCTGAAGAACAGGCCTTCTAATTGCCAGTTCTTATTTTATTTGGATGCTGTATAATTCAAATATGGGGCTGTCATTAGCACAAGAGACTATGCCAAGATTTATACAGTGCTGTATTAATGTACTAAATCTGCGTCTCCTAGGTGTTTGGGTTAGCTGCACCATTCTTGCAGGAAACATAGCTAGACTCTTTATGTGTATACCTAAAATCTTAGTTCCGATTTGGTTAGTCTGAACTAAGTAGTTCAAAAGTTAGTTTGAACTAAGCACATGTTTTTTAGTTTGAACTAACTTTTAGTTTGAACTAGCTGTGCTTTTTTTAGTTCAAACTAACATTTTAGTTTGAACTAAAAAAGCACAGTTAGTTCAAACTGAAGTTAGTTTGAACTAAAAAATCGTGCTTAGTTTGAACTAACATGTCTACATCATGCTAGTTCAAACTAAATATGCAAATAAGTTTGAACTAGGCAGTTAGTTCGGACTAACCTTTGCTTAATTTGAACTAAAAAACTTTTTGGTTTGAACTAGGCAAAGGCTATGGTGGGGTTCAAATTATTTCGAATTAATACTCCTTAATTCAAACTAATTTGCTAGGGTAGACATAGCCTTAAAGTCCAGATTAATTCTTCCCTAGTTTAAAGAACATTTACAAAATATTCAGAAACTCTAATCCACATTTGCTCTGGGAAAACGGGCAGTGGGTGTTCTTAACCTGAGTGTGGGATCTGAAATATCAGCACAAATAAATCTTCATAATCATGAGGAACAACTAGGCACAAGAGTAACCCTGAAATTCCAGAGAGATTAAAATAAAGTCTAGCATTACACCACTTGGAAGATCCAGATTTACTTGGAAACTGCATCACTTTAGTTTACAGTCTGCTAATTGCTGCTTTGTATAAATAGAGTGTTCTTTAATACCGATATGAGTCACAGGTTGACATATTTAGATTGTAGATATTGAAGTCATTAACACTCCACCATGGTAAACCTGTTCTCAGTTAGGGCTGCAAATGGGATTCTCCTGAGCCAATCAATTTTACAAAAGCCTGAGTGTAGCCTGTTGATCTTTAGCCACTGAACGGATACTGCTGCCCAGAAATGTGCTTGCATCTGTTAAAAGCACAAGCAGCTGGCAGCTATTCACAAAGGTCATATTTGCAGCTAGTGTGAAAATAGGATCACAGGACAAGAAATGCTATTTAGCAGCATATCACTTTTGGACTTGCTATTAAAGTGTGTGTGTGTGTGTGTGTGTGTGTGTGTGTGTGTGTGTGTGTGTAATATAAAAATTTCTTGCACATACCCTGTGGTGATGGAACTTTTCCAGAGCTTATTAAAACTTAGTGACATCAAAGGACGGAAAAAGTCTGCCTGGGTTTAAGACCTTAGAGAGCCTAACAATTATTTTGTACTAATTCTTTCTTAATTTATCATTTGTTATAGCTGTGATTCAAAGTGCCCCTGTCTGCCAGCCCTGGTGAAGGTAATGGGTTCCTTTGAAAGCAAATATTCAGCAATTCTAACATGTCAGAAAAATGGGCAAGTACCATTTGAAAAGAATATCGTACATATTAGTAACCTGATTACTGTGATTATTCCACTTAGCACAGCAAAATACTCTCCTACTAATGGAGCTAGTGAAGCTGGTAGTTTGGGTCGCATAGTGGAAGTGTATTGCTGTGGCTGGATTGTGCCTGTCATCTAAAAAGCTTGCACCTTACTGAAGAAGAATGTGACACAATGCAACACTGGGAATGGTTTTCAGGTCTCCTTAATGCACCTTGGAAAGGCAGGATGCATTTATTTAGGTGCCTAAATATAGGTTAAAGGCCCTGATTTTTAGGCATGAGTCTAAGAGTACATTGGCCTAAATTTGTGCCATTCTCTATTTTGTTATTCTTCTGCTTTTCCAAATTTATGATGGTATGACAACCTTGCTGCTTCTGTTTTTCTACGTCTTCATCCTTAAACCATTTGCCCTATTTCTGGTTCAAGAAAATCTGCGGTCCCTCCTTCCTTCTAAAGTGTTATTTATTAACCTTGTTTCAAAAGCATGCACATGTTCAAAAATCCACCACTTGGAGGCAGGAGAAGCAGCAAGTATAAGCCCCAAAGGAGGCCTGTCATGTTCTTCTGTACCAGCTCTGACTTGGGCACAGAGCTTGCTTATATGCACCATGCACCAGATGTGTTCCTCATGAGATAGATCCTTTAATGCTTCCCCAGGTATGGCGGCTTGGCTTAAATAAGATATTTTACATACTGTGCCACTTAGTGGCTGAAAATGACAATACAGTGTAACATTCCATTCCATTTGCCCCTTTAAGTTCTACACGCCTACCACTTAACAGTATATAAATTGTTACGCCGTCTTTTAAATTCAGTGCGTGTAAGGCCTGGTCCATATGGCTGGCAAAATTGGGCTGCAGTTGACTGGAGTTAAGGAAGCTACACAGAGAAACTTGTGCAACACCCGTTGACTTCTTAACTTTCCTTTAGTTGCACCCTCTAGGCTGTAGTGCAACAACAAGAAATGCATTCCTGTCAACACAGGACTACGCTTTTTCTTTAGGTGGTTTTAGTAGATCAACTTCCAGATCAATAGAACATGTTTTCCCTGCTGCTCAGTTGAACTGGAAAAAGTTGCCGCCATCAATGTAGACATAGCCTTATTGTGTTAAATGTGTCTGCACCACATTGGTTTTCTAACTACCCGACTCAAATGCATAACAACTTGGTCATCTGGTTGTTCATACGTCAAAACAACTGGCTGCAGCTTGATTGGGATCTCTGAGTTTTCTTCTTGGTGTTTTGCATCTCCCATCTGAAGGGTTTGCTCTTTTGATGATTCTTTCTGAGGAACGAACTGTCAGGTGTCAGGCTTCTGTTGAACTCTCCATTGTCGATTTTGATGCTATATGATCTGGGCACTGAAATCTTTTTCTTCAGGGCAGCTGGAGTTGTCCATCCTTTTTCATCATTCAGTTTGACATGAACAAAGTTACCCAGGTTCTAGACCCAGCAGTGCTCTAAGTGTCATCCAAGTGTTGGTAGGCTATTTTTGCTCTTTATCCAATTTGGCTACTCACTTCATGTTTGGCCACTAAGGAGAAAGATTCTTTTCCAAAGTTGGAACATACTTCTGAGTTGTCTTCCCATCAGTAGCTGCATTGGACTGTGTCCAATAGCTGCTATTGGTGTTAATCTGTGACTCAGAACAGCAAGGAATGGATATTCCTGCTGTAGGATTTTCTTGGCCATCTGTATAACTGCCTTAACCTCTCCATTTGCTTGTGGGTAACACGAACTGCTAACGATACAATTAAAATTGTATTTTGTTTGGAAGGTCTTAATTTTGCTGCAGTGAATCGTGGTCCATTGTCAATCACTGGAATACTGAAGGGAACTAAAGTGCCTCTTGGGGTATGTCTGTACTGACGGTGGCAAAATCACCGCTGCCAATGCAGTCTTCCGGGCACGATTCAGCAGCAAGTATAAACTCACTGCTGAAGTCCGGAAATCGCTTCAGCAGCTCCTGCCCCCTAACAAGTTGCTGAAAGCCGACTGCAAGGTATTTGCAGTCGGCTTCGCCTAGTGTGTCTCAGCAGCTTAGAAAGTCATCAGCAGATATGCAGGGTATTTTATGTGCCTTGCATATCTGCTGCAACTGTCGCTGAGAAGCCCTGTAAGTATAGACTAGGGTTCAGTTTCTCAATAGCACTGCTACATGTTATGTCTTTCACACACATTATTTCTATTGACTTGGGAAAGTAGCCCATTATGACCAGGTAATGATGTCCCCTGAATATGCATAAATCCAAAGTTTGTCTTTTGCAAGGTCTCGCTAGTAGGGGTGCTAATATGCTCTCTGGTCCACCATTCTCTCTTAAGCTGATTTGTATGGGATCTCCTCTCAACAGTCCAGTATCCTCTATTGAATTTTTCCACTGTTCATGCTAGGCCCAGCATGGCTGCTCCACTGTGGCTGAGAAAGTAATTGGTCTTTGATCACATACACTCCAAATGCATAGCTTTCATCTGTGTAAGTTGTTTGTGTGGTGAGCTGGCTCATGCAGGTCAGAATAGCTCCAGGAAAAGTCAGAGCTCTCACATGACTGTAGGAGGGGTTAAAGGGTTTTATAAGACCCTTGTGAAATGTTTGTCCATCAATTCCTAAGTCAGTTCTAATGTCCAAGTCTTTCTGTGAATATCCAGAAACAACAGCTCTTGATTGTCTGCAAAATGAGTTAACTCCCTGACTGCATTGCTGTGGCTACAATTACAAAATGTCCATGTTTCATGCATGTATTAGACCATTCCCCTCTGGTTGGACATGCACCCTCTCTCGGGACATGATTTTTGCACACCTTGTACATGTTGGCTGGAATTTGTCCCTTGCAGCTTGAGAGATCTCTCTCTCTTTGCCTCAGATTTCATGGCAATAGCTTACTGCATTCATGCTGCCTCTGTTAACAGCTCCTAAGTGTCTTGTTTTCTTAAGTTTCAAAGCTTGCTCTTGGTTTTGCTGTGTCACCAGCTCAGACTGCTTTGCTATTTGAATACCTGTGCTAGAGCTCAATCTCTTTTCAATGGGAGCTGCTGTGAAAGGTTTGTGTGTGTTAACCCAATAGCCAACTTGCGTCTCATATTTTCATGGATCGCTTTCCTAAAATCACAGTTTTCAGCCAATGTATGCAGAGTTCTAATAAAACATTCAGCATTTTCCCCTGGTTCTTGAATTCTCTGGTGAACGCATGCTCTTTCATGAGCCACATATCTCTGAGGTCTAAAGCATGCATCAAACATAGCCAGAACTCTTTCAAAGCCGTCTTTGTTACTGTCTTCAGTAACCTCAGTGGGTTGGAAGATATGCTCTCCTTGCTTCCCTATAACATAAATTAAAGGAGGAAACTGTAGCTCTAGCTTATTCATGAAGTTTGTTTACCATTTGAAATCTTGCAAAACAAGGTTTGTCAAAGCTGAAGTTCTCTGAGGCGCTGAAGAGCAGCATGTTGCTGAGATCCCACTCTCTTTGTTGCTGTTTTCCTTTAGTTTCCTGTCTTAGTTTACGCCTGACACCAGATATAGACTGGCTTCAAGGCTCACTCATGAGCCTTTTTAATTTCTGCCTAATATTGCCAGGGTTCACTTAAATAAGGTATTTTACACACAGTGGCACCGAGTGGCTGAACAGTAGAATACAATTTACCGGTTCACTTTTCAGGGCTTGCACCTTAGCATTTACTTTCTGACTATCAGGTCCTAGTGCAAAGCATGAATCTGTTGTTCTGCCATTCCTTTCCTGTGGCCAAAGTGGCAGGTGAGGAGTTTTGTACCAGCAGCATGTGTCTGAGTGGGGATAATTTCAGAGGAAGCTACCTGACAAAAGTGATTATTCTAAACTCTCACCTTTGGGAGTTTTGGGACTCCAAGAGATAGGGATACCAGATACCAAAGCCTGGAGAAGAGGACAGGGAAGTACAAAAAGGAGGACATTGGAGGACACATGGAGAAAATGTTGTATTAATGTAATATTCTTCTGTTTTTAGGGGGCCTGGAATGCTTTCCCCTAAAAATAAGGTATTCCGTGGCATCCCAGCATACTTTAACCCCCATAAGTAAAAAGCTAGACAATATCATGTATTTTAAAATGCCTGCCAGACAGAGGATGTGAAGGTAAAAAAGGAGGACTTGAAGGTAAAAAGGAGGACATGTCCTCCTTTTGCCTGACATCTGGTACCCCTACCCAGAGAGGACATCATTTGACTTGTATTAAAAAGGAGGTTTTTAAAGACCCGGAAAACATGTCTGATTTGCATGAGTGGATTCTAAGTTCAGCTTTGCCAGCTGGGAGATTGGTCAGAAGATTGCCTCACAAGGGCAACTTTTGTGTTAACGCTTTTCTGCCTCCTCACACCCTCCTCCCCTGAGCAGAACTCAAAAGATATGGATAAATTACACTAGGCTCATGGAGGAGCTTGCTGCGCTGTAGACAACAAGTTAAAATTGCTTAGCGGTTGCACACTGTTTAGCTTCTTTGGACAATATTTTTTCAAATGGTGATTGAACTTAATAGTAAAGTCTGTAGTTGGCAGATGGGTGCTAAGTAACACTTATCTCATGAGTGAAACCAGACGGTATGTAACATTATGTGTGGAGCATGTCTTTTTTTTAAATCACTCCTAGCCTCTATTTTAAAATTTCTGAGCAAACTTCCTCTCGAAACACAAAAGTTCTTGCAGCTGTTAAGGTTGCAAATGAGAATTGCTAGAGTTTGACCACTCAATAAAGTTATGAAACTGGAGAGCTCTGGCACTGGATGAAAAACCATTAGATGGCAGATGATTTTGGAAAGAAATTTGAAGTGAGCACTTAGAAATCATGAAAACCCATGATCTTTTTAATAGAAAAATGAGACTTTTAGAATATGATACAATATGA
This sequence comes from Podocnemis expansa, assembly GCA_007922195.1. Taxonomy (NCBI): domain Eukaryota; kingdom Metazoa; phylum Chordata; order Testudines; family Podocnemididae; genus Podocnemis; species Podocnemis expansa. The sequence goes on from ML682019.1 coordinate 20,545,061, forward strand.
AAATGGCTGAGGTAATTTGTTTTGCATGCGTTCAGGCAGCTGGACAGAGGGTTAGATACAATCCACCAAAAATAAGAAATGTAACCAGAGGAAAAGATTATCAAAAGAGGAAATGCTTTAATAAACTGTGAAGCCTGGATCACTCATTGAGAAATGAGGTTAATTAAAAGCTTACGCAGTTTCTGTTTGTATGTTAAATGTTACCATTCGTTTCCTTGCGCAATAAAGCTGTGACAGGAAAAGATTTAAGGAACAGTTCTGTACTCATTTATCATGTATGTGGCTTTCTCTTTGAAGCCACAGAACATGAAAACACTTAAATATGTGCTGAAATCTAGCCATGTTCAGCAAAACACTTACGCACCTGCTTAAGTCCCATTAAAGCCTGAAATATATGCTTAATCACTTTGCCATATGAGGATGGCATCCGGAGAGAGAAACTGAAATAGCTCAGAATCCCACTGATTCCCTCCTCACCCTCGCTGCAGGATGCAGGCAGCTCATTTTGATTTAAGTGGGAGTTACTCATTTCCCGCGGGATGCAGATTCCTGCCCGTACTATTTAATGGACACTGCATTGTCTTTACTGCCTCTGTTCTGTGCCACAAGAAGCCTCCGTACCCCAGTGTGCGAGCCCCATTCTGCAGCCATTGCTCATCCGGAAGGAAAGAAATGGATGTTAATGGCGCTGTTCCCATGGCTACTGAGCAGCTGGGGGAGTTAGGGGTAGCAGGTCCTTAGTGAAACAATAGCAGGCTCAAAATGAAGGTTAGTTCTGTCCTCCGTCTTGTAGCTCCTAGCACTGTGAGTGGGATCAGGAGCTGCAGGTGAGGATTTTATTTCTTGACTGGGATAAAATAACCTGTTCTTTATAGGACCATTCCCAGGCTCACTGCCAAACCATTTGGAGGTGTGGAGATCTGACTGGGAAGAGTTTCACTTCTCCTGGCTGGTGTTTAAAGAGGACCGAGGCTCTGAGTGGAGGGCAGTCACCCTGAACTGTGCCAAAAGCTATCACAGCTGGCATCCGAGTGAGTTTCCTGGCCAGGGGCCTGTGCTGGGATGTGCACCGCACACCAGGGCTCCCAAGGGACTGAGAGACCAGCTGGGTTTGCAGGTGTCACCCGAGGGGGTGTGAAGAGCGAGGGAGAGTGAGGCCCAGCTGCAGAAAGCCCGGGGGAAACCCTATAAAGCCAGGGAGCTGAGAGCAGAAGGGGACTGCAAGGGAAGAGAGAAGTTGTCAGAGAGAAGTCATACGTGCGGTGGGAGAGAGGGCCTGGAGATCCGACGAGGCTGGAGGGGCAAAGTAGCCCCAGGGAATAGAGTTAGCTCCCGCGGTAAACCCAGAAGAGGGAAAGAGAAAATAGAGATGCTGCTGCGTCAGAAGGACCCCAGGGAAATAGCAACAGGGACAGGCTCTGAGCAGAGCTGGACTGCTGGAGATAGGGCTCCTGGGCTGAGAGCTGGTGCAGCCTTTAGGATAGCAGCATGGAGCCCGAGGTGGGGCTGAACACCCCCTGGCAACCGCATTTGGGCAGCGATCCTGCTGGGCTCTCTTAACCCACAGGGTGGCTGGAGCAATGAACCGGCTGGAAGGGGTCCAGGTACCAGAACAGGCTGTTGCGAGGCGGCACCTGATGCCGCGAGAGAGACACTCCCTGACTGAGGTGCAAGGAGGCATCCGAGTGGCAACCCCGTTACACGGCCGTACCACTGCCCGTGTGCTGCTGGTATTCACGTGGCAGGGCAGGGGAGGACTCATGAGCCAAATTGTACCAAATGAACTCTGTGATGAGTCCCCGGGGAATCGGGATCTCCCCTTTCATGGGGCACTTTGCATGTTCTTCCCTGCTCCTCTTTCGCCGCAGATTTTGACTCATGCTCCCACTGCTCCACGCAGAAGTATGCAGCCAAAGGCCGTGTCCTGTGCTTGTTTACACCCATGCCAACCTGAGCAGCAGCGTTGGGTGCTGGGGGCTGCCGGGAGATGGACCCTGATGGAGATGAGCTCACAGTTGGGCCCCAGGTCCATTGCTAGTGTCTCCCCTTACCCACCTGGCATGGCGTAGGCGTTTGAGACTGGTGGGAAGGGAGGAGAGGCAGCAGCATGTAAAGCCCGAGGCCTTGCGCATGGGATGGTGGCTCAGGAAATGTACACAGAGAAGGCCTCGGGTTTGCTTGACCCAGCCTTGCTGCACCCCTTCCCTGCAGCGCCTACCTCCCTTCAAGCGCCATGGTCCATGCCTGAATCCCCCAGTCCAAGGCTTAGGAGCTGTGTACGAAAGGTCACATTAGAGAAAACGCTGGTGGTGTCTGCATTTCACAGTGGGTAGAGCTGGCTAAAGGGTTGTCGGTGGGGTGGTTAAAGGAGCGTATTGTCCTACCTCACTTTTGCCCTGAGAAGCGGCAACCTGAGTCTTACCTTTTTCTGCAGATAGCTGAGACCAAGCATATTTCATTGGAGCCAAGTGTCAACGCTCGACTGTACGAACCCGGAGGTTCTCACAGGCCCAGTGCTCTTTCCTCACTGGGTCAGGCCTTCATGGCATCAGTGAGCCAAGCGTGTGTCAGGGTAGAGGTGGTCCCTCACTTCGTCCTCTCTGGAAGCCTAACCATAGCACTTACTTTAAATTTTGATGCAAATGATTCATTCCAGTTGCAGAGCGGGTTTTGCTTCCTCTCCCCTTCCTCTTCCCAATGCAATTTGCTGTTTTTCAGAGCAGATTCAGAATGAACAATCGCTGTGAGTAACATTGTACGTATGTCCATCGCTCTCCATAGCCAGAAGCTGATGGAAATCTATACAAGTAGATGAAATGACAATTCCCTTGCACTGTCGTCCTTCTCTGTTTCCATATTAAATGCATTCATTAGTAAGCATTCAATAAAAACCTCTTGAAGTCTTCTCTCTGTCTGTGCTCAATCTTGCCTTACCTTTCAAGAGCCAGCCCTGACTTCCTGTATGCTTTCAGCAGAGTCTGTGGTACACCATTGCTACTGGGACTATTACTTATTTCACCTGAGTGTCTGCAAAATAAAAAGCTGTCTTTAGAAAGAAATAAATAGGGGCAATTTGTATGTCTTTATTGCCAGGGCTCCACTGATGGTTTGAAGGACAAAGTAAAGCAACCCTGAGAATTTTAAAACGTTGCGTCAGTGCATTGCTTATCTACATTCCAATCACAAAATAGATTTCAATTCTGTTGAACACTATGAGCAGTAGACGTGGAAGGTATTCTTCCAGCTTCTCCATTTAGTAGTGAATCAGATTTGTATGTACTGCCAACTAATCTTTATTCTAGAGCCAATAATATGCTGTGAACTCTTTTGATTTTATACAGTAAGGTCTCTATTTGCTTTTTCTTTCATAATGTTTCTGCAGTTTAGATTTCCTATTGAACAAGGAAGTCAATTAGTAAGTTAATTTCCTTTCTGTATGCCATGAGGTGGGTGCACGTGTGTGTGTCAAGTGTTGCTAACGTACTTTACAGGTCATACCTGATGTGTGCAGATTTACTATTTTATAGGCACATGTTCGTTTTCACTAGCAGTTCCTAAGGGGAAAAGGCTTGGATTTGGCCTCCAGTGTAAAGTTACATGCACTGAATTTTACCCACCACTAGGAAGTGACTCTGAGCTTCTCTTTCTGTATCAGTTTTGCCTAGTCTGTCAGATGTCAAACAAGTGCTTTTCCCTTGAAAATAATGTATTTAAATCATATATCCTTCTAAGGATTTCTGTCTGTCTCTCATTGGAGACTCCATGTGTAACTACTGTACAACCAGCCTTATGTCTGCACGCCGGATTCATTGCTGTCCCTGGAGGCAGCTGACATGCTCAGGAAGTATTGTGTGTGTTACGCAGCTTCTTGGCAGCCTGTAGAACTTGTGTATGGCACAGGCCATGGAAAGGTGTCCCAAGCTATGTGTCTTGCCTTTTCGTACCCTCCCAAGGCAGGGGGGCGCACCCCTTTGGAGGTGTCAGTGGGTCACCAGCAGGGCTTTTGTGTGCTGAGCCCTTTGCTGTGGCCACTCAGTTTTGTATTGACATCATTGTTACCCACCCACCCTCCACCCCGCAAACAAGGGTACTTACACAGCATCCGTCTCCCATGATGAGCACACCCCTTTCCAGTTTGCTTCAGGAGTCCTGCTTACCACGTCTGCAGCTCCTACAATTCTTGGAATTCCATCAGGGGCCTTTTTTATTTCCTGTGAACTTCTATTTTCCCTACTAAGTTGATACCCTCACTTTTTTTTGTGGCACATGGCCCTTGATACCCATGTCTCCAGTTGGATTGGTAAAACCAAAACCTTTATACAGGAGATATAGTTTCAATAAACCACATTCATTTTGAGGTCTGTACTCGCTGCCATGGAACGTAATGCTCATGTTACCCTGCTTCAGGGCACACACTGCTCCTGGTGATCAACTATCCATAGCTGGGCTTTGTTGTTGTTGTGTCTTGCCTCCTTCCTGGGTAATATGGGATAGGGTCCTACATTAAGGAAGGTATTCCAGCAACTCTGGTTCATCAGCAGGTCCAAATGTTGTTATCAGATAGCAGGCTATAATATGAAGGACCTGACTCTTCTCAGTGTGTACAGACCTCCATCTGCCAACTGGCTAACACCTATCTCATCTATCTTTTCAAGATCTTTAGTCAGCTGCAACAATTTTAATTCATAACGGGATATCCTGATGTGTGTGGAGTAAGGCTAGAGGACTGGGTTCTTGTGGTTGACCTGCAGCTTCAGTAGGATCTTAAATAGTCACCACTTGCCATCGCAGTAGATGGTCTCTGTTTTTTCTCCTAGACTTCCCTTTTCTGCAGCTGGACAACATACTCTCATGGTCATAGAACGTAGTGTTTGATATGTCTCCTTGACCTTTGTGTAGCCGTTTCTGATCACAACGGGCATGGAAAATTCCAACTACAAGTGGCGTCCGGAAACCTCGAAGAGATTTCCAGAAAGTGATGAGTGTAATGTTCTTCTTGTGTGTGTAATTTTATTAAATAAACAGTGCAGAAGGAGTCTAATTTACTCCTGCCAGCCAAAACGATCATTTCCCCCACTCCTGTTTTGCTAAATTGCTACCTTTATTTTTGCAATGTGTATATAATTACCAAATGTTACTAGATTCTACCCAGAGTCTCTCTCCTTCTATTAGTACTGACTTCTGCTCAGTGCTGTCAGAGACTGACTTGATATAAAAAATGTTATGATTGATAGAATGAAACTGTGAGGCAAGGCTTGAATTCTGCCTCTTTTTTGGCACTAAGAAAAAAAACAATATCAGTCATCAAAAAATTCCCAAAATGATTGACTGGAGAATGGAAGTAACTTGTTTTATTTTTTGCTTGGAGAACTTAATAAGACACCCACAGCAGCTCCAAGCTGTATTGTTATATTCAATTACTTATGAGGCCTAGAGTTTCTCCACTTTAATTGCTCTAAGCAGGGAAGCTTTAGTCACAGTGTAATGTACGCAAGCATGTATGGGGTTTAATGAATCACACTAACGCTGCACTCTAAGCAATTAGGTAAATCTAGCTGTTAGTTAGTGAGGCATAAAATAAATTTAATCTCTCTTCTAAAAAATCAATTATAGTGCTGTAATGTATAATTCAATTTGGGTCATGCTACATAAATTTTCTGTTTTTAGTATGTTTTTAGACTGGTGGTGGTTAGATTTCTGCAAGCAGCATGTGTGTGAATTCACTGGGGGGTATATGACCATTTCAAGAGCGCATAGGTATTTTCTGTGTTTATGCCTGCTGCGGAAGGCTCATTTCCATTACTGGAGCCATTCAGTCTGAATATGCAAGTTGGGGCACCTCAGAAAAACATAGCTAGGCTCTGAATGAGCCAACTGGAGTTGTAAAAGAATCAGTGTGGGGTAAAAGGCTGTGGATGTCTCATTAATTGAGGATGCTGTGTTGCTAGAGTCCACCCTCCCTATCACAGACTGTCCTTCATCAGCCAAGCTTTGTATTCATGCCACCTTTTAATCTTGTTTTCTCATTAGATAATTAGGGCCAGGTCAACTCAGGGCTGGATGGGAGACCCTCATGGAGCAACTTAGATGCTGCCAGGTGGGGCATGTTTGAGTCAGACAGTAATAGCGTTTTTCCCTCTGCCCCAGCACTGTGTTGCTGGAGGTTCCTTTTTGTACCATGTGAAACATGCCCTGACTATCTGGGGTCGTAAAAGAGCCCAGTGGCTCTTCTTGTAAGGGTGTTAATCTTTGCTCCTACTCAAATTGCAAATAGTTTACATCCTGCCTTGGTGTTAAGCTATTTATGAGCGCCCCCCACCCCCAGTTCCCTTTTAGCAGGGTGGGGAAGCACTGGAATGGGGTAGCTAGGAAGATGGTGAAATCTCCATCCTTAGAGTTTTTTAAGCCTCGGCTTGATAAAGCCCTGGCTGGGATGATTTAGTTGGAGTTGGTCCTGCTGTGAGCAGGAGTTTGGACTGGATTGGCATCTCTCGACCTTTTTCGTACCAGGTACCCGTTTCCTGCACTGTGTCAGGGAGATCTGAGGCACCAGTGCTGATTCATGGACAGGTCATTGAGAAACGGGTGACTAAGTAACCTGCTGAGGTCCCTTCCAACCCTGATATTCCGTCATTTAGCCAGTCAGTTCCCCACTCTATAGCAGTGCTTGGGATTCTTCCATCTTAACTGCAGGACATGGCACTTTTCCTTGCTGAACCTCATCAGAGGCCCAATCCCCGAATTTATCTAGGTCATTCTGTAGCCTATCCTTACCCTCTAGTGCAGTGGTTCTCAAACCATGGGTCAGGACCCAGTACTGGGTTGCAGGCACTCAGGTACTGGGTTATGGTGCATCCTGCTGCCACCGCCAAAAGACTGGAATGCGTTGCTGAAAGATGTTGCGTCATGGGCATAAAAGATTTTTTTTTCAACTGGGTCCCAAGTGAATAGTTTGAAAATCACTACACTAGTGTATCCACTGTTCCCCTGAGCTTAGTGTCATCTGCAGAACTGCTGAGGGCGCAATGCACGCCATCCTCCAGATCATTAATGAAGACTGAACAAACCTAGGCCCCGGGCCATCCCCTGGGGCACTCCGCTTGTTATCAGCTGCCAGCTAGACATCGAGTTGTTGATGACTACCCATTGAGCCTGAGAATCTAGCTGGTTTTCTATCTATCTTATAGTCTATTCATCCAATCCATACATCTGTAACTTGCTGGCAAGAATGCTGTCAGACCCTATATCAAAAGCTTTGCTGGAATCACGATCTGTCATGTCTACTGCTTTCCAACATGTGCAGAGCCCATCATCTCAGCATAGAAGGCAATCAGCTTGGTCAGACGTAACTTGCCCTTGGTGAATCCATTCCAAAAGCTCCTGATCACCTTCCTCTCCTCCAAAATGCTTCAAAATGGATTCAGTGAGAACTTGGACCAGGATTTTTCAGGGGACTGAGGGCGAGCTGACTGGTCTGTTGTTCCCAATCCTCCTCCCTCCATTTCTTGAAGCTGGGCACTGTGGTTGCCTTTTCCAAATCATCTGGGGCCTCCCCCAATTGCCACGCATTTTCAGATGATGCCCAGTGACTCTGCAGTCACTTCCACGGTGTCTGAGAGCACAGCAAACCTTACTGAATTTATTCTAAATCACTCCTAAGAGGTGGGGAAGTATTATTCCCATTGGACAGATGGAGAACTGAGGCCTGGATTTTTAAAGATATTTATGCACTGCTGCACTTCACACCACAAAGCCTAACTGATTTAAGAGCCAAAATGTCAGCTTTTAAGAGGATTTGGACACATTGACAGTCGACGGAAGTTTGGCTAAGCACCTAAATCTCTTTGAAAAATGAGACAATTGGGAAGATGTACTTTTAAACATTTGGGCCTGAGATCTCTCAGCTGCAAATTTTATTTTGCAAGTGGAACTATTAAGAAAATTATCCAGCATCACAGTTCATTATAATCTCTTAGCAACAGCATAACATATTAAATGTTGGCTACATTCAAGCTGTCTCCTTCCAATTTCTAAGGTTCCAGGGGGTGCTTTCGAAAGTCATGTGGAAGTTTTGCAAGCTCAGACCTCACTTACTTTAAGGCAATGATGTAAACAGAATAGCAAGCTACATAATTATTCTCAGTCCCATCACCATGTTCATAGATTTCAGAAGTTTCTGCTTGGCATCAACACAAACCTCTCTTTATGCTAAGGAATAAGACTTTTTTAAGTAAACACCATCCTTGCTTCAGTACAATAGAGCATTCCTTTCATTTTAAATCCTGAAAAATAGTCAGTGGTGTTGCTCAACTGCATAACTTTTCAAGGTGAATGGCATTTGGAAGATTAGGGCCTTTATAAAATGGAAGTCCTCTGGGCAGAAACTCTTTGTGTACTGATTTCAATGAAGGTGTTTCTCACAAGTGACTAGATTCTCTCAGCAATTATTAGGAAAATGATTGCTGGCTTTCAAAGATGTAGAACTGGGAAAGGCACACAGTATTATTTAATATTTAACAAGCATTGCATAGTACAGAACCATCGAGCTGCTCACTTCCTGGGGCCCATACATCATGAAAAATCAAACCGGACCATGTGAAACATCTTACACAAATTGTTTCCCATGACAAAGTAGGGCTGGAATCAAAACATCTTGCAGAGCTGCGCCATAACTTTCCCAGACACAGAACTGGTAACATTAATTACTAAAAGAATTTACATATGCATGATTTATGCTTTTTCACTTAAAATATTGCTCAGAAACTTAATTTATTCTTATTGTGTTACAGCTGCAGAGCCAAATTATAAAATTAATGCTTGAGAGATACCATGGACAGCACCCATTAGTTTCATGGTGCTTGCTTATTGCTCTATAAATTGACCTTTCGAAATACAGTCGGGCCATACTAGTAGAATGTACATTGTAATTGTATGTGCGTTCTGGAATAAATACCACCTCATTTATCTCTTCTTTCAATCACATCTGAAGGCTCTTGCTGGGGAAAAGAAATGAAGTCAGTCTATCTTTACTTCTAGTTATAAACACATTTTGCACAATACAAAGGAACAGTTTCTCTTTTGTATCTATATTGCATAATTTTGATTTATTGTTTTCAGCTGAGTTTCAAGGGTTTGAGACACGAATGACAAAACTTCAGAGAACAAAAGTAAGATTTGCCTGAAACATAATTAACTTGGGTTCATGTGTTTACATCCATCAAAAATGACGAGTCCAATAATCAGTTTGAAAACCCACCAACATAATATATTTGTCCATTGATCATTTTACTGCAAGGATGCTGAAGGAGGACACCATTTAAAAAACAAAAAAACAGAAGGCCAATTGTATACACATTACATACATCATTAATTTTTAAAGTAATAAATAAATAAATGCACATCCTGGAAAAGCTTTTAGCAAATGACTCTGCCAGGCTGATATAAACAAAAAGCCAGCAACGAGAATGTGTAGTGCATTTTATCACATCAAAATGTTTTCCTTCACTGAGATTGCAAAGATATAATGTGATCTTGCTGTTCAAAGTTATGGGGTTCTGTTATTGAATGAGATGTGAGCCTGCCCATGTTATAGTGAGTTATACAGGGAGAGATTAAACATCTTGTTAAGAACTAGTAGCTTTGAGACACAACATGGTAAGAATGATTCCTGTGTGCGATGCAAGCTCTAGATTTTCTTTGCTGTAAAAAGAAAGATCAAGGGTTCTATTTAACAAAATGAGTTGCCCTTTATGTCTGTAGACACAGCCGTTCCTCGGAGCTATAATTGTGAAGAGAGGACATCATTAAGGAATAACAAATGGCCTTGCGAGGGTACCATTCAGATCTCGGGGCTAAGAAACCTAATTAGTACATGAAGCTAATGATGGAGTGCTCAAATGGATTTTTGTGGAATGCTAGCCCATATAAGGTCTGAAAGGAATTTATTATGCTGATTAGTGAAAAGCTGGTGTCATACAAACGGAATCATCGTCAGAACTTTAGGCCAAGTGCCCCCAAACCTGCAGCTCAACACTGTGCCTCCAGAGTATTGCCAGCAGAAATACGGCCTGAATTCTCCCAGCTTCTTCGCTGGAAGCAATAAAGGATCCTGCCTAAGCAGCAACTATTCCCCTCTGTCTTGTTCCAGAGGCTTCAGCAATGGATAAAACAGAGGGCTGGGGGCAAGGCCAAGGCCATCAGTATTACCATACGTAACGAACTGCGTGTGCCCATGGAAGTCCAAATAGCTTCTGTGAGAATGTATTCCCAAGAGGCATGTCATGCCATAGATTCACCCCATAGATCTCCGGGGGACTGTGTGACTCAGGGGAACAGTAAGAGAAGACAAAGCCTTCACTCTGCTCGTTGCTAGTTTAAATCCAGCCCAGGTGACTAGAGATGAAAAGTTGTTGCCCCAATGGCCGCATCACTGGCCTGTGTGAAGAGCTCTGGGTCTCACCAGTTCAGTTCACAACAGCTCCATTGCACAAGTCACTGCTGCGATTTGGAAAGGCCCTACATGGAAAGTGGACTCCTTGTGCTAGGAGCTGTACAATCATAGAGGAGCACCAGCTCCCTGCCCTACATGCTTACAGTGGGAGCTGACCAATGAGATAAGAGAGGATTTCAGTCATCAAAAATCCAGTTGCCTACATTCCTTGGCGCTCATTCTTATTAATCTGAAATTTAGGAATATAGGAATTATCAGATTGATCTGACCTGTGGTCCAACTAGTTCAGTTTCCTGCCCCCAACAGTATACCAGCTACTTCCTAGACTGTGCAGAAGGAGGCAACTGTTTCTTCCCCACCCCTGCATTAGAGGCTGTCTCCTGCCCTGATGTGTGAGGGTTTATTTTCTTTCCAAACCTCTTGGCTTTTGTTTTTAAATCCTTATTATCTTCTCTGGATAATCTAGCTACCCATACCAATACCAGCCCTTTTAAATGTCCTGCTGAGCTCTTGATTCAACTGTATCATGTGGCAGTGAGTTCTGCAGGGTAACCATGTCGTGTGAAGAAACAATTCCTTTAAATTTCACTGAATTTGCTCTTGTTCCCATCTTGTGCGAAATCGACCTGCCTTCCCTATGCGATTCAGCACTTTGCCAGCCTTTAGCATGTTCCCTCTAGTTTGTCTCCTCTCTAAGGAACACTGTCCCAGGTTTCTCGGTCTGTCTCCATTTGGAAGTTTTACCACACATTCCTCAGACCAGTAAGTGAGCAAGTCAGCTGAAGAATAGTTCAGCTCTGATCTAAACAAAATCAATCCAGACTGTCATTTTCCCCCTTTTTGTTTACATTTTTGACATGGAGCGCATTGTTACTATTGTTTGCCTAATTAACACAGTTTCTGAATGACAGCAAAACATGTAAACAGGAATTTTGCTGAGCAAACTCAGTCTGATTAAACTCTGGGCTAATTAGGTGGAAATTTCTTCATTAGTTTTCCCATTTTCCATGAGCAATCTCTCTCCTTCCACTAATAATCAGAAAGAACTGTTTGCTAGAGTTGAGGAGCTTTCATAGACTTTTTCTTCCTACCAACATGATTGCAGTTTTCTGAGGCTGCAATTACTTTCTGGAGGAAAGCTGGCCAAATGAAATCCTTTCTGAGGGATGGGGAATGGCAGCCGTGTCTGTTGATGCATGCCTGGGAGTTAACCAGCCATGAATATGATACAGCTGCTGAAGGGGAGAAAGTGTAAGACAGGGCTTAGAACTCTTACAGATCTGAAATGAAAGGACTAATTTCCAATTTAAAAGCACACCACATTGTTATTAACGTTTCTGTTATTCTTCTAGCCTCATTCATAATCAGAGAATCCTGGGGCAAAATCCTGCCATTCTTTGGCACAGAAAAAGCTTCCATTGAAGCCAATGGGAGTTTGGCCCGAGCAAGGAGTGAAGGATTGGACCCAACAGAAAATTGTGATTGAAAAATAAAGCATAGGTCGCGTGATCCGTCTCCTGGTAAATGCAGAATTATTCCATGAATTCGATTCGTGTGTGTCTTGTGCGGTCTATTTTTTGCTTCTGAATCGTGGAAATAGACAGCTGCCTTTTTTGGTGATTAGATCCTAGCTGAGTTTGAACTGAACACCCATGGCACTGAAAAGCCTTTGGTGCTGATGTTCCAAATCAGCCCATGTCTAGTTAGAAATATGAAAAAGTTGAGCCTGGACTTTGCTCTCAAACTGGTGTGAACATGGAGCAATCCCTCAGTTACACTTCAGCCAGTGAAGAGAGACTCACATCTATGGTTTCCTTGTAAAGAATTTCTCCTAGTGTGGAAGGATATTAAAATACCCAGCAGCTGTGCAGATGCTGCAGCGCCTATCATGACCCAAATGATACATTGGATGAGAGAGAAGTCAAGTAGCTGTGTGGTACAGACAGCGCACTTCATATTTGGGGATGGGAGAAAAGTGTGCATTTTACAGACCTATGGGGTACGCTGGGTGTAGTGCATATTCTGTAGTGGTACAGAGAGCAATCTTATACGTACAATGCGGTGAAACCTTATCAGGCTCGGATTATATAGACCAACATGTTGACTTGCGGTGACATGGATAAAACACTGTCCAGAAGTGTTGGATAATAGCTGTCTGCTGTGGCAACTCCTCAGAAAAAAAGTCATGAAATGACCCTATTAAACATTCTGGTTCTATCCACAGGACATCATGAAAGGTCAGAGGTCTATTCTTTCTTTCATTGTTAGTATTTTGGACTGAGCCATGCTTTGTGATGTAGAGATTTGGTCTACAGCATGTCTGTCTTAATGAACTATAACAGCACAGAAGGCAATTATGGTTTTGTCTAGACCTGTCTAAGGCCATCAACAGCGCCTCATTACTTTACAGACTGTTAGTGCTGGTGGCAGAAGTTGAAGATCCTCCTGAAAAGAAGGGGGGGAAAAAAGCAAAGTATTTTGCAACAGAGAATTAATTTAGTTGATGATAAATAGGGGCATGTGGCTAATTAGACCTTCCTTTGTCCAGAGGCAGATACATAACAGTAACTGAGATAAAAGGAAAAGAGGGGAAGTGGCAGAGAAATCACATGAGGTTTCTTTTAAAGATCACTAGAAGCTTTAGGAAAATCAGGAAACAAAACTGCTGCTGTTGTACCAGCAGGTATTCAGTTTGAATGAGGACTGATGCTCAGCAATTACTCACACTGCTGTTGTGTTCTTACACGTAGATTAGTTATATAGAATTTATTTTTTTAAATGTTAGTAGCAAATTTATTAGGGAGGATGCTACCCTTTCACTGGGATTGCCTATGTGAGCATTTCCAATTTTGAAATGCTTCACCTTATGCGTATAATATTTTTGTCATATACCTAGCCTCTTGCAGATTCCTAGTTTCCCAGGGCAAACTCCAGCAGCCTTCATGCACAGGAAAAGCTCCCACAGAAGTCACTGAGAGTTGTGTCTGGCCAAAGACTGCAGGGTTGGCTCCAGTCATGAGTGGAGCCAGGATGGAAGCAACGAGCTAGTGGCCTAAAGGTCTCTGCACAGGGCAATTCCAGTCATTAAAGGTTGAGTCCTGCAACACTTAAATGTGATGACTAGACCGTAGCGATGCAGGTAGGCCCAGTGGAATTGGTTGTGTTAGTTAGGGTGGCAGATTGAGTCTCTAAGGGCTTCATAGACTGATAAAACTGGGAGGGGCAAACTCCCATGTTCTCACTCAGGCAAAGCTCTCCTTGAGTAATGGCTGGATACGAGTCCCATGGTTGCAAGAAATTGCCACAGAACTTGGCCTGAGACTTGCGCTAAAGCTCACCTCCTTCAGGATGAAGAGTGCATTTCAATCAGTATTAGCTGGCGTACTGCATGTAAAGACATAGGGTAGCGCAGAGTCTGCCTCTTTAATTCATGCTGCTCTTCAGGAACATGGCACAAATCTTGAGGGGGGTGATTTCTGCCTGAGCAAGGCCCAAGTGATGTCTGAGCGCAAGTCATGGGAGCTGATACCGTTTGCACAAATAGCATGGGGGATGAGCCTGCGCAAGTTGAAGTTCCTCCAGAGGCTAAAATATTTTGCAAGTGGCATTTAACAAAACTCCTTCTGAAGCACAAGGGCCAGCCTCTCAGCTTTGCCCTGCCCCCGTTGCTGTCCTCTGGAGCACATGCAGGCTGGAACAGAAAGACAGCTGGAGCTGGCCACGGGACAGCACCTCTGTTTCAAGGCAGCTTTGGGGTTTTCAGGATCTATTTTCATTGCATATTAGAAGAAAGCCAAAACCAGCCAAGTGTTTACATGAAATAGACTGGTATTGGAACATCCATTTCTGTATTGAAAACATCACATTTTCAATTCCTCTTTCTCTTTGTGGTCAGGAGTAACTAGAGAGCTTGGGTCCTCAGAAACCTTTCTTGTTGAAAACTCATCTCTGCAAAACCTTTTGGCTGTGACAAAAAAGCATCATTCACCCAAAATGAGTTTCAACCAGAAATATTCCAGACGGTTCTAGAGACAGCCCCAGCCTCCAGGGGATTTCCTGGGGTAGTGAGGAGGTGGTGTAACTGGCCCCTACAACACTTCAGTGGCCCATCATCCCCACAGCACAGGGAGGATGTAGGAAGCCTGGCTCGACTGCTGCTGAGGTCTAGTGATCTCCTGAGGCCATAACTGGCTGGGGGAAAACTGACCCCAGCACACAGCAAACACAACTCACTCCTTTGTGGTTCTACTCCCATGACCAGCATGCAGCACGTATTGGGCACAGGAACAGACTGACCTACACATTTTGTTTGAAATGCCATTAGATGACAGAACCTTGATTGCCATCATTGGTAACCTGAATGATGTATGTGTGTGTGCGAGAGAAAGAGAGTATGGAAGTATGACTTCTGTACTGAAAGAGCGTGGCTATCTAACTCCAGACCTTTATCAAGACCAACGGTGTTGCCAAGTGTCTTTCTAACCTTCTAATAATGTTCAGTCCTCCAGAGGTGACATCTGAGGACCAAGTTCATACAGAATAATGTAGGGGATGTCAGCACAGATTTTAAGAAAGTCAGGGTGCATGTTGTACACTGTCAGCTAACCATTACATGTTTGATTACCATATGACAGAAGACTCAGGATATATCTATACTGATGGCAGCAAATTCGCCACCATCAGCTCAGCAATCTGGGAGGCGTTCACAGTGAGTCTGAACTCACTGTGCCACTCCTGGAAGCCAGCCCCAGAAGTCCTGAGGGTTGGGGGGGGGGGTAGGGGAAAGCTGACCACAAGGGATTTGCGGTTGGCTTCTCACTGATGTGTACCGGCAGCTTACAAAGTCAACACCAGTTATGCAAGGAATTTTACATTCCTTGCATAACTGGCAGTCAAGTGCCATCGAAAAGCCCTCTAGTGTAGACTAGGGCTCAGAAATTGCCAGGGGCCCTTTTAATCAGTCTTCCTAGGAGATGGGTGTGTATGTGGGATGGAGGCGAAGATGAAAAACCTCTTCTGAAGGCCTTATGGTTAACCAAGATACCTCTTGCAAGGTTCATCTTTTATACTTTGCGGTGGATTCATCCTTAAGTCACTCCATGGCCTCTTGTGAAAGTTATCTATCTTTGGACCTTAGAAATTTTCATAGCTCTAAAGCAAGTAGAGATGAAACTCTTTAGATAAATGACTCCCATGGGAATCTTCAACTAAATGTGTTATGGTGACACATCTGCCATACTTCTGTCTACACATGTGGCACATTGGCCAGGGTGAGGGTCCTTGATCCAAAGATAGCCTGTCTGTGTTGCTCTTCTTTTCACATCTGTTATTGCAAGGCCGACAGTATGTTGGTATGTCCAGCTTTCTCTGACAAGAAGACTGATTAGCTGACCTACTAGGTCTTCATTTCTATCTTCAACTGTGGAAACCTCTCATGCAAAGGTTAAAGACCCACCATAATGGAAGTGAAAATCTAGACTTGATGAAATTCTAGTAGTTATCATGACAGAAGAGAGACCTTTACTGGCAGGAAGGACTAGAAGAATAAATAAGGGAATCCCATCTGTGAGTTGATACATGTAGAAAGCAAAGAATTAAATGCAGTCATCACTATTTTGATAGGATACCCACAGATCAGAGACTGAAATGGCAGGCATTGGCATTGACTGGAAAATTTTAAACGTCAAATGTGTTGTGTTCTATTATCTCTGTATTTCCTTGGACTTCCCTGGTTTGGGGTTCACAACTAGGGGCTAACTCCTTACTTCCATACCAGAAAGAAAGGAGGTATTTTTGGTACCAAATCAGGATGAGGGGCTATGGGGTCACAGAAGGCATTGAAGAAATCTGATCTGTGTGGCTGCTTGTTTTCCTGTTCCAGAGTGGTGTCTGGGATCACAGTACAGCTGTTACGTTTTCCTAATTAATGGCAGGATGTACTTATTGCAAAGTAGAAATGTTTGGCTCCTTTCTCTCAATTAACTGTTTGCTTTATTCAAACATGGAAATCCTAAATGAAGATACCTCAGCTATCTTGATAACAGACTTATGAGGAGGACCCTTGAGTTCAGGCTAAGTATTTGTGAATGCCAGAGGTTTTGGAGCTCCTTGGGGAATGTGAATAACACTGTTCCCCGCCTATCATTGAATCAGCTTCAGAAAGCATTAGCCTTAAAGTTTCCTGAGGCTTCACACCCAATGAGAACTGGCTGACCTTGGTAGCCATCCCTGGTGTGCCTTCTTTTTAGGGTGGATGCTTCTGGTAGTTCCAAAGTCCTGTGGAAGAAGTAGCCAGTCACAGGCTCTCTGTCCTGTTTAGCCTCTATCACCATCAGAACAACCTCACAGCTGCTGGTGTGTTCATCCTTGCACACCTGAGGGAAGTGTCCTGATCTCCATTCAGCAGGTGGGAAGCTGAGCGACAGAGAAGTAAAGTAACTTGTCCAGTGTTGCACTGGGAGTTTGCAGAAGAGCTGGGAAGAAACTAGCTTTCCTGATGCCTAGTCAGGTCTCTTTTCCCCAGGAAAAGCCTCAAGTCTCTGTCTGGAACAGCATTCAGTATGGGTTAGTGTCCCATTATGTTGGGTGTGGTATAAATGCATAGTAAGGCGCAGGGCCTGCGCCATATAAATGGGGGAGAGAGGAGGAGGAGGAGGAACTTTCATTCTGACAATGTACAAAACTTGGTGGCTTCCCACCAGCTTGATGGTTTGATAATTGGGTTTATAAACACTCCTCTCCTGTTCATGTAGGTGACAGCATAGGTAGGGCTGGAGGGCAAGGTATTTTTGAAAGAGGAGAGGGTAGAGGCATTAGAGATCAGGTCAGGAAGGGAGGTTCCATGTTTTGGGAGCCAGGTGAGAGAAAGTAGAGAGCTGTGATTAAGGGAAGCAGGAAATGCTCCTTCTGGATTGGGGTCCCTGGTGGAACAGAGGGGGTGGAAATGTCAATGCATTGAGACAAGACACTCTAGTCCGTTCTTCCAGAGTAAAGCACAGTAGCTTAGTTCACTTCTTGGAGCAACCTTGATTGTCATGAGCTGAAGACTAGAACCTGTGGTTCCCAGCATCATGGCATCTTGCTGCCTGGTCTCATGAAGGGGCAGTGCATTTGCGTCATCTCTGTGCCACACTGTGATGCCACTCGCTCTGCAGGAAAAATACCCTATATTCTATGTGTTTTTCTCTCTCCTCCTGCTGTGAGTCCAACACCTTAGTATCATAAGTCCCATTATACAGTCCTGGTAAAGGGAGAAATTTTAACACAAACAGCTTTAGAGGCCCTTATAAACATCTGGTTCCTTTCCACCCTTTCAAGGCAAGGTCGATTGCTGTATATCAGAACTAGAAACAAGTGTGAGCCACCTCCATGCTATGGAGAGTCTCAGCTCCCCAGTGGTAGGAAGAAGACATCATATCTACTCCTCTAGGGCTGATGAGGCATGAAATCTTAAAGCTGGTATTGGACTATGACTGGACATTGCCTCTTTTGGGCCTCAGCCCACTGCCACTTTGGAATGAAAATCCACATCTGTGGGGACAAGAAGAAATATTCTGGTGAAAATAACGTATAGCTGTGTTTTGGCTGCAAAGTAAACAGGACAGTAACTTCATTAAGAAAGCCAAGCATGGCTCGGTGGAGTTGTGGAAGGGAATGTGCCATCTCTTCCTAAATTTGCTTAATTTGTTTGTCCATTCAACAGGATGGTGAGGAGCGCTTGTGATTCATTATTTATATTGTGACAGAACCCAAAATGTCCTGTGGTTTTTCAAAGACACGGGAAGGTGCAGCCCTTGATTCCCTAAACAAGCAAAGGGTAACATACATCTATTTGCATATTCTTGTTTCTGAGACTAGAAACTTAGCAAATGACAGGTGTCTTCCTGAGCCTGTTGGATGGGTAAGAGAGTTTCTTCCTGAAAACAGTCTCCTGTCCAGGATGATTTTAAGGGCTGCATAAAGAGAGGCATAACTCATTTGAATGATGTGTGAGCAGGGCCAGCCCAAGGTTTTTTGGCTTCCTAGAGCAACACTGATTTTGGCATGAGTGCCCCCCTTCAGCTGCCAGTGGGGATCCAGCAGCGGACTGGGAGTGCAGCAGGGTGGGACAGGCTTGCTGGGCCCTGCAGCCCAGCCCTTGGCATCCCCTAATTGTTGGTGCCCTCAGCAATTGCCTAGGTCGCCTCTATGGAAGGACCGGCCTCATGTGTGAGTATTGAGGGAGTAAACAGCCCCTTTTATATGTGTCTTGTGCAAAGGCTGCAAACGAAAGTGTGGATTGGGGCCATGCACCCTGGGGGACTGGCAGAGAGCTGAACCTTGCAATATTCTGACATGGCCTCTCACGCGCCCCACACCGACTGGCGTCGGCAGGAGGCCACGGCCAGGCTTCTATTCTGGAAGGAAGGACGTTGCAATGTATGACCTGGAAATACAGTTTAAGCAAAAGTGAGGAAGGCAGGGATTGCTGGAGAACTATGCCCCCTTTTTGAAAAGAAAAGGGGGAATTGTCAAACGTGGGTGCCTTAATGTAGGCACCCAAATAAGCTGTCTCATGTAGTGCTGGAGCTTCTGCATGCTTGGACCATCAGGACACTTATACCTATTTATGTGTTTAGCATCAGGCACGCATGTTTGACAGTTATGGCCCAAATCCTCAGAGCAGATGCCAGAGTTCATCTGGGTGGATATCTTGTAGTCAGTCCACATCAAAAGCATGTTCCTCTCAAATTCCACAGCAGTCCGCTGAGCTGCAGATTCCCAGTCTATCTACTGTACCCTGGCCTCCAGAGACCTAGCACCATTGCTCTACATCTGTAGCTTCTTTGGTATGACAAACAGAAATGGGAATTTAGCACCAGCTCACTAACGCCTGTCCATAGAACTTGCATGTGTCCCCTGCTATCGCCACAGATTTTCTCTTTTTAGCTGTTTATGGTTTTCTTTGTTTGAATGTGGAACTGCGAACTACGTTTAGCTCTTTATCTGAGTATCCACAAGGATAATTGCTGTAGGAATCTAAAGTGAGTCAGTCCCCTTATATAGGACTTTTTCCCCCCAATAAAGCTTTTTTGTTTTTTGTTTCTGCCAGGGAACTTGTAAAGTTTGAGATAGCACAAACTGTTCGTCACTCCGACCCCAATCTAATTTAAGTTGTTTATTTTAGCAGCTGAAAGAAGACCGGGGAGGGGGAGAGGGAAATGATTAAAATCATAGGTCTGGAATTCATTGCACTGTTTATTGTCCTCTTTTGTATTATCTTCAGCTTTCACACAGACTTTGCAGCTACATGGCTTTGCTTGCTGCCAACGCATCTTAACTTTGACCTGAAGGGATCACTATTTCTTAGGTATAAAACATTATTTTATTCCTCCTCCTTCAATCTTGGGGCTTGTTTTAGCAAATGTGATCATTCAGAATTGTTCTCAGCAGTGAGGTAGTCTTTAAATGGACTACTGAGCTCAGATAACAAATTTTAAATTATAACACACATGACCTGAGCCAATTTAAACTTAATCTAAAATGCCGAATGGCTCTTAATCTAAATGGCTGAAAGAACACACGCATAGTTCTTGTTTAAAGAAGATATCACAGGACAGAGAACAAGTGAAGTACAGATGTGGCCTAGTAAAGTGAGCGTTGAAAGGGGCAGTTAGGAGGCCAAGTTTACTTAAACAGTTATGAGGGGACCAAGTACTGAATGTAACACTTTGTGGCCAACCCTTAAAGCAGTGGTTGTCAAACTTAGGGTCAGGACCCAGAACTGGATCGCAGACCCTCAAGCACTGGGTCGTGGCACCCCTTGCTGCTACTGCCACAAGCAATGTTCCCTCTAAGGTTCAGCAGCTTGTGTGCAAAATTTTCAACCCATGTGCAAAACTTTTTCTGAATAAAATTTGTGTGCAAACTCGTGCAACAAAAATTATTGAAAAATCTAGTCCAATGAAAAATTAATAAATTATTTAAAGTTGTTTTTTATTAATAAAATCACCCAATTTATTTACATTTACCCAAATTGCTATACAATCAAAAGAAAGTAATCCATGGCTTTCAAACAACCCAAGACCAACTTTATATTCAATCCGGATCCTAGGTGTCACAATTCTGCCTAATACCCTCATCTGTGTTCTACAGGCAGAGTTACAGTTCACAGGGAAGCCAGCTAATTATCACTGACAGCATTTAATATACACAAGGAGTGGTGTGGCACTTAAAGACTAACAGATTTATTTTTCGCATGAGCTTTCGTGGGGGACTTCTTGTTTTGTTTTGTTTTCCTGGAATAGACTAAAATGGCTACCCCTTTGGAAATTGGCGCCATTTAAGATGTCTTGATGGTCCCAGAGGGGTAAATTCTACTGAAATTTTAAAAATCAAAAAGATTCCAGACATCTCTTTTCAGGAAAATGCTGCTACAAGAAGGGTGCTAAACACAGCTGAAATCAAAAGAATGGGCTTCTAAGCTGCTTTAAGATAAGGCTACAGTATTTCTTAAAAGCCTATTTTCAGTCCCTTGTATCTTTACCTGCCCCGTCATTTTGGGGCTACGTTTCAACTTAAGAGAAAATCTCTACCAAATACCACATCACTTCAATGCATTATGGTTTCTTCTGATGGACAGATTAGGGTGCATAATGAAGGGAATAATCTCATGGCTGCCATTGATTCCCAGTCTTTTGGCTGTTACTATATTTAAAACCAGTACTTATCTGATATCTCCTTACATCTCTAAGATTTCTATGAATTGTTCTTCAAAGCTTCTGATGAAATGGGATTTTCTCCCATGAAAGCTCATGCAATCAATATATTTGTTGCCCTTTAAGCACCACGGGATTCCTTGTTTGTTTTGTTATGAACTCTTGTAATTTACAGGATTCTGGAGAAAACATGTTCCCGGTTCTTTGAAGGCACAGGGTTAGCATGCTCAAACACTCTCACTGCTCAGTCACTCCACTAAAGTAACATCCAGACTAGCTTTCGGGAAATATACAACTGATTTTTAGATTTTTCACCTCCACAGCTTTATCTAGTTATAGAAGGGACATTTTGGCACCAGGTACTCACTCCCTGTTTCCCATGTGAGGATTTTCAAACTTCAGGGTGTGAATGGCACTTACTCTTTCCCATACCTCTTGTTTAGAAAGCTGAAGAATTGCCCCAGTTCTGACTCCCTAGGCTCCTTGCCCCCATTGCAGCCCACCATCCCAACCCCTTCTCCCCCCTTTCTGCACACCCTCTCCACCCCCTGCTTTCCCCACCAGCTGCCTGACACCCCAACCGCCTCCCCCAGCCCCCTTCACTGGCCCAAGAGCTGGGCGGGGGGCAGGAGGCCACGGCGCTGGCCGGCAAGGAGGAGCCCGGGCTGGAGGTTGGGGCTGGAAGGGGCAGAGCCTCCACAGGCTCCGGGGAAGGGGGAGGAGTGGCAAGGCTGACCCCGAGCCCGCAGACCCTCCCTTCCTTCGGCCGAGGGGAGACGCGCCAGAGTGCGGTGTCTGGGCGCGAGCCTCAGCCTTGCCCAGGCGCCCCCGGCTGATTCCTGGCCTTGCTGCCGGACCGGGGGCCTGCTGCCTCCAGCTCCTGGCTGTTCCCCAGCTATGGGGCAGGCCCAGCCCAGCACTTCCTGGCCCCAACCTTGGCCGTGCTGCTACCCTGAACATCCCCGTGCGCGGGGGCAGGAAAATCCTGCGTGGCAGGATTTTTTGAGTGTGCGGCTGCACTGCTGCGCGCCTTAGAGGGAACAGTGGCCACAAGACTGGAGTGCAGTGCTGAAAGATGGAATGGCTGGGTCGCGGGCATAAATGATTTTGTTTTCAACTGGTTCCCGAGGGAAAAAGTTTGAAAACCACTGCCTTAACGTCACGTTAAATAGTCTAGCTACAATGGAGATCTCAATGTAATTTTTTTTTTTAATTAAAGTCTATTTGTATGTAGATGTAGACTCTCTCAGCACAGGACACATGGGACGAGCACCTCTTAGTGAGGCTTTGGGAGAGTGGCTCAAGTAGTCCGCTGTCTGGTGATCAGTGCTTGGTCTCTCATCACAGCCACGACCTCAGATCGCCACCTGAGTTCTCTCCAAGTCTACCCCTTCCAGTGTTACTCCAGTCCAGCCTGCCTCAGTGGCCATCACTAGTCCAGTCTGCTGCAAGGATCTCAGCCCTTCAGCTGAGTCCTCAGTTACCCTCTTCAGAGATATAGTTCACTTTTGGCCAGCCGACTTGTATCAGCAATGCCATAGAGGTCTGGGGGACCCAGGCCCGCCCACTTTTCTGGGACCCAGCCCAGGGATACCAAGAGCTCAGTTGACTGCTGCTTCCTCAACCTCCTCAATCCTCTTTGGCCTGCCCTTGCCAGGTCTCCTGGGCCACACACACCTCTTCCTTTGTATCAAGGTTGGGGCTTGGCGGTGCCACCGGGAGCCATCCTGAGCCCTGTCTTGCACAGCCCTGCTCAGCACAACCTTCTCCCTTCCAGGTCTCAAGCAAACTGCCCTGAGTAGGAGCTGCAGTCCTAGTCTTATACTGCCTGCCATGCCCTGATTGGTCAAGCACTCCGTACAGAGCTCACCAAAGCAGGGAAACTATCTTGCTACAGTGGGTGACCTTTAAATCATGGCCCTAGGTTAATTTGCTTTGAGAAGGTCTATAAACAGTAAGTCCCCAATCATACAAACAGATGGAGTCTCATAGGTGTCTGTATAGCCGTGTCTGTAGGATTGGGGCTTAGCTAAAGAGGGATTTCTGAAGCTAAAGCAGGCCTAATATTTGGGAGACCTAACTCTAGCATGAAATTCTTACATCACTTCAGGCAAGTCACTTAGCCAGTCAGTAGCCTCAGTTTCTCTTGTCAGTTTTCAAAGGGATAGCAATGTTAGTTGAGTCCAGCAAGAAAAGCAAGGAGTCGTGTGGCACTTAAAGACTAACAGATTTATTTTTCACATGAGCTTTTGTGGGAGAATATCCCACTTCGTCAGATGCTTCGAAGATGGATGACCTTACATCTTTGAAGCATCTGACGAAGTGGGATTTTCTCCCGTGAAGGCTCATGTGAAAAATAAATCTGATAGTCTTTAAGTGCCACACAACTCCTTGGTTTTTTTCTCAGTTTCTCTGCCCATAGTATGAGCCTAATAATATTTTCCCAGCTCTCAGGAGAGTTGTGATGCTCACTCCATTTAACAAGTGGGCTTTGATTTTACAGTGCCTCAGTATTTTAGGGAACCCAACAGGAATCACCTGGTGTCTGACATGCAGAGGTGTTAGTATGCAGGCACAAATCCATCTGAAGTCAGTGGGGTGCTTGGTACCACTGTGACTTGGATCCCAGGTGTCTTAGGTTGGGCACCCGACAATGAAATAATTCAAGGTCCACATTTGAGAAACTTGGCCTTCCTACCTGGGAAATACTTAAGAATCTCTAGCTGGAATGTGCTAGGTCAATGCAAAGTATTAAGTTGTTTGCTGTGTTACCCTCTGAAACGTGGTTTTATTGGCTTGGCCCAGTAATTCTACAGAGATGGTCACTTGAATTTTTTTTTTAAAATTGCCTTTATTGACTTGAAAACCAAAAGACACATTTGGATTTGTATTAACAGGAGGCTCAACCATTCAAGAACTGAGAATGTTTTTACCTTGAATTAGGGCTAAGTGGCAAGACATGTTCTCACCTGCTAGTCATGAAACAAAGTTCTTTGATTTCCAAACTGGGTTTCTGGAGTTTGCCTGGCAGCTAAGGTTTTTAATTTGGGGCCGGCTTTTAGCTGACACCAGAAGACCCCACATATGCTCCAAAAGTTGGCACAGCTTGGAAGAGGGGGGCAAAACTGCTGCTGCGCTCCAATTCAGGCATAGTCAGCCATGCACCTCAGAGCCAGGCTCTTCCGAGTGGTGCCTGGCTCCATATAAAGTTGTGTTATTTTCCATGGGGCTGTTGTGGCACGTGGCACTTTTCTGTGTGAATAAGGATATCACAAGCTGGCCCACCCCAGGGGACTGGTGGGTTAACTGAGTCCTGTATGCACTTGAGAACTTTGCAGGAAGGAGAGAGAGCTGCTGGTTTTTACACGGACCACTCCCACTAAGGGAAAGCCATGGCTCAGCTTTTCCCCCTTTGCGTTTGTCTTGTGGGGTAGCTGTAGAAGTTGCAAGACAAGCGAATCTCTTGCTGTCAGGGGTTGGTGTGAATGTGTCCGCCTTTGGCATGGCCCAGCTATTGTCATTTTAAGATGAGAGTGTTTATTAGCTCCTTATTCAAGGACCTCAGAAGGACTGGGGGCACTGAACAATGTTGTTGTTCATCGTGATGTGCAGGAGCACAAGCTATGAGAACTTGGAAGAGACGGGTGAAAAGAGAACTAGGAAAAGGCAAATGCATATACATGAGCAGAAGAGGATGGAGAGGCATCCTGGTAGCTCTTTGTCTAGATAGAAGGACTTCCTGGCACACTCCATGGCAGCCGTCGTGTGTGGTTCTCTGCTAATAATCATTCATCATAACAGCAGCTGTTGCTGCTGCCCCACCCAGGCCAACAGGCATCTTGGGTGCCGTTGCAAAACAGAAATAAAATGATAATTAATGCAAATGAGGCAGTGCCTGAATGCATTCCCAAAGCAGGGATGAAGCCACTCTCTCATGTGCTAGCACTCACACACATCTTCCAGCTTCAGATGAAGGAAAAGCTGGAGCACAGGAATGGCTACTGCTCTCCAGGTACAGCTGTGGCCAGTCAAGGGACCAAGACCACAGGCCTTCTGTTATAAACCCGCCACACTGTGGACTTCACCTGCACAGTGGCTCCACTTACTAATGAATGGAGAAATGTATTTGCCGCTCACTAAAGCAGTACTAATTGGAGATTTTTCATCAAATTTTGGACCAAAAATGTTTTTTGATTAAATGGAAATTTTCAGGAGTGAGTATTCTATTTTCATATGATTTTTTTCATCAGAAAAACAAAAACACAACCCTCTCCACCTTTTTTGGGGGGGTTGTTGGAATCCTCCTTTCCACCCTATCAGCCTCAAATTAGTTTTCGGTTGTCAAGACCTGAAAAAGGGTTAGCATTGAGTTCAGCGGTACTAAACCATCCACTTAAGTGCTTGGCTGAACAGGGATGGATTTCAGCATGTGCTTAACTGCTCTACTAAATCAAGACCTTCTCCTTTGACTGGCGGGGAGAATTTTTCTGTTCTCCACATTGCACATTTGTCCATTCCTGAACCTTGAGACTTCAAATATACACTCTCTATTCTAATCCAATTCTGTTAGACCGCATGCATCACTAAAATCTCAGCACCTTCCAGCAGTCAGTTAAGCAATAGGAGTAATATCTGTCATGTTTGCCCTCTCATCCTCTCCCCATGGGGGAAACACATGTAGGGGCACCAGGTTGGGATGGCCCTTAGTTCCTTTGGAGTTTGCTTGCTAAACCCTGGATTTTTCCCTCGCTGAATAAACAAGGTGCCAGTCAGGGGCTTTCTTAAATAAGGAAACATACAAAGGATGTGATTATTTTCTGAGTCACACCACTGGACCTCTGGAGGCGTCCACCACAACTGCTGGAATTCCACCCCACCCCATCTCACCCGGACTTTGAGCCCCGTAGAAGGGAAATGCACCATCGATTCCAGTCCCTACATTAGGTGCGGGGATCGTGGCAAATGTTTTTGCAGCCATCAGCAGCTTGGATGATGACATTCCAAACATCACATTTCAGATTATTAATTAAGATTTTACAAACTGTTGTCTCCCCTTACTTCCTTTGTGGACATACTTATTAATAGAAGTGAGTGAATAATGCTGGCACCGCGGTGGCAAAAAATCAAAGAAAAATCCATTTTGTGTTAATGTTGAGCGTTGTATTGTTTCATTTTTTAAAATAAAATTAAAGGAGATGTATGTAGGAAAAGTCATGGGGGGGGAGAGAGAGATTATTTTAGTGGAAGAATTGGCTGAAGTTGACATGAATATGCAAAATACCGAATCTGCATCCGCTCCCCGCCCCCGCCAGTTTATTTCTAAAAATTTCAGCTAGCTCATGTTATTAAGCCAAATTCACGGACATGGGCAGATTTACCCCCCAGGGATGAATTTGATTCCCACAGCTTTTGGCGAATGGATCATGCTATCTTTGTTCAGGGAAAATCTAAAGCAAAATCTTCTGCAGAGCTACAGACCTGGGATCATTTGTTGGGATCTGACACCCGCAGTTGAGGAAAACAGCCGTGCCAATTGTCCTACCTAGTAGATGGTGGTTTTGTAAATCCAGCCCCCTCACCCCCTCTTACCCCATGTGCTTGCTATCTGGATAATATACAGATCCTTGAATCATCTCACCTATCTTCCAGGAAGTGTAAAACCTTTGAACTACTCTGCCATGCTAAGAGTCTCAGCTGATAAGTGAAAATCAAGATGCTGGGTAAGACAAAGATAGGGCGCCCACAGCAATCTGTAAGATTAGAGTCTGGAGTTGCTTGGAAAGGCAGCCGTGACAGGTCTGTGACCATCAAGCCTGTATGTAAGAAATCATTGGTGCTGAATAAAATGACAACAGAGCTGTAATGCTTTGTGGACTGTGTTTAATGAAAATATCATCTCAGGCCTACAACATGAGGCATTCATGTATAATAAAATGAGGTTCCTGAAACACTTCAGAGCATTAAGCCATCTGGTCTGCTGTGATGTACTAACAGCTTTCCCTAATTTTTAATGCAGGTTTTATGATGGATATGCACATCATGTTATCCATGCATAAGGAAGAAACAGTCTAGCTGCACTTTGAACTAAACTGACTGATGATGAATTTGTCTCCCATTTTAATTACTTTCTGTACATTAAAGGTGTAGTGGACCATGTGAAGTGCTTTGTCTGTCTTATCCCCAGCGTGTCCCTCATGTTTCCCTTGAGTACCGGAGCTGGTCTGGCTCCTTGATCTGCAGCCACTTGTGGCAGGGGACAAGGAAGAGTGAGATCAAGTTAAAACACTGCCTCAGATAGAATTTGGTCAAGAAACACCTGAGCCACCAGAAACAAGTGAATTTCATGAAGCTAATTAGTTCTTATTTCTGTTCCTTGAAATATTCCCTAGCCCATATGGCAGCACGTGGCGATTACTGAAAGAAGAATAAACCATTTTATTCAGCACAAATCGAAGCAGTCACTAACATTTGAAAGAGACTTTAAAGGGCAAATCTCAATCTTGCTCTCTCTTTGCCTATCTTCCCTAAACAATTGGCCAATCTCTTTAATGAGGGAGTCAGGCATGAGAGAGAAGGAATTTTGAAAGTATTTTATAATCTTAAAAACATATTTGTTTCTGAGGACCCCAAACTGGAACCATTAATCTGAATACACCCCAAAACTTTAGAGGCTTGGATAAAATGGGACTTGAATTCAGGCTTACCCTTGTCTGTGTTTAGTAAAACAGGGCTGTGAACAGACAAACACCTCCCAGGGTTTTGCTTGTCTTTTACTTCATGTATACTGGGCCAGATGGGGAACCCTTCTCTTTCACTGGTGGGTCATCCCATGCACAAATGACTAACTCTTGCATAGTGCTTTTCATCTGTACGTTTTAAAGAACATTTCAAAGGCCCGAGGTCGCCCACCAGGTCAGTGGCACAGTTAGGAATCGCAGCCAGGTCTCCTGACTTTCAACCCAGTGCTGTATCTCCACCCTAGATCGCACATCATGAGTAGTTCCATTGACTTGAGGGAGAAGACTCGTGGGTAACAGCTCAGCAGTGCTCGAAAGAAATTAAAAAAAAATAGCTACCTTTTTCACCGTTTTTTTTTTGAAAAACATTCTATAATAAAAGTTATCATAAAATTTAATTTAGTTTTTGATAGGAAATGCATCATTTTTCTTTCTTCCCTTCCTTCTCTTTCTCCCTCCCTGAACTTCCCCCACACAGGGGTTAAAGTAAGCCAGAACACCTGCTATTGTTAGGGGGCAGCGTTCCAGGGCCCCTAAAAATAGAAGAACATGCCAGAACGCAGCGTTCCCCCCAGGGCTGGCTCAATGGGCTGTGGATGGGAGAGTGCCCAGCCACCCCTCCCCTCTTTTCCTGGCACCCCTGGCGTCCCCACCCCTACCTGCTGGGCCTGGATGGTGCACACAGCCCAGGCCAAGTCTCGCGCCCGTGCTCCCTCTTACAGGCCGGCCAGTGCTGCAGTTGCAGCCTCCCTTCCCTGCCCCAGCCCGATCCAGTTCCTCAGCCATCGGTGGTTGTCATGAGTCCTCGTGCACCCCTTCCCTGCCCCACCCGATAAGGGAGCCCGGGGGGAGGTTGGGAACAGTCGGGCAGCTAGCAGGGAAAGGGCGTGGCAGGTAAGGTGGGGAGAAGGGGTCTGGATGGTGGGCTGGGGAGCTGTGGAAGGGGTTGGGGGGCTGAAGGGGGTGAAGTGAAGACAGGGGAGCTGATGGGTTGGGGGTTAGGAGGGCTGGCGTGGGAACATGGGGGCAGGGAGCTTAGGAGATGGGGGCTGAGGAAGACATAAGGAAGGAGGGGTCTGATGGGGGTAGGTGTTTCAGGGGCAGTAGCTGGGGTGGGGGCAGAGGTGTCATTGGTGCCAGGCTTATAAAGCTTGGGCCCCGAGTCCCAGAGCCCGAGTCCCAGAGCCCAAGCCCCTGGTCCACCGCCAAGTCGCTTGCGGCAGCAGCTGTAGCATGTCTCAGTGCGCCGAGCCCCACATCTTTTCCGGAGCTGGCGCACCCCTGGGTGGGAGGCAGGTGTTTGGGCAGCAGTAGGTGGGGTGGGGTGCAGTAGCTGAGGTGGGGGACAGGCATTTGGGGGGCTGTAGCTGGAGTGGGTGAAGGGGACCCGGACGTGCATGCAGGGGGCCTGGAAATTTAGGAGGATTCCAGGGCCTGCCAAATTATATTTTAAACTGCCCCCACATCTCCCAGCTGCCAGCCAATTGGAAAAAAAAAGTGGGAAAGAAAAATGGAGAATGCTGAAAATAAATAAAAATTTGCATAAAAAATGAAAAAAATTAAACAAAAATGAACTTCCTTTTTCCACAGCAAAATTAATTTTGGTGAAAATGGTACACCTGATCAGAGAAGGAAAAAAAAGGCAAACTGGCAGGCAGTTCTAGTTAAAGCTGGTGTCTATATCCAACCTATGTGTATGTTCAGTGGACCTTTAATGGGCTGAAGCCTTATTTCACTGCTCCATGCTCCCATGACCATGTCAAACTTAAGGTCACAGAAGCAGTGAGTACATCTTGGGGCGATGCATCTGCTGTGAGAGTTCATACGGACCCCTGCCCCTCCATGGGGAAGGAAAGCTTATGACTGTCCTGATTGATGGGCATGGAAATGGGATCTTCGTGGGGAGATGTCAGGAAAGAGGGTGCCTCCTCCAAACTCCTTGGCTGAATAGAAATGCCTCCTCAGAAGACAGACAGTGAGGGGCCACTGGCCAGGACACTAAACCCCTTTTAAACCCCCTTCAGGACAGGGCTGCCAAATAACAAGCAGGGTGGGACAAGGAAATTGGATCGAAGATGTTAACTGAATACATATCTATTTTTTAAAAAAGGTTACTTAAATTGTGTGGCTTTGAACATCTAATTATATCTTGAAAAATAAAAAATAGAGATGATTGAGAAACATCAGTTTGTCTTTTGCAGGATTTGAAATGGAACAATTCTTCTGTTTTTTTCAAATATTTTTCATAAAATATTTTTGTTACAAAAAACATTTGAATTTCAAATGTAATTTTTCCCCTTCTGCTACCCCCCCCCAACTTGTTTCCTTTCTCTAAATCACAGAGTAAAAAATATCTTGGATTGTTTTCTCCTTTCTGCTTTTTCTTCTGTCCACCCTGTAAGTTTTCAAAGCTTCCCCAGCCTTTGAAAAGTTTCAGAAAGGCAGAGTTTGACTTTGATTTTTTCCCTTTTGCCATTCTAAATTTCCCATAATTGTCAGTTTTCCAAATATTCAGAGTGTGTCAAGGAAAAAAATGGAGATGGGGGAGTTGAAAGGAAGAATGAAGAAATGAAAAAATCAAAGCCTGACTGTAGATATTTATTTTTCATTCAGTGACCCACCTCCAAAAAAAAAAAAGAGGAATGGAGGGGGGAATAAAACTCAGACCATGCATTTTTGACCCACCCCCCCAATTTTTTTTTCTTTTAGACAAACCAAAGCTCTTCACAGCAGATTTTGTTTTGAAAAATGCTATTTTTCATCAAAATAAAAACGTTGACTAGCTTTTATAACAAGGATTATAGGCATTTGTGGAATGCTTTCCTTCAAAAATTAACGTGAAATGCGTTGAATACATTATTCATTGCATGTTACTTGACCAGCACTGTCGGCAGGACAGTACAGAGAATTTATTTGCTGCACCTGCTCTGACTTCCATTTCTGGTGTCTTGTCCTAGCCCTGCCTTTACTCCTGTAAAGCTAGCTGAGGAAGGGGTGAGCAGATTCCAAAAGGCAGGGATACCTCTGAGCACCTAGCTATTCTATGAACTCCCTTCAGATGTTTAATGGAAACAGAGAGCCAAATTACCGCACATATCAGATCTTCTGCTGGACACATTGGTGAAATGTGTGATCCAAGTCATTCCTTGGTAGGGCATCATTGCCATTTCCTTTGCTGTTTTGCTTAAATTGTGGCTGGGCCATCTTTCTGGCATCTTTCACTTATCCCTTTTACCTGCGCTTTTACTTTAAGTTTTGTTTCAGTCTCTTAGAGGTTAGACAACAAGAGAGTTCATTTATTCCAAGGAAGAAAGGAGTTTGAACTGGCATCAAATACACAATAGGCATCAAAAATAAAGCCTTAATAGGATGATTTGTTGTGGAGTCTGGTAGTACATCAATTTCAGAAGAATACCTCCCAAACACACCAAATTCCCCATCACCTGCTACACAGAATCCTTGGCAGAATTATGATCTATTGCCTGAGGCCGCTTTATGGTCACTTCAAGGGATACACAGCTGACAGCTGGACAAATTCCATGGTGGCTACCAGTGCACTTTCTCTTGAAGCTGTTTGTAGCCTCCTTGTTGGTATTGGCAAACTTCTGTGTTTGAATGAAATGTACAGTGTATTGTCTCCTTATCAAATCCAAAATGCAAAGAAGGTGAGCAGTGAGGCTGGGCACGTGAATGGAATTTTAAAGCAGCGTGTAGTTCAATAATCTACGTTTGGTGGCTCAGTGTGAGACTTGATCTTGAGAAATGCTCAGTGGTCATGGGTGGATTAATGCATGGGCCTATGGGGCCCATACCCGGGGCCCTCCACATTGGGGGGGGCCCCTATTGTGTGGCAGTGGGGGGAGCACAGCTGCCCAGGGTCAGAGACCTAGCTCTGCAATTGCATTGCTCTCCTGCCCCACTCCTGGGCCAGCGGGTCCACCCCCAGAAGCGGGGCAGGGCTGGCTCCTGGCTGCCTCACCATGCAATACAGCAACACGGCTGCTGGGCTGCACTGGAAGCCACCTCATATGTGCTGGGCAGCCCTGCTGGGGCGGATTAATGCACAGGCCAATTCGGCCCATGCCCAGGGGCCCACCACCATATAGGGCCCTGTGCCTTGCCAGCACTGGGTGGGGGAGCAGGGCAGGCTGGCCCAGAGGCCAGTCCCTATGCTTCCACACCATCCCTGGGACGGCCAGTCCACCCCCAGGGCCCTACGCTGGTGGGGGGGGGACTAGGGTACCAGGAGAGGGGGGCCAACCTGTGGGGGAGGCCCAGAGGCCCTGCAGCCCTTAATCCCCCTCTGCCAGTGGTTTTCAAACTATGCTTTGGGACCCACTACTCAGTCACAGAGCCCCAGGTAGTGGGGTCATGGCACCTCCTGCTGCAGCTGCCCCAAGACTAGCATGCATTGCTCAAAGATGTAACTGTTGGGTCGTAGGGCACAAATGATTTTTTTTTCAACGAGGTCCCAAGAAAAAATGTTTGAAAACCACTGGGTTAGACTACTGAGGGCTACCCTCCCACATTGATGCCACTAAGCAATTGAAATCCTTCAATATCTTGCACCATTGAGCCCTTTATTATGGTGTCTCAACAAGATTAGAACTTCCTATAAAATGTCAGATAAGAAATTAATCATAATGGGTAATCATGACATTTGAAGTAGGAGATTGTGAGGTTTCATATCTTGAATATATTGCAGTGATGTTTTTAATGCTTCCTTGTATATGTTTTCCTGGGGATGGGGGCGGGTGGGAGAGCAACACCTCAAAGCTGGAATTAGGCTTGCTCAGAAAACTTCAGCAGTATCAGTCAATTAATTGAAAGTTAAATACTTTGTGGAAGGCTGTTAATTGTGATAAAATTTTCTTTCAAAGATGGGCAAGGAAGGACTGAATTGATAAATGAAATGTTTTGAGGTTCCATTTTTCGAACGGGATAGTGGATTTTTTTCTTTCTTTTATAACATTTTTTTTAAAATGTCAAAATCAGAATGAAATGTTTTGTTTGACTCATAATGAATATTTTAAATTTCATTTTGTATGAAATTTTCATTTTTTTAAAAAAATGTTCTGTTTCAGAAAAGAAAATTTCAAAACTGCAGAATTTCCAACAGAGAGTTAAATCTGGATCCCGCTCACTTCTAGCTAAAGGTGAGTTTCTTTCTCTTTATTCTATTAGCAACACTAGTGACATTTAATTTATGGATCAATTCCTTCTACAGGATTTAATAAGTGTAAGAGTGTTTTAAATGCTTTTCCCTCCTCTTTCAGACTTATTCCATTGTGTCTGAAACAGATTAGGTAGCTACCTGGAGAAAAAAATCCAGTTAATTTAGCCTTTTGTTTGTTGTTTTGCAAATTATTTGTGAACTGATTAAATTTCATACAAATGTATTCATAATTTATAAGATTTTGCCCAGTAGTTTGGGATCAAATATCAAATATTCCCACAGAACTGTTTGCTTCTGCTGTTCACCATTCATTATTTGTCATGTTTCAATGGGCACTGTAGTGTCACGGTGCTCTTTCTGCTCACTGATTGGCTGATTTGAAGATTTTAAGTAAGAAGGATGACGAATTCAAGTGGATTCTCTCATAAGAGTATTTCAATGAATTCCCATTTGTGGGAAATATTGTGATGCCTTTGGGGTTCACCAACATTTGAACAAAGAAATCACTGGTCACCTGAATATCTGAGAATAACTAGTACAATGGTCCCACAAACAACAGCAGAGAAAGCCCAGCATGGTTTTTTGCGTGGAAACATTTCAGTCACTTTGTGTGTTGTTTGGCTGACTCTAAACACAAGTCTAAAATTCTAGATTCTTGTTTCTAGATTTACCGATAATGAGATTAGTTTTGGTGAATGGAGAGAAAAGAACATACCTCCAAGTGACAAATCTATTGTCCATAAAAGATATTTCTTTTAGTGGTTGGTGTTCATTAAAAAGGCAAATGTCACTGTGCTGGATGTTCATTTAGTCTCGCTAACCAGACAGTTTGTTTCATACACTTCTCTGGCCTAGAGCATTTGAATTGTAACTTTTTCTCCTGCATTCTCACTCTCATCTTTCTGCAGCTCCACAACTAAATGAGCAACCTGAAAACCTTGCTAGGATCTATATTTCTGGTAATGGGGATCTTTTTTATTTTATTAGTGGCACTAATAGCAGCCTCAGACTCCGTCCTGAAAAACCAGGTGCTAACAGTTTCAAACGTTTTTGTCTCAACCGCGTTTCATCATCACACATCAATATTAACTGCATCTCTACTGCTATTTACAGCTTCAGACAGCTGCTGCATTTGCATACCCTGTTCTTTAATACAAGCAAGATTCTGGTTTCCAAAGTTTCTTTGGGGAATACCTCACAGTTGGCCTTGTTTGTTTAGGAAATATATTTATACAAGTTGTTCTTTGAACACAAATGTTTACTAAGGGAGATTTCCTGACGCCAGCCTGCTGAGTGGGCAGGAGACAATGAACTGCAGAATTTGTCCAGATCATTGATTGCTCATGCCACCTAGTCTGCTGACCTCCCAATGGGTGTGGTCATTTGCACAGAGTTTGCCGGTGTAGTGGGCCCCATGTTCCCATACATCAGTTTCTCTCAGCAGAACCCAAAAGCAAGGGACCCACTTGTCCTGCACTGTCCAGAGAGTGGCTGGCACTGCAGCATAGCGTGGGTGAGGATCCTGTGGAAACCAAAACCATTCTCTCTAACCTCCGGTTCCATTCCTTGTCCATTCCTTTGACCCACAGTGGGTTGGGCACGTGGACCGTGTTGAGTGGACTCAGACCAAAACCTTGGATCGCACACTCTGGGCCACACAGGAAGACAGAAAAGCAGAGCCTGCTGAGGCTGCTGCTGGAAGCCCTGGAGGTGGGCTTCTTCTGAGGTTTAAGAAGGGCTGAATAATTTTTCAGTGGGACCCTGGTCCTTGTTAGCCTTCCTGAGGCAGAACTCCCACTGATTTGCCAGACTAAGGTCTCCAGGGTCAGGCTCACTCTTTGTAGTGATGCCAGCTAAGATGAGAGTAAGCAGAGTGCTGTGCTCTGTGGTATGTGCTGATCGCTGTGGAACAGCTGAAATAATCACCCCCAAGTATAGCACTGCTGATATTTTCTCTTTTCTCTGACGTGTTTGTGATTTGCTGGTGACGAAGACAAAACCGTATGGAGATTTGCTCTGGTACCTCTCCGGCAATTTTCACTGGAGTGTATCTGCACCTTACAGTCTGATGAATGCATTTTCCCCACAACTCTGCTGTATGGTAGGGAAGTGTTTTGGCCACCTGAGCCCCAGAGAGGCCAAGTGATTTGCCCACAGTCACAGAAACCCATGGAGTGGGGCGGTGAACCCAGGGCTAAGACTTGTGGCCTGCCCACTGGACCCTCCTTCCTCTTGAGAAGCCTCCTGCTCTAGCATGGCAAATAATTTAATAATGAAAAGGTAGAGAAAGGGCCAGCAAGGCTGAGTAACGCTTTGTGGGGTTGAGGTCCATAAGTGATTTTGATCCTTCTATTAGCAAGCCCATAACCATGTTTTTCTTTAGAAAAGACCCCACATAGTTGGGCAAAAGGCCACACGCTGCCAAGACAAGCCTGAAACCTTGTGTAATTGTTCCCTCTGCTCTACTTTTCTGTTCTTTAAAGGCTGGAGAGCCCTTGAAGGGTAGCTAGAATGGCTTCCCAATGTGACCAGCTCTGCTTAAAAGAGAGAGAAAAAGATCATTTGAATGTATAATTTTGGAGCTACATGTAAATCGGAAGGGTTATTCAAATGAACTGATTTGCATACGTGGACTTAAGGCTACCCTAGGGTTATTCTGGACAATTTCTTTCCCGTGGTTTAGAGCAGCAGTCTTAAACTCAAATCACCATGAGGGCCGCATGAGGGTTAGTACGGTAACCTGAGGGCCGCACCACCGAAACCTTTCCATACAATAATATTGCAAATATCGGTAACGATTGTGTCATTGTGGGCCACAGGAAATAGCTTTGAGGCCGCATGCAGCCCACGGGCCACATGTTTGAGAACCCTGGGTTAGAGTTTGGAATTCAAAGGGATCCTGGAAAGGATGAATGGACTGAGGGGAAAGAAGAGACATGCACCTTTTGGTTTACTCAGGCAGATGGTATGAGAAAGACAGTCTTGTGCTTAAACTACGGATCCAGGTGTCAGATTCCTTTTCTAGCTCTCTCACAAACTTATTGTTGGACCTTGGATAAGACCCTTATTTAATCATTTATTGTGGTAGTGCAAAAAGGTCCCAATTAGAGGTAAAGGCCTTATTATGCAAGGTGCTATAGATGCACACAATAAAGACAGTCTCTGTCCCAGTGATCTTATAGTCTCAATAACAACTGACAATTTCTTGCCCTGATTTTGTAGTGGGCATCCTTTAACATATGTTGCGCTGGCAAAGCTTCTGTTGCAACTGGAACCAGAGCTTACCTGAGTTGGCTGCTTATTTCAATCTATGGCTCTCCAGAAAGAAGGATATTACACATACAAATTCGTCTTTTTCTGGATCATGAATTGCCCTTAAATATTTTTCCATCACGCATTTTCATCCTCTGATAGGTGACACTTCCAGGTTTGAGATTCTAGCATTTGATGGTCAACACTGGCCAACATTGTGATGTAATTGCCAGAACAATCGCAGTGCTTCTAGGAATGATGGGAACAAAATAAGGCTTTTATCTACATGTTCCCTGGACTGGTTTACATTGTTGCATGATTTTGGCAGGAATCAAAGGAAGATACACAAGGTACTTCAAATTCCTTGAGTACCTCCCTCCAATTGCCAACCGCTTACTTACTGCACTGTCTTCAGTAGCCTGAGTGGGAGGGAAACCCCTTCCCTCCCAGGTCAGCTTCACAGATCTGCTCAGTCTGTGCGGGACATCAGTCTGACGGCAGCGAATGTGAAGATAAGCCCTCTGTTTGCGCACTGTAAGGAATTCTGCTCTGAGGAGCCCCATTGGTTGAACTGCTCACCATGTGTAAAGTTAGGTATGTGTGAATAGTTGCCAGATGGAGCCTCTCAAATCTAGGGGAGTTAAGGGATTGGCTTGTTGGAAAAGTTAGTGATAAACTTTTAGCCCTTGTCCTTGTGTTCAGTCAGGGAAAGTTCCCAATGTCTGAGCCAGTTCAGTTAAAAAACAAAATGCCATGTTAGTTCAAACATCCATGGAAATGACGTGTGCACCACTCTGGGAATTTTACTTCATTACTGCTGTGGGTCTTGCTGGCGCCAACCTTAGTCTTAGTGCCAAGCCAGGAAAATTTGCCAATGAAAGGATCCCAACATCGCTCACACACGTTTTGTAAAGCTTTTTTTTTTTTTTTAAGTGCCTAAACATCTGGGAGGATATGTCTTTAGGGTCCCAGGGTCATTGCTTTGACTGCATGATTGTGTTCTGGAAACATCTTGGCCAGAGAATTCAAATGGTGTGTATGAAAGCATAGTGGAAATTGGTTGTATTAGGAGAGAATTAAGCTAGAAGTGCCTGATGAGTAATTAGCAGCTTCCAAAAAACTAGAACTGGTGGGGAAAAAAAATTATTTGACCAAAAGAGTGTTCCCCCGAAACACCTTCTGAGTCCATTGATGATTGTTGAGTTTGCATTGAAAAATTAATAAGACCAGATTTTGGTTGCCAAAATGAAATCTGTTTTCCTTTCTGATGAAAACCCCCAAAAGTCAAACAGATTTTCAACAAAAATGGCTTTTTTTAAATGTTCATTGAATTTTTTTTTTTTTATGGGGGAAGGAGAATTGTTTTCCAACCAACTCTGCTGAAAATCCATTCCTGCCAGGAGATGATCTAAAACAGTGGTTTTTCAAACCTTTTTCCTCAGGACCCAGTTGAAAAAAAATCATTTATGCCCATGACCTAACAATTCCATTTTTCAGCAACACATTCCAGTCTTGGTGGTGGTGGCAACATGGGGTGATGCAACCTAATACCGGATGGTTTGTGACCCAGTGCTAGGTCCCAACTTGTAGTTGAAAACCACCAACCTAGGTGAGGAGCAATTGACACCATCTCTGTATGTATTAGCATATCGCTAGTATTACACGCTGCTGATCGGTATTACAAGCACCCAGAACCCCACAGAAGAATTTGCTGGTAGGGGCTGTGTGGGATGATATAGGGGTTGTGTTGGATGTCAGGGCTGTGAGGTTTCAACTGTTTTCCAGGCTTCAACTGTGTTTGTAACGAGCGTAGATGTGAGCCAAGGGGTACCACAGTGTGCTGGACAATTGCACTTGGCACTGATATGGAGGGACAGAGCAAGGAGGCCAAGCTAAACGGCAGCCCTTGTGCTCTCTGGAGTGAGGACGCAGGTCCTGCTGGGTGCTGGCTCCAGTGCAGGTCTCCTGAGAGGTGGCTGTGAGGAGATAAAAGCCTTAGAAGAATCACTCCTGTGCCATTCTGCAGAGACAGGGGAGCGTACGCTACGCCTCTCAGTGTTGACAGAGTACGTCTGCTCTCTCATAGGAATACCGCTCCTACCTGAGGGGCAGTGTGCTTATGGATGCGCCTCAAAGCAAGCAACCAGCCCCAGGTTGTGTTTGTGTTTGGGCCCCCGCCACATGAGAAGCGCATCCAACTATCCGCCTGCACAGATACCTTCTGTAGTCATGGGATTGTCTCAGCCGCAGTCATTGCTGCCCTTAAGTCCTCTACACCGGAGCCAACAAGCTCTCCCTGCCGGAGGTGGATGAGAGGTGGTGACACCAGGCTTCCGATTCCCAGCGAATGGGGATCAAAGCTGACTCCCGCACTGATGTGTGTGGAACCCTTCATGTGTGAACGTGAAACCACGGCTCCTGTTCATCCAATAGTCATGGCAAAATAACTACACGGA
Source organism: Podocnemis expansa (assembly GCA_007922195.1). Classification (NCBI taxonomy): domain Eukaryota; kingdom Metazoa; phylum Chordata; order Testudines; family Podocnemididae; genus Podocnemis; species Podocnemis expansa. The sequence goes on from ML682019.1 coordinate 20,583,829, forward strand.
TGGTTCTATTCAATGCAATTAGATTTGAAACAATTAGATTAAATGACACAGCTAATTAACAGCAACCTTAGCGGTGAAAGCTTCATTAGGAGCACACTGTTATTGCTACAGGCAGAAGAGGCGTCCTTACCCTACCTTCCAACATTAACATGTCTGGGGGAATTTTTTGCCAATAAACTTCTGTGTTGGCTCTTGGCTCAGGGGACAGCACTTATAGATCTGTCTATAAGGATGCTAATGTGCTGCTTTCTGGTAATTTTCTATTAATTGTTTGCTCTCTCGATGTGTCCTCAATCCATTAGTTCCACTTTCAGGGATCCTAGCCGCCAATAAATTCTTTGGGCTGCCACAGCTGCCCCAACCTTCTTTCATATAATCATCCCCAAAGCTAATGTTTTTAAGGCAATTGAAGCAATCCATATCAGGCATTGTCCCTCTGCACTTCATTCAGCCAAATATAGTGAGAGCATCATCGCTGGATTCCCTGGGGGGTTTGCCTGTGGAGCGATGATAAGGGAATCGGATTTTAGCACTGACACTAGAGGTGAAATCCAAAGATCCAGAATATTTAGTTATGTTTACCCACAGTAATCAGCTTCTCAAATAGATGTCACTGGGAAAGCTCTTGCTACATTGATTGCACTGTTTCCCATCTTCTGCCCAGGGGCAAACAGCACTGATTAATATTTCACAACACTTTTTTTTTTTTTTTGTGCTCAGAGAGCCTTGATAGAGAGGCACAGAATATTTTACCGTCTCTTGTGTTTGCCTGCTCCAGTAATCATTGGACTCAATCACTCTTGCAATGTTTTTATGAATTAATAACAGGCACTTTGGAGAGCTAGCAGGGAGATGGGAAATGCAATCTGCAGAACCTTAATGAGCACCATGGGGACCAGACACGATGATTTCTGAATCCTCTCTCTGGTTCACTCTAAATCATTGTCTCTAAAATTACCTGCTTCCAGTCCATTTTAGATGGCTATCATTTGGTGGATAAGTACACCTGCTTTCCCACAGTGCTCTCTCATTCATCAAAAGGTTTCAGTTGGATGCTGTCCCAATTAATTTTTTTGTTTTAATAAAAGCTCACCTTTGTCAGGGCTGACAAAATGTTTATCTTCCCTACCTGCTCATTAGTGTTTAGACTACATCAACTGATGCAAATGACCAAAACCCTCCTGGAAATTAAACAAGAGGGGAGAAGGATTACTGATCATTCAGAGGGTAAATTAGCTGCTTCTCTCAAACATTTGCTACTGGAAACCCATAAATAATGTCAGATGTTGGGGTTTTGAGTGGACAAGGAATACGCAGCAGGCATTTCTTTTCTACCACCTTCTTTTATTAAGAAGAAGAGTAGCAGCAATTATATTAATAAATAACAACATTACAGGGTCAGATCCTCCAGTCGGTACATCAGGATGGTGGGAGTTGTAGGGCAATGGTGGCTAAAAGACCCAGTCTTGGCTACTCCCCGATTCTGAGACCAGTCCATGCCAGTCCAGGAGCCAAGTGAAGGTTAGAGCAGCTCTTAGCCTGCTCCAGGTTATTCTGGCTGCCCTCAGCCATAAGGGGCCATTCTGGAATCTAGAGTTTGCCATGATTTAGGGGGTTCCCTTTCCATCCGATGCGCCCCACGTGTTGGGGGATTCTCTGTTCAGCCTGCTCTGTGACGGGATTATCTGTGTCACGCGGGAGCCTGAAGCCCCAGTTCAGCTGATTTTATGGATCTGAAGCATTGTAGAGGGACTGCAAATCTAGCCCAAGTGATGAACTTCATTGGCCCCAAGCACTGCAATGATCTTCCTCTGGGATGTTGAAGGTTAGAATTTCCTCAGCAGTTTTTACAGGGGTAAGAACCAGGAGAAACATAATTGTTTCAGTTTGCAAGTCACATATGGAGAATATACTACAAGATTGTAAACTGCAATTTCATCGTTGGTGGAACTGGCTCCCTGCAAATCCTTTTGTGGAGCTCTGAATCACCCTGAGGGAAATGTCTGTCTTCTCCACTCCCTGGGGCCCTACAAAGGGAAATCCACAGAGGGTTGGGGACAGGGTAGAGTAAATACAGTGTACTGCTCTCCTCCAGAATTTCCCTGCAGGTGTCAGGGAAGGAAGTAACGTTATAATCCCTTACGTCTTCTTTACACCCTGCTTTATTACAGCCAGACCTCCCTATGGTGTTCAGAGCACTGTTGTATGTTTAATAGATGCCTTCATTCAGCTGTTCACAGTGACTCCTCGTGTGTTTGGTTTTTCTGTCAGCTTGCAACCAATTCAGGACCCATCCGTGTGTGTTGGTGTTTAACTCTTCCTCCCAGTCTGCATTACTCCACACTCCTCTGCTCTGAATCCCACCTGCAGCATTGCCCTAGTATATCTACTCTTTATTGAACTTCATCACCATCTTCCCTTGTCTCAACTGATCTAAATAATACATGATCGGGAAATACCACCTCTTCTCTACTCATCCCTCTTCCTGCCTGTCAATACATACACCAAACACCATGTTCCTGGGGCTTTCCTTATGGGTCCCTGTCCATACGGAGAGTGGGTACCTATGCTCAGTGTTTCTGTCCTGTCAATTGAGCAGTCTATAGTCAAGGAGAAGACCTCCTCCTCAAATCCAGGCACAAAGTGCCCTTGTAAACTCATCTTGCAATTATTATTGGTATTTTGGAAGCACCTGAATGTCCCTGTCCAGACTGGGCCCAATGTGCTGTGCTGTATAAACTGATGGTGACATACAAGCTTCCTACCCTGAAGAGTTTCCCACCCTCTATCAATACTCATTGAAAAAATCACCCATCTGTTAGTTTTCCTTTATTCACTTCTTTGCTGACCATTCGAATAGGATAAAGGAGGCCTGATGTAGCCTTCTACAATGCTGATGTTGGGCTCGGTCCTCCCTCCAGTTGCACATGCCCTGCTTTAGTGTGGGCTGCAGAAACCCAGGGAGGATTCATACCAGAGGAAGGGTTGAGGTAAAGAGACGTATTTCCACCACTGCTGTTCCTTTGGGCGATGGTAGCTCAACCATGCTACAGGGCATCCCCTTGACAGGTATCTCTGGTCCTCGGTGCCCCAACCATGCTGTCTCTCCCTGCTCCTAAAATTCTCAAACTTAATTCACTATGATTTGTCAGGATCTGGCATTTACCCCAGCAAGGCCTGTGAGCTTCACAACTGATTGGGATTTTTTGTGAAATTTCACTTTTCCATGGAAATGTCAGTCAGGTATTGGAAGCAGCCCGTTGCTTATAGAAAAATGGGTTTGCTTTCCTCAGACCTTCTCTGGGTCTCTGTTTTAGACACTGGAGTTATTCACTTTGGGGCCTCTTCCAAATCCCACTGAAGCCAATAAGAAGACTCCCATTGGGTTTTTTTGTGCATTATGTGAAATACTGAATTATTTTTTGCCATGTCAATAACAACTGCAAGATGAGGTGAGATGCTGGTGAGTGATGGGCCAGGGCCTGCTCCGATACCCCCTTTTGAGTCATTGGTCTTCTTTGCGTTGACTTCTGTGGGCCTTGCCTCAGACTATAACTGGCCGTGGTGTAGAGTTATATCTCTTCACTCTGACACATTAGCTGAATTCTCAGCCCAAGCTTTAGTCCAACTAGAATAAGAGCAAAGCATATGGGGGGGGGGGGCGCAGTGTGGGAACACCTTAACCCCTGATCCATGCACAAACACAGGATTTTCATCACTAGTAGCTATAGTCCAGCACTTTTACTGAGTGCTAAATAAATGGGGGAAAAGCAGCAAACATCCAAAAAACCTCACAGGAACACAGTTGCTGCATATTTTCTTCATCCCCACAGGCGGAAGCTGATATTCAGCTTCTAAACTCATGCTTCCCAAGCAGAGTGGGTTTTGTGTTAGTCTATCTAGAATGCTAATGTTCGTGGGTGTAGTCTGGAAACATTAATGTGAATTTCCTATGTGCATTGGCAACCCGATTCCAAAATTAGGTCTGTGCTGTCCCAGATGATTTACAGTGAGGGCTGATGAATGCTCATAGTCAATTAGTTCACAAATGCAGTGATTTATTCACAAACCAGTCCAGAGAAAATTGCATTTTGTTTCTTAGCAAACAAGGGAAACTTCGGGTTTTTCACTGTGTTCTGTCTGTCTGTTTTTAACTGCTTTCCAGAAACTTGTTTTCCTAAGGCTGGTATTGAGATATGGCACAAAGCTCTGAGATGGGAGACTAACAAACGATGTATAGAGAACTCTGACTTGGTGGACACATTTCTAGCTGGCCAGACAGCTACCCTATGCTAGATGTGCCATGATATATGTGGTGCTGTATTTGAACCACATCTGAAATATGTTTAAAATGGTACAAACCTGGATCGTTTTCACAATGTTGAAAATGCTAAGGCCAAACTTTGGTTGCTCTAAGGTGCTTTCAGCATGAACATGTATATGTAGAAAAATCACACCAAATATTTCAGTCACAGGCAGGACAGCATTTGCCATGAGATGTTTGCACATAGCTCCCATTTGGGGTGGCTGGAGGTTGCATCTGCCTACATGGGGGCTGAGATTGGATGTTGCCTGTGTATATAGCATCGGCGAATGTCATTTTAAAAGAATTGTCCAAAACAAAGTTCAAATCTGAATATCTGCCTTCCCTGACACCTACTGAGCTGGGTCCTCAGCTGGTGGTAATCCGCATCCATCTCTTGACTTCCTAAGGCTATTTGTAGCTGGCTCAACTCAGGAAAACCATATCAGTGCTCCAGTAGCACAAGGACGCATTTGTGCTTTATGGCATGAGCCTTCTAAGCCGCATCAAGCAGTGACGTTTAGCAGAGAGGTGTTGCAGTTCTCTCAGGGAGGGAGAGAGAATCCCATCTCTACAAATGCGAGGCAATGCTCTGACTGCACTTTCCTTTGCAATCAGATTCCCCTTGCAAAGAGCCTTCTCAGGATATGCTCTGCTCCTGGCAGGATAGGGCCTTTCATCAGCATTTGCAGAATTCCCTCTTTTGGGTGTGTGAGTGCTGTATGTCGCATTCGCTGGTCTCTTCAATCTCAGGGGCAAGGAGTGGGGAAAGTGGGTTGCTGTGACAGGTCTGCATGTTTCCCTACAATGCTTAATTACAAGACGGGCCCTAGGTTACCAGCCAAATACCCGCAATGAGCATCCTTATTTTTTTTGGTTCACCTCTGAGCTGCAGTTCATTTTCTGCTTGATGGCGATGCGATGACAGGCGCCTGAACAATGGCACACATTTATACTGTGCATGGCAGCATGCCGGCTGGCGACAAGTAGCTGCTCTCATCTACTTCCAGCAGTCTTAAAGATGACTGTCCCCAAAACCCTGGATTGCTTTGCTCTGAGAAGTCTCTGTCACTCTTCTAAATGCCTGAGCACTGATACAATTAATGTTTAATGCAGCATTCTTCTTGTTTGCTGGTAGCCGTTCTCCAAAAACCAGTGGGGTGTTTTGGCCATGAAATTATTGTTCCGATTAAGAATTAGAATTTCAAATGCAAGCCTTTCATCAGCAGAATTCCAGCAATGCTTGCCAGATGAGTTCAGTGTTATTTCTTTTCTTGAAGGAAATATCGAGTGCAAATAGGGCAATTTTATACACTTGCTGGGGAAGAACATTTACATTTATGGAGGCAGCTGAGTTGAAGCAGTAACACCGAAGGGAGGGGTTAAAAAAAACCTTTTGTCCCTCCATGGTTGCTACAGGATGGGCTTTCTCTCCTTGCTCTACCAGCAATTCAGCCTGGGTTTTGAGGGTTTTCTTCAAAGAAGAAAGAAATGTCATGTTATTTACAACAGCGTGGGTCGTGTGAATTAAATTGGGCATGTCCTTTCCTGTGGGATTTTAGTTACGTCAGGGACACGCTACCCATACTGCAGAGTGGTGACCTTGCTCTGAAATGGAGGTGATTTGAACCAGCACACAGGCAAAGTTTTACTGACCTTCCCACCCCGAAGAAAGCAGTCCAGCCCGGTCATGGTGAACGACTGAGCGCCACTCATCTGTACAACGTCACAGTTCCATATGGATATCCCACACTTACATAGCACTTTTGTTACTGGCTCTCATGGCACTTTCAAAGCATTAATTAATTTAATGTCCCAACGCCTTCATTATTTTTATTATTCCCATTTTACACTTTTCAGAAACTGAAGCACCAAATTATGATGTCACTTGCCCAAAGACACACAGCTAGTCTGTGCCACAGCCGAGGAGGGTCTGTTGGCTGACACTAACTCCTGGGCTTTTTAAACACTAGACCATACTTCCCTTCCAGTTTGCATTTATATAGTATATTTAATCCTGAAGGTATCCCAAGGCAGTACACAATCTTCTGAGTCAGAGAACTTCAGCCACCTCACAGGGAAGATGGGAAATGCAGGCCAGGGACACAGTGAAATCTTGCTAAAATCATTGCACCCTAGTAGGAATGAGTAGCAGGAGGTATTATGTTCTGCTCCCCACCAGGTCAGATAATAACAGCTAGCCAAATTCAGACTGGAAATAAGGAACACATCTTTAAAGGTGTTTAACTGTTAGAACAAGCTTCGTTGTGGACTCTCCATCCCTGACAATTTTCACATCAAGAGGGAAAGTTTTCCTTAAAGATCTGCTCTAGGAATTAGTTTGGAGAAGTCTTATGGCTTCTGTTACACAGGAGGTCAAACCAGTTGTTCCCAATGGTTTTTTCTGGCCATGGAATCCAGAAATCATTAGCATACGTAGAATATTTTTTTGAGCTGAGGATCTGCTCCTTGACCCGGTAGAGGCAATAGGACCTTTGTCCTGACAGTGAAGGATCAGGCCGGTTCTCTAGTTACCTTGTGGGTAACTTATCGCCATTCTACAGGTTTGGAAACTGCAACTAGTGGCCATCTCTAAATTCGCAGAGTGCCCGAGTCAGAACTAGAAAAAACGTGGTTCCAATTCCCAATCAACCACTCATTCCGCTAGGCTGCCCCTCTCTCACCAATAAAATATCTCTTTCTGAACCTCAGAGAGTTTTTTCCAGAGTTCAGCTCAGATACGTTGCCACTGGAGATTCTGACATTGACAATCTTTTTATTCCCCCTTCACTTATCATTGCAACCCTCTGACCTTTTGACATCACTGCTGTGGTGTCCAACGGAGCGAGCTAAAATAAAACAGATGGCGATACACTAGTATTTCCTTTTTACGATGAATGCAGTCTTGCACGCTTCACTTCTGTGCTTGCTGTAACTAGATCTTGCTGGTTTGTGCCATGCAAATTCACACACTGCCTCGTACTGGAGTGGCTTTGAAGGAGCTGGGCCTGGTTAACTCACAGCCACAGAGAATCAGTGGCAAAGCGAGGGTTAGAATTCAGGATTTGCTAGTCAGCCCCATCTCAATCCACTAGACAACAGCTGACAACTGTCTCTATAAATTGCACCTTCAGGTGTAGTTGTGCAGCTCCGCATTGCGCCTCTGCAGGTGTGCACAACTCCAGTGGACACAGCATGTCTGAGGTCATGATTTGGCCCATAATGCCCTGAGATGGGAGCCAACACTGTATCTCCTGAGTAACTCCTGTTATCATACAGGAAACCAGTATTTCCAGACCTAGGACCCTGGATTTGCTCTCTATTTCTGAGCCGCGAAGGATATATCTGCCTTGTTCTTACGGCAGGCTAGCTGTCTCCAGTGAAGACAGGAGCAAGGACTTGGCTACTCAGCAAGTTTTAACTTGGGTTAGTGGCTCTGGGATTAATTTAGGGTAGGGAGCCTGGCGCTAAGCTTGAGCTGCCCACCAGAATTAAAAGTTGAGTTGTTGTCATGTCTTTGCAGCTATTTTAGCCTGAGTTGACTGACTAGCTTGCCTGAGTTAAGAACCCGCTGCCTTTGTGCTGGATAGGCAAAGAGGGTCTTGGGAGTTAACGCTCTGCCTCCTGGGCACAGCAGCACCTCCCACTATCGTCCCGCGCACTGCACGTAGGATACATCTACATGAAGTGCAACAAATAGTATTTTGCATGGTGGAAGTTTCCAGAGGGGTAGCTCTGTTAGTCTGTGTACAGCAAAAACAATGAGAATCCTGTGGCGCCTTAAAGACTAACAGATTTCTTTGGGCATAAGCTTTCATGGGCTACGATGATGTGGGTTGGAGTCCATGAAAGCTTCTGCTTGAAGAAATCTGTTAGTCTTTAAGGTGCAACAAGACTCTTATTGTTTTTACAAACAGCATTGTAGCCGCAGTAGCACGGCCAGCAGTAGCAGCAGGGTTTAACCACCCTTGTACCTTGCACGGGGTTCAGTTCAGTTTGTACTCGGGGTGGCTAACTCAGGTATCACAGCTACATTACTACTGCGTGTCCCAGCTCTTCCGAGGTACCACAGCTACTCTACTCTGAGCGCCCCAGTTTGATGACTGCTGGTGGGAGTGTAGATGTGTGAGCTGGGAATTACAGGCCCACGTAGAGTATTAGCCAGAGAGGGAAGGAGAGTTGCCTGCTGGTTGGGGCACAGTATCAGGAGCCCCGAGGTTCACTTCCAGATCTGCTGCTGACCTGCTTGAACAAGTCACCTAGGGCCATTGATTTCAGTGGGAACTAGCTGCCTGCGTATGAGCACCTGCACCCATGTGTCTGTGTGCCTTGATGTCCCCATGTGTAAATTAGCAGGTAATATGTTGTTCTTGCCTTCCTCACAGCACTGTAAGTTAATAGAAATATAATATAAATGTCTTTGGGACCCTGTGATGAAGGGCATTGTAGAAATGCAATGTGATCTTACCATCCACATGTGGTCATACCAGTCAGGCCAAATATTATTTCAGTGCTGTCCTGAAGGAAGAACAAAGATATTATTGAAAGGGCAACTTTATGAAACCCTCCTGGTTAGGAGTGATTAGTAGTGGAGTCAGGCTAGAATGTCACCTGGAGAGAAAATCAAAATGGGACCTGTTTAGGGGTGTCTCCAACTTTAAGGAGCTCCACTGCAAAGCCTGATTAACACAGTGTTTGTACCTCGTCTAGTGTGATTGCTAGTCCCTCTTGTGTGCTATGACAATACACAACAATAATGATAGGCCTGGAATTTGCTAGTGATGAGGCCGGGGGTTTTCTAGAAAGAATTTTTCTCCCTTGCGCAATTCTTGAACACCTGTAACTGGTAATGGTGGTTATTTTTTCTCTACATCATTACAGAAATGGCTGCTTTAATATCCTCTATGAATCTAAAATGTCACAGTGAAAAAGGGAACTTCCCAGGCATTTGCCGCTGCCCCTGATTTGTTTGGATCTCTGGGCAGAAATGCTTCCCCCTCGCACTGTAAAATTTTCCTAATAGATTAAGGCTGAGAAGATTAGGGGTATGGTGATTTGAAGGGTATCTTTCCCTCTCTTTCATTAGGGCCATGAGCAAGGCAACTGGTGTGCCACTAAGAACAGATGAATGAGGGGGGTGGTGGAGGATATTTAAACCCCACCTTTGTCACTGTTCATCAAAATTTGTCCATACTTAATTCCAGCCATCTTTCTTCTTCGTGCCTCCAGTAAGGACTTCAACATCCTTTTTAAAAATTAAAGGGGGTGGGTTATGGAACAGATAAGAGATAATTGCCTAGCTTTGACTCTTCTATTGATGTGAAAATAGGATTGGAATTACTCACTCTGGTTGAAAGGTTAGTTGAAGGTTATTACAGGAAAATTGTTATTCATACATTTTTTTTTCTGTGCTGCTGGATAGCCTAAAAGATTAAATTCACAGAGTGCATAATGACCCATCACATCGGACAATGGTGGGAATAATCTCTAGAGACTCTAGATAACAGAACAGAGACTTCCTTGAATAATTCATGGTTCACCAGACATCCCTCACTAACAGATTACATGCGAGTTTTCATTAGAAAGGAGATAATTTAAAGTAGCTTTAAAAATAACTGATATTTTTAGCGGAAGTGGAATTAGCATAAGCATTTACACAGTTTGTTTATGCTTTAATAAATCTGCGTTCCTCCTGACCTTCATGCCATGGGAACAAAATGCAAAAGGATAAAGAAAGTCATTGTTTGTGACAACCCTGCTTTCCTTCTAACACCACTGATAGAACATTGGTTTCATACTCTGTCTATCAGCTGACCGAATTTAACATACAGGCTGAGGACATATAAATGTTCTTTAGCTAAGAAAGACACCACGTGTGGCTTACAGCTCAGACCACCCAGTAAATCAATTATGACATGCTCAAGGGAAAACCAGCTCTGCCATGGGCTGGACAGGTTGAACTGAAAGTCCAGATTTTACTTTTCAGGACCCTGAAGTTGAATCCATGGGCCAGCCCTTAACTGAGCATTCACCCCTGTAAACTTCTTTGGTTAGCTGTTTAGTTTCACCTACATGAAGGCTGAGCAAGGAGCTAGAGATTTGCTGTCATATAGGCAAAACTTTACTTCCTTTTTCTCTCTTTAGAAGAGGGGTCTCAAACTCAAATCACCACAAGGGCCACATGAGGACTAGTACGTTAACCCAAGGGCTGCACCACTGAAACCTTTTCATACAACAATATTGTGAATATTGGTAATGATAGCATCGTTGCAGGCCACAGGAAAGAGCTTTAGGGGCTGCATGCAGCCCATGGGCCATGTGTTTGAGACCCCTACTTTATAAAGTTGAGTCACATCAAAACAAACAAGCAGTCCTGTGACACTGTCAAAACTAACATGTATTTATTGCATGAGCTTTCATGGGCATAGCCCACTTCATCAGATGCATGAAACTGAAAAACTAGCATGTTAGCTGTAGACTTATTGATACAGAGAAGGCGGGTCACAGTGTTAATACAAACAGATCCAGAGGGATAGACTGCTAGCTAGCCTATCTCTAACATGCTGGGTTTTTTCCATTTCATGCGTCTGATGAAGTTTGATTGTGCCCACAAAAGCTCATGCAATAAATTTGTTACTCTTTAAAAGTGCCACAGGCCTCCTGGTTTATTTTGCTGAACTAGGCTAACGCAGCTGCCCCTTTGCAATGAGTCACTTCTAGCTATTTGCCAGGGCTGAACAGAGATTTGGGTAAAATAAGAACTTCTACAAGCTTTTCCTTCTAATTCAAATGGGCTCTTTCCTGAGATTCAGAGTGACTAGTATCTCTTGTGGCCCATTATTTCTTGCTTGCACATCCCTCTGCTCTTCCCAGTTCAGGATCCAGCTGGAACCAGAAGCAGAAATGCTAACATGCGTCAAAAAAAGAAACCAATTTCATGCCATTTCCTAAACCCTCAGTTACGTCACTGAGTCATCACAGGACTCATGCTCCACATCCTCAGTTAATCAGTTTAATTCATCTGAACAGAGTAGTTACTGTATATTGAAGGCTAATTGTTTATTAAACACATCTTTAGGAGGGTTTAACAATGGCCAGATACATATCTATTGCATTGGTCTTAGGCCTCAGCAAATATGATTTAAATAATTAATTTGTATTTTGTAAACATGCAATAATTATCTTCCTAAATCTAAATTGAATCCTAATTAAAATAATATAATTCAGTACTATGGGCTGCTTAGATTGCAGCACTTCCAACAGGATATCATGGTAAGATGTTGATTAGGGGATCAACAAACTAGACTCATAGACTTTAAAGTCAGAAGGGACCAATACGATCATTTAGTCTGACCTCCTGCACAATGCAGGCCACAGAACCTCCCGCCTGCTCCTGTAAGAGACCCCTGACCTAGGACTGACTTATCTTCTATTTATGATGGTAGGTAATAACTGATGAGGGGCACCCCAAACTTCAATCCACTGAGGGTAACCCCAGCAGTGCAATGATGGCATCTAAGCTACAGGGACTAGCGCACGTTCAAGCCACCCACACTTTCATGGAGAAGACTACAGGCCCCAGCATGCAATGCCCCTTCTAGTCTGATCAAGATAGAGAATTGCATGATGGGATCTGTAGTCTCAAGAGCTTCACTGTAATGGTGTTACATAGCATGATGCATGAAACAGAGATGGCATTAAAAGACTCTACGGGCCACCATTTGTGAAACGTAATTTACCACACTGCTACTCAGGGCACATTTATGGTAAACACCCAAGCATGGTCTTGCACTTAAAGGATTACAGTGAGTGTAGTGGCTCGCACCTCTGCTTACTATACAGAAAATCCTGGGTTCAAGCCCCAGGGGGGTGGACTTGATGATCTCATGAGGTCCCTTCCAACCCTCTGATTTGATTTGATTTGATTTGATTCTAAAAATCTGGATTCAGTTCCTCCCTCAGCCACATGCTTTCTTATGCAAGTTCCAAGGGGGCAGCCATGTTAGTCTAGTTCAGCAAAACAAACCAGGAGGCCTGTGGCACTTTTAAAGATTTAAAAGTTGTTTATTGCATGAGCTTTCATGGGAGAAAACCCCACTTCATCAGACGCTTTGAAGGTGCTTCAAAGCGTCTGATGAAGTGTGATTTTCTCCCATGAAAACTCATGTGATAAATAAATTTGTTAGTCTTTAAAAGTGCCACAGGACTCCTTGTTTGTTTTCCCTAGGCAATCTGCTTTATCCTTATGTGCTTCAGTTCTTAATCTGTAAAAGGGGGGTAATGACACCACTTCCCCACCTACAAGGGGTGCTGAGAGGATGAGTTCACCATCCTTTGAGTGGATTGGATACAGTGACAGGGGAGCCACGAAAGACCTACCTGGAAAGATAAAACAATCAGAATTGCAAGCAGAAGATTTTGTTTTTCATTTTACCTACCAGACACACAAAAACCCACAAAAGCTGAAAATGTCCTTTTGACTGTTCTTGGGCTTGAGCCTGATTTCTGTGTGGCGCAAATCAGGAGTAAGTGTATTTATATTATCCTACGTGGGTTCAGAGCCAGGCCTTCTCCCCACAGACACATCACTGGTAAGGGAAAGATGTTTTCCTCTCCCTGAGGATGCTCTGGCAAGTGGCAGCTTTTATGATCTAGGACTGCACATTCTGTGCCGGTGCTGCGTTTAGGAGGAGGAAAAGCTGATAAAACGACTCCGCCAAGGGGGTATCGTTGTATTCATGAAATACTTTTGAAAATCGCTTCTCCTGCTGTAAGGTCCATTGTTCTTTCACCTGCTCTTTCAATTCATTATTTTGTTTCAACACTATCTGCAAAGATAATTGCTTGTCACTGTATCGGTATTGTAACACCTCAGGGTGACTAATGCTGTTCAGCATACCCTGTCAGCTTTAATAATCACATGATTGGTGAGGGCTTACCTGCTTTCCAATGACAGACACATCTACAAAGCATTCAGGCTTCCTCCATGCAGGAGAGGTTTTGTGCCTCTCCAGAGGAGGGGTATCAGATTTTAAAAGAGCAAGGGAAAATAGATGCCACCCTTATTCTTTTTAAATGGCAGCTTTTCAATATGGCTTGGCTCACTAATCGTTCTCACACTTCGCAGTCTTTGCTGGGGGGTGGGGAGGGCTAAACTAAGGTACTTAACTAGTCCAGTAAAAACGGGGTATAGATATAGTTATAAGGTGGTGTAAAATAAAGCAAATATTTTAAAACTCATTCAGAACTGAGTGGCAGGGGAATATGCTTGGGGAAAATGTCAGCTAGACATCATTTACCTTTCAGCTATGCCAGCTTCCCTCGGGGGAATTTGTGGGCGTTGTACTGAGGAAATGTCAATCGCAGTATCGGTAGCTGTATATGAGCAAGACAGTTAATGCATTCTTCCAAGCGTCGCTCACTATTAACATGGGACAGAATATTTAAACTATTAAGAGGCAGATTTGGGGCGGGGGGGGAGCCACAAGGAGTCTTGTGGCACTTAAAGACGTTTATTTATTTTTTTATTTATCTGTTAGTCTTCAAGTGCCATGATACTCCTTGTTGGTGTGGTGTGTTTTGCTTCACTAGACTAACACAGCCGCCCCTTTGGAACTTGGCAAGCTTTTGGCCAGTAACACTTGTGTAAATCCAGGGGACCTTGGCTGCAGTTGGTGGATTTCCACTGGTCTTACACTGGGAGCTGAATCTGGCGCTAACTAAGTCCTCAAGAAAACAAGCTATTCTTTGTTCCAGAAGAAGCCATCTTTTCAAATACATTTGCTTTCATAGTCATTTTGCTCTCATAGAAATCTCTTGCAAGTCTTTTCGTTTTATGCAGCCATCATTTCAACCACTCCCACCTTCAGCAGTAAAATGGGCTGAGTACTGTATGCAAAGGGCTGCACAGAGGAAGCCATTTCATTGGGCAAAGAGTTTTATTGGTTACAACCTGACTCCATGCTACGTATTCTTGAGTGCCATCTACTGGCACCGTATCTGTTAACTACTTACATCTATACAGACACACAGCGCTCTTGTAACAATTTTGATTGTAAGCAGAAAGGTATTCTAGTCTTTACCCTGATTTTAAGGTGTTTTTTCACTCCAGCTGAAGGTCAGCTTCCCTACTTATATTCACAGCTTGCAAAAGTGCAAAAATGATAGAAAAGCTTGTGTTCTCTCTTAAAAATTGATTTCCTTTAATTTCTACAAAAGCAGTCCCCAAAAGTGTTTGGGATCGCAGCCCCCATCTTTACCTGGTCTGTCTCTCTTCCACCCCAGGAACCACAGATGAGAGCCAGGAGTAAGGAAAAAGCCACTGTTGGGGGCCAAGAGTTACGTGCTGTGCTGCAGGTGGGGCTGAGGTGGAGCTGCAGGTCTCAGGGCAAGGATCCAGGCCTGCGATCGTGGCCCTGACCAGGAGCTGGGGCCAGCAAGGAGCAGGCACAAGCTGCAAACAAGAGCAGGGCACAGAGCTAGAGCAGAGATGGGGCAGAGCAGGACTGGGTGGTGCTTCCTCCCTGCCCTATTTCTTTCAGTATATTTTTTCAACAGAAGAAATACCCATAGTTCAAATGCCACATGCCCCCATTTTCCACTAATCAGCGAGTGCCCCAGCTGCCCTACATTTCCTTTGATGCACTGCAAGCTCCTCTCTTGTTGAATTTCTTTGGTGCATCATGGGAGTCATGTAACCACAATGCATCATGGGAAATGTAGTCTGGCTGGAGAACCTGGCCTATAGCGGTTGTTCCACCTTATAGTGGCTGCTGCACCAGAGAATTACAGCTTAATGCTGATTATGGACAATGGCGCTATCTCGTTAGCTCAACTGATAGACTTCAGTGCTATGCTGAAAATCCCAGGTTCAAACACTGCCCAACGTTGTGTGTTTGGGGGAGTTCTTGTTGCTATTACAATGTCCTACTAGCAGATGAGACACTGAAATATAATTACATTGGCCCTGATGCATAAGCAAAAATGGGAGTGTATTTGTGCACACAGTTGTCTCATTACAGGTGCAACGGGGATTTGGCTATCCATGAGCAATTGTGATAAGTATGATAAAATCAATGTGCAATTGCATATCCTTTCTGCAAATTGATCAGGGAATCAGCTCATGAATCAAAATGAATTACACCACAAGGGTATGAGCACTGTAAATTATAGGGTATTTTAATATGGAAGGTGGCCAAGATGCTGTTCCAGGTAATGAGTTAGTACTTGGACTACACAGTGATATTTTCCTTCATATACTTACCTAATTCCTTTTTGTAACTGTTTGCACTAGCTGATCTCATCCCTGCCCTTAATAGTTTATTCCACTCCATTCTTTCTAAGAGGATGTAAAATCAACAGAGATCTGGAGACCTCCTCTGGAATTTTAATCAGAACGATAGCCTTGGAGGCTAAAGGTCTCCATATTGACAAGACAAAGACCACATTCTGGGTTGTAGGCAGCCAGGAAAGGATTTATTACTAGTGTCCAGTGCAGCAGGGACCAGACACACGAGTTATTTAGAAAAGAGCTAAAAAAAAAATTATAATGTGCAAGCTTTGAATTTGCATGACAGGAACCTTGGGTGTTCATTCTTGTCCTTAATGATGATTGCGTCAGCTACATAAAGGGGGCTCGGTTCACAGCTGTGGTTCGTGGAGCTCTTGAAGTCAATGGAACCACACTGATTTACATCAGCAAAGGATCTGGGTTAATGTTTGGAGATTTCTTTTTTCTTTTGTAAACTCGTAGGTTCGAAATGACAGGTGGTTTATGAATTAGTACAAATCGAGTAAGTCTGGAGTAACTGACACACTGAGAAACAAACAGTTAAGTAAACAGCCTCGGAGCTGGGTCCCAGTGGAGGCAGAGGACACGGTCCAGGGGCTGGAGGCAGGCACTAGCTATGGCACAGAGGGGCCAGGAGTTAGACCGTGCTGCAGTTAGGTGATCAGAAAGCTCAGGTAAGATGGAGTGAGGTGGTTTCCAAAGCTTTTTATTCGTAAGTTCCCAGATGAGTGAGATTTTGGTGCTGCTGAGGGTTAACCACAGGAGCTAGACTGCTGTGGGTCGCTGCTCCCAACTTCCCCTTCATGACAGATGTACAGGCTGCCATCAGGTCCTCCCGGGGGGGGTGGGCAAGTCTGAGTGAAGGGAAGACGGTGAGGGTGAAATGGCTACATGGGCTCAGGGCACATTGCACGTGCGCTGGGTGGTAAGTAACCCTAGGCTGGAGTTCGTTGTTAGCTGATAAATGAATCTGTGTGGTGGGAAATCAGGTAAGATTTCCATGATCTCGAGTTTGGGACAGTCAACCCTACATGCACCTGCGGGAGGCTTCCAGGGCATGGCTCAGGCCATCTCCCTGGAGCCAGTCTACATCCTGTTGACTCCGTGGCATCATGAATGAAAACCTCCAGATGCTGCTGTTAAAGTTGTTCCAGTAAAGGAGTCAAAGACAGTGGAATTCCCCAGTAGGTTCTGGGTGTGTCTCTGGGATAACCACAGATCATGAAACCCCACAGAAGAATGAGGGCCTGCTTCCTTTGGCTGGCAGGTGGTAGATTCTCTTGGGGGACTCCAAAGGGGAACTGACTTGGCATGTGCATTTTCCCTAGTGATATTATTTGAAATATGTAGTTAAATTAGGTGAAGCGGTACATGTGAAATTCCTGTGGCTTTTATTCCCCCTCCAGATTCCAAGAGACTTTGTTCTGCTTAGAACCAAGAAGGAAATTTCAATGCATAACTCTTTTTTATTGAATGATATAGTAAATATGAAATACAGTCTACCTCAAAGAGAACTAAAAGGCTTAGATGTGTGTGCTAGTGCTGTTTTATTTTTTCCTTTGGTGAGAAAGGGAAATCCTGACAAGATACGATTAAGAACACAGCTGATGAAGTGTTAGGCTTTAAGTGATTTCTGAGTTACCATCCTTTCTTCATACTAATTGAGAAGACATTTATCCCCATGAGGAAATGCTAGTTGCTACAAAGATTTTATTCTTACCCCACCCCTGCAGGTATTAGGGCTTGTTATAAATAATACTCGAGTCTAAGGGATTGAACAAGGACTTTGGTATATTGTTTCTGAAATTCTAACATCTCTTTCCACTAAAGCTTCTGTCAATAAATCATTTTTTAATTACGAGCTGAAATTATCATCAGCTAATCATGTCTAAATGGTCTCTAGAGTGATTCCTGATGTAAGATGTTCAGAACAACATTAAGGAGGTTTAAGAATAAAATTGTTTCGGCTACTTTGGGTTGTTGGGGTTTTTTGTTTTGTTTTGTTTTCACTGGAAACAAAACACTCAAGGTAGGGAGATGCAGGTGCACACACCTATGCATGATAGCTTATCAACAAGATGGGGGCAAACCAGCACTGTAGTCTACCCGTACACTCAGAACAGTGCAAATCTAGATCTACATTTTGTAGGCCAGTCCCATCTCTGACAGAAGGGAACAATAGTGGTTTGGATTTAACACTATGCACTGTGATTAGCTTGTGGACCATAATCTGCAGTGATACAGTCTGTAAAGCATGGCTCTCAAACTCAGATGACCATGAGGGCCGCACGAGGACTCGTACAGGGCTGCATGAGGAATGGTGTGTTAGCCCGAGGGCCACACCACTGAAACCTTTTCATACAACGACATTGCAAATAACAGTAAGGATCATGTCGTTGCGGGCTGCAGGAAATAGCTTTAGGGGCCGCATGCAGCCCAGGGGCCTGCGAGTTTGAGACCTCTGCTGTAAAGGCTAGTAGCTGTGGGGTAGGCACCCTGGCCTATAAAGTATTTAAAGAATAATAACACACCTCTCTCTGAAGGTATTCACAGAACTGTGCCTGCACAAAAATGCGGGTTCTTTTGCACCAGTAATTTGCTTCCACAGGTGTGACAGCAGTGGACACAATCTGTATAGCAGGCTGTGCATGCAGCTCTGACCATCTGGCCCAATACAGGGTGCATCTGACATACATAGCACCAACGCATAACTGTACAGAATGACCTGAAATTTTTTCTCAGGTTACCTTAAATAAGCATTTTACAGATTTTTTTTTCCCCATCCTCATTGGGGAAGTGTACTCTAGGGCTTTGTTTTTTGACCTTGGATTTCATCCTTTCTTGAATATCTCTGGTGCTAAATGATACTATGATTGTTTTTTTCAGTTTGTCTTTGTCAGTTGGTTTAATCTCTTGGTTCCCGCTTGTGAAAAGAAATAGGGCCACATCTGTACATCCACTGCTGCAATCTCACTGACTCTGGTGAGAGCAAACCTTGGTTCACACTAAATAAATGGTTTTTAAGATAATTATTTATTATGTACATTAAAGTAGCTCTCAAAGGCCACACAGAGGATCAGACCCCATTAGGCAGAGTGCTGCACAAACAAGTATTAAAATGCAGTCCCTGCCCCGAAGGGCATACATCCTAAATAGTCTCCTTGTTTTTCCCTCTCTGAATCTCTTTGGTTTCTGATTGGCAGCTATGCAGTGGCTGGTCCCTTTGTTTAATGAGTCTATCTATCTGAGTTAGAAAAGAATTCAGAAAACTAATTGATTGTAAATGACAGGCCAGTGTCTGTGCTTCCTCCCACTTTGCTCTTCAAGATCTGAATCATTTTGGTTCCTCTTAAATGCACTTTTTTGATCTCTATAGAAGCCTTTTAATAGTAAAATCTCTTCCCCAGAACTACCCAGAATGTTCCAAATGACCAGCCGCTCCCCATTTTGTGTTGTTTATTTTACACTGCTACCTTACTTCTCTGAATTGAGCTGCATGAGTCACTTCTCCACCCATGTGCCAGCGGTACCCGTATCCCCAGGCATGGTTACATGAAGCAAGCTAGACTGGTAGGAAACAGCCTGGAAGAAAACATCTGTGTGAGAAATATGTCAGAACAGCCTTCTTCAGCTCTTAGGCCCTTGTACTAAGAATGAGTGCACCCAGGTCATTCTGAATTCGTGAGATCTTCAGAGCTGTTTGTTAACAGGCTGAGTCTGAATGAATCATAAACCACTGCTGTGACTTATTCATATGGATTCACACTCCTGCAGTTTTGCCTTGTTGGGTCAGGATGTAAAAGGAAACGTGGGGCAGGAAGCTAGGGTCTGCCAAGGACAGTGAGAGCCCCACTAGCAGGGTTTTCCTTTTGTGTAGGGGAATTCCAGGTGATGTAAAGCCAGCATAGCCAGCTCTGTCCCATCTGCTCCTTCCCTCTTATTCAGCATGATCTATGCTGAGGACATTGGCTCTCGCAATTTGGGACGGATCCAGCCGGCACACGTGAGAACAATCCTGGGTCTTCTCTAGCACAGGCCAGCTTAAAAGTGATCTCAGAATCAGGTTAAATCATGTCTGATTTTTTCATACTGGAATACAGCCACCTTCATCTATTGGTTTCATTTTATCATCCAAAGCCAGTGTTAAATTCCATTCTCTGCTTCACACTGGGAAGACAGTCCTTTCTAAAGGTTAAAGTAATAGTTCCACCTTGAAAAGGAGCCAGCTGTCTAAAATATCAGCAGTTAAACCTATTTCTTACAATGTGGGAAAGTAGATGAGGAATGGCTAAGAAATGGCAAATTCAGGCAGAGAACTGCGAAAAATGAAAATTATCTACCTGTCCCACTCATTAATGAATCTGGCCCACTGAGTTCATTTTCTAGGTGAGTAAAAGATAAATTCTAGCCCCCATCTAGCTGTCAGCTGTGTAACCATGCAAAGTGTAGTCTGCGTGATTTAAGACAGAATGTCTTTGTCGCACCTATTTAGAGGAAAAAAACTGGCTGGTTGGTTCACAGCTTTTACTTATGGCATGAAGAGCATGTTTAAATAGAATCTTCACAATTTTAATTTTTTTTAAAAAGTCCCTCTTCTTGTTTATCAATGATTATTGTGTGGTTTACAGAATCTTTTCAAAGGGGACCCATTGTTTCCCAGCATTGAATATGGAAAATAATAAATGTGGGACTTCGGGGAGGTGGTTAGATGAACACATCCTTTTGATGGTGGAGAAGCACTGTAGGCCTGATTCACAGTCCTTTTTAGCCAGTGGGAGCTTTTCCATTGATTCCTGTGTGCGTTGGCTCAGACATGTTAGGACTGGTCCAGCGTTGGGAAGTGGCCTCACTCGCGCTGCATCCTTTGTAAAGTCCTTTGCATGGTGTAGGTGATATGTGGAGCTCATGTATCCTACTGGACTTTGAAGAGACATTTTTCCAAGTAACTGAGGCCTTACGAGGATTAGATATTCGCCTGAGGAGATACTGGGCTGTAAATAGCGGGTTTGCTGTGTGCACTGCCATGTGGGGTGAGGGTGGGATCCTTCTATTGAACATGATCGTTGGATTTGGGTAGCAGACCATCTTTGCAGAAGATGAGTTACCATAGGCACATCAATGCTGTTTCATTAGCTAAAAAAGAACAGCGCTTTCTGGGTGCAGCATCCTCTTTCAAAGGCAATGTGATTGATGGATTCCTCAGTACCCAGATTACACTCTGGTCCTTTCAAATCATCTTAAATACTGTTTTCTTTTGCCACCCGAGGAGGTTTATAGCCCTTCCTGCTTTCCCATCCTCTGTCACTCCCCCACCAGTGCCAGTAATGCAGCAAATGGAGACGATGCGTCCCAATGATTTGAGCAGGCCAGTGAGCGTCAGAACTCTTGAGGTTTTGTTCCTGTTCTTTTCATTGACTCGCTGGGGAACTTTGGACAAGTTGCAAGTAATTTCTGAGCCTCAGTCCAGCCATCTGTCAGATGAAGTTATCTAACAAGTGCAATATGACGCTTCACTCATTTAGGTCATTTTCTGATCCCCCTATGCACCATGATAGCTCCTTACTCTGTGAATAGCCGTATGAGGCTGCCCATGAACCAGTGTGCTACTCGGCCTGAGTAAGGGAAGTGAAATCTAGCCCAGAGTGTTTTAAAATGCCTGGGGATCCCCAAATGAGAGTGTTTTCTGTTCTATTAGAAACCTCTCCCCACCATCTCTTATCATCCCCAAATAGTGTCCTATTTCTCACTTTCTCTTATTCTGCCCTGGTTAATCTTGTTTCACAGATTCCATGACAACGTAAGCATCCGAGGATCTCACTTCTCAGCCTATTATTGAATTACCTTATGTGCAAGAAGACAGGGCTTGCTTGGCCTCAGAACCAAATTAACTTGATTGATGCTGAAAGTGGAACACAAGAATGAAGAGTAACCCGAGAAGCACATTGTCTTACAGGGAGGTGCACATTTGCTTCCTTATATGATGAATGAACAATTAGCATTCCAAGTTACTTTAGGGAAAGGAATGTATAAAAGAAAGATGGAAGGAGGTGGAATTGCGCTGCTGGAGTTAGGCTGTGTTTTATGTCATCTTCCCACCCCTTCACCCAAGTTCTGAGGCTGACTGGAGGCCAGTACAGCTGTGGCACAATTCAGAGCACACATGGGATTTTTCCTGTCCTGGGCTCTGGCCCACAAAACCCAAGTCAGAAAGTTAAAGTGTAGCTGTTTTTTTAATCATGCTGAGACAGGAGGATGCCCATCCCCATCTCACAGTGCTTCCAGTGGATGAGTAAAGCACTGACTGTTTTTATTTACACATCAGCACCCTGCAGATTTGCAGTCATCATTAATGGGAAATGGAGAGTCGGTCAGGCGTGATGGTGTTAGCACAGCCTGCACAGAGTACAGCACTCCTTGCATCATCAGTTCCAGCCTCTGCCCCAGATGACCAGAAAATCACTGATGTGACACCAAAAAGGTTCCAGACGATTATCAGACCGCTGGACATGAAACCTTGAAAGAGTCTACTCAGCTTTTGTAAAGAGAAATCATGCTTCACCAATCTTTTTCACCATCAATTCTTTGAGCAGGGGTGACCAAATATGGGGACAAGGGGAATGCAGTGGATATAGTGTACTTTGACTTTTAGAAAGCCTTTGCCAAGGTTCCTCACCAAAGCAAAGTAAGCAGTGATGGGTTTAGAGGGAAGGTCCTCTCACGGATCAGTAACCCATCTTCAAAGCATCTGATGAAGTGTGCTATTTGGCCTGAGTAAGGAAAGTGAAATCTAGCCCAGTGACTGCTAAAAAGATGCTGGGGCTGTGGTGGATAATCAACTGAATGTGAGCTCCTAGTCTGATACGGTGGCCAAAAGGTCTACTGTGATGCCGGATGCATAAACAGGAAAATCCTGAGCAGAAGTAGAGAGGTTATTTTATCTCTGTATTTGGCACTGGTGCGACCACAGCTGGAATCCTGTGTCCAGTTCTGGTGTCCTCCATTCAAGAAAGTGGTTGCTAAGTTGGCGAGGGTTCAGAGAAGACCCATGAGACTGATTAAAGGATTAAAACACATGCTGTGTAGCGAAAGGCTCATGGAGCAAAATCTGTTTAGCTTAACAAACAGAAAGGGAAGGGGTGACCATTATGGTCTACAAGTATCTACCTGCTGAACAAATGTTTCTCAATGGACTCATCAGTCTGACTGAGGAAGGTGTACCATGACCTAATGGCTGGGAACTGAAGCTAGACCCATTCAGACTGAAAACAAGGCATACATTTTTACCAGTGAGAGTCATTAACCATTAATCCAGTTTGTCGAGGACCATGGAAGATTCTCCATCACTGATAATTTTTAAATCAAGACTGCATGGTTCCTCTGAAAGGTCTGCTTTAGGAATTGTTGCGGGGAAGTTCTCTGGCCTGTGTTACAGAGGAGATCAGATTAGATGACCACAGTGGTCCCATCTGGCCATGGAATCAGTGAATTTATAAACAGTGTCTTTCCAGCTGTTATCCTTCTTAGTATATAGCTGTGATATAATTGGTTACGAGTCCCAACAGGGCCCAGGTCTCCCATCTACCTCATCTGCACCCACTACACACTCAATAGTGCACACAAAATTCCCTCCTGTTGAAACAGCTGGACACACGTAGCTGCCAGCCACCACCTGCACCTCTTCCCTGTGGGCCACATGGACATATCATCCATGTAGATGAATGGATGGTGTGACTTCTCCACTTTCACTCCTGCAACTGCAGCCAGTAGTTAAACGCTGCATCACCCGCTAGCAACCCACTCCTGAATCCTAAGATCCTCCCTACTTCGCAGTCACCATCATTTCTAGGTGCTTTCATTAAACGAAGTGGATTCAGTTCTGAAGGAGGCGAGCCGCTTGTTGGTGAACTCTACTGGGCCTTCTACTTGCACTCCAGGGAGCTTGGACCTCATGGCACCCAAGGAAGAACGGAGGAAAACCAGGACTCTCCAGACCTTGCTTTTGATTGGGGTGGAAGTTTAGCTCTAGGTAGGTTTGCTCCTACAGATGCTGCAAGACATGGGCCTGGCATTTCTCAGTCACTGGTGAGACGGGATGTGCGAGAGGGGCTACAACGCATAGGCAGTTAAAACACCTGATAACAAAAGCTGCTTTCAGGACCAGAGAAACATTGCGTGAGGTTCCATGCCCCAAAGACACCAGGAACCGCTGATGAGACAAGCCAAATCTCCATGCAGCTTCATCGCTACTGCTAAATACTGGTCCAATGCCACCTATGTGCCCCTGCAGGGAGGCCTTGCTGCCCCACTGACTGCGCCAAGCAGGACTGGGTCCTCTGGGAGGCTCAGGGTTAATAAGGTCCCATTCAGAGTCTTTTAAAGACATTATTTACAGCTCCTTCCTCCTCAAGGGTAAATTTGCAGTCACCTCATTAAGCACAGACACAAGCCTTTAAACAGGCTTGGGCAGAGATATTTACAGCCCTGTGTGGGTGCAGTTGGGGTGGAGGCCTCAGTTCACAACATGAAAGCAAACCTCCACGTGCAAGTGCAGGCCCTCCCGCTTGGGTTCTTCTAGACAGCTGCGTCCCTCTCAGAAGAGAGCTGTCCTTCATGGACCTGCGAGGCAGAGCCGTCCGTGGTCACCACTGCGCATTTGCAGCCACACGGACACCCACTGGCAACCACACTGGGAGATGCCCATTAGCTGAAAGCGGGGGCCAGGGGGGCATAAATATGAACATGAATCCTTCCTTTATGCCAGCACTGCTCTGGTCTTGCCCCCTCCACCCATTCTCCATAGCAGTATCATCAGACTGTTTCCACTGTTGATCTTTTTATTAGCTTTTCTGACTGTATAAGCCATAGGTAATTTTTAAAGGGTGTGGGTCTGCTGGTTTAAATGGTGGGAGGGAGAGCTAGGCAGTGCCTGATTAAAGTGATGTTTTGGGGGATACTTCCTAACGGTTTTTGAGGCCCACTTACCAGATGGAATAAACGGGCAATTTCTTTAAAAGGCGATGGAAATGAATATCCTTCCAACAGGATTTTGTCCCAGGCACATGCTTCCCATCACCCTGGGCAAACATGCCAGCCTGATGCGTACATAAAACCTTTTATGGGCTTCACTGGAGGCCCCAAGTGGGACTGACGCTGAACGGTTCTAAGCAAAATGAGTCCTCGTTTCTCTGGGTGGAGTCGCATTCCTCAATGCAAAATACCACTCGGCTTGCCAAACATGCTCAACTGTGGAATAGCTACACCCTTGCTTGAGAGGCTGAATGAAGAACGATTCCCATGCCCCTCTCTCACCAGTGGTGGAGCGTGGCTGGTTTAGTCTTGGTCATGTATAATATGAATGACCAGTTGTGTACCACTACGTTTGCTAGTGATAAAATGCTAAATGATGGGGGAAGAGAGATCAAGGATTGATATACAGCATTCTCCATCACTGCTGATAGGACCTTCCTGTCTTTAGTCTTCCCCTGGGGAAACCAAGGGTTTTCCTTCAATGGCAGCACACACCAGGGGTGGGGGGAGATGTTTGATCTCATTTGGAGGGATCAGGGAAATGACCATTAACTCAGGGCCTATGTCTCCATATGCCCAATAAGTCCTTGTCAGGACCAAAACTTGACCTTGACAGAATGCATACCCTATGGGCTATGTTCTCCCCAGAGTGGGCTCAGTGAGCCATTAAGAAAGAGGGAGCTCTGGAGGAGGCCAAAGCATGGGATTAATGGAAAATGGGAGAGCGACTACGGCTCTGATTCATCTTCCACTTCCTTGGATGGGAATAGAGTCATACTGGTGTTCAGGGAGGGAGCGCCAGGCCTGATAGGGATGAGGGAAGTAGAGCACAAGGAGGAGCGAAGCAGGGAAATCAAATACCACACGCAGAAGTACGGAGAGACAGGGTGAGGGTAAAAGAAGGTCCCTTTCTGGAGTGCTAGACGAGACTCAGGCAGAAGGCTTAGGCAATAAGGCCGGGCCTGGTCTGCACTCAGAAAGCCATGGCAGATTGTCCTCTCTCTGGATGAGAAAGCTCTGCTGCTGTCATTTGGGATAACAGTGTTTTGGGACTGCCCCATGCAAAGCCCAGATACTTTCCCACATTATGGGGAAACCTGAGACGTGCAAGCGTGCAGAAGCTGGTCTATGGGCCTTGGCCTCTAGAGACTGGATGAGGCCAATGCTATTATTGCTGTCACCCAGAATGATCTGGGAGACGGTATTGATCTGGGCAAAAAGTGAAGGTTTGTAAGGCTGTAAGAACATAAGAATGGCCATCCTGGGGCAGACCAATGGTCCATCCAGCCCAGTATTCTGACAGTGGCCAATGCCAGGTGTTCCAGAGGGAATGAACAGAACAGGTATTATCGAATGATTTATCCTTTGTCATCCAATCTGAGGTTCAGGCAGTCAGAAGTTTAGGGACACCCTGAGCACAGCGCTGTCTCCTTGACCCATGTTGGCTAATAGCCACTGATGAACCTGTCCTCCATGTACATATCTAGTTCTTTTTTGAACCCAAACACAAATTTATTTATCACATTCTTTGTTCCTAGATATATACATTTAGTCATATTAAAACACATATTGTTTGCTTGAAAAACAAACAAACAAGGAGTCCTGTGGCACTAACAAATATATTAATTGCATGAGCTTTCATGGGAGAAAATCTCACTTCATCAGACGCTTTGAAGATGGGGGAACTTGCACTCAGTTTGCCAAAGGAGACGATTGCTCTGTATCAGTGACCTGCCCTCTTCATTATTTAGCACTTCTCCAATTTTTGTGTCATCTGTGAATTTCATCAGTGAAAATTTAATGGTCATGGATAAAAATGTTAAATAGCCTACACCTATTGCCATGGATTGATCCCTGAAGGATCCCACTAGAAACAGACCCACTCCCTTATGATTCCCCATCTACAGCTGGATTTTGAGGCCTATCAGTTAGTCAGTTTTTAATCCTTTTAAAGTGTGCTGTGTTAATTGTATAGCATTCTCATTTTTAATCAGTATGTTCTGTGGTATCCATTGCCGTCCTGAACTCCTAGTATATTATGTCAACAACATTATCTGAGTCAACCAACCTTGTAATCTCACCTAGAAAAGAAATCCAGTTAGTCTGACAGTACGTATTTTCCATAAACCCTTGTTGATTTGCATTAATTATATTACCCTCCTTTAGCTCTTTATTAATCAAGTGTGTGGCCTAGTCTGCTAGTTTGCCATGCAGTTGCTTCCCTTCTTCAGGCATATCTCCTGTTATGGAGTGGGTGCACATGCTTAAATGTATTGCTGATTTGGGGAGGGCCCACATGAACAGCTCAATGGCAAGGACCTCAGCAAGAACTGGAAGGGAGCAGGTAGCAGCTTTGGCTCCATCCTTTGAAGCCCACACAGATAATGAGGGAAACAAAGCCCCAGGTTTCCTGGGCCAGACCAACCAGCCCTGGGCAGGGGTAGGAGAATTAGAGAGAACATTGAATTTCAGGAGTAACAAAATCAGAGACAATTGTCTTGCCCTGACCAACTTTTAATAATTTGCAGTGGAAAGGATGAGAGACCATCTGTTTAATGCCAAAATCAGTCTGGCCACAGGCTTCCCAGCCAGGGTCCTCTGGCCAGTTCTGGGAGGAATGGAATAACTGAAAATCACCTTTTCTTCTTGCTTTGGTATTAGGGGTGTAGGAAGCCCATTCTTCTGATTCAACTCCACAGTTCTGGCCCTTCACGCGAATCATTCTTCTGGCTCCCAGGGCAAGGTCAGGCCCTGACTTCGCACATCCTGACTCCTTCGCAGGGGGCTCTAGGTGGTCTGCGTTCCAATCCATTTAGAAATGCTGCGTATCCTAGAGTGCATTAGTGGGCTGTGGGTGCCCCTCAGA
Organism: Podocnemis expansa; assembly: GCA_007922195.1. NCBI lineage: Eukaryota > Metazoa > Chordata > Testudines > Podocnemididae > Podocnemis > Podocnemis expansa. Next base: position 20,611,315 of record ML682019.1, read on the forward strand.
CACAGATAGCCAGCCGTCCCTCATGGCGACAGATAGCACAAACCAGGGCTGGTCAGTGAAGACATCCAACATTGGTGCTAGCAGAGGAAAAATCACTACCCCCAAGTGCGGTCATGACTACGCCCACCTCTGTGAGTGTGCACAGAGCGCCTGTTATACCAGCCACGTACAGCACTTGAGAGCCAAACAGGAACAATAACAAGTGAGAGCGGTTACAGTTGTGCTCTGCAAGCTCCATTTACTCCCGGTGGTGGTAACTCAGCGCTCTGAGCATCGCCCTGGAGCTCTGGTAGTGTCTACCCAGTCGCACACAGTCAACAGACCCCAAATGCTTCCAAGCAGTGTAAAATGGTAGCAGGGACAGCATGTAGCATTCAAGATGGTCATGATTAGATTACCTGCACTACCTTCTAGAGGTTCATAAGGACTACGGCCAGTGTGTGTGGGGGGGGGGGTGCATAAACTGCCCAATATACATTACTAACTGGTGCATTAAACTCTCTAGTCCTGCTCAGAAAGGGGAAAAAATCAATGAGCTTCATGTGTCTCGCCCTCCAGGGTTATCTTCCCTCTTGATTGTGAATTTCCCTTTTTCTTTAAACAACATCCTGTCTGTCTAGAAGACGTAAAAGAGGGCAAATTCCTGTTCTTCGGGTAGATCCATTGATAGCTATTAGCCAGGGTAAGCCGGGTTGCTGTTTGCCAGAGGCTGGGGGTGGCTGGTAGGATGGCTCACTTGATGATTATACCTGTGTTGTTCATTCATTCTGATGGACTTGGCATTGGCCACTGTCAGAAGACAGGATGCTAGGCTAGATGGACCATTGTCTGACCCCATCTGGCCATCCTTATGTTTCAGCTTTCTCCTCAACTATGTGGCTTCTTAATAATTAGGTTGGGACTGTGTGTAGGTGTGTGTGCGTGTATGGAGAGGGCAGAGGAGGAGAGGAGAAAAGGAAAGTTGTCTGTCTCTTGTGATAGCCAGATGTAGAACTTTTGACATTAAGCCCCCAAAAATTTCCATTGCACCCAGGTCCTGCGTTCCCTCTGGGTCTCTGAAAATGCACATTCTACATTTAGTCTCCTTTCCCAATTCTAGTAAACACATGTAAGCTTATCTCTTATGGATAAAGTATTTAGCCTCCAAAGCTGGAAGAACTTTCTCCGTAGCTGATAGTAACATCCATTATAGCTGGGAGGTTCCTTATTTACATGCTGAAATCTGGCACTAACTTGGGTTTTTGGACTGAAAAGATTTTATTAAGAAGTTGTTGCTCAAATCAGGGTATCCCCATTGAAGTGGTGATATTTGATCTACACTGAAGCCCGAACGAAGGGCCTTAACATCGCCTACACAATTCCTGGGATGAAACAGAGTGCGATAGTTCTGCTGTTCCATATTTTTAAATGTTTCTCCTCTTTTCCTGTCCTGGTTAAGGATATATATCCTAAAAATGAAAGCCCACATAGCTTTGTGCATGCATATTACATAGGCCGTAAAATCATCCTCACACACTGCTGTGTGTCTACTGTGGAGCTTTTTCCTGGAAAAAGACTCAGCTTTCGGTTATGTGGATAAACTTCTAGTGAAGTCAGGATTGAAGCCAACAGATTATTTTCACCAATGACTGAGCAGGATTGGAATGTGAATTTTCACCATGCAAACTGCTAATGATGCCACTTCCCTAGCCAAATGATTTCATTTGCTTTTTCCGTGGGGGTAGTCTTGTTAGTCTGTGTACAGCAAAAACAACAAGAGTCCCGTGGCACCTTATAGACTAACAGATTTCTTCAGGCATAAGCTTTCATGGGCTCCAACTCACTTCATCAGATGCATGAAGGGGAAATACAGTTGAGAGGTATATATACACATGCCAGGATGGGGGAGGGCCAGTTGCTAACACTTCCCTTCCTCCATCCCGGCATGTGTATATATACCTCCCAACAGTAGCTTCCACTTCATGCATCTGACGAAATGAGTTGGAGCCCACAAAAGTTTATATCTGAAGGAATCTGTTAGCCTACAAAGTGCCTCAGGACTCTCATTTTTTCATTTGCTTTGTGATTACAGTTCATTATTTCAGTGCAGAACTCATTTATCTTCAATTACTTTAACTTACTCAGGTTATAAGCTCCTTGGGTCAGGGACCATCTTTTTTCTTCTGTGTTTGTACAGCACCTAGCACAATGGGATCCTGCGCCATGATGGGAGTTCCTAAGGGCTATTTCCAGAGGGGCAGCTCTGTTGGTCTAGTTCAGTGAAACAAACAAGGAGTTGTGTGGCATTAAAAGACTAACAAATTGATTTATCACATGAGCTTTCAAGAGTGTAATCCCACTTCTTCAGATGCACGAAATGGAAGATGCAGTATGTTAGGTGCATATATACATGCAGAGAAGGCTGAGCCAAAAGGTAGTTTTTTAGTCTGTTTGATTTGCTGAAACAAGTTGTTTTGATCAGGAGCGCCGCGCCGGCCCCAGGAAAGATCTGGGGCTCAGCGTGCTGAGACCCAGGACTCACACACTGCCTTTGCAGCTGTCTCTACGGGTGGCCCAGGGGCAGACCCAGGGCTCAGGATCTGGGACTTGGGGCTCAAGCTCTGTAAGCCTGGCACCAGAGATGCCTCTGGTTTTGAGTCAGTGTCCCATGTGGCCTTTAAAGAACAATAGAGAGAAAGTATAAATCCGTGGTTCCCAGCCTTTTGGCTCGAGGGCCATGGATATAATTTTTACAGCCCTGAAAGGTCACCGTCCTCCACCAGCAAACCACACTCCTCTCTCCTGAAAAGCAGTTTGCTTTCTTGCTCATTGATCTGCCACCTCCCTGGCTGCAGCAGGGAAACTGCACACATCCTGTAGCTCTGTGCAATCCATCTGGGTCCCTAGGCGGTAGCTCCTTTCTACAACCAGAGGGATGGAAGATCAGTGCTCCCCTCCCCTCTCCCTGACTCCAGCAAGGACCCTGTCACCTATGGACCTAGGCAGAGCACTTTGCTGTGCTCCCTGCTACAGCCAGGGGGATGGCAGCCCCTTCGGCTGCAGCAAGGAGCCTACATCGGTCTTTTAGCCCTGCAGAAACAAACTTCACCTGGATCCTTTGGCAGCAACTCCATTCTGCAGCCAGAAGGAGGGGAGCTGAGGGTCACTTTGAAAGCCCCTGACAGCCACTTTTGGCCAACAGCCACAGGTTGGGAACCACTGAAGTAAATGGTCAAAGAGGGCAAATTCCTGTTATGATGAGTTAGCCATCCAAAGTCTCTATTCAGATCCAAGGCAAGATGTCAGATTTCCAAATGAATTCCAGCTCTGCTGTTTCACATTGTAGTCCGGTTTTGCAGTTTTTTTGCTGAAGCACTTCCATGTCTATTACAGATGTCCAGGGAGGTTGAAATGTTTCCCTACTGGTTTTTTAATATTACCATTTTTGATATCTGATTTGCATCTGTCTATTCTTTTGTGCACAGACGGTCCAGGCTGGCCAATGTGCATGGTAGAGGAGCATTGTTGGCATAAATCACATTGATGGATGAGCAGGCGAATGAGCCCTTGATGAAGTGGCTGGTTTGGTTAGGGTCTATGTTGGTGTCACTTGAGTAGATGTGTGGACAGAGTTGGCAATGGGGTTTGTTGCAGGGATAAGTTCTTGCATCTGTGTTTCTTTTGCTTGGCATGCAGCCACATGTTTGTTTAAAGTTAGGGGCTGTCTGTAAGTGAGGACTGGTCTTCCTTCCAAGGCTTGAAAGAGGAGCTAGGTAATTCAAACAACAATAATCCTAGCTATGGTTATTAAGGTGTCTCTTAGCTCATATATTGTGTTGTATGGAAGCTTTCTGAATTTTCTAAACATTCCTTGGTTGTTGGGGTTCTTTTCTTTTTATTTGGGGGGCTGTGCTTTTTTGTTGTTTTGCTGAAACTGAATAGAATAGGAAGAGAAATAAGACATTCTGAAATAAATAATGCCATAGACAATCCAAAATGCCCCGATGAGAATATTTTTGTGTTAGCTTTCATCTTGTCTGGTATAGCAACTCTAAATACGCAAGAGCCTTAAGGTAAAAGGAGATGTGTTATGGCTTTCTCTTATCCAGCCTTCCAAAATACACACACGGTCCTTTAATAATGAAAAAAGCAGATGATCTATGAGACACTCACAGGCTGTTAGCACTTCGATGGATCACCGCTAGAGGTTTTTGTAAAGAAATTGTATTACTGACCTGAAATGAGAACAATTTTCCCTCGGCGTTCTATGGTTTGGATTAAACAAGAAAAGAAGTGGTATAAATCAGGGCCTGTTCCATCCTGGGCAAGTAAACCTCATTCTGGATGTGCTCGTTTTGTAGCCACAGCAAAATTCCCAATCTGTGTTATATTTCCAACATAACTGGTTTCTCTGACTAATGTCAATGGTGGTTTCTAGCTGCTCAAGCAAAGAAAGCATCCAGTAAATGCCTTTTTCGTTGCTGTCTGGACACTGCCTCAGTCTCTCTGCCCTTTAACCCAGCTTTGTTCCCAGCTTGTCTTTGGCTTGAGCCAACACCGACTGACACTAACAGAGAGGCGTCCATTCACTTGTTGGGTGCTGGATCTGACCCTGGATTAGTTTGGCAGCACAAAGTCCCCCAGAAGGGAGATGCAGCCCTGAGCGCAGCGTTCCCTCTCCTGGGGAGTGGCCAGGATCTGTTCATCACAAATAGTCAGCAGCGCTGGCCACAGAGAGGGGTGGCCAGGGCAGCTCCAAATCTGAGAACCTGTAAGCTAGAGAGATTCACGGGCTTTGTTCTCCAGCTGAACTGCCCAACCAGCCAGGGCTTCTGGGGATCCTCATGCTTAAAGCTGCTTCTCCCTGGTGGAGACCGTGTGAGGGGCAGGTCGTGGCAGCATGGTGTGTTCCATGGTGGGGTGAATTCCCACCAGGGTGCAGGGATCCTGGCTGGCTCAAGTTCAAAAGGGGCAGCTGAGTTAGTCTAGTAAAGCAAAAAAAGCAAGGAGTCTTGTGGCACTTAAAGACTAACAGATTTATTTATCCCATGAGCTTTCGTGGGAGAATATTCCACTTCATCAGATGCTTTGAAGAGGGGGAACTTACAGAACTGGATGAAAATAAATGCAGGGGAGTGTAAGACATGGGATCAGCATGCAACAGCAGTATGACCTGATCCCACGTCTTACATTCCCCTGCATTTATTTTCATCCAGTTCTGTAAGTTCCCCCTCTTCAAAGCATCTGATGAAGTGGAATATTCTCCCACGAAAGCTCATGGGATAAATAAATCTGTTAGTCTTTAAGTACCACAAGACTCCGTGCTTTTTTGCTGGCTCAAGGAGCAGTTCCCTCAGGTACTGTCGCTGTGGTCCATTCCCAGCTAGATGTGCCGTTCACACCAGCCTGTGCTGTCCTGTCTGGTGCGCCTTGCTAGGCTATGCCAGCAGATGGACTGGAGGGGCTCACGCTACAGAGTTCAAAATAGCTGGGTAGATGGAGCTCTGGCTCTGAAGCCCTCCCCTCCCTGGGCTTCACAGCCTGGGCTGCAGCCAAAGCAGCTCGTCTGCACAGCTTTTGCGTCGGCGTGGGAGCCCTGTCTGTCGACCTGTCCCCTGAGGCTCGCTGCCACAGGCAGCTGCTCTGTCCCTACGTGCCAGTCAAGCTGTGCTCAAAAGGGCAAAAACATGCATCAGGCCTCACTGAACTGTGGCATGGCTCTGCCCAGTCTTCTTCATTTGCAGTGAGCCATCAAGGGGCTGTTGAACATTTAGGTCCTGATCCTATGAGTTGCTACGCACGGGAGCTTTGTTATCGGACGTCATGTGTGCTTGTGTGCTCTGTTCATATTGTGGTGACGCCTCAGAAAGCCCCTGTGCTCAGCACTGGGGGAACATGGGATCAGAGACAGCCTCTTCCCTGAAGAGCTTGCTGTGCAAATAAAATCTAAGTAAATGAATAACTGAACACATCTACATTACAGTTCTGCTGGCCTCAGTGGCGCTCCGCCTGAACCTGTCAAATAGCAGAGTCAAAGCTGCCTGGGCCTGTGGTCTGGGTTGCCCCTTCTGCCCGTGCATGGATCTTTCACAATTAGATGTCCACATGCTTTATTGATGGTTAGTGAGCAGTCCCGCATCGCGAGGCTGGGAGTCTCCCAGAATTTGGATAAATACCAGTAGCTGTTTGACAAACAGCCTTCCTCGTGAGGTGAACAGGGATGGTCAGCTGAGATAACAACTGCATTTCGGCCTTGACTCTGAATATTTGGTGGTTGTTGGTTTAACCCTGATGTTATCTAGACACATTATTTGTTTGCAAATGACAACCCACAGTGCTTTGCATCTTGCTTTCAGAGGCCAACACCCCCTTGGCAGTAGCTGTGTTTTGTAGCTGTGATGGCAAATGTTTTGTCCTTTTAGAGCATTTCCTCTGTTTTATAATTTATCCTTCTGCACCAAAGCTGCAAGTTCCCTCCGTTAGTGGCTTCTCTTCACTCATGGCCCGAGGCCAGTTGCTTTCTATTAAGACCTACCCCCTGCCCAAGTAAGGCTTGGCTCTGAGGATCCCTAGTTGTTTGTGGCATGCCTTATGTATTCTTGGACCTCTCTAGTCCGTCTGGAGGATAGCTTTCTCCTTGCCAGTTGGCTATCTGTGGCTGCAGCTGTCTAATGTAATGTAGCTTAGTTACACCACTGCTACCTGACCTCACAGCACTCTACCGTACAGCCAGCTTCCCACCCCTTGGAAATTTCTTTGCTTGGAAAGCTCATTTCCAATCATAGCAAAAGATTGTCTGTCTTCTATTTGCTGTAAGACTCTTGTGTAGCGATGTGCCAAGGCAGACACGGCAAGGGGCTACTTCTAAACCGAAGGAAATAAAGTCTGCCCTGTTGCACAATAAATGCACTGACTTCGACAGGTTGCCTCAGTGTAACTCAGGCTAGAATTTCCCTCAAGTATCTAACCACCTAAAGGCTAGGTTGCGTATTTTGTGAACTGTGCTTCTCAGGTTTGAAACCCAAACTTAACTTTTTTTCTTAAGGTTTAATTATAGGAATGAGCAGATTTGTATTCACCACTTCTGATTTGTTCTGCCAGTGTGAAAGCTCTCTCCAAACTGCATGGACCAACCCTGGTGCAATGTTAAGCCAAAGATACATGTACAGTAAACTTGCATGTGCCACTCCGTGTCCCTGAGCATGGTGCTCAATATCTGGGGCAAGGCTTCACCGTCTACCAGTGTTCTTGCTTGTGAGAGGTGTTTATTCACACCTGAAACAGGGCTAGTTTCTGTGTTTTGAAAGGATACGGGAAGTTAAGTACAGAGGAGAAGGAATGTATCGTGGGTACTGAACAATGCAGTCTGAACAGGCCCGGAGAGGATATCCCAAGCATACAGGAATCTCCAGTATGTAGATCTAGCGTGGAAGCAGCTAGGTATAAATTGCTGAAGCCCTGAGGCTGCTCTAGCTGCAGCTAGGTACCTGAGCGACCCTGTCTGGCCCCAGATGGGGTGGGATAAGGAAAGGAAAGATGGTAGTGTAAAGTGCCAAACAGGACTAAACCTGAGTCTAATACTCTGGCTTGAGTTGTAGTCCATGCCTGGATGACAAGAGAGGAGCACAGCATATGGCAGAGTTTATTCCTGCACAGGAGTGTATACAGGTAAGTCTTCAGCACGGTTCCACAGGGGCTGCGTAGTGCATATTTCCCGCAGGATTTTGTGCACCGATAGGCCTGCAGGCGGCTGGTGCACAGTGGAAGACAGTTAGGGCATATCTCTAGAGCCCTGCAAATCCGCAGATGCCCGCAGATATCCGCCTTACATCCGCATTCGCGGATACAACACGGATATCCACGGACCATTTCTTGCGGATGCAGATCAGATACGGATCCACATATTTGTATCCATGCAGGGTTCTACATATCTGCTCTGCTGAGTCTTGGCTGGTGTAGAGGCGCTGTCAAAGATCAGATGCAGCAGAGCAGATGGGCGTTCTTCTGCATGCACAGCTACACCATCTCCCTGCACATTAGCTATGCCGAAAGGAGCACTCTTCTGCTGCATGGCTGCAGCTCCCTCTGGAGTGGAACAGCAGGGCAGGGGCAGCCAGTGGAGCTATGCTGGGTAGTGGTTGTGATTGTTTTCATACTCCTAGCTGATGGCTATAGCACCAAAACTTGATAATGTAGACTGGATCTTCAGTATTTAGTGCAGACTGGCGTACAGCCATAAGCATACAGGCCCAAATCCTGACTGGTGCTGAGCACCATGAACTTCTGCCAAAGTCACAGCCAAATGCTCAGGTCCTTTTACTCCGTCCCCACTCAGACAAAACTCCCTGGAAGTTTCCCTGGTCAAAGACTGACTAAAGACATCAGATTTTGACTTACTGACTTCATCGGCGGTTCCAGTATTTGGCACTCTGTGTCCGATCGATTGACATCTTCCTAAATATGTGTCATCTTCTGTTAACCCAAGGTCATGGTTTGCCTTTATTTCTTGCACAATGCAAGTAGTTTATTGTAGCACAGCACTCAGATGTATGCAGAGATTGTCTTACTTGAGATGAGAGCTCTTTTTTAGCTCCTCATTTGCATGTTTTGTTTATTCCTGAGCTGAATGTAGGATTTTCTCTTGTGCACAATAGCACTGTGGAGTGTCTCTTTGCTCTTGCTTCTGGTATTTAGAATAAATATTGTTGTGGGTTTGCAGTTTTGGAGTTCTTTCTCCTGGGATATAAAAACGGGGGTTTATCAGAGTTTTAGCAAAAGGTTTCCTGTAATCTTGTGTGCATGTGTGGTGTGCTGAGATGGGCACCCTTCAGTTTAAATCCTGAGCCCGCCTTTCAGATACATTAACGATCCTCCCTCAGCAGCCCGATCTTGGGATTTACTAATACTTCTGGAAGTTTACTCACCTCACTGTAACATGCATCAGTATACTTCAGATCTGTTTGGCCTCCCCATACAGTGTCACCATTAACAAGCTACCTTTCTCCATGCTCATCCCATAGTAACTAAGCACAGGGAAATAATCAGGAAATCCTGATGATCAAATTCTGACCTTTTCCTGGTCATTTCTGTCCCTGCAGCAGACAATATTTACGCCTTACTATCTCTGGGCCAATCGGTAGACAATATCAGCTTTTCACCTGCATCCCTCTCCTCCATCAGCCACAGTAGCTGTATACACATTCAACCCGCAGGTGACGGTCCTCAGAGAATTACATATTAAGGTTTGAATGTGCTGTCATTTCTTATCCTCTGCCCCCAAGATACGGGAATTTAATCTCTTTGGGGAAATCAAGTTTATCCACATGTTCCAAGCGAACACGGTATTTTGTTCACAAAACTAATTTCAGGTTGGATTCCAAATTTACATCTTTTCTAATTAAGAAGTGCTAAATTTTCACTCCATCTCATCTTTACCATCTGTTGAAAGTGAAAGGTAAGTAGATCCTTTCACTTTACTATTCTCAACATTACTATCAGTTTAGATCTGGACCCTTGGAGCGTTTGGATTTCAGTATCTGGGTGTATGTTTGTATGCATATTATATGTAAATGTTAGATAATTTATTTAATAAAGCTATTTTTATTCCAGTTTCCAGAGCACCTAGTATTCTGGATGTTAAAGGGCTATTGACAAAATCATTCCCACTGGAACTTGAATAGACGCAGATGCATCTCTTCCTCTCTGTCAAAATGCAGGGAGTTACAAGGATGAAATCAAAGGCACAAATATCGTGTAGCCAGGATCCATTTAAAAAGAGAATATCCTTATGAGATGGTGCCTTTGTTGTGTTCTTGCTGGAGAGGTATCCAAACTGCCAAAATATTCATCCCAATTAGCACCAATTTTGGGCTGTCTGAAAGAGAAGCCATGGAGGGACTAGAAATGGCTTCCTCTTCTTTATCATCCCCAGAGCCCAGACTTGAGGACATTCTGGTTGGACCGGCAGCTGCTGTTGCTAAACCTGGCTCTAGGATGCAAAGGGTTTGAGTCTCCAGAGCTGTCAGTCCAACATCTTTCATACATAGTACATTCACTTTTAAACATTAAAGCCTGATTTAAATAAACTGGGCTATGTATTTTCCCTGGAGGCAGTGAGGGGTCGGGAGATGGAGATGTTGCTCTTTTTAATAATAACTTCATGTGTTCTGTTAATCTGTAAGAAATATCTCAAAAACCAGTATTTGGAAATACTTGAAGCTGAGGATGGGACTGAACCCTTTGGAGTGAAACACATGAAGCTTTCTATACAATTCGGATACATTTCAATTCTCTCATTCCCATGCTGGGCCACCTCACTTGTTTCATCAGGATGTGTCAAGACAGTCCTCTGGCGAGAGCAGCCAGTAGCCCTAAGCACTGGTGTCATATGAAACAGGAGCTGTTCTTCCAGAAATGTGCTGCTGAGAGTTTGGGCCTCCAGAGACAAGGCAGCCACGTCTGTTCTTCTGACACAGTTTAAACCGTAGCCGTGAACTAAATACTAAGGTCCAGTTGCCAGCTCTCAAATGTGGGAAATAAGCTAGATCTAATGAGCCAACAACCACCAGATGTTTTTCAACATTTGACACTTCTTCTGTTCAGGTGAGTTCAATTTACATAGACAATAAAAATCCCTATAGTTGTTTTCTATCTGTTTGTCAATCAGAACTTTTGCAAGAGAAAAGGATCCTACTTCTTAGAAATGAAATCTTCAGCTTAGGCCTTTAATTGTCTTTTTATGACAACATTGCCTCCCAAAAAGATAACACTGATGCAATACAAAAATGTTGTGATTTCAGATGGAGAAGAAGCAGATGAATTTAGAAAGAAGGTCCGTGTGTATTTGTTACTGTAAATCATTGTCAGTGTCCAAGTTTCTTTTCAAAGCATAGGTTCACTGATGTTAGGGTCAAAATAGACCAGTGGGATCAAAAAGTCCATTGACCATATGGGCTGAGAAACTAGCAGATACAAGGGGTGGGAAGTGGCACAGTGGGGAAAGGGGTGCTGGACAGGGTAGAGGCTAAGAAGGGATTGATTGAGCTGGATGGTGATTTGGCAGAAAGACATGGGAGGCTTTTCTAGCCCAGGACGTGAGCTCAGCTTGCCACGTGCAGTCCCAGCTTCCAAAGTATAAAGGTCTTTTTGGTCCCCCCTGTTTCAAAGAGATTCCCTGAGCCCCTTTACATCCTGGAGGAGAAACCAGCAGGACCACCATGAATCTTACCCAGGAGAAGTACAAGACAGCATCCAATGGAACTGAATAGCAAAATTTCCAGAAAAGCAAAGCACGGCGTGAGTGCACTTTCAGGCAGATGGTTGACGGTCTTGGAAAGAGTGGCTGTGGCTGGGGTGATGAGGAAGGAGATGGCCACAATTGCTGGAATATGTTTCCCAGAAAGCCCTGTTACCTGGGGAATCTCATGCTGTCTGCTGTAGCAAGGTAATTCATTTTGCTGCTCTTCACGGAAGGATCTATAAGAGCAGATGCCCCAGACGAAGGTAAGTATTTGCCTTTTTCAGATTTCGGGTTCTAGCTCCTCTTCTGAGAGCCCAGAAAAAATCCTCCGCTGAGCCCAAGCTCAAGAATCTTGCCTTTCCCAATGTCTTTTCCTTTTAGGAGAAGGTGGGCCTTACTCCAGCTGCTATCTAAATCAGGCAAGTCAGTCAGCACCATTACTAAAAAAAATGTTGACAGTCCTGTTCCTTCATCTCCCTCTCTGCTGGCAGGGCTGGAGTGCCCTCTCTGAGCAAGGCAACCCCAAAGTAGCTGAGAGCATCAAGTGCCTCATCACTGTGATCCACTTACTATTTAGCAGTGACTGTTCAATGGATCAGGGGATGAGAGTGAAACCATGGCTCAGCGAGAAGAGGAGGAGAAAAAGCAAGGCAAGTAGGAGATAAATAGCAAAAGAATGCTAGAAACCATTCATCCTGGAGCTTTACTAAATGTACCATGAATGATTCCTAGCAAAATTGAGCTGTATGTACACTTACTTGATGGCACTGTGGTGAATTGCTTTTTTAGTAAATCTGTCATGTGTGTATAGACTTCATGAGCTGCTTTTCTTAAGAACTGGAGCTTTCTGCAAGTCGAACATCTCTCGCAGTGAGCAAAATGAGATTCCATTTCTTAGCAGGATACTGCCACCCCTGGGGAATTTCTTTACATGCGTCAGACCTCACAGTGACTTCTTTGCAGGGCTGGGTGTTTGCGTGCTGAGAGGAAGTGGGCAGGAGCAGGGCAGGCGATTCATGTATGGGTTCAGTCCCTAAAATCTAGCTTAAATGAAAGATGAAGAACCAGATTCACAGTTCTGCTCTATGGCTTTGCACTGCTCTGGACACTCATGAAAACCATAAACCCATCTTAATTCTGCAGGGAGATCCACAGCTCCTTTGGTGTGTCAGCTGCATGGCCTGTGCCCCAGCAGAATAGCATGCTAAAGATCACAGTGCACCTAAAATTCAGTCCCATTGTTAGCAAATAAGGCAGAAATTCATGCTACCCCGATGAAGAAAGAGAAATCCACGCTATAGCGTGACCTTAGTCATATCACTTGAGGCCTAACTTTCAAAATAGCACATATGCAAATGAATATGCAGTGCCAAGCATCAGTCTGTGATGTAATCAAGTACAATATTTGTGAATGCAAATGATAATTATGCAGCTAGACATCCAATGATAAATGTGGTTTCCCACCTGTGCATACGCAATTGAGCTTACTGTACAGGTGTCTTTTAGAAAATCAGGCCCACAGTACAGGGGCACGGCCAGCTGCCATTTTCTGGCGAGGCCCCTGAGTCTGCAGGCTGGGCCCAGCCTCAACAGCTTCTGGTGGCATGACTGTAAGGTACCTGGGATGCTCCAGTTGCTAGGCAGGAGGAGACGGGGAGAGGCAGCAGGATCAGGCCCACCCACTGCAGCACTTGGCGGTGGTGTGAACTTCACTATTGCAGCTGCGAGGCCTGATGCTGTTTAGTGAGCGGCTCTGATCTCCACATGGGTGGGCCCTGGCCCACTCGTGGCTACACCCCTGCCATAGGCTCCTTCTGCTTCAGTTTCCACATCTGTAAAATGGGAGGAGGAGGAAGAAAAAGAATTCCTCCTAGTGCACAGTGTCATTTGAAAGATAAACACATTAATCAGATCTTTAGACTGATGATAGTGCTACTTAAACACAAGGTCTTAGTAAGGTAGATTTTGTTTTAATGGTTCATATCAGCTGAATCTGAGCTGTGTATTCAAATGTTGTACTCCCAAATCATCTAATAGAGCAGATTTTTTTAAAAGAGACTTTCTTTTCCATAAAAAATATTTGATTACAGTATTGACAGAGCTGCTGATGTAAAAGGGCAAGGAGAGCTTTCTAAATGGTTATATCACAGCTGTAAATTTCATCTCATGTTGCTTATTGACCTCTAATTGTTTTCAGTGGTAGCAGGAGACGGAAAGATCAATAGACCATATAGATAGTTAATATCCTCATGGTGCACTTGACTGTAGTTAGAAAATAATGAAATTAATCTTCCTGCAATTTTTATCAAGTTTGTAATTGAAACATTAGCCTCCTGTATTGTGGACTGTTTCATTACTGGGTTTCTTTCTAAGGAATTCATTTTTATTATAAATATTTTAGCAATGCAGTAAGAGATTCATTTCTTGCCTAAATATTGATCCACATGAAAATTAAGAGAAACAGGGATGGACAATTCAATTTGCTTAAAAATAAGAACTGATCTGAATTTTCACTCAGAGTTTGCATAGGTGGTTTGTTGTTGTTGGTCTTTGCTTTTCATTTGAGGCCCAGGAAAGTTCAGCAAAAACTCTCTCTCCTCCTCCCCCTTCACCACCAGCAGCAGCATTTTTCCATATTTTTACACATTCTGACAGCTCCAGCTTCCCATTGGGAGCAGAGGTGCTGACATACCGGGAGAAAAGCTGCTCGCCTCTTCCTCTTGGAAGCTGGAATTGTCAGAAATCTCCTGAGAGAGCTAGTTCTTGCTTCATGCAAGGTGGGGTGGGCATGGGGGAACCCTTCGTCCACCAACATGTCACATGCAACCAAGGGGTGGTTATGTGTGGCTAGTGTAGGACCTAGAAGTAGGACATCTGCCGGTAGTCCAGCAGGGTATACCTGGAAGACCTTCTCGAGCACATGAACCTGGGTCTGTATCCCCAGCCCACTGTCCCTATTTCAGACAGTGTGTATGTGCAAACAAACAATAATGGCACAGAATCACTTTGAACAGATTGGGAACCAACTCAGACCTCTGCCATGCCCTCAAACCAGCCTGCTTCAGACGGGAACCTGTCTTGGCGTTCAGAGGCTGTGTGGTGCAGAGGAGACTCTCTGTACATGGTTCAGTCACTGTCATTTGTGCCTCTGCTTCCAGACCTTGTTATTTATCTCCCCATGTACTTATTTCCCGGTCACAGAGTGCTGCTTGGGGAAACAGTAAGGAAGTTATCCCAGGCCCCACAGGATTTCTAAACGAGAAGCCATTACAACGTCGCTTGAAAGAAGCCTCTTTCTAGAGTTCCCTTTGCACTGTCATTCCTTTGGGTCGGCTGGATGATGCAAATTGTCCTCTTGTTTTCAATTTGAGCAGAGCTGAGGAGGGAGCAGAACTCGATTGGCATCAGGGCTTGCCCATTTAAACTCACCCATGCCCACACGGTAGCAGCAGATCCATTTATCCCCCTCTGGGCCAGCCACAAAATGGCAAGATCACACGCGCATTGCACACGTAGCCCATGCATTACCTGCCAGGTATGACTCCACTGTAATCAGAGGCGTGACTGCAGCATGTGGAGAAACGCCATAGCTGTGAGCTGGCTAACTCAGATAACAGGAGGGCAGACGGCAGCATGGACTGTATCCGCTTGCCTGGGACCTGAGCAGCTGGTCCTTGCTGCCTCCTGCACTGCTTTGTGGCCAACCTCTGCTGCAGCCGCACCTCTAATTTCACCATAGACATCTCTTAAGCTGGCACCCACCCCACAAAACATGGTCTGCACCTGTCACACTCCTCTTCCTTGGCCTTCCCCTTTCCAACAGACCACATCAAACGTTGCGTGCCTCAACAAACCTGAACTTTCTGTCAGTCTTTCCTGACACTTGTTGGCTTTTCATCCTTGGACACACTTCCTTTTTTAGTTTCACGCAACCCCAGCGGTAGTGCTGACCTCCTCCAGTTAGTGTACACACATCCTGTTCAAGGTTCATTTTTTAAGTAAGCTTATTCCAAGATGATTTAGCAAGAGTAACAATAATAAAAGCGTTTCCTTTCCAGTAGACAGCCAGCCACAACTTATGTCAAGCTGGTAGGGTATTATTAGACAAATGGTTTTCTCAACAAAAAATGCCAAAGCATCAAAACTCAGACCGTTCCTGGGGGAGGCTTGATTTTGATGAATTTTTCAACTCAAAAAAATGTTGGAAAAAAGTTTCAGATTGACTAATGACCTGTGTGTTTTTTTCTAAATGAAATGTTTTGGCTATTCAGATTGGGAAAAAAAAAGATTCCAAATTTAATTTATCCTAATGTGTACAAAAATATGGTTAAGAAGGGAAGCAGTCAAATTTTGAAATGAAATGAATTTATCAAAACAAAACATTTCAAGTGGATCTGAACCAATTTTTTTTTCAGTTTGTTGGTTTGTGTGTATTTTCTAGATTTTGCCTTTCAGTCTCAGTTCAGGACAGGAAAACAGTTGGATCTCTTGTAAATTCTTGCAGGATGAGAAACCATTCCCACTCAGCCCTAGTTTTATGTCTACTGGAAACAAGATGACAGGTTCCTGATGGGTCAACTTTTATGCACAATACACTGGCTCTTTATTGGTGTGACAGGTTTATAGGGTACTTTGTGTTTCATTTGCATTTTCAAAATTCAAAATACCCTGTTCTGGTAGCAAAGATGCAAATCAAATTGTTTTCCTAAAGAGCTCAGCCGTTCCATTTGCTCAGTAACAAGACGTATCCTATTTCTACAGGCTAATGAGGGAATACTGTGCAATCATCTGCAAAACAAAAACTTCACTTGTTATATATTTCAAATGTGGTGCTAGGGAACCACATGCAGGTAAAGTGAATTACACAGTAATGTCTCTGCAGCCTCTCAGCTTGTCTCAGCTTTCCTTGGTGATAGCCCAGCAAAAATACATTTTCCCACACATTGTAGGTTTGACAGCTTCTAAGATATGTTGATTGACATGGTACTAAGTGCTGGAGGTTTCCTATGATAGAGACAGAGAGTTTCTTGAAACATTCAGCTTGTGACCTTTAATAGCTATAGGAGTGAAATGATTTTCAGTCGCTTCATTCTGAGTGAAAGGCATGTGTATTGATCAGCTGCGCATTTAATTCCCTTGGAGGTCTTGCTGTTATACCATTAAAATGACACAATCAGATTTTCCTAGTAAACCCCAGACACACACACGCACTTGCTGGGAGGCAATTAGCAAACAATGCTGAAATATCACACCCCAAACTGCTTTCCCTGTACTACTTAAGAAGCAAGCTTTATGCATGGAATAAAAGGCTGATGTTCAACAACGCTGGCCAGAGAGTGGCCTGTTTCCTGGCCAGTCATGGATCAGGGTTCCCAGTGGTTAATGGCCAGCATGTGAGAGGGGTCAGCATTGGTAGCTATGGCAATGTGAACTTGCTGGGTTTTACACAGATTTCCACAATCTTTTGTAATGCTATTTGACTTTCTTTTGTGTGTCCAGTGGTCAAGATGTCAGCTCCACATTTTATATGGTAACCCTGAATACTTAGGTGTCTCAACATGCTGGAGGACAGATTTGCAATGCAAATTTCAGGCTGCTCCTGAAGATAAAATGCACACACAGACAGAGTGTCTGCATTTTCCCTGCAGCTTTTCTTTATGTATGCAGGTCCACTTTACAGCTGGGGTGCACACCTCTGTGCTTACTGCTGGTCTTCAGGTGGGGTTTAAGATCCATGGATTCCAAGGCTAGAAAGGACCATGATGTTCATCTCTTCTGACCTTCTGCATAACGTGGGCCAGAGACCTTCCCCACAACAATTCCTAGGGCAGATCTTTTAGAAAAACATCTCATCTTGATTTTAAAATTGTCAGTGCTAGGATACAGACTCCACCACAACCCTTGGCAGATTGGTTCGTTGGTTAATGACTCTCACAGTTAAAAATCCACACCTTATTTCCAGTCTGAATCTGTCTAGCTTCAACTTCCAGCCCTTGGATCATGTTACCCCTTTCTCTGCTAGAATGAAAAGCTCACTAGGGAATAATATTTCCCATGTGATCAAGTCACCCCTTACCTTTCTCTTTGGTAGCTCGGTCAATTGAGCTCGTTGATTCTATCACTCCAGGTGTTTTCTAACCCTTCAGTCATTCTCATGGCTTGTCTCTGAACCCATTCCACTTTATCAACATCATTCTTGAACTGTAGACAGCAGAACTGGACTCTGTATTCCAGTGGCGGTCACACCCATACCAAACACAGAGATAAAGTAACCTCTCTGTTCCTATGCGAGACTCCTCTCTTGATGCATCCTGGGATTGCATTTGCTCTTTTGGCCACAGAATCACACTGGGAACTCATGGCCAGTTATAGTCGAGGGTGTGTCCAACAGCACTAGTGTGACCAGACCCTGATTTTCAGAGGCTACTTTTAAAATTCTGTGGCATCCTCCACTCATTCAGTCCAGTTAGTATGATGCAGTTCCCAGTAACGATAATGATAAATGACACTTCTGTCAGGCTGTTGTACTTGTCTGCCCACATCACCGTAGTGTCTGAGCATCTCACAGTTCTCAATGGATTTCATCTCACTGCATCCCTGGGTGGCAGAGCAGGGCTGTTATGCCCATCTTGGAAATGGCAACCTGAGGCCTGGAGTGACTAAGTGACTTGCCCACAATCACCCAGGAAGTCTGCAGAAGATTGGGGAAGAAAGCCCTGTGGTCTCAAGTCTAGGCTACTTCCTTTGTCCCTGGATTATCATTCCTCCATGTCTTCACAACCCTTAATGAAAACATCTTGTGGGGCAAACAGTCTTACCCTGTTCGATGGAGTACCTCCGTACTGCCATTTGCCCGTCAGTGCAAGTCTGTCACCCTGTCACAACCCATTGAAACTTCCCTGTATGGAGCAGGACAGGACGTGTACGTACCTCTTCCCAGCGCTTGTCTCAGAGCTGTGCGCTCTATGGTAATC
The DNA here is from genome assembly GCA_007922195.1 of Podocnemis expansa. Classification (NCBI taxonomy): domain Eukaryota; kingdom Metazoa; phylum Chordata; order Testudines; family Podocnemididae; genus Podocnemis; species Podocnemis expansa. The sequence goes on from ML682019.1 coordinate 20,629,507, forward strand.
CCTTTCTCTTCACCATCTCTCTAACCTGGAAGGAGCATATATGAGCCAGAACCTCAGCCAGTGTAGACAGCTTTAGCTCCATAGGAATCCTGTTTACACAGCCAAGGCAGCTCTTCCAGAGATTAGAACCAAACGGTTTGGGTGGTTTTCCTCCATATTTCGTCAAATAAGAATATAATGATGCAGAAGGGAACTATTAGAAATAAATCTGGTCTCTGCTCATGGGACTGCTGGGGAACCTTCAGCCAATCACATCAAAGCTCTGTGCGTGAGTTTCCCCCTCTCTGAAGAGAGGATGGTGATATTTAATTCCTTTGTAAAGAGCTTTTTGATTTACTGATGAACAATGCTGTTTAAAAGCAAGGTATTGTTGTTATTAATGACTAACAGTCATCTCCTTTTTAACATCGAAGGACTAGCCCACAGCTAGATTCTTTGTGTTTCTTCTGTTAAAGAACTCTGTCCTAGTATGTTTCTGTAGCACTTGTCAACGTTTTCTTTCAGCAAAATGTCTTCTTCCATTTAAAAAGAAAAAGAAACCAGACAGCTTTATAGCCTCAATAAAAAAAAAATTATCCAGTTGGTTGAAATGTTCCAGGTTTTGAGAAGAAACACACAAAACCAAAAGAAATCCAAAGCTGAAATTTGTGGGGATTTTTTTTGTTTGTTTTTGGAAAAAAAATGAAAAATTTCACCAAGAACTGAATTTTTTCTACCTAAAACACTTTCAGAACATGTATTTTGGTTTATTTTAGTTTGCATTTTTAATTGAAAAAAGCAATGCCTATTTGTGTGTGTTTTTTTTAAATTGCTCTTTTTTTAAAAAAAAGAAATTTCCTACCCAAAAAATCCACACAACTGGCATTTTCTGAACAGTCCTTTGTCTAGAGTTTTTTCATGTTCAAAGTGTAAAACTACAGGCACTAAAGCCAACATTTTCAAGGGGGTCCCTTTGTATTATATACTGCTAGCTGGAGACATCCAGGACCCCAGCTCCTGGTGAATGTGGCACATCTGAAACCAGTGCCAGCCCAAGGGTTTTTGATCCCCTAGGAGAACTCTGACTTTGGCCCTCCCACCCAACATTCAATACAGAGAAAAATGAGAAAGTCTAGAATGAACATATTAATATATTTTTATAAATAGAGGAAAAAATTCACATCCATCTAATTTGGCAACCCTTAAAGCCTGGTGTCCTAGGCAACTGTTAATTCAAATATATGATCAGGCTGGCCTTGTTTGAAGGTTGGAGATCCAAAATTAGTGGTCACTTTTGAAAATACTGGTGTACCGCCTAAATGCTCATTCCTCCTTTCCTCATAATAAAAGGGCAAAAGATGGACATAAAACGCTGTCTTGTAGCCCACTGGTAGTTTTCATTTTTGAGGCTTGAGGTGCATCTTTCAAGAACTCAATCCTGCTGGAAAAAAATATAGTTGGGGATGGCAGTGAAAGAGGGTCTAGACGTGCTTGCAGTCAGCACCCTGTATAAATTTAACAGCTCCTTTAATGTAAACATTTTTGAAAATTCTGTCTAAAGTCAGATTTGGCTTCTGAAAGAAATTCTGCCAGTGTGATATTTCTGGTATTTACACTAGAATGGTAGCCCTGAAGAGTGGAGTCATTCATTTATACCCAGAAGCTGACAACAGCTTTTGGCCACTGCCAGACTGGGCTGGACTGAAACCACTCCAAAAGCTCTGTATCCTGTTTCCAGGCTCCTCAGTCAGCCAACCAGCCACTCGGCAGAGGATTGTCTCTATTTCAGGCTTCTACTGTGTCCCCAAATCACATGGATTATGGGGATGAAAAGTGATAGCCCTGGAATCTCCCCATTGTCAAAGGTCAGCCGCACATTGTCTGGCAGCAGAGTGGCTTCTCTAAACTCAAGCAATTCCACCTGCTGGTCGGAGAGTAAGAGAGATGATGGTAAATCTGTTAATCGTTTGGTTTCAACAGGCAGAACCTTCCAGATTTTTAATCTGCATGCTGCCGATAGTGAAGCTCACCTGCAACAGCACATTTACACTGTTTGCAAACAGTCCTGATGTGCCCGTGTTCACACTTCTTCCAACTGCTTCCACGTTTCTGAGTGGGATGTTCCTCTTGAGATCCATAGTGGCTATTTGCAGCCAAAAGAAATGTCATCTTTCCATATTACTTCTCTTAAATTCTTCCCAGAATTTTTCCCCATAGCCTACAGTGACATTTGGGCATTTAGGCTTAGATTTTTAAAGGTCTCCCATTTCTTTCAGTGGGAGTTAACTACCTAAATACCTTTAAGAATGTGTCCTTTAGTGTAACATTGTATGCCATTATATAAATATAACATTATTACTCAGTAATAACCCAAACTGATAGTGATAGGACAGACTGTCAAATGCACATCTAGTATAAACCAGTCTTTATTGTCCGTCAGACCTAGATGTGATATGACTGTGTCTGAAAATCCCCAGAGTTCCTCCAGTTTTTATGTTATCTCAGTCTATCCAAGAACCAAGAGACACGAAGTCACATTTCAGTTTTTTAGGGTGTGAAGTATTTCTTTAATCTGGTATACTAGTAAAATTGGTCCATTGATCAAGAGAAAGCAATGGCTGGCACAGTATTTTGTTAGTGTACTACTGGACAGTAATAATATACCATCTTTACATCACAGCACCTCAAAGGACTTTACAGGATCTCATAAGAACAAGGGTTTTGTTTCCACAGAAATTCTTTTAAAAACGAAACAAAATAAAATCATTGAATATTTCTAGAGAAAATCCCAAATTTTACTGACCTATTATAAATTTAAAAAAATCAGTTTTCATCCAAAATATTTCAGTTTGGGGGTATTTATGGGGGATTTTTTGACAAAATATTGAAATTTTCACATAATGCAGACACTTTTCGTTAAAAAAAAATGTTTAGCTAAAACCCTAATTTTCTGTTGAGAAACAATTTCAGGGGAAAATTTTTGACCAACCCTCGTTTGTACTTAAAAGGTTTTAAAATATATTATAGTGTAGTTATAGTTAATACTTTATATTTAACATAGTGCTTTGACATCACCAAACTATTTTTTATAAGATTCACATTTCTGAATTGAAATATTTAGATTTACTAGTGAAGTGGAATTTTCTCCCATGAAAGCTCATGCGATAAACAAATTTATTAGTTTTTAAGTGCGACAAGACTCCTTGTTTGGTTGGAAGGCTTTTTTTAAAATTACTGTTCCAGAAAATAGTGTAAGAGTTCAAAGTTTATGTAGATTCAGATGAATCCCCCCCCCCCCATGTTGGAATTTCCTATGGGAAAGAAATTCCATTTTCTGACCAGCTCCAGTTACAAAATCCTTATTCAGACTGATGCTGTTCTAAGGTGTTTCACATATGGTCTATTATCCACACTTTGGGTGCATGCCATGTCAGCTGGGAATGGCTGATGGGATGGATCACTTAACGATTACCTATTCTATTCATTCCTGCTGAAGCATTTGGCACTGGCCACTATTGGAAGACAGGATAGTGGGCTGGAGGGAGCATCAGTCTAACCTAGTATGGCCGTTCTTATGTGTAAAAAAAAAGATGATGCTGACCTGCATGCTGTAAATTCTTCATTTCTCTTGTCCAATTTGGTCAATATTTTGATTATTCATGCTATCTCTTGTGTAGACTCTTGTGTACTGATAGAAAATAGGGATGGGTTTTCAGTGGGACTTGTGCTCCTAAATTTAATAACAATTTCTTAGGCAGTTTTCAAAAGTTCCTCTCTAAATCAATAGTGCCTTGTTATTATTAAATAAGGTGGGTTTTTCATTTTAATTTATTTTTTTTCAAGAGCAGATAGCACTCATAAAATGTCCTTGTGAAGCTGTATTTTTCTTAATATCTGAGAAAAGTTTTTCTTTTTTTAAAAAGAGCCATAAGAACATGACTATAAATAGTGATAGTATCAAAGTGAGACAACCCATTCCCTATGAGCACAAAATGAGAGGGAGAGCTGGTGATCGTGTAGGAGGGTTTTGTTTTTAGGATAATGCATTTCTTCTGAAAGATGCCAGATTGAAACTGCAGGAAAGAGATGGTCTGGATTCATCAGTGAAATAGCTAGCACACCAGCTATGGCAGAGCAAGCCCTCTCTCTCAGCTCCTCAGCCAAACCTCAATCTAGAGGGACCCGTGTTCGGATTGAGGACATGGGATTGTGTCCTTTGGGTTTTGGTGTGTCTGCTGTGACCGATGACTAGGGTATCAGTTGTGGTGGTGCTTTTTGCAACATGCCCACTTGAACTGAACCTGAAACATGGCCAGCCAATTTCATGTAGGCCGCCAACTAACTTATCAAATGTTAACAATTTTCCATAGCTACCAAGCTGGTCTAGATCTAAACCAGCAATCCGGAGGGAAAGGCTGTCTGTCCGATTACATTCCCCTTGTCCAAGGGATTTATAAAGTTCATCTATTGGTATGAAGCTGCTCCTGAGCTGAACCAGATGGTAGCTACAATGCAAAGAGCTCTGTCAGTGAAAATGAGAGCTTGTTGAAGACTGGCATACTGTTTGGCTGTCATTATTGGTTTACCTCAAGGACCAGTGCTAAGCCCATTGTTCGACGGCAAATGGACTGAATATGTGACACTACAAAGAAGCTGGTCTGTGTAAACGAGTGTACAAAATGGGGGCAGGACAGATGAGAGATGATGAAAGCCTAAGGCAGGAAACTAAATTTGGAAGTAGAAAAATACCAGCAGGGATTTCTGTGCTAAAAATTGGATTAGTGAATGTTAAGTGAAATCTTTGGTTGGAAATAACTAAATTGAGTTCAGTTGTTAACTTGAGTTCATGGTTTTTACGAGGGAACAGCGATATTCCTACAAAGTTGATAGTTGCGGGAGAGGTGAAATGATGGAAGTTCAAGGGCTGATTATGAAAAGAAGACATGTATGTGGCTATGCAAGCTCAGTTTGTAGAGCAGACACTGCCTAAGAGAGCAGAAGGTGTGAGAAGACTGGAAGTTTTGAAATGAGTTGTCAGAAAAATCTGTGATGTGACAGAGAGAGAGACGTTAATTGAAACCTCAGAACAGAAATGAATTTTGCCATTGAGGAGGGGTGGAGGAGGAAGGCAGATTAAAAATAGCAGGATCAGATCCCCTGGAACGTTTGCGAGCATGCACTTGATAGCTTCTTGACAAAGGCAATAATGGCCTTGGGGAAGCAGCAGCGGTTCAGTTTATAGCACATCCAGTGATCGAGATGTCTGGGTATTTCCTTAGCTGTTGTTTATGATTTGTACAGCACGGGCAGTATGCTGGGCATTGGAGAGACCAAAGAAGAGGCAGTGACTATTTATGACATGATTGATTTATAACCTCTCCTGCAAGCGCAGTGGCTGGTTTAATTAGCATCATGAAAATGCAGGGAGATGTAACTGTTAGGAGACTGCTAACTCTTTGGTCTTTGATCCTAGAGGAGCGGTGCTCAGCCCGTGGGCCACTTGCGGCTCAATCAACAGACATCTGCAGCCCATGTGACGTTCTCCGGGCCATGTGTGTTGTGTGGATGCGGCCCCCCTGACCCAGTGATAAGTAGAGACCCAATGTCCTAAAGCCACAGAACCTCTTCCCCTGCCCTCCCCACAGCTTCAGACCCTAGGGGTCTCAGAGACGATGAGCCGGGGCTGACCCTGTGAGGTGGGCAGGGTTCATCCCCCCCCCGGGCTGCCTGAGGAATGATCAATGAAATGGAAAGGGCAGGGAAAGGACTTTCAAAGATCTAGTTTGACGGCAGATACTTGGCCAAAGCAGGGGGTGTTAGTGCAGTTCTTACAGTTGCACCTATGAGCTCTGCTGTGTCTGACAAGTGGATGATGCCCAAATGGATAGCGAGCCTGGAGAGGCGTGGCCCAAAGAGCACATTGATTAGATGCTAGCCACCCTCCCCATTTGTCCCCCCAGGGCCATATAATAGAGAGATTAACTTCCACTGGAGCAATGCTTTGATTTAAGAACATTCGCTGCATGTCTACAGAGACTGATTAAACCTCCTGCTGAATCAGGTAGAAAGAGCTTCATTCATTATCTAGAACTCAAAAGATAACACTTCCTTCCTCTCACCCCTTGTCAGCATGCCTTGTCTCCTTAGACTGAAAACCCTTCGGGGCCCAGCCTGTCTCTTATTCTGTGTTTGTACAGTGCCTACCCGGGGAGCCCCTGATCTCGGTTTGTGTATCGAGGCAGCCCATGATATAAATAATAAATATTAAAAGACCCTGCCTTGTGACTCTAGCGCAGCCTTGATCTGTGAAATAGGTGGGAAGGGAAAAGCATGAGGAGAAATGTCGGTATCAGAAGTCGGCGCAGTGACATGCCACACTAATGAGTCCCACAGCAAACTTACCCCTGGATCCCACACTGCCGTTAGATGCACCTTGTTAGAAACGGAGACGTGCTGAAATGACAAGGAGGCAGGTAACAGCGACTGTGAGTTGTTCTCTGCCCAGGAAAACACAAACAACTTTCCTGCAAGGCCTGTCAGAATGAATCATGGCAGAACCGTAATCTTTCATTAGAACATTCAGCACTAATTGCTGGCAAAATGCCACTTGCCTTTTTTTCTCATTTTAACAAAACATTTATGCATGAAAGATTTAATGCCAGGTATCAAGCATATCATTGTAAATTTGCCACTAATTAAGCCTAATTAAAATAATTAAATGGCTGTGGAGTCACAATATGAATTAAAATCACATTTCCTCTTGTGCATGTTCCTCTCTCTTCTCACTGCCCTTCCTTCAAATTTAGGGTAGCAGTATTTTCTTCTTCTGATTCATGTGTGGTATTCACCTGGCAGAGGGGATTTAATAATTGAGGTAATGCTGTGATTTGATGGTAAGTTTTTCAATTTTGGGACCTCTTGAGATTTTAATTTATCTGGATGAAGTATGGACAATTTGACAATTCTGTTCCTCCAAGCAGTCACTGGCTTTTGCATATTCATTACTCATTGGATTTTTAATCAAAGTCGCTGATGGACCCTTTGCACCACAAATAGCTTGGTCATGAATAATTTATCTTGTTTAGCTCATAGTTGTTTAGAGGCTTTGGATGCAAGACGCCTTGCGATTGGTTACGTGGGCTGGCCTACTGTAAGCACCACATGGTGGCTCCAGATGTTAGGGTTTCAGATGTGCATAGCTCATCAAAAACAAAAACAACCGGTACCCCTGGGCACGAGCCATCCCTAGACAGGCCATCTGGCTTACCGCAGAGTGGTAGGTGAAAACAGACCTCGGCAAATTCTGGGATACATCTCCAATTCAGGCGTGTTCATGACTTGCAACCCACTGAGACGCTGGGCTAGTGCATCTTCTAGAATAGTGGTGGTGCTTTACGTGTCTCTGTCCCTTACACAGCGGCCTGGTTATTTTACATGATCACATGAATTTTGAATATATATCATTGATGTATAAGCATAAATACGGCCCTGATTCTGCCAGTTACACTGTGCTGGTGAACGCCTGGGCCTGAAGTAACCCCGCTGAGCTTAGTGGGGCTGGCAACGGGGGCAGAAATCCCCCCACCCACACGTTTTCATTTGCCAGATTGGGGCCTTAGAGTCTGTGTTTAAGTGATTAGTCATATTTGGAAATACGCTTGGTTCCAGTAACAGATGTGATACCCCACAGCTGCTTCTCTCCTATGAGCTGGCTGATTCATATGCGTCTTGGCTGCCGAAACATCCAGCTATGTCCCTTACATGTCTCCCCTGAAATCAGGGCAAAAAAGAAAAGAAATGAAACTAGTGTTTTCAAAATGTCATTTCTAATTGTTTTTTTACCCCTTGAGTGGCAACAGTTGAAGCACAGCACTCGCAGGAGATGATGTGCAGGAAATGTACCACAATTAACTGATATGCTGGAGGAGGGTTACAAATTGCTCTTTTCTCACTCACACAATTAAATGTGCAACCGTTGTGATGTTACCTGAAAATAAGGTAGTGACATGGTGGGGTGAGGAGAAAATCATAACTGAACAATCAAGGCATCCTTAGCCCGGAGAACTCTGGGAAGCTCATGAATTGCTTCGTGTGGCCTGTCAAAGATGGTAATGATCTCTCTCCCTGAGCCCGTTGCATTCCCCTCACACTTGCGGCTGTCAGCGCACACCTGACGGGAGGCTGCTGATGGGCAGAATAAGGTTTATTGAGCAGAATTCCCACAGAAGTGATCTCTTCCTCTGTCATTAAATGGAGCTGAAGCTGCACAGACTTTCCAGTGCTTCCCTACAAAAGCCCTGGCGCCTCAGGAAAGGGATTGATAAAACAGACGGTGACTGTAGGTAGACGCGTCTTGTTCCCGAGGAGATTGTTCCTTAGTCGGTGACCCTGTGGCCTCCACATGGACTCCTAGGCAACGCAAGGCTTGATTAAACTGTATACACTTGAGTGCTATTAATCCACTTGGTTCCACTGGGAAAATTAGAAACCGTTCAGTAGATAGAGCAAATCTCTGCTTCAGAGGGGTTGGATTTCTTCAAGAATCAGTATGTGTTTTAGTAGCCTGATAAAAGCTTATGATGCACGTCTGAGTAATGAATAAAATTACTATGGGGCTATAAAGGAACCCAGAGAGAACTATTGCTTTATAAAGGAGCTCTTCATTGGTGCGGGGTGCATGTGAGCACATCTGCGGGCAGGTTTGTGGATGCACTTGTTGAGGCCGTAGCATTTATTCATGCACTTGTGTCATATTGCCTTGATTTTCAGTCATCATCGAAGCTGTGTGAGCTTTGGAAAAAGCCAGCTGCCAAACCCAGCTTTCTCTTTCTAATGGCTTTTAATTTGGCCCAGCTCAGGAGTTTTGGTGAGCTTAATTCTATGTCAAGGGAGCTATCTCCTTAAAAATGCAGTTTTGCCATAACACCGGCTCGTTTCAGCGCTCCCTCGCCCTCCCCAGTCTCTGGTCTGTGTGATCCTCTTGCTGTGTGTTCTCGTACAACCCCTTTGCAAGAGGAACTCTCTTCTTGTTTCACATTCGTACAGCTCCCAGCACACCAGGGCTGTGATCCCTGACTGAGGCCCCATATGGCAACTGCAACCCAGATAAATAATCCTCGCAGCTTTTTCCAGCTGATGACAACCTATCCTTTCTGGCCCCATTCCTGGTTCCAAGCCCAGAGATAAAACAACTCAACTGGAAGAGGAAGAAAACCTCTGAAGTGCTACAGACTAATCCCACCTTCCCTCCTAATTCCTCTCTGGAGTCCTTGAACCCTTCGCCAGGGAGGTAGTGCCCTGGAGGAGCTCAGTACATGGGGGTAGGGGGAGAGCGTTGCCAGTTCAAGCAAATTGTGAGACTCCTTAAAGGCTGGGTGGTTTGACATGTTACCTGGCTGGGTCACCTGTCTGCATGTTAGCACCTGTCCATGCTGGTTATTAGTTATACCAGTACTGGGAGAGCTCTGGTCTCACTGGGAATCTTCCTAGGCAGGGCTGGATTATTGCAGGGGTTATAGGGGCTGAATCCACAGGCCCTGGCTGAAACACGGGCTCCGGGCTCCAGGCTCCAGCCACTAAAACCCCTATGATAATCCAGCACCCCTTGCTGGTGCTGTGGGGAGGGGGCAGAGAGGGGCCCTGGAGCCAGAGGCTGGGCTCTGGGCTCTTGCCCTGCCCCTGGGCCGGCTGGTCTCCCTGATCTGAGAGTCCCTCTGGCCCCAGTCCCACCCCCAGCAACAGGGGGGCAGCCCTTGGTCCCCAGGCCAGTTAATCCGGCCTGTTTCTGTCGGCATGTGTGCAGAGACATTTCTGATGGGTTCCCTGCTGCAAGTGAGTGCGTGTTCTCAGAGGCTGTGTCTTCGGGAGCCTCTCTTCCTCCACGGAGGGCACCCAGCCAGCAGTAGCCACAAGCCCCCCTTGCTTCCATGCCAAAAACCCAACCTGCAGAAATGGCCAACGTAGCATCATGTTGCAGACTATGCCCCCATGCCATACGCAACTGCCCGTATTTCAGCAGATCCACCAGCTCCCATCCTCAGGAAGATTTCACCAACGTGGTATTTCGTGCTCCACCGTCCTTTTTCTTACACAGAAATTTCATCAAAAATCTAATGGCAGACTTGGGCTCTTAGCACTTCTTGGTCATTACTGGGGGAGATCATTCAGGTCTCTTCATCCTGAAAACAAAGGACCCACCTGGCTGAGAGAAGGTAGCATCTTCTTCACATGCACATGAGCCAGTCTGATGTTCAGTTCAGCTACGGTGCTGCAAACATGCCCCTGACAGGCTGATGGCCAAAATACAATGCTTTGAGAGTGGGATGTTAGAGAATAATACAGAGAGGAGTTTTCCACACACTGAGGAGAAGGAAGATGATGCTGCCTCCACGTACAGAAATAATAAGATAATTACTGGGGCATCATGTGCAGTTCTGATGTCTGCATTTCAGAACAGATATTGAAAAAAAATGGGAGTGGAAGATGGGGCTACAAGAATGATGCCAGTTTGGGAAAGCATCCCATATAATAAGGGGTTCACAATGCTCATTCTGTTTATTTTCTCCAAGAGAAAATCAAGAAGTGCCTGATCACGATCTACAAGAACCTACATTGAGAAGAAATTTCTGATAGTAGATGGTTCTTTAATCTATTAGAGAGAGAGGAGATCCAGTATCTGGACACATTCAGACTAGAAATAAGGTGCATGTTTTTAACAGCGAATGTAGCTGACTGATGGAACAACTCTCTTTGGGATGTGGTGGACTTTCTGTCATTTTGAGTCTTTAAATCAAGTCTGGATGTCTTCCTTCATGATCTGCTATAGCTCAGCCAAATGCTACAAGTTTGATGCAGAAATTACTGCACAGGAGGTCGAGTTAGAAGACCATAATGATCCCTTCTTGCCATTAAATCTGCCAAATAAGACTTAAATGGGACTTATCTGATGCTAAGGCCTTGTTCTGGCCCTGTGTACAGGGTCGAAGAAGGCTAAGTTGTGTCATTCTTTTGCTGCGAACTTGGTGATTTTTCCTTTGCTTTGCAGACTCTGACTTTCTTTTGGAGACTCTCTCGCTTTCAGAACTTCATCCTAGTTTGTGATCTAATTATAAGACTATGGCAGCCTTAACAAACTTCACCAGTGCCGCGCAGCTTGCGGCTGGTAATCGGAGGATACAGGCACAGCTGTGATTTTTGTCAATCTCCCAAAGGCATTTGTCAGTGTCAACATGACATACCGTTGTACAATTTGACACAGCTCGGGTGGAGACATTAAGTTATTACTTGTTTTTCCAACAATAGCATGTCGCATTTGCCTGCTTATTAAAATGGGGAAATAAAGAGCCCCCCCGCAATGGTATCCCTGATCCCACACTTTGCTCCTGTAGGCAGTCAATGCCATAGTCAAGAGTGCATATGCACTGCTGCCTGGAGTCGATTACTTATTCAAATGCCTTGAATGCAGATGAGTTCCTGTGAAGGCTCTGCTGTTATTTTAAGATGCTTCACTCAAACTTGACATGGATGTGTGTTTGCGGGGAGCAATCCAAGGGTCTGAGCTGACAGGAGATCACTCAAAACAGCCTCTCACAGTAGACAAGTTGCTAGAAGAGAACAGCTGCTTGATGTGAATGCTTCATCTGGCAGCTTTACTACATCTCACGGTGTTGTGGCCGCGTCATGGCCCAGTATGTGACACAGCTTGACGTGACAGAGGGTGCATGAAATTACAGGGCCCATTTCTAATCTCCTTTAGAAGGACAGTGGCCCAGTGGGTGGGACCCTGACACAAGACTCATGAGACCAGGACTCTACCTTCCTCTGATCTTTTGTGTGACTTGGAGCAGGTCCCCACCTCTCTAACCCATAAACTGAAACATTGAGAGAGAATGTCTTTGTACAGCGCCTAGCACAATGGGTCCCTGGTCTTGGCTGAGACACCAAGGCACTAATGTGATATAAACAATAAAAATAACAGCTTTCACCTGTGTGAATCTGGATGAACTGTAGTGGGGTGAAAGCAGGATGGTGTCAGAACTGGGTTCTGAAATCAGCTGAGAGGTGCTGAATCCCAAATCTTGTCTCCCTTTTTTCACAGACTGTGGCAGCGCTCTGGGGTAGGAATAGGTTTGTACTCAGTACAGCTCTGCTGTGCTCCTACCCATGCCACCTTAACCATACCTGCACTAACCTGACATGAGTGAGCGTCAGCATGGGGGGGAATCACACCCCTCGCTGATAGTGTGGACATAGCCTACCTGCTATAAAACGGCCTGAAATAATCCAGGAACCCAGGTGATCAGCAGCCCTGAGCTTTGTGTACAAGCCTTAGAAGTTTCTGGTCACAAGCAAAGATCCTGGACCTGCAAGATGATCCGAGCAAACTGACCCCTGCTGTGTGTAGGGGTACTGACTTAAAATGGGCTCTGGCCAAGTCTAGGCATCTGCCCTAATTGCTTCTGATAGTGGATGATGATGGAAAGTGGCCTAAATCCACTCCACGGGCATCAGCCCAAGCATCAAAGTCTTGACATTTTTTCCAAGTCATCTGGAGTTTTTCTTAAAAAGCCAAAGCTGCTAGAGTCATGATCCAAAGGGGCAGCTGTATTAGTCTAGTTCAGCAAAATAAACAGGGAGTCCTGTGGCACTTAAAGATTAACAAATTTGTTTATCACATGAGCTTTTGTGGGAGAAAATCCCACTTTGTCAGACACTTTGAAGATGGGGGACCTTACAGAATGGGAGGAAACTAAATGCAGGGGAGTGTAAGTTATGGGATCAACTGCTTTGATTTGCTGGTACAGTATGACCCTTGACATGACGAACTCTTTTGGAGCAGTGCACAGACCCTACATGGGCTCACATGACAGGGCATCTTAAGGCCTAGGTTAGGGGTCTCAAACTCAAATCACCATGGGGGCCACATGACGACTAGTATGTTAGCCCGAGGGCCGCACTGCTGAAACCTTTTCATATAATGATACTGCAAATATCGGTAACAATAGTGTTTTTGTGGGCCACAGGAAATAGCTTTAGGGGCCACATGCAGCCCATGGGCCGTGTATTTGAGACCCCTGGCCTAGATGAATATTGACCTTTTTACAAATTTTCTTCTGCAAATACATCTGTTCACTTCTGACAGAATGAGACTGAATGAACTCTGAAGGGGTAAGTTACTCATACCTGAGGCTCGGCCCAAATTAAGTAACCCATTTCCCTCTCTCAGACATGAGGGGTAGTTTGCACAGCATTTAGACTGTATAAACGAAAGAACGGTTGCATGGAGCAGTTTGCTATTCAAAGCACTCTGTCATTTGTTGCTGCTGGAAGGGTAAAAGTCGTTCTCTGAGTTCTGCATTAATCAATACACAGGCTTATGCAACTCGAGAGCGTTGATTGGCCCTATTGCTGTACCCTCTAATCCCTAATAAACTCCCCCTAAGCTTCTTGGCAGCACTGTATGCAAAGGGCTCAATTGCTGCTCTAGATAGAGAGGAGTGACGAGAGAGAGAGAGGGAGAGATGCCAACCCCATACACAGGGTAGTATATTATCTAGCTTCTGCTATAATGAATTTTACCAGACTATTGTACACTATGTTACTTTGCAATAAGTTGGAAGACCGTGTGGCGTTTATGCTCTGCTGCATCCATATAACGAGAGTCCTGTGGCACCTTATAGACTAACAGATTTCTTCTGGCATGAGCTTTCGTGGGCTGCAACCCACTTCATCAGATGCATCTGACGAGGATTGCATCTGACGAAGTCGCTTGGAGCCCACAAAAACTTATGCCCAAAGAATCTGTTAGTCCATAAAGTGCTACAGGACTATCGTTGGTTTTGCTGTGCACAAACTAACACGGCTACCCCTCTGGATATTTGCACCTATGCACGCGTGCGTGCGCCCGCGCGCACACACACACGCACATGCACACGCACACAATCAATCAATCAATCAATCAATCAATCAATCAATCAATCAATCAGTCATGCATCAGAATACAAGAAGATTCAGTAATCAGGGCTTACAAGAAAAGGCCTGTGTCCTTAAGTATATTTGCAGATGTAATCACAAGCAAGGTGACCCTCTTGCCTTTACACCTGTGAAAGCTGGCTTTCTTATCCATATGACTTACTTTTGTCCACTGGACTTGTAGAATCACAGCTGCAAAATGTTGCCTGCTTCTCCTTCCTGTCTCAGTGGTTTGTGAGATTAGGTCCCTTTCCATAATGAAGAAAAGAACTAGTTCATTTTTTAAAAATGTATTGGTTTTCAGCAGCAAGCTTTCTATAATTGTGTATGTAAAGGCAGTAAGGCCTAGGGGAAAGAAACCCTCTCAGTGCATAAATAATTCAGAGCCTCTAAACTAGTCTATAGACCTGTCTGAAGAGTTCTGCTATCTCTACCGGAGATAAATCTTTTGATCTGTGTTTGTTTTGAATCCCTATCTAAGACAATGTGGAAATGGGAGCATGCCATTCCAAAATGTGTTCCCTTGATCAATATTTCATGGTAGTTTTTCATTACTGCCCTTCTTTGACCCAGCTGAAAAATGACCTGTCATGCTAGACCGCACTGACACCTGTAATACCATGCTGCTGCGTCTGCAAGATCCGTTTGGAACCAAAGACTGTCTCAATAGGAGGTGCTGACGGCTTCATCTGGAGGCAAACAGATCAGCTGGCCTCTTTTTGTTGTTGTTGTTGTTTTTAAAAACTGGTAAAAATAAGCCAGGTGGAAGAGAAAGTCAGCTTTCATGTGTGTGGAGGCAGGAGAGTCACCTTGCCTTAATGAGAGACAGGGAGGCAGTACCAGGCCTAAACGTACCATTTAAATTCTGAAAATAGAGCTTAAGTGATACCAAACCTGTGCTTGAAGCCTGGTGAGTATAGAGGTTTTCTGCACATGGCTGAATTTCAGCCCAAACACTGGGGGAGGGTGAAGTATATGGCTTTCTAGTCCTTGGTTTGTATTTTGAGCATTTACAGGTGAAAAACTTAAGTAAATACCTGTAGCAATTTGATCTATGGACCATCCAGGAAGGCTTAAGTCCCCACTTTTAAGTCTGTCAGTCAAGTGTTGAAATTATGTGTGATTGAAACACGTGTGATTTGCTTTAGAAGGATCTCACCTGGCTTTTTACTGATCAAGTTTGACAGCTTCATGCACTGTTACTTTTTCCTAGAAAAAAAAGTAGCCCATTAGCCTCTGAGACAGAAGAACAGCTGAGTTTCTGTGGACCTGTGCAAATCACCCTGCTGAATGCACAGAAATTCTTGTTTGTCCGGTGAAAAGCAGGTCAGATGGCAAGAGCTGTTCCTTCTCCATATGTCATCATCACACCTCTGTGCTAGAGGGCATAGGGTTACCAGATGTCAGGCAAAAGGAAGACATGTCCTCCTTTTTGCCTTCATGTCCTCTGTCCAGCAGGCATTTTAAAAATACATGATTTTGTCTGGCTTTTTACCTACAGGGGTTAAAATATGCTTGAATGCCCAGGAACACCCTATTTTAAGGAGGAAGCATTCCAGGGCCCCCCAAAACAGAATAATATTACATGAATACTATACTTTCTCCATGTGTCCTCCAATGTCTTCCTTTTCGTAGGTCCCTGTCCTCCTTTCCATGCTTCAGTATCTGGTAACCCTAAGAGGGCAGGAATCAGCAAGCCATTTATTTGTGTTAGCCTTGGACTAAAAGGGTTATAGTTTAAGTCACTTATCACTTTTCTGCTTGACAATATGATGAATAAGTAACTTTTCTGACTAATCTCTTTCAAGTTCTGTACACTGCATACCTTGTAATGGAGAACCTCTGCTTCCCTCTTTAAATATTAAACCCAGTGCCAGCATCTTGTTTCGTTGTCTCCTGCGGTCCAACAGGGCTTGTAGAGGTTAAAGAGTCACAGAGTGCGTGTCTTCTGATAGGAGTAAACGTCAAAGCTCTGGAGAAAACTATATTTTAAAACTGCCACGGAAGAAGTGCTGATGTTGGAATGTGCAGCCTGGTTTATTGACAGTAATTTGAACCACACTCTTAACTCATCTCTCAACAGTGACAAACAGCAGCGAGCGGTAGCTAAACAAATGAAGAATATGGGGGCGGGGGGCTCGATTTCTTCTCTTGACCCTAAAAAGGAAGTTCCCTGTCTCAGCACTTTTGCACTGAAGCTACAAAGCTAGTAGTACCTTGTGAAAAAGCTATGCTGGAATGCGGGATTATTATTCAAAAGTGAGAAATTGCTAGTTGGGCTGTAGCAGGGCTTCTGGGAGCCAGTGAACCAAACTTTAAACACTGAATATGATGGGAACCACAGCAAAAGATGGGTGTGGCAGCACCACCCGCACCCCAAGTCCCAACACCTATCGAAACTGCTCACTATTCCAGCCAGGTGGTAAACATGGGCCCACAGGCATAGTCAGTGAGGCCTTGACTATACTAGGATTTTCTCCTAAATTTTCCCACGATTCATGCAATATAAAGCTCCACAAGGGGCAGTAATGAGACCTGATCAAAAGTACCTTGGAAGCTTTGAAAGAAAGAAAGAGGAACCATTTTTCACACGTTTTTCACAATATTTGTATCAGTGTTTGACAATATATGTGAATATTTTTGTTAGGAATCATTTTGATTTAAAAACATGTTGACAAAGCAAAAAAGTTGCCCTTTTTATTAAAAAAAAAAACTCTGGTTTTTTTAAAAGACATTTTTTTCAGGAAAAATCCTGTGTTGTCCAAAAATTTTCAGCCTGAGGCAGTAGCAATGGTGTGGGTAGAGCTTGACAGATACAATTAAATAATATGGTGAAAAATGCTAATTTTATTTTATTAAACTGTTTATTTCAGGAGGAAAGAAAACCTAACTTCATATTTGGTTTTCACATTTCCAAAATGCAACATTCTGGGATTTTGGCTTCAGATGACTTTTTATTTCAAACAGCCTTTAAATTAATATTTCTTTAAAAAATAAAAAATGATCAAAGTCAAAAGAAAATGTTTAGTTTGAAGCAAAACCATTTTTTTCAACTTTTCAATTCACCAAGCATATTTTAAAATTTCATTTTTGGTTCAATGCAAAACTTTTTTTTAATGTTTCGAATTATCAAAATCAATCACTTGACCAGTTCTAGATGAGAGCCCTTGCTTAGATGAAGCACTGCTGTGAGTGGATGCTTGCACAGCAGACATATGAAGACCTGTCTACATCAGTGCTCCTGTTATTGCTACCATCAGTACAGCTCAACCAGCAAGTAGCAATGATGGGAAATTGTAGGGGAAAATTCCTAGTGTGGTCAGTCTCTGGGGTTCAGACAAACAGTCTGAGTAAAGAGCTTTCTGACCTTCATCGTCTGAGCTGTCATTCATTGGAGGGGCGATGGTGTTCAGGTATTCTAGGTGTACTGAAATGATGAAGCTGTAAATTTTGGGGACATTATTATTAATTATCTTTCCATACAGCCCAGTTGCCCTAGTCGTGGGCCAGGCCCATCCCTACCCTCAAAGAGCTTGCAGTCTATTCTGACAGTACTGGAGAACATGGCCTTAAGGTCTTTTCTTTACAGAGACAAGCACATTTATCTGTTAAGTTGAGGTGGACAAATTACAGCCTGTGTGCCACTCCTGGGCTGCCTGAACCTTTTATCAGACCCTCCAGCTGGACCTGGCTGGAGAGCAGCAGCTGCTCCCTTCTCCCAGCCCCACTCCTTCCCCTTGTCCTTTTTGGACCACATGGGCCCAGCAGTGCCCTGGCTGGAGCTTCTCCTAGCCCCAAGCAGCTCTGCGTGGTGGCTGCTCACCCTGCCCCTCTATATGGCCCAGCCTGTCATACAATTTCAATTTGATGTAATCCTCGGGCCAAAAAGTGTGCCCATATCATATGCACCTATATTAAGTGCATCTTTGTAGAAATCTTTGTGTGCAGCATTTCTGGAGATGGGTAAGTTTTCTAGGTCACTGGATGGTACACACTATGAACAGGATGGCTATAATCCTGGGAAGGGGGCACAAGTTAGGACCTAGCTGCTTTGAGCTACTTTTTCTCCCAGTGTGACATTCCTCTCTGCAATTTGGGCAGGTGTATTGCTGTGTCACCCCAATCCATCACTCCAGGGGCCTGTCTTATACTTGTCCTGCTGTGCAAAACTCCACTCCTGGGTCAGCCCACTCACAGCTTCCTGCAAGCAAGTGGACCTTCACTTAGTAAGTGAGCACTTCTGGCCAGCCACGCATATGATTGTGCAAGAGAATGACCTCAGCAAACACCCGCAGTCCAAGACGCAACATTAGGAATTTATGTCTTGCAATGTTCAGTGCTGCCCACTTAACCATGCAAGCTCATTGTCACTCAGCAATTTATCAAAGAAATCAATATGTGCTGCTCTGTCACTTTGAATGAAGTCTCTACACACCCAAACTACATGCTCCGCTTTAGATATAATAAACAAATAAGTTTATTAAGTACAGAAGGATATTAAGTGATTATAAACCAGGGGGAAGCAGGTCAGATTTAATCAAAAATAAACAAAAGGCAAATCACATTCTAAACCAAGCTTACCACTTCCAATAGCCTAGTACTCTTAGATGGTTCTCACCACAGTCTGGTTGGTCTGTCTCCAACCAGGCTCTTCCCTGTGGTCAATGCTTCAGTTGCTCGATGTTGTTCATAGTTGGGTTGCAAGAGAGAGAGCCCAAAATGTCCCTCTTTTTCAAATGCCCCTGCACATCCCTTTGGGCCCTCAGTATTCCTGCATGATCTTCTCCATGTCTTGAGTCAATGAGTGTCACTTTATCAGAAACTTGGATTACTCCATTGTTCCTGGAAGAGCTGGTTTGTTTTATGCAGACCTTAGTAAGGTGTGAACTACCTCCACTTTCAGTATTCACCTAGATCTACCTCAAGCCAGGTGAGACACGTATCTGAGAATATTACATAGCAGAACTTCACAACCATACGTATGACACTGCAAGAAACACGCTGTCATAGCAATAATGTTCCGTATGTCATGAGCGTTCCAAAAACACAGGACTAGACATACTTTGTGTTAAACAATACACAGTATGGGTGAATGTGAATGATGTGTGATCACAGTGTGGTGTGCACATGGAGCTAGAGAAAAAGTAGGAGTATGAGGCATTGGCCAGCAGTGCTCTCTCAGAGTCATTGACGTACAGGTCCACAAAAGGCCACTTATCTAGCTTGTGGTATCTAAACAAGGAACTGTAAGGCACAGAGCCTAGATGACTGGATATTTTAGAATTTGCATGAGTGAAATCAATGCTGGTGCCAGCCAGCAGATCATAGAACTGGCCAGAGCAAGACGCAGAGTTCGGCCAATGTCCAGTGAAATCAAAGGGAGTACAAGTAGCAGAAGGAAATCCATTTATTCCCATCTGAATATCACTTATAGTATAGCAGAATTTTGCAGTCTTTGTGTTCCATCACATGCCATCCATCCACCTCCTCCCTGGCCATCTCCTCCTATGATGACCCTCCACCATGCCTTCCATAATCATTTTCTCAAGTGATTTCCATTTCTACACTTAATGTGGCCAAAGTACATCTGTTTGTGCCTGTCCATGTCCACCAGCATCAGCTTCTGTCCAATAATATTTCTAACATAAGCATTTGACTGTTTTTCCATCCAGGAGATACACAAAAATCTTCACATTTCAAAATCTCCTATTTCCTTCTTTTGCGCAGCATTGACATTCCAGAACTCACACCCACAAATTTCCCATAAGGAATCCCATTGATTTCACTCAGCTTTGGATACAACCCATAGTGCAGTTGAGTCCTCTGCAGTCTTTCTGATACAGCTTTCACACTGCTGATGTGGTCCAGTCCTGGTATCCTGGCCTGGCCTAAGAACCTCTTTGGTAGAGACAGAACATTGTGTCAGATTATGGGTTTGTCTGATAGTGTTCGCAAATGAGGACATGGCTGAAATCATTTAACATTTTTATATGTGACATAAGTGGGATTTTGAATCAGACCCCCCAGAGCCAAAGGCGAATGAATCAACCCCCAGCACTCACTGGCTAACTTTTAATTGTTTGTGTTAGGCGAATGTAGATTTGTCATGGACCAATCCTGTCAGCGCCTTCCTTTGTAATAACCCTTCATTCCAGCCCAGGAAGGATTTTAAAAAAAAACATATAAAAATACCAAGCAGATGTGTTTCACTGCATTAGCTGGGGGTGGTGGGGGGGAGGGACTTCAATGATAGGAACAGCTCCGTGCAGAATAAATAAATTGCTGAATAACTGACAGAAGAAGAAAAAAAAATCTGCATTAAATTTATTTATGAGACCCCAAATCCTTTTGCTGTCAATATGCTGTGAGTGATATTTAAAAGTATCTTCACAGTTTCAGCTTTAAATATAACCAGCGAGGGAGATACTTTAAAACCTTTCTTTTCATTATTCTCCAAAGTGAGATGGTTCTGAGACTTATAATTTACTGTGAGGTTCCATTTTTCCAGTTGTTTGCTATGCAGCATCTTTCCCCAGTGATAAAACCAACACAAACCCTTGTATAGATACAGACACATCATTACAAAAGTATTTAAAGGTACCTCTTCTGGCATAGTTATCCTCCCCCTAGATGATCACACTAAAAAGATTCAAATGCTTCGAATGGATTAAGCATTTGGTTTTACTTGGATTATATTTTTTTTTGCATGAATATAAACCATTTTGCATTTCAAAATCCTTCAGCAAACAATTGTCTTTGTGTTTGCTAATTTAAAAACAAATATTTGCCTGCCAAGCAAATATCGTCTCTTAGGATGTGCTATTAATAGGATAATTAGGCAGCCAGTAATGAAAAGGATTGCTGGTAATTATGGCAAGATTTGTTTTGGCATTTGAAGTGCTAAAATCTACCTTAGCGTTAATTAGCACAATTAGAACACACCTGAAAAAATAGGCCAGCTAATGAATACTTCATTTTATTTTTAAAGCTACAGTGCAGGTATTTTCCTTGTGAAGTTTAGAGTAAACAAAATTCTTTTACTTAAAGGAGGCAAAAAAAATTTTTTTTCCAGTACATTTGTGAGCATGCTGATGTTTCCATCTTTCCCAGAACTGATTTGCAGATAGTGGGGAAAAGCCCTGCCTATGCAATATGGAGCTAAGCAAATCATCTCTTTCAAGGGAAAGTTGAAAGAGGACCTTACCTGGAATAAAAGACGTATGGAAATTGTCTTCAAATTGTGGCTCAGCAGCCACGTAAGAGAACAGAAGAAAAATCCTTGGGACTTGTAGCTTCAAACACTACATGAAATACCGTGTTTATGGTGGCCATCTACAAAAGAAATCAGCTTATAAAAGAAAGGAAGGAAGGACATTAGGAGAAGGGAAGAGCATGAAAGAAATGTCCAGCGGCGCCTGCCAAGGCTGATTTTGTGCAGAAAAGCCTGTATCTGTTATTTCACTGTGACTATTGCAGGAAGAAGAGAAGTTGATCTGATAGGAGGCGAAGGCCGAGCAGGGAGCATCTGTGCTTGGTGGGGCTTAAAGCCAAGAGTGAAAATTTCAAACCAGGGCAAAGTGGAGAGATCTCATCTCCAGGAAAGGAGTGGAGCTGGGAAAGGGTTTCTAAATCAAGGATCATAGACAACAGAGACTACAGGAAGAGGAGCCAGGGTAGCCTCCAGTCCCCAGGAACACCCATCTGGCTGATCAACTCATGAATGGTGAGGTCACTTAGCTAAGGGTAACCCAATGAAATTAATAAGTGGCAAGTTTAAAACAAACACAGGGGAGTACTTGTTCACACAGTGCACAGTCAACCTGTCGTTCCCAGGTTAAATGGATAGCTAGGTGCATGATAGAACTAGATAATTTAATGGAGGAGAGGTCCATTGTTGGCTTTTAACCAAGATGGTCAAGGACGCAATCCCATGCTCTTGGTGCCCCTGAGCCTTTGACTGCCAGAAGCTGGACTGGATGATCTGGGATGGATCTCTCAATAACTTGCCCACTTCTGTTCATTACATCTGAAGCACTTGGCATTGGCCACTGTAGGAAGAACAGATACTGGACATGATGGACCACTGGTCTGCCTGAGTGCGGCTGTTCTTATGTTCATAGAAACCATCTGTTTTAGGAACTCATCTCATATCCATCTGGCAGCCAAGACCTCTCCCCCAGTGACACACCAAGGCAGGCCAGGGAAAGCAGCTCTAGAGATTGCTGGTGAATTTATACATGGAAAGCTTGAATTACTAGGTGATTTCATTTCTCATGTGGTGGACCCAGTGACCCAGTTTCCAGCCCAGGTGCAAAGATTGACTCTGGATACCAAGTTGGGTGAAGGGACTCCATCTGGATCCCAACTCCATGGAATTTGGGATTACCTGGGTCTAGGGGAACTCTTCTAAAGTAGAAACTTGAATCTTAGGAAAAAGGGGACAGTTGGCCAGCAGCATTGAAAGTTACCTTCCGGGGTGTCAGTATGGAAGGGAGAGGAATAGATGACACACATCCAGGAGTTTACCTGTGGTGGCAAAAAGATTTAGCCAGTGAAGTATACTGGAGTCTCAGATAAATGCAGTATTCTCTCAGGCCTATTGCTTAAGTGGAAAATTACAGGAAGGAATATGTGACAGTTATGCTAGCAGGAGGCCATTCCTAGGCTGAGATTTGAAGCTCTGAACTTGACTGTATTACTAACAAGTGATCATCTAAGAAGTTCAAAGTTGGGTCACTGCAAAATTGGAACTTGCGTCCCTGTCCCCTGCTGCTTCCTTACCTGTTGGGCAATTGTGAAGTGTCATGAAATGAAGATTATCGCAGAGAACATATTGATACAACTGGCCAGCTGCAAGGAGGTGGATTCATTATTGCTTGATACCAGAGTCATCTCACAGTTTTCAGGGAGTTTACTTAAGGTCAAACTGAAGGGACAGTCAGTAAGTGATTTAAAACCCAAACCAAACCCCTGCTACTCAGTAAAACCTTTCTCCACTCTATCTTTATGTATGCTTGTTGCCGTACAAAAATGCAGTAGCTGGAGCTAAAATGATTAATTAGAAAATTACATTTATGTAACCCTCTAATCTGTATTTATGTGTTGCCAAGGGCACTGAGTGAGATAGGGGAATTACATCCAGTTTAGCTCTGATCCAAAAGAAGCCCAGATCTGAGATTATTTTGAGGCCAGAAATTATAGACTCATATGGATTCAGGGCAGAAAAGTCAAAATTAGGATTCTCTCTTAATTCTCCCCTCCCAGGATAAAAAGGAAATGAATGGGCTGATGCAGTGCCTTTCATGGTTTGCTGTGTAACAGCCGTATAGTCGGCTTCGCAAAGCAAGAGGTGAGATTATAGAAAAAGCTTATTTCCAGCTGAACATGGCCTTCCGTTTCCTAAACAAAATTGCTTTTATTCTTCTCAACATGTGTTCAAAAAGATTAAAGAGCTGTAAGCTTGCACAGCTTAATAAGAGTATGCCTTAGAAGAGTGGACTGGAACAGCAAAGCAGAACAAGTCCACTCTAGTTTGGGAGGATTTGAAATCCTGTTTATTGAATTATAAAGAACCTTAAAGGATAAAGGATATTGAAGTAGGGATTTTAATAGTTCATGGTATTTTGGTGAGTTATTTGATCACAACAAATCATTTAAAAGTATTTTGCTTTTTTTAAAAAAGAGAACTATTAAGAGTTAATAGAAAAATTGGATGTGATGCTGATTGTTTTATCAGTTAGTTATCTGATTGCTAAAAAGGAAAAGTTTTCCTATAAGCACATGTCACAGTGAGCAATGAGGCCTAAAGGCTTTTGTTAGATGCTGTGTTGACTGAAAAGCAAGGTTTTGATCATTTTGCTGTTAGGATAGAATAATGCATGGGTTTTACAGTGCAAAGATACTTTGGCTTAAGTTAATTTGGCTATCAGATCTTTCTGAAAACATATTTTTACTGAGCTAGTTAGAATCATTGAAGATTAGGGTTGGAAGGGACCTTAGCAGATCATCTAGTCCAACCCCTCCTCAGAGCAGGGCCAACCCAAACTAAGTCATCCTAACCAAGGTCTTGTCAAGCCTGGCTTTAAAAACCTATAAGGATGGAGAGTCTGTCAGCTCAGTAGGTAACCCATTGCAATGCTTCTCCACCCTCCTACTTACTCTGGAGTCTGTGACCAAGTCTGCACCGATGTTGACAAATTTGCCACCGTCAGTTTGATCTTTCCGGTTTGACTGAGCAGTCAGTGAAGACCTGCTCAGTTGATCCGGAACCCGAAGCAGTAAGTTCACCCCCTCAAAAAGAGTAGCCCTGAGTCAAAGGGTTAGCATTTCTCTTCAACTCAGCACAGTGGAGGTGCCCCAGTAAGGAGGCATTAGAAAGTCAAAGGGAGATGCACAAATTGTTTTATGCAGCTTCAGTATCTCCCTTCAACTGTGGCTGAAAACTATGGTACGTGTAGACCAGGCCTAAGTTATTATGAAGATCTAGGGGTAGGCAAAGTGATTCAGAGGAATAAACTGACTCAAATTATCCTTTAGAATGTCAATCTAACTTTTATGAAGTTTCCAAAAATTAACTGTTTTGTTACTTGGCCCCTTCTGACACTTCTAAAGACTGACTGTGATGGCGAGTGGATTATGAGGGAGAGTGGTCTCATTGTATTGCAAGCCAGAACAGAGATATTGGGCAATTTAGCAAGAGAGCTTATTCCCATGAGATTTCCAGCGTCATCTGATATTTTCAGAGAGTCCATTGTCAGTACGGTATCACCGCTCACCACAGCTTGTACAAAGTGATGCTCAAGAAAGGTGGAAGGAAACTTGCGTTGGGTGTAAAGTTCTCTCATCTTCAAAGCGTCTGACGAAGTGGGATTTTCTCCCACAAAAGCTCATGAGATAAATTTTTTAGTCTTTAAGTGCCACAGGACTCCTTGCTTGTTCTGCCAGCAATGGCTTCATGTCTAGCAGTTCCCATGCTTGCTCTTTGTGCAGGGTCCCTCTCTACTTAACTCAGAGAAGATCTTCACCATGACATTTACTTGCGGCTTTGAATGGGGGAACAGAGGTTGTAAGCAGCTGTAGGTCTAGTACTATGTGGGTCTGCAGACTCCCTTGGGCGTGACCACTTCCAGCTCACCATCTAAGACGGGGTTCGACAGCCCAACTTGCTAGGCCACGAGCTTCAGTGTCCTGTATACCACAGTCTTTGCCACCTACAGAGGCCTGACTGGCCCAGGCACGCTCTTTAGGCCTGAAGAAGCTAAAGGAAATTTATCTGGGCAACTGGGTGGTGCTCCTGGAAGCTGCTGCTACAGATGCTGCTTCCTCACCTGTTCTCGTCTTCTGGTTCCTGAGCCGGGGTTGGTTGGCAACTCCAATTCCTGAACTCCGGCTGTAGGCACAAGGCTGGTCGCCAATGACCAGACAAATAATAGCTCACAGTTCTAATTGTGACAGTCAAGACGTCAATTGGGAATCTTGTCCCTGCTCTGGAACAGGGGATAGTCTCCTGTCATCCAGCCCCCAAGCCCTCAGGCACAAAGATGATGTGAGAAGAACGTTCCCCGGGAGAATCAAGACTAAATTAAGGCGAGAAGGGAGGGTTTGGGGATGGGGGTGGTTTCATGAGGCACCTTCCTCACAGTGCCCAGCCCTGTTAGTGGAGCATGGACTTCTGGGTAGTTTCCAAATTGGAAGCATCACAATTTTCTGAAAAATTAATTGGTGATTGCAGGTGAAATGCTTGAGACGTGGTGTCCACTCAGAGACAGTCAGAGGCCTATGCAAAGGCAAGGAGAAGTAAATGAGGGCCCAGAGGAGTGCCCTCTCTCCAAGACAAAAAGGCTCTCGTTCTCTGTGCAGTGATGCACGTGAGCTGCAGCGGAGGAAGGTCCTGGCAGTCCAAGGGGCTCTCAACAACCTTCTTTCCTCAGAAGGAAGCTGCTGTGCCCTCCTGACTAGTAGGTGGGAGTGACCTAAAATCCCAGGGGAAAGCATGGGACTCTCAGGATGTGGAAGAGATGTTTCACCTTTGACCACAGCTTGCTTTGCTGCTTTGAGGGAGAGCCTGTGTCCGGAGAAGTTAGAATCAATGTGGAGCCAATGCTGCTTCTCAGAAAACTTCCAGGGGTTTCGCAAAGACACCCAGAATACAGTAAAACCATTTTTGTGAACACAGGGAGTTGAATTCCCCTCTTACTGACACCACTATAAACCTGGGGATTTCAGTGAAACTATTCAGGATAGCAAGAAAAATGATGGTGAAGATGTTTGTAGAAATTTCAAACTTTAATGGAAAAAACTGGATGAATTTTTTTCCCCAAAGACCCCCAAACTTTTATTACTTGACCAGCTCTAGAAATTAAATAGCAGTGTGTTTCCTCCGCAGTAAGTGGGAAGCCAAGAAGTTCAGCTGCATTTTTTATTTATGCTAACTCTCAATGGGTTACACCCTTTCACACCTGCTCACTTCTCCCCCTCCTGACTCTCTCCTTAAGCTACCTCTGATGCTCTGGGCTGGCGTACAGATTTCATCTCCCCACCGCGGGGTCTGTTCAGTGTGATGTCGAGGCACCCAGGGAACAATCCGGCTAGACCAGCGGGTCTCCAACCTGCAACTCACGATCCACACGTGGCTCTTGGGCTGCCCCCTTGCAGCTCCAGGCTCTGCCCTACCTCCATGGGCACCCACTCCAGCTCCCCCACCCCACCCCACACTACCAATGGAGCCTGCGGGCGCCCACTCAGGCTCCCCACCACCAGCGGGGACCTTGTGTGGGGCCTGCTCCTGGTTCCAGACTCGGGACCCTGTGGCGGCCACCCTGGCCCAGCTCCCCCCCACACCCCAGCAGGAGCCACATCCATTGTGGCTCTCAAAACATTTGGCTATTGAAGGAATTTCAAAAAATGGCTCTTCTTATCGTTTGGGTTGCCAGCCCCTAGGCAAGGCTGTTCTTTAGTGATTTGGAAGAAAGATGCTTCTAGTCAAAAGATGCATGAAGAGAGCACTGTAGGGAATGCACCCCACTCCTATCAGGCGGGGCTTCCTGACGGAAACCTTAGGAAGTGTGCCCTTTCTTTGGAGCAGAATCTAGGAGCTTCTCATACCAGAAGTCTGGATTCATGGGCTGTTGCGATCCATTTTATGGAGCGGGATTAAATGAAGAGTTAATGGTTCGTTGGGATAGATGGATGGATGGATTTACGGTCACTAAGCAGCCACAGTGCCTGTGATAACTTATGCTGTTCTGCTCTGTAAGCGGATTGGGCAGATTAAATGAAATCATGAGGCATGCTATGCAAATTACATCCCAAATCAGATTTTCTGACAGAGATGGTGGGTGGGGGTTGTAAAATGTAAACTATGTTTTTCTTGTTGACAGGGCACACTTTCCAAAGGAATTAGCGAAAGCTCAGCTCTTTGGCTGTATCTACTGCCTTAATATTCTCAGGAACTGTTTTAATGAAAAAAAAAAATCCCCTTTGTACCTCAGGATTATGTGGAGTGTTCCAACATTCCCGTTTCCTGCTGATTGGCTAATATTCATGACATTTACTGGGAGAAAATCTGAAGCAGCAGCGAACAGTCTCTGCATGGCCATTTCCACTCAGCATTACAGCCTGCAACAGCTCCGAACTTTCATTATAAATGGCTTCTAGATCAATAGGACATTTGTACTCTTAACAGATTAGTGCTTTTGACAACTGTCTGCTCTCACACTTTCTGCTGGGGAGCATGGGTAGAGATGTAAATCTGTAACATTCATAGGCACTGTGTCCAACGACCTATCAGAGATTTACATTTGGTTATTTTATGTCTTTTTAATCTCTTCTGTTCTATAGTTAGATGATAATATATGGAGTGATGAGTCTGAGAACTGAAGGCTAGCAGTTTTCTCCTGCTCCAAGTTTTGTAATCTGCCACGAACTGATCTCATATTCAGGTGCTCTGCATTTTTATGTGCCAACTAACTAGGGATCAGTTGCTGTGACATAATGTACTTGTTCCAAAGTTTGAATAACATGGTTATTGTCCAAGAAACAGTTCCTCTTATTGGATTTGCTCAGATCTGAGACATTTATCTGCACCATGTACCAAAAATTGTGTGCAACAAAGTAAATGAAAGTGAGTTTGTTATTAACTGAAACGTTCCAGACAGTCTGTCAATTTTTAAAAGGACTCTCTTGGGTCACACACTAAGCTAGAGCTGTGGTTTGACAATGGACACAGAATAGAAAAGAAATAAGGCATCAACTGTAAATCATTGTTTGTCTTGGGGTGTTTTGTTCCTTCAGTTGTTTGGTTTTTGTTTTTAAGGGACAATAAATAGAAATCTGTCCAGTTTTTTTTTAATTGCAATAGAAAAATTATTTTAACAAATAAAGGTTCTCCTGCAGAGCTTTGCTCTAACGTTTAAAAAAAAACAAAACAAAACACCAAAAACCAGACAATGAAATTGGTTGGTTTGTTTTCATTGGTTTATTTCCAGGCTGAGAGAAAAGGCAAAAGGAAATAGACTGAAAAGTTCATCTGATTTCTGAAGCATTCGATTTTAATAATCTAATGTGATGTACTTGTAACAAAGGGAAGGGAATTAATTTCAAATGGAATTGGGTGAGAGCGAGAACGACGGTGAGGCAGGCACGGCCTGGTGTTCGGCAGTAGGTCACGAGACAGCACATCAGGTGGGGCAGAGGCCCGGCGGTGAGACGGTTGAACAAAGCAGCTGGTGCACTGCAGAGCTGTAGAGCATCAGGCTGATGCTCCATGGTGAGCGTGCCACCAGTTAGAGCAAGGACAGCATGGGATGGCCTCCTAATCCAGCACCCATGCAGTCTCCTATCACAATTTTCCCAAATTCTTTCTCAGCATTTGTACCCTTTCTTTCTTTCTTTTCAGCCCACTTCCCTCTCCCGGGTCTCTCTCTTTTGTCCTGCCTGTGCATTCTGCTCCTGGGCCTCCCCGGCTTGTGCTTCGCTGGCTCTCCCTGCCTGGAGGATGGTGCATGGCTTGCCCTGTCTGAGGCTCAGTGCTGCACAGACAGGTAAAAGCCAGGCTGTCCCCGGCCAGGTGAGCACGTTCCATCATGCAGGGTCGTGGCAGAGCCCGCAGTGCCCGGGAACGCTACGCCGCCAGAATGGTGACGTCCGTGGAGCCCATGCCCGGGTGTGTCGCAGCACCTCAGTGGCTGTGTGCGGCAGCCATGAGTTGTTCGTGCTGCAGATCGTGACCACACAGGAGGTCACCACTACAGAATTCAGATGCTTCCAGTTCAGAAGCGTGGGACTCGCAGGCTGGCCCTGGCTCAGCCTCGATGGCCTGATGTGCAATGGAGGCAAGCGTTTCCAGTAGAGCACATGGAAAGACTTCCTCAATAGACACTCACTGCAGTCCCCTTGTCTTAGTCTGAGATACAAAGGAGGACTTGAGACGTGGGTTCTAGACACGTAGCTTAGCTACAGACTTGCTGCGTGACCTTGGGCAAGCCCCTTCTTTCCTTCTGCCTCAGTTCCCCATCCTGCCTCCTAGCTGGAAGGGTGGGGTTTGATGGTATTATCCATGAATTAACTGTGAGGTGTTCAGAAACTATGGTGACAACAATATATTTGACTCTTCCCGCTAGTTCCATCCCTTGCTCTTTCCCTCAGTCAGTCCAAAGTTCTCAACACTGGGACTAGCTCCTGAGTTGTCATTCTCCAGGATGCTGCACTAGCGTAGTGAGGAGCAAGCAGCGGATAATCAATAACTGGGCCAGGAAAGGGGCTGTGGCGTGGGCTCTGAGGCACTGCTAGGAACACTGACCTGGAGCAGAACGAATCGCGCTGGCTGAGGCTGCATTGCTGATGGGGTGTCAGGGCCAGCAGCTGAAGAGAAGTCACAACAAACAGTGGCTCGTGGTTACGCTCCTGGAAGAAAGTGATGGCTGAGCCCTCTAGGCTGGGGTTCTTCTCTTCTGCATCAGGTGGGCTGGTTTATGTACAGCTACGCTGCCTGGCAAACCCCTAGTGCAGACATAACTTGCACCAGCTTTGCCCATATAGCTTATGCTGAGTCCTTGAGTGACATAAATTGTGCAACCAGAAGTATTTTGGTGTCCCTATCATTGCATCTTAAATTGCATTTTAAATGCCTCAGAACAGTCACACCAATACCGGCTGCTCCAGCAAAGTGGCAAGAGTAGATCTGGCCATGCAGTTCAGGCAGCAAAACGACAGCTGTCAGTGTTCACCATCAGCCATCCGCCATCCTTCCTCCTGAGCTGAGCAGCGGAGAATCATTGCTACATGGCTGACAGGTACATGGGATGCCTCTGCACTTCGCTCCTCAGGAGGAGTCTGCAAAAGCTGAAGAAACCAAGCAGCGGCCTATGGTGATTGAAATGATCCGTTCTCTCCCTTGTCCTTGCAGCAGTTTTTGTATGTCCATACTACACAGCCACACTGTCGACGGGACCACGGGACGTTCCCCACGGGGTGTGTTGTACAGCACCGGCTGGATCTTGGATTCTGATGCACTTGTCCTGAAGTCCTCATCCTGGAGAGCCCAGCACTGGGAGCCGGTTTCAAATGTGAGGCAATGTGTGGTAGGAGAACCCTGCACCTTCGCTACTTGTGATTTCTCTTCTGCACTGGGGAAGGATCATGGTGGACTATCCTGGAAAGAGCTTTAACCCAATTGTTGCCACCATGCAATAAAACCAACACTCATGATACATCTGCTATGACTGGGATGTGCAGGCACAAGGCATTGGCCAAATGTCACAAAGTGTAAGTGAGCAAAGCAGCAGGGTATTCCAGCACACTTTCACCTGGTCTATGCTGAGTGCACAGCTATTCTGTATGCAGACTCCACAGAAAATCTGCTGCTTTACTTACTTCCATTTAAACTTGCCTGTAAGCATGGATGTCTGTGGAAGCGGACAAGAAGCCAAAAGGGAAATAAAACGAGACCCTGCTTTTCAGTTCCCCCATTCCTCCTGTCCTTTGGGAGGGAGAATTGAACCATACTTTCACTGGAGGCCAATGATTTTCCCAAACGTGATCATCTTCTGTGCACTCCTCTATTCAGCCTGAGGTTTGGTCTTTCACTTCAGCAATCCAGGAATGACTCAGATCTCTAGCTGATCATTAACCCCTCAAAGCCTTCTCATCTTCACGAGGCTTCATTATTTTTTGTTTTCTTTTTAAAGTCCAGGCTTGTTGCTCATGAACTGCATGTTCAACTGGCTACCTGCCATTTGGAGAACTCTTGCACCCCGGAACAGCTTTTTCTGCTGTAAATCAGGGCTGTTGCCATTAAAATCCAAAACAGGACAATGCAGTGTACACAGGTTGTTTTCTTTAAGCTATCACTAGAGATTTGAGCCAACTGCTTTCAGAACTAGCAAGCCAGTGACTTTGCAACACAGCCAGACATTTTACTGCACTTAATTTTAGGGGCTCTGTTTTGTTCAAATTTGGCTTCCTGTGAAGCTAGAGATGAATGTGTGCTATGTAGAGAATATGTATGTAAACCTGCAGTCACAGCAGTAAATTGCTGAATGAATAAGACCAAGGCTTTACCTCAAGCACACAGCTCTGAGTGGCAGGACATTTGCTACTTAGGAAAATCCCATGCCTAGCACAAGTGCCACAAACATTTCTTCCATGTCTTCCCTACCCTGGCAGCTGAGTGCCATCAAAGACATGCAGCTTCAGGGGCATTCACACTATCGCTCCCAGGAAAGGCGGGGGGGGGGGGGCCTCTGGCATTGTCTTTAAACTTTCTCATGTGCTGCCACTCCAAAAAGACCCCAAGTTGCAGGGATCCTCCTCAAAAATCTTTCTCCTGTCCAAACCTTCGCACAATGGGACAGCTCCGGTTTGCTGCCAGATGGCCCTCTGCACTTTGGGTATGGTTGTCCTCATTGACTTCTGCTTGGAGATGAGTATTTAGAGCACTTGTGAGCAGAAGAGGAGAAAGATGCTGGCTGGAGAAATGTGCTGGACTGCAATAAATGTTTTCCCTCTTGGGCAGCTGGTGCCAGTTCTCAATCTCCCTGGATTTGTGGCAAAGCAGAAAATAGCAAGAAGTCTTTTTCCCAAGATGTAAATCCAGACTTTCCCTCAAGTGAAAAACCAGCACAGGGCCTAAGGCACCCTTTCGTGTTTCATAGTTCAGGACCTGAGGAAAATAGTTTAACTTGTCCCTGAGCCTCTCCCAGTCTCACTGCCTGCTTGTTCTGTAAGCTCCTGATTGCATGAAGCTTCACTGGGGTAACGTTGCTGTATGTACATACTTCCTTGGGTACATACAAGCGCATAGCCCCACCGCACCCAAGTAGTCAGAGGTACCACTGCATTACTAATGGATTTTTTGGTTTTGAGGACTAAACCAGCTCTCCCCTCCTCCCCCCAAAATCAGTCAGGTTCAATTTGAGCCAAATCCTTTCTTTCTAAGTCATTGAATTTAAAAAAAAAAATCAAGTTGATTGAAATATTTCAGTTGACTCAAAAGAAATTTTCATGTGTTTCAATTTGGCCACTCTGGTGGTTTTCAGCCTTTTTTCAGTGGCTTGTATGTACTTTTCTTTTTCTTTGTTTTGTAAATCAGCAAAAGTGGAAGTCAAAACACCATTTTCAAAACAAATATGTCAAAGTCAAACATTTTACTTTTAAAAAAAAAAAAGGGGTATTTCAGTCCAAACTGCTATTTTTTGAAAAATAAAAATCACACACCTCTTGCCATAGCACCAGCTGGAGAATAATCTCAGGACACCCCCAATGCAATTATTTTTGTTTAGGCTTGGATCTTGCATCATTTGTTTACGGGGAATACAGCAAAGTTGGTGTGTCAGCCACAAAATCCCACTAATTTTACTTTCACAGAATTTTGTAGCAAACCCGAGGCCTTTTGCAGCACTCCAGACAGAAGCAGCTATTACTCTCTGCAACCGATTTCCTATGCATGTGTGCTGTGGCGCCTGTAGACAGTTCACAGAGTTGACAACACACGACCCTGAAGCAGAAGTAGAGGATGGATTAGTTCAAGGAAAGAGTTGAACTGATGTTAATCAGAGAGGGTACTAACTGTAGAGGTAGGGGAATAGGAGATGCTTTCATCTGTCTTGACCTGTGCTGAGATGCAGAATTAGGCCACTTCATGTTTCTTAGATCCAAAGAAGTAGCCATGTCAGTCTAGTTCCGTAAAACAAACAAACACGGAGTCCTGTGGCACTTGTCAATGTGTTAGTCTTTAAGTGCCACAGGACTCTTTGTTTGTTTTAATGTTTCTTGTGATGCTAAGGACCATTTTTTGGCTCCTGCACCATGTGTTCCTTCTTAAACATTTCCAGTTCAGTTCAATTTGTTTTCTCTTACAATAGGCTGCTGTAGCTGTACAGCTTGTTGATCAAAGCAAAACACATTGACTGACACTGTAGTGCTTTAGCTCAAGGGGTGGCCTCGCGATGAACTCCCTAGAAAGTGGCACAACTCAAGGTTGACTGACTGTTAATAGTTTTTGGAGACATTAGCCCTTGGCGAGACCCACCGCCATAATGTCTTCTTAAACAATTACAATTGACTTGAAAGCTCATGTGTGTTTTAGGGTCTTCCTCAACATTTTTTATGCATATTTTTGCCCCCCCCCCCGGTCCTGTGTATAATTCTTTACATTAAACTATTAACGAGAAAAAAAATTGTCTGTCTTAAACCACAGCTGCAAGGAACATGAAGAGCAGGGGTTCAAGTGGGCTGGAACAGCCTGGAACGACATTCCCGTGCCCACTATTTTTAGGGGCTCAGCGTTCCGGACCCCCTAAAAATAGAAAATGGAGCTGGAAAATGGAGCACTGAAAAATAGCGGGCCCCAGAACGCAGCGTTCCAGCACCATTTCTATGTTTAGACGCCCAAATGCTGGGCCCCTAAAAATAAAAGGCCCTGGAATGGCGTCTTGCTGTGTTCCAGCAGGCAGGGGAGGGGGCAGGCTCCCCTGCGCATGTGCAGGCTGCGGTTTCCTGGGTCAGCACACTGCCTGTAAGTACTGGGGTGGCCCGGCTCACGGTGGGGGCAACTGGGGTGGATTTTGGGGATAGAGGAATGGATATTGGGTGCAGGAGAGGGACCCAGATGTGTGGATAGGGGGCCCACCCAATCAGGAGGGTTCCAGGGCCCACCAAATTGTACTTTAACCCCTGATGAAGAGGTAGTTTGGAGGAGGTGGAAAGGCATTTTGCCTTGCAGAATACCAGCTGATGGGAGCAGACACGAGAGTTGTAATTGCATTGCTTACCCACCGCTCTGTTCCTCTAGGTTATCAGCCGTGCTGGCTGGCTGCAATTCAGGAGTGTTAGTGGTCACAGCTGAGGGTTTCCAAAGGCAGATGTATGAGCTGGCATCAGAGTGCCATTTTTTTTCGGTTTTGATCCATTCCTCAGAAAGACAAAAAATATATGAAGCCAAATTCTTCCTCTGGGTAAATGGGTACCAGTCCTCTTGGCTCCAACAGCATTGGGAGTGGTTGGTTTTGATCCCTGGCATTTTAGGGAGGAGGAATGCCTGGAGACGTAATGCAACAATTCGGGGGAGCACTGGATCTCATACCCTATTGGATCTTTATGAATCCTATTTCTCCACCAGGTGCATTTCTATCCTTCCTTCTAGGGCTCTCCTACAGTTCTCAACTCAAGGCAAATGGACAGCCCCCTTCTGAGCAACAAGGATGGCCTTGTAAATCATCTTGGGGCACCAATGTCTCCATGGCTGTCAGAGCCATCTTTTGACAGCTTCTTTCATTTGAAGGAAGGGCATCTTCATCCTTTTCATTGCAAGATAAGCTTGAATATGGGAACTGACCTCTGGGATGGAGATGTTATTCAGAGTCCAAGCCATGGTTACTCTGAAATCCAGGGAAACATAGGGGTGCATACCCATTTGGGGTGGGGGGTAGTACATCTACTGATGGGGCTAGGTAGTCTATCTCTGCAGGCCCAGTGACAGGAGGGGGCAGATCAATAGCACAAGAGCAGCAAGACCTAAAGACCTCAGCACAGGACTACATTGGATAGGTCTCCTCTGACATCAACTCCTTCTGTCTCAGTAACGCAAACAAACAAGGAGTCCTGTGGCACTTAAAGACTAACAAATTTATTTTTTGCATTAGCATTAGTGGAGAAAATCCCACTTCATCAAATTTGTTAATCTTTAAGTGCCACAGGACTCCTTGTTTGTTCATTTTACTGAATTAGACTAACATGTCTGCCCTTTGGGATCTTTCTGTCTCAGGACACCTGAACAGCTTTCAAAGGAAGCTGCCCTCAACACCTGCTCAGGGCTGGGGTGAGAATGATCAAGCATGGTGCTAGACGCTACTGTTTTGGTGTGCAGCACCAGGCTTGAGAGAGAGTTGGGGGAGACCAGCCAAGAGAGACAGGATGACTTGTGGTTTATGGGGGCAGAGAGCAGACTGGGAACGTGGACAACATGGCAGAGAGCTAGATGGCTGTGAAGAGGTAGTGAAGTGAGCCTGGATGCGAAATGATCCTGCTGTGGCAAGAGAAATGAGGAGAGAAGAGGACAGGGATGGGAAATGGGTCAGGCACTGGCTAACAAAGCGACACAATCTTTTTGGAGTCAAAGCTGCTTGTTTATCTCAGCACTGGTATGTGTCCACTCTTGTCCTCACTAGCAGCAGACCTCCTTGTGTTTGCACATGTGGAGGAAAGGCAATGGCGGCTACTTGGATGGCGAATGCCCTGGAGAGAGTCTGTGGTCCAAAAACTAGAGAAAATGACTCATGTTTGGCAGAATGGACTCAAACCCTCTGGTGAGTGAGGCCACAGCCTCCCCCGGCCTCTGGTTCATTCAGAGAATAGTCCCCAGATTGCTAAATCAATGAAGAGATTAGCTAAATAAAACACTGGTAACCTATGTTCTCGCTAAGTTATGTGCGTGCGCGCACGCACAGAGGTTGTAAAACCCATGCGCTCAACAAAATAAAGCACGCACAAAAAAATTCAACAGTGCTAATATTTTTATGCTACTTTAAGAAGGTGATTTCAAGTCACATGTTTCAAATAAGGTTCTGTAATTTATAAAATCATTTCCAGCACCAGATCAAAATAAAATTAAATAGTATTTGCATCATGCTCATTTCATTGCACCCACAAGTTTGACCACACTCACTGGAGTGCACACAAATTTGGACACTGGCTCCAAAAATTTGCACAAAAGAAATTTTTTGCACACATAGCCTATGAAGAATTAGAGGGAACATTGCTGGTAACTATTCCCATGCCCAGCACAAGTTAATGGGCCCCACTCCTATTGCAAGAGAGGAAGCTCTTTGGTATGAAATGTGTCCCCCTAGCCTGTGGTGGGAGGCAGGTCCAGAGGTCATCTCTGTGCCTCTCTCTATAACCCAGAGCCCAGACCTGGGCAAAGGGGCCAAATCCCGGTAGGCAGGAGTCACTGCAGCCTGAGAGAGAGAGACCTTTGAAAATAGTTTTCAAGGCAGACCCCAGACAGCGAAAGCTAGCGGGCTGGAGCTGCCCTACGTCTGGCTGATAAAACACCTGCTCTTTTCAATGGATGCTAAGGAACCTCCATGTTCCTTTTGTTTCCAGATCATGGTGGCGTTTCCCCGGTCAGCAGTCGCTGTGCACGTTGAGAAGCAGAACTTTTCTGACAAGCTTCCTAGGCTGATTTGCTATAAACCTTGAGCAAACACCATGTGTCTCTGCACTGACCTTAGCTGGGCATTAAGATTCATTTATTCAACGTGGCTATTCCAGTTAGAGGGACCCAGGCACTCTAGCGTTGGATGCTGTTGTCAGAAGGAACAAACCTGTGACTCATACTCCTTCAACGACCCCCAGAGCATGTTTAAGAAGCTGACGCCAAGTAAGTGTCCTACTGGATTAAGATGCTACGCAGAAGGGCTGTTTTCAGACACTGCACTGCGGTGTCCAACATTTGCATTGCACATTTCCTGACGTTTGCAAAGGCCATGGAAGTCAACAGTCAGAGGGAAAGGGGAATCCTTCAGCAACAAATTATGTTCCTGCCATGGGGGCAGCGTAGTGATCTAGCTCAGGTTTTTCTCTAGCCCCCACCAGTGTGGAATTGAAGCTTGGTGGGTGAGAAGCTGAGGCAAAATGTCATTGTCTAAGCAAACATGTGACACCTGGCTGTTGATATAATTTTGATTCATACTGCTCTCTGTTCCCTCATTACAGAGGCATGTGGCCTTTCCACTCACTGTCTCCAGTCCTCCGGAGTGAAGTGTTTTGCACGCTGTTGCTAGTTGTACACTAGGATTAAAAAAACAGAAATAGGATTGCCTGAGTGTCTAGCCAGAGTGGAACTACTGCAGTAAGAAATCAGAACTTTGTAAGCAAGGGGATGGTGCTTCTCTCAAACAGAGCCATCCAAAAAGCCCTACAAAACAGTGAACACAACTCCAGCATAATCTGATTCGTTTCAGCAGGAGCCATGGGAAGTTGCAGCTGCAAAGGAGAATTACTTTAGTGTCAATTAATGCACATGAAAACGACACCTCTGAACTGCGTTTGTCCCCGTAAGTGGGACAAAGCAGATACCCTGTTTGGCAAGGTGTTGCCCGAGAGCTGCACGCATTCTTTTCAGAAAGCTGGAGACACAAGCTGGCTAGCATGAGAGCAGAAGAGTGTTGGATATTGTTGATTTTCTCAGTGAGCAGGCGTGGCAGATTGTCCAATAGCGACTATGCCTTGTGAAACTCTACAGTTTTTTGAATTCTCCCTTTTTTCCATCATAAAAAAAAATGTAATCAACCCTAAGAAGCCCCGACGGTCGGCAGACAGCTGTATGGTAAATAGTTTACAGTATAGTCTGTCTGGGGATTCAAAGTTAATTTGGAAAGAGCCAATATGGTTATTCAGAGTTGTCAAGCACAATTAAAACATACAAACTTCCCAGACCCACAGTGCTATCAGCATTCACCTGGAGAAATGTTCTCCGAAAGTCTAATTTGCTCTCCACCCTCTCTCCAGCCTCCCAAGAAAAATCTCCTGGGCACAGTGTGAGCTATTTATTTTGAAAATGCTTTTCCATTACTGACGTGCTCAGGAATAAATCTTTCAGAGCTGAGACTTATTTTTCCCTCATTTCCCACTCCACTTTGGATCTGTCCCCATGAAAACATTTTGTACTTTGCACATACTGTGCTAGATCTTCAGCTGATAGAAATCGACATAGCTCCTCTGAAGGCAATGATGGGGCCAAAATGTTCATACTTTCATAAGTTTAAGGCTAGAAGGGAACATTAGACTATGTATTCTGACCTCTTGCTGGCCATGGGCCATTAAGCCCCACTCAGCAGCCACACACCAAACCCAACAACTAGAAACAAGCCGGAGATGTTATAGCCCTTGGGAAACTAATCTGTTGAGTGCCATGGGCAAAAAACAGAAGAGACTGAGGGGCGCTGATGTGGCGGCAGAGAAATGATTGGGTGAGATATGCCTAGGGGATCATAACAGGTGGTCTGCTGCAAAAGGAGGGTGAAAAACATTGCCAGGCCCCTTGCATTTGACCCTGCAAAAAATTCTTTAATGATCCTGCATATGATGATTAGTTTTACTTTGAACATGTGAGCAAGAACCAGCCAGGTATCTAAAACAGAGGATTTTCTGTGCCACCCTAAAGCACTTTTCCACCCCAACCAGAATCCTGCTTCTTAGACATGGCAGATCTTTGATGCTTCAGAGTACAGCAGAAAACAAACAAAACCACCAAAATACAATTTTGCACTGGGAAAATAATCTTTCTGACCCCTTCAGGCAACTGACTGAAGCCCTGAAGCATGAGCTTAGGTTATAGTCATCATCATGATAATAGGGTAAAGTTATGCGCCTAAACCTAGGTTTGCATAAATGTTGCTGGATGTACTCAGCACTTGCAGTGGGTGTTTCAAAGCTTCTGACTCCAATCCGCATGCCAGCCAAGGAGGCTGAATTTATGAGGCCCACTGGCCTTCGTGGAAATTCCAGGGGATGGTGACAACAGTGCATGTGAATTCATGTGAATAGTATCCTTACCGGGTGTGCTTCTTCCCTGTGTTACGATGGAGTGAACCTCTTTATCTTTGCAGGCCTTGTTCCATCCTCTAAGGAAGAATGTGATTTTCTAGTAGTCATTTAAACAAGAGAATACCCTCAGGGACCCATTGGTGCTACCAAGTCCTTTGTTGTTTCTTCCTTAAGGTCTGATCCAAATCCTCATAAAGTCTTTCCACAGGCCTCAATGGACTTTGGCTCAAATTGACACACACGCTTACCTTTGTACACTGTCATGCCAAAGACATTATACACAGTTCATTAAGTTGAGCATGAGCATTAGTCTGTGCAAGATTGGGACCTCACATTCCAAAGCCAGAACTGAATCTCCTCCTTTCTGTGACGTGCTCTGACACATTCCTGGCAATTCCACCTAGCCGACTTTGGTTTGTGGTGGTGTTTAGCAAAAGGACCTTTTGGTCACATTAATTCAACTGTAGGATTGAAACATAATGCCTTGAGTTCAAAGGTTAAAGGCACTAATTCCTCCGAGCATTTTAGGAGGTGGTCCAGCACTTTTGAATTATTTCAGGGGATGAATTACTGCTTCTTTCATACATTGCAAATTTGAGGTTGTTTTTATTTTGATGGATCAGCCGCCCTTTGTAAGGGGAGCATACAGTAAATCATAATAATGTGGGTTTGAATTACACTGCTAAACTTCAGCCCCCTAAGCCTAATAAGATTAGAACATGCATACCTCAACATCACATGGAAAACTCATGGTCTCTGCACAGAATATTTCAGCAAAAGGCCCTGAAACACATTCTGGAGGCATCCTGCGTGAACTTCCAATCCCACCATATTAAATTGGCTATAAATGGAAACTTCCAAAAGGTGTTTAGATTAATTCCAAAGAAGCACAAGGCACATCTCAAACCAGAATCCAAGTGGGTTGTTTTGTTTTGGTTTTCTGGGTTTTTTTTTTTTTGGGGCATCGACCAAAAGAATCTAACACCTTTTGGAAGTTTCCATTTATAGCCAATTTAATATG